>CM056571.1:18278651-18878651 GCA_029721515.1 Synanceia verrucosa
CTTAAATAACTTTTATAAGTCACATAACTTAAATAACTTAAATAACTTTCATAAGTCACATAACTTAAATAACTTAAATAATGTTCATAAGTCACATAACTTAAATAACTTCAATAACTTTCATAAGTCACATGACTTAAATAACTTAAATAACTTTCATAAGTCACATAACTTAAATAAATTAAATAAGTTTCATAAGTCACATAACTTAAATAACTTAAATAAGTTTCATAAGTCACATAACTTAAATAACTTAAATAAGTTTCATAAGTCACATAACTTAAATAACTTCCAGAACTTTCATAAGTCACATAAATTAAATAACTTAAATAACTTTCATAAGTCACATAACTTAAATAACTTATATAACGTTCATAAGTCACGTGACTTAAATAACTTAAATAACTTTCATAAGTCACGTGACTTAAATAACTTAAATAACTTTCATAAGTCACGTGACTTAAATAACTTAAATAACTTTCATAAGTCACGTGACTTAAATAACTTAAATAACTTTCATAAGTCACGTGACTTAAATAACTGGAATAAGTTTCATAAGTCACATAACTTAAATAACTTAAATAAGTTTCATAAGTCACATAACTTAAATAACTTCCAGAACTTTCATAAGTCACATAACTTAAATAACTTTCATAAGTCACATAACTTAAATAACTTAAATAACTTTCATAAGTCACATAACTTAAATAACTTTCATAAGTCACATAACTTAAATAACTTAAATAACTTTCATAAGTCACATAACTTAAATAACTTCCAGAACTTTCATAAGTCACATAAATTAAATAACTTAAATAACTTTCATAAGTCACATAACTTAAATAACTTACATAAGTCACATAACTTAAATAAATTATATAACTTTCATAAGTCACATGACTTAAATAACTTTCATAAGTCACGTGACTTAAATAACTTAAATAACTTTCATAAGTCACGTGACTTAAATAACTTAAATAACTTTCATAAGTCACGTGACTTAAATAACTTCCAGAACTTTCATAAGTCACGTGACTTAAATAACTTAAATAACTTTCATAAGTCACATAACTTAAATAACTTTCATAAGTCACATAACTTAAATAACTTAAATAACTTTTATAAGTCACATGACTTAAATAACTTAAATAATGTTCATAAGTCACATAACTTAAATAACTTAAATAACTTTCATAAGTCACATAACTTAAATAACTTAAATAACGGTCATAAGTCACATAACTTAAATAACTTAAATAATGTTCATAAGTCACATAACTTAAATAACTTAAATAACCTCCATAATTTCTTTGTGTAAAGATCCAGCCTGAACTTAAACTCTGACGTCTCGATGACGAAACAAAGACGTCATCAGACGAACAAACTGTGACCTTTGACCTTTGATTCAGACGTTCAAACAACAACAAGGTCACCTCTGAAGCAAAATAAGAGACGCTAATAAGAAACAACATGTTAAGTTTCACTTACTAAAGAGCTTCAGCAGGAAAATTAAGACTGAAGTCTGTGACATCAGACAGGACAGGCAGGGATTTCCTTTAAATATTGTCATTCTTATTATTCATAAAATCTGGCAGCAAACAACCACAGACACATACGCCAGTGTTAATCACTCTCTGGATAAATAAATCAGCAGTTTCAAACTATTCTGTTCTCACAGCCCTTATCTTTTGTCATTATTTTTTAAAATTATTATTAAAAGCTCCTTTTTTGATGTTTTTTTTCCATATAGTGGCACTTTATTCTCTAATAATATAACACCATGATATCTATCAGTAATAACGTCTCATAATCTGTTAAAGATGTCATGATTTCTCACTTAATAGATCAACTTTTTGTTGTTGATGTTTTTCATCTGTCCCATTGCTTATTTACACATTTCTATATTTACTGATGTATATTAATTATTATTCCTGTGCAGACACATTTGTTTCCTTCATATTTTGATATATTTTTTTGGGATTATTTGATGTCTCTGGGATGCTCTTATTATGGGATGTCAGATGAAAAGTGCTCAGGATGATGTCACTGACTTTTTTGTGTGTTACACTCGCCACCTTGTGGAGATGATAGGAGGATACACTGAAGGACGGACGATGTCATGTGATATGATTAAAAAACATGTGCAGTTTGAAGTAAACGTGAACATTGAGTTTGCACTAAAATAAAAACAAAACAAAACGTGTGATCTGTAATGTTGCCTCAGTGTTTAAAATGATGAACAGGCACAGGTAATAAATGTAGATTATCATCAGTTAATGGACACCCTGGGGCCAATCAAAACCCTGCATTTAAATTATTATTTTTATTAATATTTGGCAGCAAACAACCACAGACAGCCAACAATAATTGCTGCTTGCCAAATAAGGTATGAGTGCAAGTAAGACTAATAAAATCATGAGCAAATGTCATTGACTTATGTTAAAATGAAGGAACACATTTAGCAATTATATGTTCATAACTCCACAGTGAATATTGTTACCTATTATTGGAATTATTTCTTAAATTTACTTTTTTGTTATTATAAGCTCCTTTTATTTCATAAACTTTATTCTCATGATATCAACAAATGTTTTCTAATAATATCACAGATAATATATAATATATTCACAGTATTATAATCGATTAAATATGTCATGATTTCTTCTTTTTTTGCTGCTGTTTCACTCAGACTGTAGGATAAGTATCAGAACACTGATATATTTATATTCTCTTTAAACACCAGCAAAGACAAACAAGAAAATTCAGTTAATTTATTTCAGGGAGGCATAGAAATTAACACAATTCACAAAGACAAAAAAAAAAAATCATGTCACATTTGAATTTGAATTTCTCACCTTGAACATGTATCAGAGAAAGTATCCTCTAATATCTGTAGACGACACATTAGTCACATTTTATGATCAGCTCGACCAGGAGCGTTTTATTTTGAAGAGCTCTACATTCACCAGGTGTTTCCTGACCTCGGCCCTCAGCGGGGGTCGCTCTGGGGTCGTACCAAGGAGAACCTTCTGGAAGGGTCCGGGATGAACCACCTCTCCCACAGATCGGTGTGGACGGCAGGGTAGTTCCAGGGTTTAAAGGGGCCGTTCCAGTGCAGCAGGTGCGCCTCCTGCAGGTAGCTCTCTGAATAGCGAGTGTCTGGACTCCAGCCTGGAAACACAGGGAGGATTTTGGAAAATGTCAACACGTCAGGTTTCACTGTCTGTGTGTAGAAATATCATATTTCGTCACAAAGTGATGCTTTTCAGTCGCAGTAAACGCAAACCCGCAATTTATAATTTTCTGCATCTCCTAGCGTCAATCAAAACAACTACCAACTGAGTCTGGTGTCGGGAAGCAGCGTGGGATCTTTGTTGTTCATCGTTCAGGTTTTTACCAGGAGCCGAATTCTCCTCAGAGATCTCCTCCTCTACAAAACTGACAGACCCGCTGATTAAAAACAGTAAAGACACTGAAAAAAGCTGTTTTATATTAAAAATGTGTGTTTCTCCAATGGAATTCAGCAGAGGAGCATGTTTCTCTCATCGCTTCAGGGAGGTTTTTACCAGGAGCCGAAATTCTCCTCAGAGATCTCCTCCTCTCTAAAACAAACCAACCTGGTGATTAAAACTGAATAAAGCACTTTTTTTTAAAAAATCTGTGTTTTACCAATGGAATTCAGCAGAGGACGTTCCTGAGGACCAGCTGACGCTAATGTTAGCAGAGGTTGTTTCTCTGGTAACTTAAGGAAGATTTTTACCAGGAGCCGAATTCTGCTCAGAGTTCACCTCCTCTACAAAACAAACCATCCTGATGATTAAAACGCTAAAAACACTGAATAAAGCAGTTTGAGTTTAAAAATTGATCTTTTTCCAATGGAGTTTGGTGAACCAGGCAATTAGCTCAGCTTGTTCCTCTGATAACTTCACATTCAGACATCTGACAACTGGTTAAAAGATCCATTTAAAAAACCACCAACATTTAAAAATGGGATAAAATTGGATCTAAAGTAAATGTCTGACTTTCTCACTTCAACAGTGATGCCTGTTCAAAGAGGATATGACGCCATTAACTGGTGACCAAAAGAAACTGAGGGTTTCTCTGGTTCAAAACACATTTAAACATACTAGTAAAAAAAAATACAGCATCGGTCATTTAGTCACATAATAATGTCATTTCTGTTTCACTGCATGCTTCATTTGCTACAGCAGCTCTGCTGCATTCAGGAGCTCATAGTGATGAAGTCCTTCCTACCCATGTGTCTGACGTGCCACAGCGGGTCCAGTCTTGTGTATTTGTCATGAAACACTATGAGCATGGGTGGAGTAGCTACACCTCCGGCCATGGCACTGCTGTAGATGTTCAGCCTGGTGGAGAAGATGATTATTATTCCACCATCCACTGTCAGGTGTTAAATTAACTGTATTATTGAATATTTTTAATGTTTCTGTAATGGTAATAGAATTTTCTGACTTGATGCTGGAGGCTCTCTGCTGCTCTAATACATTTATTAAATAATATAATATAATATAATGTAATATAACACTAAATAAAGTACAATAAAATAAAACAACATAATATAATGCTAAATAAAATACAATAAAATAAAACAGTATAATACAATACTAAATAAAATACAATAAAATGAAAAATATAATATAATATAATACTAAATAAAATGAGCTCACCTCACATTGTCCTCCATCCACTTCTCCAGCTGTTTGGTGATCTTCTGTCTCTTCCACTCGATGACGTCGGCCACAAACACTCCGGGGTTGAAGGAGCATTCGCCAGGGTTGATGCCCAGGTCTCTGACTTCCTGTTTCCTGTAGTCCAGGAAGCCCATGAAGGTCGTCTAAAGGTCAGAGAGCAGGACGCCACAGCGTTCACCACCGTCCACTTCCACTATTCTTTGAGAAACCAGCTGGCCCTTTGTTTTCACTTATTGTTGTTTGTATGAATATTATTGTTTCATTCATTATCTACTCATCTATATTGGTCATTAGTCCCACACACTTTTCACTCATTAACCTTTGTCACCTGCTTATTCTGTCACATCTTTCTACTTATTCTATTGTTTACTGAAGTCACTGCTTCTTTTTTTTAAACAGGTCCTTTCTCTCTCATATTTAATTGATAAAAATGTGCAATAACATTTTTGCAGCAATAACTGTGCCGTACTGTAAGTATTAGCTTGTTTTCTTACAAAACTTTATTTATGTCTTCTTTATTTTATTATTTTTCAGCTATTTTATACATTTGACTGAGCACCTGTTAATTTCATACAATGACAATAAAGGTTTTTAATTTGACTTGATTTGAATGTTGCTCTGTTAAAGAATTATCTGATCTCATCTTGACTTCCTGTTTTCTCCATGTTTTAGAGGCTAACGGAGACCTGGTCCAGTGTTGACGGACAACACTGCAGCCTCTAGTAACAATCTTTTTATAACAGTCTGAGCAAAAAAAAGAACTTTTAGAGAGTTAAAGTGACTCTGCAGGTTGACCCAGATGATCACAGTACAGCACACAGTATTTATAATCCATATTAGGGTAAAAGACATAAATTCCACCTGCATGCCGATGCTGTGCACCACCTCGTGGGTGGACGGCAGGTCGCAGTCGGTGCTGAAAGCAGCAGCGTGACCCGGCTTCAGTCTGACGTTAAACAGATCCTTGATGTCGCCTGAAAAGCATAAAAAGAGTGTGAGTGGTACTGAAACTCTCACCTAACACAGTTAAAATAACGTTAAGACAGAGTGCAGACTGAAGCTGGATCTGGTTAAAATATCCAGTTAAAAAACAAACATTAGAGCTCAAACATGTTTTGTAAAAATGCTTAAAACTAAAACATGACGCCATTCACTGACGACTAAATGAAACACTCATCATGTCCCATAAAATCTGTCAATTTTTTTAAAAAATTGTCTCATTTTCATGTTTTTCTTGTCATTTCCTGTTTTATTTTGTAGTAACCATGTTATTGAAGACTTTGATTTCACAGTTTAGATTCAGACCTTGTCTACTAAAGTCGTTAAAATTAGGGATTTCACTGTTTTGAAGGCTGATGGAAACTTTTGGTAGAGCCATTTTTAATGCATAAATTTGACACATTGCACCTTTAACTCTTTGAGTGCCTTGACGTATATATACACGTCAAAGTGTTTTTCCAGCAGCTGGCACTAGAGGGCGCTCTCACACAGCCTGTGAGTAATACTGGGGCTTCTGGGAGATGTAGTCAGAGCATAAAGAGGCAGTATACACCACAGAGATCAAAACAGGAAGTGGAGACGATCGAGATTAGAGAGCAAAACAAAGAATCTGGACAAAAAGTGGTGATTTTGGTGAAAGTGTCCTCTACTCTACCTCTGATAAAACAAGAATGGAACAAGGTAAAAACAAACATTTTTTTCATGATGAAATAGAGAGTCTCTTCTTTCATTTGAGCTATTCAGTGTTTTCAGAGGCATAGTGCAAAATATTCTGTGGGTCTAGAAATATGACTCAAAATGGACAAAAAACACTTGAACAAGACACTGCTTGTTTTATAAAACAGCTGGTACTTAATGGGTTAAGTTGAGGGACTAGATCTCATACGTACCCTGCACTATGACGTCATCGTCTAAATATATCACCCTCCTGTGGTCGATGTCGAGCAGCGGTAAGTAAAAACGCACAAAGTTGAGCTGCAAAAGAAAAAGCAGAGTTATAACAGGAGCTTCACCGAGCATGTAAAGGACAAACCCTGAACTGACCGGATGCAGGAGGTCGGGTCGAGAGGAGTCTGGCTTCACTTTTCCTTTCAGCACCATGGGGTTAAACTCCAGGATCTTATATGTGATGCCTTTCAGTTTGGTCTTCACGATGTACTGTCTGCAGAGACAGACGACAGATCAGGAGTATAAAGAGGACGGTCATCAGCGTACGGCAAGATTCACGTTCACAGCAGGAGAACCTCGTCAGCTTCACGGCGTCACGCAGAGTCACGATGTAGAAGAAAACTCTGGCGTCCGTGTTGCTGTGGACGCTGTTGATGGTTGCCATGGTTGCGCCAACGCGCTCCTCCGACGCACATATGACGACGGGGATGACGTCATCCGCCTCAGGCGCTCTCGCAGAGGGAACTTGCGCCGTATTTCCGAGGCTCTTCCTGTGATCTGAGAGACATTTTATACAAAACAAAGCTGCTGGGTTGATTCTCACTGATGTGCTTTTAACAGGTTTTAGATGGAGATCAATGGAGATCACGTTTTATCAACACAAAATATTCTCCTTTAAAGGGATAAAATGCAACGTCTCTGCATTAAAATGCCTAAAAACTACTCGATCTGTTATATATATGTCCAACAATTTTCAAACCTAGAAAAATCTGTGACATTTGGTCGCCAGTTGATGACATCACTTCCTCTTTGAGTGTGCGTCAGCGTTGTGGTTTTATACCAGAAGCGTCATAAAATGGCTTTCTGTCCAGTTTTAACGACACATATTTTTAGTTAACCAGATATCTTAAACAGAAGAAGGATTTAAGTCGCTGGACATCTGGATGCTAAGCTAACGTTAGCAGTAGCGTGTCCTTTAACTTCCAATCAGCTGATTTTTAACATGAAGCTGCTTTATTTTGTAGGTTTGAATCAGTTTAAAAGGCCTGAAGGAATCCTAACCAGGACAAGCTGACTACAACTCCCATGATCCCTCGCTGCTGCACCAAACTCCATCCTCTGTTATCGCTCCATTACACTGTATGCTTCATATTGTGACACATTTAAGCAGCTCTTTAAAGGCTCGTTGGTTTTTACCGGAGTCTTTGGGTCGAGTGGAGGCTCTGAGCAGCGAACTGTGCAGGAGGAGACAAACCATGAGCACCAGCAGCACCAGCAGCACCCGGTTAACTGGGAGAGACAGGAAGCACTGGTTCATTTACAGGCACACAAAGAGTTACAGCCATATCTTAATAAAGTTTTTTTTTTAATATTCCTGTCAGCAATTCAGTGGTATTCATCGTAAAGTGTGTGTGTGATCTGAGTTGGTATTTTCTTCTCATAGCAGCGGAAAAGCTGGCTGTGTTTCTTCTCTTAAACATCCATCTACAGCCTGTTTAAAACCAAATTAAAAATAAAATTATTATTATTATTACTATCACAGCCAAAGAAAAGTAAATATAAAACACAAAGACTTTTGTAAAATTATTTTTTTTATATTAAATGGTTAGGATCATGAACTTTGTTTAGTGATAAATGCAAAAAAAAACAACAACAATGAAATAACAGTAATATCTACAGTATATACAAATATATAACACTTTTATCACATCTGGCTGCTCATTCAGCTTCATTCCCCCTCTTCCTCTTCTTCTTCTTCTTCTTCTTCTTCTTCTTCTTCCTCTTCTTCTTCTTCTGCTTCTTCTTGTTCTTGTTCTTCTTCTTGTTCTTCCTCCTCCTCTTCTTCTTCTTCTTCCTCTTCTTCTGCTTCTTCTTGTTCTTGTTCTTCTTCTTGTTCTTCCTCCTCTTCTTCTTCTTCTTCTTCTTCTTCCTCTTCTTGTTCTTCTGCTTCTTCTTGTTCTTCTTGTTTTTCTTCTTCTTCTTCCTCCTCTTCTTCTTCTTCTTCTTCTTCCTCTTCTTCTTCTTCTTCCCCTCTTCTTCTTCCTCTTCTTCTTCTGCTTCTTCTTGTTCTTCTTCTTCCTCTTCTTCTTCTTCTGCTTCTTCTTGTTCTTCTTGTTTTTCTTCTTCTTCTTCTTCCTCTTGTTCTTCTTCTTCTTGTTCTTCTTCTTCTTCCTCCTCTTCTTCTTCCTCTTTTTCTTCTTCTTCTTCCTCTTTTTCTTCTTCTTCTTCTTCTTCACCTGAGCAGCAGCTTTTCTCTCAAACATTCAGCATCCATAGAGACATTTTGAACCTGCTGAGGATCCAGTTTCTTCCATAATATGACAGTTTTAATACACACACACACACACACACACACACACACACACACACACACACACACACACTTAAAGTACGCCTCGTTTTACAGTAAAGTTTCATTTATGAATTCAGGAGCTTTCAGCCTGAAGTGTCGTTCAAACACTGGATGGTTTGGTGAAATTTAAGCCATCTGGTCACCTCATCACAGCCTCCCCACTGCACCACCACAAACCTGGGGTTTCCCTTCACTGGCCTTTCCTCAAAGAAACACTGACAGTCGACACAATGGTTCCAACCTGAGACCATAAATCAGCCTTAACACCACGTTTCTATGATACTATTTTCACTTACTTTTTCTCAGGAGAGACATATTTCATGTTTGCTTCCAGCGACATCTACAAACACAAGAAATAAAGAGATATTAAGTCACTGAAGAGAGGCTGGAAGGTGAAGGAAGGAATTGGTTTTTCTTCCAGTGGAGGATTAAAAAAGTATGAAACTAACTTTTTTCAGCAGATTTAACATTTTCACAGTGTGGTTTTAGTTTAGTCACTTAGAAATGTCTTATTCATGGACAAACAAAGAAGATGATGCCTGCCAAAAACCAAGAGGGTGAAGGAGAAAAAAACAAAATATGATGGAGGAAAAAAAGATATGAAGGAGAAAAAACAAGATATGAAGGAAAAAAACAAAATATGAAGGAAAAAAACAAAATATGATGGAGAAAAAAACAAAATATGAAGGAAAAAAACAAAGTATGATGGAGAAAAAACAAAATATGAAGGAAAAAAACAAAGTATGATGGAGAAAAAACAAGATATGAAGGAGAAAAAAACAAAATATGAAGGAAAAAAACAAAGTATGATGGAGAAAAAAAACAAAATACGATGGAGAAAAAAACAAAATATGATGGAGGAAAAAAAGATATGAAGGAGAAAAAACAAGATATGAAGGAAAAAAACAAAATATGACGGAAAAAAACAAAATATGAAGGAAAAAAACAAAATATGATGGAGAAAAAAAACAAAATATGATGGAGAAAAAAACAAAATATGAAGGAAAAAAACAAAATATGATGGAGAAAAAAAACAAAATATGATGGAGAAAAAAACAAAATATGATGGAGGAAAAAAAGATATGAAGGAGAAAAAACAAGATATGATGGAGAAAAAAACAAAATATGAAGGAAAAAAACAAAATATGAAGGAAAACAACAAAATATGATGGAGAAAAAATCCTGTACTTTAAACAATTTAATTTAATCTGTCACATCACATATATTTAACATTTATAAATAAAAATAACACATAAATAATAAATAAATACTAAATAATAAAGAAAATTATAAATAAAAATTCTAAAAACCCTTACAGAACTGGAAGAACTGCTCATGTAATCTCTACTTAATCAAATTTAAACTCTTTTCCTCTTGCTGCAGTCCAGCTTGTTCCACAGTGCAGGATGCAACGTTTATCATGTTCTTGGAGAACAGGGTGATCACACTGACTCCAGAAACAAAGGAACTGTGGACACCTCAGGGCCTGGTGTGGACGTTTATCGCCTAAATGTTGATGCAAACAGAAATGAAATGTTGTGTGTGTGACGGGCTGCCAGTGTGGCCTGGCCTGCAGTGAAGTCACCGCTGGACGACATATGTGGACAAACTTTGTCTGAAAACTTCCTCCACTTCTTTCCTGCGTGGTGCCAGGGTGTCGTTCAGGAATCTGTTTGCTTTTCAGCATTTCAGACTTTTACAGAACACACATCACATCATCTCTGCTGTGCCACAGCCCAGAAGCCATCCCTGCCTCCCCGCTGGTGATTAGGTTAAATCAGCTTCACAGCTCCTCATGAAGCCCTGCAGGAGGAGAGGACGCCTCGCTGGTGTCATGCATTCACTTTCTGCTGTGTGTGTTTGTCACTGTTTCGAGCAGCCCAGAACATCTGGAGCTGATTAGCTTCAGATACTGAGCTGCCTCACACACCGCCTGCATTCAAACAACTGCTTCAAAAAAAAAAAAAAATACCAAAAGATATGATGTGTTCTCCAACCTGAGCACAGCCTGAGCCACTTATAGGTCGTGTTTTTGCAGAACTGTACCAACATATTTCACATTAACATGACTTTATGTCACTTGAACTCTTAACTATTTGTTAAGTAAATGACACTAAATGTCAGCAGAATGTCTTGTTTTCCTCCTTCAGTACATCTTTTTGAATTAGTTTGCATGAATAATGTTTGATTTTGCAGCAACCAGCTACATAAAACCCTTAAGATTTTTATGTAACCTTGAGGGTGGGGGTTGGGGTCCAAACCATACCACTAAAATCACCACACTGCAAAAAAATCCTACTTTCAGGACTAAAATTGACTCGCAAGTGCATTTTCTTCTTGATTTGAAATGGATTTGTGGGAATGTAGTCGTTTGAAAGTTTAGATGAGTCAAAGCATTTCCCTACATATAAAATATAATTCCAGAAAATATTGAATTGCTTACTATGCATCCTGCATTTCCACTTACTACATACTTGTATACGTTTTCTGGTGATAGCTCTGTGTATCTTGGTTGTAACAGGGTTGCATAAATAGCACAAATTGCACTGCTTGTATTTCACAAAAGAAGTGGATTAACTTCGCGATCACTGCAAAAGACCAGTCATGCAGCACAAATGAAATGTCATGGCTGTTACTTACCAGGCAGATGGTCAGTCACATTGCTGGTGTTAATGGTCCATGTTGTAAAAACCTCTGAGGACTGAGACTCACCCTCACCAACAATCCCACTTTTCTCCTCTCCCACCTCCTTTTTTCTCCTTCTTCTCTCCAGATGTGACTCATCATGTTCACCAGGGCTGCTGTCGTTGAGCCAGAAACTGCATTGGCTCTCATCTCCCCATGTTCACATAATCACAGCAGTGATGCTGATTCATCAATTTCTGCTGCGCGAACAATGACTTCTCGCTCATTAATTTAGATACAAAGTGAGAAAAAGAAAACTACAGTCACTGACACTGCTCTGTGCCAACCACTGGGCTGTGCCACACGCTGAAAATACTATTTACTGCACTGAAACTGGGATCATTTCCTCTAAATTCATATCCTGGAAGAAACTTGGCAATTAATTATGCATTTAAAACATTAAGTGCAATGTTTTAAGCAATTTAGCGCTTCGTCACTACATTTCCCATAATGCCCAGGGGGCCGCTACGCTGGAAAGAACCAGAGCCGTGTGGACGACAAGAGACTATTCCTGCGTCAACAGTTTATTAATAATTAATAATTTGTGACACATATACATACATGAAATTTGTCCTCTGCATTTAACCCATCCCGCTGCCATGTAAGGCGCCCGGGGAGCAACGGGGTTCAGTGTCTTGCTCAGGGACACTTAGACAGACAGCAGGAGTGGGGGCTCGAACCTGTGACCCTGCGGTTCAGGGACGACCACGAGTCAGGCCTGTGGTTGTAAATCAGATTCACCTATTACTGATTTCATAGTCATTAGTAGTGTCGTAATTATTCAAAACAACAATAAAACCAAACAATAACTATAATACGTTTTATTTGTTCGTACAGTTTGTATCGCTTACCTAAAGACACATTGAAACAGGGTAAGGTCATGGTTGGCCATTTATTTTTCATCTACTTCACAACGTAAACACTTTCTGCAGCATGTTTACAGAAGCCGAGCGGAACTAATTTCAACCATTTCTGTCCTTTTCCGTGTAGTATGTAACTTTATGACAATTCTTAAGCTTTTGGACCTCCACCTAGCATGGATGAAAGCACTTTAAAACAGCTGGTGAAGCTCACTCAGGAGGGACAGTTGGGCTCTTTGCAGACGCTGATAAGTGGACCAGAGGCGGTTCGGACTGTCCGCAGCAAACACTTCGGTCGGTCGGGGGACACCCTGCTGCACTACGCTGCCAGGAGGGGACACCTGGACATTGTGGACTATCTCGTGAAGCAGGTAGGAATGGATGTGGAAGTTTGCAACAACGACTACAAGAGGCCGCTGCACGAAGCTGCGTCCATGAGCCACCAGGCTTGTGTCAGCTACCTGCTCCGGGAAGGAGCCACGGTGGACGGCCTGAAGAAAGCGGACTGGTGAGCACGAGGATGAGTTAATGTAAAGTCACATATTAACACGATGCACAGTCATAGTGCCCTCTTCTGGTTTTAAATATGATCTACGTGAACAGGATGTTCAGTCCCCTTCGATAGCTCAGTTGGTAGAGCGGAGGACTGTAGAGGCTTAACGCTGAAATCCTTAGGTCGCTGGTTCGAATCCGGCTCGAAGGAGAAATCTTTTGTGAATAGTTTGTTTATTTTTCTGTTCAGAAACACAAAATTAATGAAGAGGCGAAGAAAAACAGCATCAGTGACATCATAAATGATGTATACCAGGGTTTTTTTTATTCCTATACGACAAGAAGACTGAACTCTGTCTACAGCAATAAATACGTTTTCCACCAGTTAGTCAATATGTGACTAAATATCATCCCAAACTTTCTAATGCTATACACCATATGAAAATCATAAAAACAACAAGCTACAAGCACAGTTAATTATACTGTAGTTTAATTGAAGGGAACTAATATTTATCACCATGACAATAAGAACCTTGTTTTTCCTGAAATGATTTTTTTTTTTAAAAATATGAAGCAAATGAAGCATTATGCTGACTTTGGATGAAATTAACAAAAAGTAAAATAAACACTTGATTTTGGGATGTTCTATTTCCAATCTGAAAGAAGACACATGATACAAGCAAAATCTCTAAATTTACATTTTTTTTGTCTGCTATGTCTCGCCTTAAATTTGCCTTAATAATGTTGTTGTGTTGTAGAATAGAATAGAATAGAATTACTTTATTGATCCCAACTTGGGAAATTACTGAACAGTACAGTTACCATGTGTCCCTGAACAGTGTGTCCTGTCATGTGTCTTTCTCAGGACTCCCCTGATGATGGCGTGCACCCGGAAGGACCTCGGCGTGATCCAGGAGCTCCTTCACCGAGGCGCCGACCCCTCGCTGAGAAACAAGGACGGCTGGAACTCCTTCCACATCGCCTGTAGGGAGGGCGACCCTCTGGTCGTACAGCATCTGCTCCTCGTGGCGCCGGACGTCTGGAGGACGGAGAGTAAGACCTGCAGGACGCCGCTGCACACCGCAGGTAAAGAGTCACACCTGGTTTCCTCCTGTTTCATTGTCAGGTTATAACCACAACTCTCTCTGTTCGTCACCCAGCGATGCACGGCTGTGAGGAGGTGGTGAGGATCCTGCTGGAGAGGTAGGCTGACGTTTTACATCGGGAATATTTCCACCAAAACACGCACAGTGTCATTTATGTGACCCTGAGGTTTACTGGAGTTCACATAGCAACTTTTTCGTTAATAGATATACTAATTATTTGGCTTTTCATTTGTTAAACATTCCACTTTGTCCACATGCTAACCTGCTGAGGAGTGTGGGATGATGGGAGTTAGACGCCATAAGACTAAATGAAACTGTAACTAAAATTGAGGATTTCTCTGGGCATTTTTGTAAACATTTGGGATAATTAATAATCTATATTCACCCTTGCCTTGTTCCTCCAGATGTGGCTACAGCCCTGACAGCGCTGACAGCTGTGGAGTCACTCCTTTCATGGATGCTCTCAGGAACGGACACATCTCTGTGGCCAGGATGCTCTTAGACAAACACCAGGTAGATATCCAGCCCGGCCAGCTGAGGCTGCAGCGCCTGTACAAACTCTCTTCTTCATGTTCCTCCTGTCTTTTGTGAGCTGCAGGCGTCTCCAACAGCGACTGACTTGCTCGGGGCTCAGGCGGTGCACCAGGTGGCCGTCACCGGCCAGGAGGAGGCGCTGAAGTTCCTGGTCCAGGACATGAATGTGGACGTGAACCAGAGGGGGACTGAGGTCCAGCTGACCGCTCTGCACTACGCTGCCAAGGTTTGATCAGCTAACAGATCTCATTAGTTACTAGACTATTAACAGACCTCCTTAATTACTAACCTACTAACAGACCTCGTTAATTACTAACCTACTGACAGACCTCGTTAATTACTAACCTACTAACAGACCTCGTTAATTACTAACCTACTGACAGACCTCCTTAATTACTAACCTACTGACAGAGCTTGTTAATTACTAACCTACTGACAGACCTCGTTAGTTACTAACCTACTGACAGACCTCCTTAATTACTAACCTACTGACAGACCTCGTTAGTTACTAACCTACTGACAGACCTCCTTAATTACTAACCTACTGACAGACCTCGTTAATTACTAACCTACTGACAGACCTCGTTAGTTACTAACCTACTGACAGACCTCCTTAATTACTAACCTACTAACAGACCTCGTTAATTACTAACCTCCTAACAGACCTCCTTAATTACTAACCTACTGACAGACCTCGTTAATTACTAACCTACTGACAGACCTCGTTAGTTACTAACATACTGACAGACCTCCTTAATTACTAACCTACTAACAGACCTCGTTAATTACTAACCTACTGACAGACCTCCTTAATTACTAACCTACTAACAGACCTCATTAATTACTAACCTACTAACAGACCTCGTTAATTACTAACCTGTTAACAGACCTCCTTAATTACTAACCTACTGACAGAGCTTGTTAATTACTAACCTACTGACAGACCTCGTTAGTTACTAACCTACTGACAGAGCTTGTTAATTACTAACCTACTGACAGACCTCGTTAATTACTAACCTACTGACAGACCTCGTTAGTTACTAACCTACTGACAGAGCTTGTTAATTACTAACCTACTGACAGACCTCGTTAATTACTAACCTACTGACAGACCTCCTTAATTACTAACCTACTGACAGAGCTTGTTAATTACTAACCTACTGACAGACCTCGTTAGTTACTAACCTACTGACAGACCTCGTTAGTTACTAACCTACTGACAGAGCTTGTTAATTACTAACCTACTGACAGAGCTTGTTAGTTACTAACCTACTAACAGACCTCGTTAATTACTAACCTACTGACAGACCTCCTTAATTACTAACCTACTGACAGACCTCGTTAGTTACTAACCTACTGACAGAGCTTGTTAATTACTAACCTACTGACAGAGCTTGTTAATTACTAACCTACTGACAGAGCTTGTTAATTACTAACCTACTGACAGACCTCGTTAGTTACTAACCTACTGACAGAGCTTGTTAATTACTAACCTACTGACAGACCTCGTTAGTTACTAACCTACTGACAGAGCTTGTTAATTACTAACCTACTGACAGACCTCGTTAGTTACTAACCTACTGACAGAGCTTGTTAATTACTAACCTACTGACAGACCTCGTTAGTTACTAACCTACTGACAGACCTCGTTAATTACTAACCTACTGACAGACCTCGTTAGTTACTAACCTACTGACAGACCTCGTTAATTACTAACCTACTGACAGACCTCGTTAATTACTAACCTACTGACAGACCTCGTTAGTTACAGTGTAATTAAAGCCTCCATCCTGTGTTTTTCAGGAGGGCCACTCATCCACCATCAGGACTCTGCTAGATTTGGGGGCAGATCTTCATGTTCGGGACAAAAAGGGAAGAACTGGTAAGCAGCGTCACTGGTTCCTGCTTACAGGTGGTTTCAGGTCCTGTATATAAAGTCACCATTTTACTACTGAGAAGATGAGCAAATAAATTAAAGGTAAATTAGGAAGGAAGGTAGGTAGGTAGCTAGGTATGTAGAAAGGAAGGAAGGAAGGATGGTAGGAAGGAAGGAAGATTGGAAGGTAGGTAGGTAGGAAGGAAGAAAAGAAGGTGGAAAGGAAGGTAGGAAGGAAGGTAGGTAGGAAAGAAGATAGGAAGGAAGGGAGGTAAAGTGGAAGGAAGGAAGCACAGTAGGTAGGAAGGACAGAAGGTAGGAATGAGGTGGGAAGGAAGGAGGATAGATAGGTAGATATAGCGACCTGGTTATAGACAGAAGGACGGATAGGAAGGTTAAGATAGATCTGAAGGTATGCTTCGTCTCCAACACTCTCCATCCTCTCCTCCTCCTCCTCCCAGCTCTTCACATGGCCGCCATCGGGCAGCAGGCCGACGCCGCCATGACGCTGCTGCAGCTCGGACTCAAAGATTCGGAGGAGGCGAGCGGCTCGTTGGCACGGCAACACGCCAAGAAAGCAGACGTAGTGAGAGTGTTTGAACAGGCCTCACCAGGTCATCACATCTCAGCTCTGAACCAGGAAGTCAACAAAACAACCTGAAAGATTTAATGAAAGTCTGTTTACTTTCTTTATTTGTGCTGTGATCAGAGTCCCAGTCTAGACTGACACAATCTAAGGACTTTAGTTCTCTATGTTTCCATCAAACCTGAACTGATTGACTTTTCCTCAATAACTAGAAAAGTACCTCCACAGATAACTTTTAAAAACTCTCACTCAAACATGACTGGGCTAAAGATATGTGAATGGTTTTCTCTTAAATTAAAGTATTTTCATTGAGGGTTTGCAGGACATAACTCGAGTGTTTATTTGTCAAAGAGAAATGAGGCAGAGGTATGAGGAAATATTAGCAGCAGCTGGCACCAATGCCAACATTTAAACAAAACAAAGCATATCATTCTGTGTATCAACAATAAAACCATCCCTCCCCTGTCCTCCTGCGCTACATCATCAAGCGTTAACAGGGTCTGGACTGGATTTAAAAACACATCTATACCTGTTTTCTCAGGTTTTATTCTAGTGAGGACTGGTGAGTTGGATACAGAAAGCCAGGCTTGGACTAAACCTGGTTTGGCAGCAGATCTCCAGGATTTGGCTGTGGTGTGATTTGCTTGTAAAGAATAGTACACAGTCATTTTTTAAATATGTCCTCCTTAGTTTACAGTTCAGGAAAAATTCCAAGAATGCAGATCTTGTGGCAAACTGCTGATTTCAAAACCATAAATTGTGAAATAACTTTCAGAAGCTCCACACAGAAGATCTGGATTATCAGGCAGCTCCATAAAAAATGAAAAAGAGGACCCTTTTCTCCACATTTAACACATAAATCAGGAGTATTAGGATCAAATTTACTGAACATAGTTGGTGTTGTATACGCCCAGTGGCCACTTTATTAGGAACACATACCCATGTTCAATTGCTTGTTAACTAATCAGCCAATCACATGGCTGCAAGGTAAAGCATTTAGGCACATAGACATGTTCAAGACAACTAGCTGAAGTTCTATCCGTCTCTAGGGTTTACAGAGAATGGTCCAGAAAAGAGGAAATATCCAGCAAGCAAGATGCCTTGTTGATGTGAGAGGTCACAGGAGAATGGACAGACTGGTTGGAGATGACAGAAAGGAAACTGGTTCAGGCTCCTGCTGGTCTAATGGTGGGGGAGATTTTCTTTAGTACCAACTGAGCATGGTTTAAACGCTGCACCCTACCTGAGCATTGTTACTGACCATGTCCATCCCTTTATGACCACAGTGGACCATCGTCTGATGGCTACTTCCTGCAGGATAATGCTCCATGTCACAAAGCTCAGATCATCTCTGTTTTTTTTTTTTTTGAGTTCACTGGACTCCAATGTCGTCCACAGTCACCAGATCTCAATCCAATAGATCCTTTGGGATGTGGAGGAAAGGAGATTCTCATCATAGATGAGCAGCAGACAAATCTGCAGCAGCTGAGTGATGCTATCGTGTTAATATGGACCAAAATCTGTGAGGAATGTTTCCTTGTTGAAAGTCTGACACCAAGAATTAAGGCAGTTCTGAAGGACAAATTCAGGACTTGTACATGTAACATGCTGTGTAATGTAGTACATAGTACTGTTGGACTTTTTCTTCTCCTTCCTCCAGGTGATTGACAGCTGTGACGCCCCGCCCTGCCTGCTGCCTGTAGTTGAGCCGCAGCCCCTTCTCATTTCCAGACCCACAGATCTCCATTTTCTCCTTCCCCGTTATTCGGTAGCAAGAGGAGTAAAGTCTTGGAAAAATGAATGAAGAATACGACGTTATCGTCCTGGGCACCGGGCTCACGGTGAGAAAAACTCAAACG
Organism: Synanceia verrucosa; assembly: GCA_029721515.1. NCBI lineage: Eukaryota > Metazoa > Chordata > Actinopteri > Perciformes > Synanceiidae > Synanceia > Synanceia verrucosa. Next base: position 18,297,602 of record CM056571.1, read on the forward strand.
ATGCTGTTCGCGGCCGTGAAAGTGATTTGCAACCTGTTACCGGACGCGGTTAGCGCCCGACAGTTCCCGGAGCTAACAGGGCCTAATCAGCCTGGCTAGCGCTAAGTAGCTAGCTTAGCCGCTAACCGAGAGCGGGCGGCTTCCTATCAGCAAATGGAGACTGCGAGCTAAGCAGCTAACTATTAGCTGCTAATGCTATCCGTGTCAGGAAAGATTAGCGATACTCAAATGTTGCACAGGATACGGTAAACTGCCACTTTGTTGGCGGTTTGCGAAGTACTCTGTTGACCGTGAATGCGTTAGTTAACCGTTAATTAAATGGTTACTTGGAGTTTTGGGTGCCGGTCAAAGTGAGATTAAACGCGAATGATTACCAATGTTAGCCGACCTAATTTAAGCTTACTAATTAGCCTGCTGTCTAGAGAATAACGACGTGTCAGCTCCACCGGCTAATCTGTCCGTACACTCGGTTGTTGACTTTGAACCAGACTTAGCTTCACTTAAACAAAGCCAGCCACTTGTCTGGTGAACTGTTTTAATACATAAAGTACTGTTAGCTCACTGGCTAACTCGAGCTAGCTTAAGTTTCCGTTGTGCTCAACAGGCTTGAGATTACTATTCAAGCTTTTAATTGTCGCAGTGATGAGGAACAGCACTTTTAAAGTATCCAAAATATCATACATTTGAGTTGAAATACAATAATAAGAATAATAGTTATCAATTTAACTGTCCGAAACTTTGTCAGTTTGTTGTTGTGACTTTGGCTTGTATTTCACAAACAGAGGCTGATCTGTTGTGGTGTGAGGTGACAGTTAAAATGACATATTATCATTAGTGTAGTGCTTGTCTACCAGGTTGTCAGCATTCACCATGTCATAAAGCCTTACTGCCTCCTGGCCTGCTGTCAGTTTAGCGCAGCTAAAGCGTGACTGCTGGGGAAATACCGGGAAGCCAATGCAGTTTCCGGCCTAATCAGAGGCACCAGTTTGGTAGTAGTTTGTGGAGTGGACTGAAGCAGCCCAGCAGAAAAGTTGGTTTGTTAAGTTCATGGTGGGCAGGCTGTTGGTTTAGCTCACAGTTGGGTGTGGTCCCAGGAAGACTGAGGAACTGAAAGTACACTGCAAGTCCTCTGTAAGCTCCGTAAACCAGAGCTGGACTGACTTCAGGCCTGTAGTAAAGGCCCTGCAGAGTTACTGCACTTTCACATGGCTTTTGTTCCCTTATACAAATATGTGACTAAACTTCTGTTTATCTGATGTTTCCTTTTTATGCCACACACCAGTAGAATATCACCAATATTAGCTGAATACAGTTTTGAGGTACTTGTTGTGCTACTTTGGAAGCAAATACTGAACTTTTTACTCCTGCATTTATGTGTTAACATAAGGCACATTACAGATTCAGGTTATTATAGCAAACAAAAAAAAAAAGGAATGGCAACGATAGTGTTTTGATAATCGTTTAATCGTTTCAAGCAGAAATACCAAAACACTAGTGAATAAAAATATTAAGGGGATTTTTTTTTTTTGGTCGAACAAGACAAGACATTTGAAGATGTCACATTTGGCTCTGTGCAGTCTTTTTTTTTTGACAATTTCTTGACCGGTCTTGGACTTAACTATCATCATTTTGATGAAAATGATTGGCAGATTTATCGTGAATTAAAATAATCAGTAGCTCCAGCTCTACAAAATATCAATAAACCACAAAGTTACAATATATTACTATATATTAAGCTATTCATATAACATATAAATATCTATGAATAATTAAAATGAGCTCCACCTTTACCAGCTGCAACATTACATACTAATATAATATGTAATATAAGAATATATTATGCTGTACAATGAGCGTTTTACTTTTGATATTTTAAGTCAGCATGAAGTCATAGTAATAGTTTTTTTTATTTTATTTTTTTTTTTTTTTTTAGCCTAAATCTGTTCAAGATTCTTTATTGTCATTATGCACGCATAACGAAATTTTGTAGAGTCTCTCAGCTTTAGGACACACATAAGTAAGGAATAAAAATAAAGATATAAAGGACATAAATATAAAATATAAAACACCCGTATTTGCAGAGAAGTGACATATACAATAGAAATGCAATTTAAATTAGGAATGAAGTATGCACAGCAAAAATGTAGTATAACACAATTACCACTACTACCGCTAGCATAGTTGCCAGTTATTATTATTATTATTATTATTAACCAAATATTTTGTATTAATAACCTGAATATGTAAAGTTACTTAAATTATCAAATAAATGTAGTGGGGTAAAAAGTTTGATGTTTGCTTCTAAAATGACTTGGGAAGTAACACCAAATTGTACTTGAATAGGGTACTTGTAGTATTTCTAATATTTTCTGCCAGCAGCAGCAGCTTTTTATGTGATTGGCTGAAATGACCGGAGGATTGTGTCTCTTTCTGTTCACTACTAAATCCACATGGATGGAGCGCTTTGGCCCTAGATGGACCTAAATACTGCCTGGTTCCCGTTACGATACTACAGTGATCCAAGTAAGAGGAGAGGCGTTAACAGGGTGGCTTTTCAGTGGTTTAAGAGCACAGAGATGCTTTTTCATCATTCAGCAGGGAGAAATGACGGGATGGGAAATCACCAGAGCTATTGGGGGAAATATGGATGTATGGAGAAATCCTTTACTTTACAGTGCAGTGGATTAAAGCTCTCCATTCAAACTATTCTATATAAAATATTCATGTTCATGCTTTTCTTTTGGAAGTTACTCAAGCAGATTAAGAGACTATCAAACAAAACTTAAGTAAATTTAAACTGGATATGTTTGGCTTCTTGGCAGACAAAACAAGTCTAAATATTTTGGCTTTTTTTTTTTTTCAACAGTCAATATTATCTACTTAGTAGTCACATAATATATTTTTGGCTTTCTTTCTTCCTCTGTGACAGTAAAATGAATATCTACAGGTTTAGGAAACACTGATCCACATGATCCTCCATTTTCTGACATTGTCAGAAAATTATCTGCAGGTTAATCAGTAATGAAAATAATTGTTAGTTAAGCCCTATGAACAAGACATTTTAAGATGCCATGTTGGGCTTTTGGAAATGACAGTTATTTTATGGTTTGAGGTTTGCCTCTCAAGAATCAAGAAGATTTGTCACGGTAACCATGTGTTTCTCAAATACTAGAAAGTGTTTGTCTTAACTCTGAAGCACATCCCTGTTTAATTTCATAAGCTTGTCACGTTTCACATGCAGAACTTCAATCTGAGTTGAAAAATCAAAGTCCAGTTTGTTGGAAATGTTTGGTGTCATACAGTCAAAGTGAGTGTCATCCTGCTGGGGTTGTTAAACAACCTGTCATGTGATTTACATTTTTGTTTTACGGCTCTTAAGTGTTAAAAATTGACTTTGGTCCTGATGTTTTCTGCCTGGCCGAACCCTGATCAGTGTGTTTCCTCTCTGTCAGCATGCCGTCTAGCTGAGCTAGTGATGACTCAGCTGTTTATAGAAGCAGCTGGAGGTCGGCATCACTTGCATGTCGTCCGAAAACAGCGACAGTGACGCTGCCGTCCACCGCTCTGTCTTCAATCAGAGATTAAAGTGAATGTCCTTAAAGTCAGTGACATGACAAATGAAACCCATGTTATTTTTGGGAGTGCGCTGATGCAGAAGCTAGCCATGATGTTGCAGGATATCAGGAAGTAGATAGATATGGCATAAAAATCATGATCAAGAATATTTTGGTCAGTATTAAGGTTATTTAATAACGATTACTGAATTTAGAAAGAGCATGTAATGCATCCATCCGGTGAAGTTTGAGAGTTAAATTACGTTTTTTTTGTTTTTTATTTTTTTTTGAGGGAACTTTGTGCTTTAGTGAACAATTTTATGGTGTGCACATTTTAATAGCGAGGACAAGGCAAACAAAAGGATTTTCTGGGTCAATCCATGCACCTCCATAAAGGAGAGGTGTGAGCTTGCAAAAAAAGATTTGGCACAGTAGTTGGTTCATGACGATCAACTCGTTTTTCACAGATGGAGGCTGACGTTGAAAAGGGATGAATTGCACGGACCTTAGCGGTTAGCGTAGCTGCTGCAAAAGCATCACTTATATCAGTCTTCATTGGAAAAAAAGAGCAAAGAATGGCACTGAAGTCTGGCTACGGCAGGAATTTGAGGGACGGTCAAAGTGCCGTCCTTCTCCAAACACTTTCCAGATAATTCTGTTACAAACTGTCCAGAGGGTCAAGTTATACAATATTGCCATTTATGTTCGCACAGGAAATATGGACAGTTTAAAGTTGAAAGATTAGCGCTCCCAGCCAAACAGCATGTCATGCAGATGCATCGGTCTTCCAGTTCTGGAGATGAATGTCCTGACAAACGTTTGTGGCAGCTACAGACCATGTGATGATGATCATGTCAACGCTGGCTCCAGTATGGTCCTGGCTGTCATCTGTTTAGTCCTGCTGGAGGCTGAGAATAACACATCAGTATTACTGAGCATTTCAGTAATAGCACAAACCACATGACATGTGAAAGTGCCGCGCTGTAATTAGAAAGACAGCATTTATACACTTGTTACACATTTAATAAACAACCCAAAATAGAGGAAGAGGACACTGAAACCAGTGTTGAAGGAGAAAAAAGGGCGACACAAACTAGTGATTTTATGAAGTTAATTTAAGGCAAATGCTTACTTTTAGTGTGCCAGTGTAATCTGTGTCCATCAGTTTCATTGACAGCTATCACTCCATCAGTGTTACTATAGTTACTATATTGAATGTGAAAATGACAGTTTTGATTGATTTAATGAACCCTGGTTTGGTTTAAAGTGGTAAAGCAGTCACGAGTGAAGCCTTCATTTATTAGAGTTTAATAGGTGAGGTGCATTTTCATAATAATAATTCATCCGTGAGTTTGAACCCGACCACTTCCTGTCTCATCGCAGGCTGTAGTTCCCACACAATGCTCCGATTGTCATGTGAGAAACACGTCAAACCATCATATTTTAAAAAGCTGTCACTGGATTGTAAAACTTGTTCTCCACACAGTCACATGATAATAGTCACATAATCGTATTATGGCCTTTGGTCAGCATGAATTCCTTGCACATTTTCCCTCATCATAAGTGAAGCTCAGCCACTTAAAGGCATGTGAACGCTATAATCATCCTCGTGTCAGACGTTCGTTATGTTGGTTTTCATGGGCGTGTCGGGACTGAAGTCCTGGATAAAGTCTGGTCATGATGTTGGTTTCTGTTAACATCGACCATCGAGTGGAAATCTGAATATTGTTTTTACGTTAATGCAGCATAAAATGCAGAATATATACCATTAACATCAAGTTGGCTAATAATACAAAAGTATTAAAAGAGTGTAGTCACAGTTAATGTCTGCACTATTTTATTGTTATTATAATCATTTTTAATAAGTACTATTTTATGTTGCTGTGAAAACAGTGGCTTTATTCAGGTTTCTCACCAAAAACTCCCAACATTTTCCAAGAATACATGTGAATGTTTGGATTTACCTTTGACCAAAGAAACTGAAAAGAAACTGAACGCATCGTAATGTAAATCAACGAGAGCTAGTTAACGCAGGCTTTAAGAAGCTGGTGAGCACCACTGCCAATTCCAACAAAGGCCGTTTGCAATTAACAATTATTTTAATGATTCATTATCTGTTGATTTTTGTCAGGTAATTGATTAGATTAGTGTTTCTGAGCCCAAGATAATGTCCTCAGTGTGTCAAAGATATTCATTTTACTGCCACAGAGGTGGAAAGTAACCAGGAACTATTCACATTTTAACAAAACTGCAACAATTTTTTTTTTTTTTTAAACTTGAAAATGACTCAGACCTTTGATCCTTATATCCATCGTGCCGTAATATTACAGTCAGTGGATTTTGGTCTAATTCCTCTCCTCTTCCTGTTCTTTTGTCCCTACAGGAGTGCATTTTATCAGGCATCATGTCGGTGAAGGGGAAGAGGGTTCTGCATATGGACCGCAACCCCTACTATGGAGGTGAAAGTGCCTCCATCACACCTCTGGAAGATGTAAGTTGATATCTGCTCAAATGGGTTTGAAATGGAAACAAGGAGGCCTGTTTATTAATATTAAAAGATACGTAGGAACAGGTCAGTGAAGAAATTAAGAGCTGGTGAAACAGGGTGTCTTCATTTATCTTCACACAAGTTTTGTTGGTAAAATAGCAGAGAACAGCAGAGAGTGATGGAAGTGTAAAAACAAACAGCAGCCAACATGCTAACTGCTACTGCTAACACTGCAGTGTGCAGGATTTAGTGGCATCTAGTGGTCAGGTTGCAGATTGCAACTAAGCAGGAGAACTACGGTGGCCTTCAGGAGGCTGATGAAGATGACAAGGATAGGATAAAATATTTTTATTGATCATCCACGTGGGGAAATTCCTTTGTTACAGCAGCATGAAGACATTATAGTAAGAAAAACAATGAAACAACAATAATAAGTAACTAATAATAATCATAAGTATTTACAGTTGCTTAAAAATATATGTTTTTAATAGCAAAACAAATGAAATAGTATCTCGACTATGAATATGACTTATGACTTTATGCACAGTTTGCTGTGCTTAAATTGGTAGTCCGATAAATGAGCCCTTTCGAGGTTTGTCCATTCTGGGCTACTGTAGAAACATGGCGGCCTCTTTGAAAATGACCTGCTAGGTAATTAAACCATAAATCTTATTGCTTCCTCACAGCAGGGCACCAAGTGGTCCGAGGTCCGCGACTGAAATAAACTAAAACCAATGAAGTAAAATACATGCAGTGTTTTATTTTCTGTCTATGGATATCAGCATTGGCCTCAAAAACTCCATATTGGTCAGGCCCTACAATAAATTAACTATTTTCTACCAGAAAAATTGTTAAGACTTTTTAGGTCTTAAATTATATTTGTCAAGGTCTTAAAAAGTATTAAATTTGACCTGTAAAATAGTGCAAGAACGCTGCATATGTCCCAAAATACAACCCCAGTCATCCTGAAGTTAAATTGGACCATTTGAATTTAAAATCTTTGCAGAAAAATCTACAATTTTTTTATTTATAATTTATCCAAAATGTTATCTTTTTTTTATTATAATGAAAATGTTTCTTTGCATTATGCAGTAGAGCTCCTCGAGTCTTCTTCTCTGATGTGTAGTTTGCTTTTTTTAAAGGTTACCTTGTGCTCTGAAACTGCTGTAAGTGTTAGCTGCTGGCCGTAGCTTGTTGTGAGTCTGCTTCTGTGTCTTCCTGCAGCTCTACAAGCGCTTCAACATCCCCGGAAAACCTCATGAGTCAATGGGAAAAGGCCGGGATTGGAACGTGGACCTCATCCCGAAATTCCTCATGGCCAACGGTAGCATTTTTAGAGATGCACTGATCCAGTTTTTTTCTGATCAATCCCGATACTTGGGCTGAGCGTATCGGTCGATACCCGATACTGATCTGATACTACTGATGAAGGCATCAGGCTAGACATTTATAGACATTTAGCTTTGTTAAAAAAAGGTAACAAATGAACACAGATATAAATGTATTTAATTTATTTATGAAGAAATAACAAAGTGTACATGAGCAGCAAAAAGAAATCAATAACACTTCCATGTAAAGTGCACTGCAAACAGATATTTTAACATGTCATATCAAATATAGCATGTTGCTGTGTGTTTGCTTATCACTAGCTGCTGTGTGCTCTGCATTAGGGCTGCTCCATTATGGGAAAAAACATTATCACCATTATTTTGATCAATATTTACATCACCATTATCCAAAGGATTATTTTTGAGTTTGCATTTCTTTACAATGCATTTCTTCATCATTTCTCTGTGTCAAAAACAACACTGCATATGGTGTTTGATATGAAATATAAACAGTAATATTAGTAACATCCTGTTTTTAAAGCTAGATCAGAAAACAGAACTTTTTTATTATTGTTCTGAATTATTTGGAGGTTTCAGTGCTTCTCCTGATTAAAGTGAATATATAAAGACATAATAGACAGTAGTAAAAGACAGAAGCATTGCATAAACAGTCAGAGTTCAGTTTCAATAGTCAGTGCTTATAGCAGACACACCCCTCTTATGTAGTACTGTCCATAGTTGTTTACGCTGCTCTGTTGACTTGATTTGATTCAACAATAGACACTAATCTTGTTAAGATGAACACTGTGTCCACAGTTTGGACACATTTTATGACAGAGGACAAGGAGTGATCGGCGGGGTTGCGGTGATCAGTGAGGGTAGAGGGATTGCGATGGCGAGGGTCGCCGTGATCACAGAGAGTAGCGAATTGCAGCGGGGGTGTGAGTTTCCTGTGATGTAACCAGCGTTACAAACAGAATTGAAGTGACTGGATCGGTATGCTGCATCGTCCTCATTCATCAGATATCCGATCCAGCTAATTAGTCAATATCGGAGCTGGTATTGGATCGGTGCATCTCTAATCATTTTATGCAACACATGTATATTTACACCCAGTAGGAACTGTCTCCTCTGAAATGACCTGTGATTGGCCAAGGCTACTGGCCAGATTTTGAAGTTTGAAAACAGAGGAGGAGCAGAAGTCTAATTTTCACTGAAAGGCTATTATGGAAGTATTAACACCGTTTGGTGTTTATGTAACACTGATGTTCTTCTTCCTCAGGTCAGCTGGTGCGCATGCTGCTTCTCACAAAAGTGACCCAGTACCTGGATTTCAAAGTGGTTGAGGGCAGCTTTGTGTACAAGGGGTCCAAAATCTACAAAGTCCCCTCGACTGAGACCGAGGCTCTGGCATCTAGTAAGTGCTCTGAGATTACAGGGATTATGAAAAGACGTGTGGACAAATGTTTCCCTTTTTCTTAGGAGTACTGTAGTTGGGGTTTGAGTCATCGATGCTGTAAAGCATCTAAATTCTACTCTGCTCCTCCTAAAGTCTAAAGCCTGCTCCTCCTGTAGATCTGATGGGAATATTGGAGAAGCGGCGCTTCAGGAACTTCCTTCAGTTCATCTCCAACTTCGACGAGAACGACCCTAAAAGCATGCGGGATGTCGACCCCCAGAAGACGATTATGAGGACAGTCTTTGAAAAGCATGGCCTGGGACGGGAAGTGATCGACTTCACCGGCCACTCCCTCGCTCTCTACCGTACAGACGCGTCAGTCTGCTCTCCAGTCCATGATGCTTCTTTCTCTTGTCAGGCTTCTTATTGGAGTTTTTAAACGGTACCTCTCCTCTCAGATACCTGGATCAACCCTGCATGGAGACGATAAACAGGATCAAGCTTTACACCGAGTCTCTGGCCAGATATGGAAAGAGTCCCTACCTCTACCCTCTGTACGGGCTGGGAGAGCTGCCACAAGGGTTCGCCAGGTATGAGACACTGCCTCTCAAACACAAATGGGTTATTGTGAATTTCTGTGAGATGAATAAAGTATCTATCTACCTATCTTATGGGATATTATTAGGACATTTTGAAGCAGTCAATCTTTGATCTTGCAGGCTCCAGTTTAAGTCCATTTAAACGCCTCATGTTGTGATTCCCTTCCAGACTGAGTGCGATCTATGGCGGCACGTACATGTTGAACAAGCCCATCGACGAGATCGTGATCGAGAACGGGAAAGTGGTGGGAGTGAAGTCTGAGGGAGAGGTGAGCGCTGTGCGACCTTAATGCTGAACCCCAGGCTTTCCCGCCTGATCTTTGACCTCTGACCTTTTGCTCGACAAAGATTGCCCGGTGCAAGCAGCTGATCTGCGACCCCAGCTACATTATGGATCGCGTCAAGAAAATGGGTCAGGTGATCAGAGTGATCTGCATCCTGAGTCACCCCATCGCCAACACTGGTGACATCAACTCCTGCCAGATCATCATCCCCCAGAAACAGGTCTGCAGGAATCATGGTGAGCGCTCGATACTTCACTGTGTTAAGCTCTGTATATATACAATATAATATTTAATCTGCTGAGGTGGTGCATGTGTGAAATCCACTCTGACACATCTAGTTCTAGCCCATGTTTTTCCTTCCTGTTTCCAGACATCTACGTCTGCATGATCTCCTTCGCTCACAACGTGGCGGCTCAAGGTAAATACATCGCCATCGTCAGCACCACGGTGGAGACGAATGACCCAGAGAAAGAGATCAAGCCGGCTCTGGACCTCCTGCAGCCCATCGAGCAGAAGTTCGTCAGCATTAGCGACCAGTACGCCCCCACTGACCTGGGCACTGACAGCCAGGTACGCCTCATCCCACCGTCTGAGTGAGCAGCAGCATAAAACAGTTTGTTGACATGCAGGATTTAGCAGTAATGCCCTGTTTTTAAGATGGTTTGTTTGCAGAGGGAGATATTTTACTGCTTTGCTGTTTTGCTGCTGTTGTTGTAAGAGCAGAAAAAGTTGAGTCAACAAAACATCCAGAACAGGAAACTCCTCTGTGGTGCTTTTCCCTCCGGTCTTAACATCTGAACACTGAGTGTGTTTTCAGACTTTCTGTTCCTTGACGTCTCACTGAAAAGTCAAATACTCATATACTTACAGCTCTGTAGCAGTCAACATCTGTTCAGTCGTACTGAGCTTTAATTCATGTCATCACTTCCTGCTGGCCAGTCAGAGACATGTAACCATGGCAACCCCTGCCAACAACACCTGCCCATGTGAGAATAAAAGCCTGAACTAATTTAAAATGTCTTAAATCTTCAACTTTGACTTAAATTAAAGCGTTACTGATTACTGTTACGGAGCCGTTCATCAGTGCAGAAATAGTCCCCTAATATTCACACTACAGTTTCAGACACACCAAAAAAATGTCAGTATTTTAACTCCTAAATATCTTTAATTTGTCCGCTAGATGTTGCCTTGTTAAAGTTAGAAGCAGGAACCAAACAAAACCTTCATTTTGATGCCTAAATCTTGTTTGAGGACGAATGAGTGAATGACCTCTTCGTCCTCTGTGTGACCCGATGTTCTCCAGATCTTCATCTCCCGCTCGTACGACGCCACCACCCACTTCGAGACCACCTGTGACGACATCAAAGACATCTACCGGAGGATGACGGGCGCTGAATTCGATTTCGCCGAGATGGAGCGCAAGAAGAAGGACACCTTCGGCGACGCCGCGGATTAGATGACGAAGGCGACGCCGACAACCGAAATCTCACCAAAAAAAAAAAAAAAAAAAATTGTACACACCCGAGGGGCCGGCTGATCATCCAAATAAATGTGTGGCCTGTTGAGGATGTTCATGATATATAGAGATATGACAGTGTTCAGGGCTTTTTTTAATCACACACAGATGGAAGTTGCACTAAACTGGCCTCATATTCAGTAACTCCCTACATTCAAGAGGATGCATAGTCCAAAGATGCCAAATCAGATGATTCATTATCAATAGTATCTTACGGGGGGTGTTTGGGAGGGGGGGTTATTCTGTCATTATATAAAAAGAAGATAAATAATATCTAAACCTCTGTTTATTGGTCTTTTTCCATGTCAGGGTGAGCGAGGAGTGGCTTGGCTTCCTGCGTCTGAATTAAATCATGTGACTGGACGCAGACGGCCATCAGCTCGTACTGTTAAAGTGTTTGAATGTGTGTGTCTCCTCAACCCCTTTCCTGTTAAATAAACCACAAGAGGGACTACTCGTCCAGCGTAGACGACCCAGACCTGTAGAGTTCCTCCTTCAGGTCAGAGGTGTCGTACTTCATTAACAGCAGATCAGTGGGAAGAGAGGTAGACTGAAGTCACTTCAGAAGGACCAAATGTGTACTGCAGCAGTACTGAATTGATAGGAGCCCTGTGATATCCTCTGTCAACTTTAAACAACAATATCGATACATATAAACCAACAAACAGCTTGGGCTCAAATGACTTCTGTACTGCTAAGTAAAAAACGATTTTGTCAAAAACGAAGCCGTGTTTGACCAGTTTATTTATCAAACTGAACATGAAATTCACGTGTAGAGTTCTGCAGCTCATCACGTGAAGTTGCAGCTAAATGTCTAGAAATGTGTTTCACTTATTTAGATGTTTGTTTTCATTTAGAGGATTCTCACTGAGCTCAAATTCTATTCAAAAATAAACTGAATTATGTGATATATGCCTTATGCATGACTATAGCAGTGGTAGAATGGAGCTAAGTACATTTACTTCAGTACAGTTTAGAGGTACTTGTCCTTATGTGTTCTTATACTCCACTAGAGGCAGATATGTTACTTATTACTCTACTACAGTTTAGATACTTATTACTAAAAGTAATGTTTAAGTCCTATATAATCATTAAGTATATAAAAGAGCTGCAACATACTGATCAATACATCAATTATTAAAATCTTTATTTAATATAAAAGTCTGCATAAGGACTACTTAAAGTATTAATATAGTATGAGTATTAACGTATTTTGTTGTTAATAATTTTGTCGTATTTCCGTTCCAAGGTACATTTTAAATACTCAACAAAGTGACCATTAACGGTGTTTTCACTCTGTTTTTCTCCATTACTGCGTTTACTGAAGTAGAACAGGAAACTCCTCAGGGTGTTTCCGGTAGGGGGGGACATTATTAGAGGCAACACCTACTAAACATGGAGGTGACGGCAGCGCGCCGCTCGTTCCTGTGCGACATCGGTGAGCTTTTGAGAGCAGCTGACATGCAAATAAACAGCTGAGGTCAACTCAAACTCGAGCATGGAAGATGGTTTTTATTAATCGTCCCCTGCTCGTTACAAGTCTGTGTGAAAGAAGAGCTAACTAGCTAGCTACACTCATACACGATAATAATCAAACATCGCTGTAATACACAGGCCGATGCGCCAATTATAATGAGCAACATGACGCGAATTATTACAAAAATAGATTTATTACATTATAAAACATGCACAAAATGTTGCTGAGGTAAACAAACTGCCATAATTCACACGGAAATTAATTTTGTACTTCCGGTTCCCTCGTCTCGACGTTTTTCTTTTGTTATATGCTTGAAATAAAGTCTGTTTTCCACGTAAGCTTTATTGTTCTGAGCATCAATATGAAATACAACAGTAAATGTCTCACTCGTGAACTGAAGCTGAACAGTCTTGAAAAAGCGGTTGCATGATGCTCAATGAGACTACAAAACGTCATCACGGCGACATGCCCGTTTTTTTCCGGTCACGTGACCATTTCTGCGCGAAATTATTTTTGGTATTCACTTACCGTCTTATTATATTATATTAACATTATTTTGTGATGTTATGTGATATTTAACACAATATATAATTTAATTTAATATAAATAAATAAATGTATTTATTATTAAATATTTATTTCATTTTAAGGCTTATAAGCCTTTACAAAATTGAATACCATAAGGGCAGCAGAGGTCAGTAACAAAAATACGCAGATTTTTGAAGAAGTTGATCACCTAAATAATTCATTTTATTTAATTTACTTTATTATTATTATTTATTATTAGGCATGCTACATTCTGATATTACATTTATGTTTATTTAGTGTTTTTTGCTAACTACCTTTTGCTAAGGTATGATCAGTTGCTGTTCTTTATGTTATTCTCTCTTGTAAATTTAAACAAAAGGTCTTTCATTTCAATTCAGCATGTGTGACTTAAATAAGTTTTTTTTTTTTTTTTTTTTAAAAAGTATGATGTAATAGTTCATATATTGTGGTGATTATTATTATTTTAACTAACTAGGTGTAAAGTATTACACTTTTAAACAGAGTAAAGACATCAAAGTTTAACAAACATGAACGGGTAAATGACAAATGGAGTTTTATGGAGTATCATAGACCCACAAAGAACAAAGCTTTTCTTGAACCCTCATGTCTGTAAATGTGTTGCTGTGTGTTTAACAGGCTTCTGGGCCGACCGGACTGCCCTGCATGAAGCAGCGTCTCACGGCAGAGCCCTGCAGCTGAAACAGCTGCTAGACAGCGGGGCTTCAGTCAACGTGGTGACGGTGGACAACATCACTCCTCTCCATGAAGCCTGCATTCAGGCTCATCCAAACTGTGCCCGTCTGCTGCTGGAGGCTGGAGCCCAGGTGGGATGAACCTCCATGGTCCTCCTACGCCCATCAAACTGGGCCTCCGTGGACGCAAAGAACTAAAATGGTCAAAACGTTGGTATAAAGTGATGCAGCTTAATGCAGAATAAATAGCAGCATTGTGTGGTTTGTTTTTAGGTCAGACTGTCATAACAACACCCACAAAAATAAATGCACTGTAATATACCACAAAATTGTAAAATGTTAAATTTATATGTGAAGAGCCAAAACAATGCCAACAGGGCAAGGTTACACCACTTATGGAGGTATTTTAACCCAAGCCACAATCTTTCCTAGTTTTTGTCACAGCACTTCCATACTTACGTGTCACCACTATCAGTGCAACTTTTTTTATATCTGCTGACTTTGTGTTCACTAACGTTCCACTGACATTTCTTGACATTGACCTGGAGACGTTTCTGTGGTTGTTCCAGGTGGACGTGCGGACCATTCATGGCAGCACTCCTCTGTGTAACGCCTGTGCTTCCGGCAGCCTGGAGTGCGTCAAGATGCTTCTGGACTACGGCGCCAAAGTCAACCCGTCGCTCACCGCTCTCACCGCCTCGCCGCTCCATGAGGCCTGCATCCAAGGTGAACGTCCAGCAGCAATGAGACGCCGTTCAGTCCCAATGACACCACTTCACTGTGTCTAACGTTCTAATATGTGTTCCTCTCAGGTAACGTGGAAGTGGTGAGGTTGATGATCGCCAGCGGCGCTCAGCTGGAGGCGTATGACGTCCATTTTGGTCCTCCGCTCCACATCGCATGTGCTAAAGGTCATGTGGATTGTGTCAAGGAGCTGCTCAAGGCAGGTCAGAAAAAGTATGAATGAAATCTCTATTATTACTATTAGTATTATTATTGTTATGTGATAAAGTGTTACTTTTTTAAGCCTCTTCATTTAATTCAGCTTCTTTTCTTTTTTGCCACACATGGAGATGAGGCCTTTAGGTTGTATTTTCCAACCTTCTTTAGTTCTCAATAGTAATGTCAGGCTAAGCTGAGCTTTATCCTTTTTCACAGTGTGTTTTCAGCACCAAAAAACATCTTATTCAGTGTGTCAGTGGCTTTCTTCTTTGGTTGCAAAAAACAAGATGGCGACGGCCAAAATGCAGAACTTGACGCCTCAAAATGACACTCGACAAACCAATGGCCAGTGATGTCATGGTGGCTATGTCTACTTCTTATATGCAGTCAATACATTATGAAATTCAACTTGCAGAAACTTGATTTTTATGTTTCGGTTGGTAACATATCAGTATGAGTACTGGGTTCTGTACTATTTTTGACCACGTTCCATCATTGTTGAGTGGTGATGCCGTGGATGCAGGGACTGTAACTTTGCTAGTTTTACTTAATCTAAAAACATCAAGTTGGGATTATTTCAGGAGAGATGAATCCATAAATCCAAACAGCCATTTTTAACTTCCTGCAGGTGCCAACGTGAACGCCGTTAAGTTCCACGAGACGGCGCTGCACCACGCGGCACGAGTCAACATGGTGGACATGATCGAGCTCCTGATGGAGTTTGGCGCCAACGTTTACGCCACCGACAACGTGGGAAGAAAGCCCGTTGACTACACCACACCTGCATCTCCTGCTCACACCTGTCTGACTTTCTATGAGAGTGAGTTCACGCACTGCTTCAGCTGTGCTTTTGAATGACGATAACCTGCTTCATGAGGATCTCTTCTGGTCGACAGATAACCCTCTGAGTCTGCAGCAGCTTTGTAGAATCGCTGTGAGGAAGAGGCTCGGTACCAGAGCCTCAGAGGTCATAGGTCAGCTGGACATGTCCCACCGCATCCACAGCTACCTCCACTACTCTGATCATCCTGCATGACAGACTGATGTTTGAGCTTCACTTATAATTCAGTATATTTCAGGTTATCCACCATATGTCTTTAATGTGTGACTCAAGATTGATGTCATCATTGCTGCTTAAATTGTAAAATGTATAGTAATATATTAGTGGGTATTATGTTGCATAATTTCTTCTGATGTGGACACTGAGAGGGAGGGCTAAAACACAGTATTTATAAATCATCTTATTGCTGTTGACTTGTTTTTAATCATCATATAAAGTGTTGAATAAGTGGCAATAACTGCCAATATCAACATGCTTTCTTACACTGTGACAAAAGTGTATTATTACTGCATTATTACCTGTAATAATTTAGCAGGTGGCTAGTTAGCTAGCATACTTTAAGTCTTCAGTTATATGACATAAGGGCTGCAACTCTTTCTCTTAGCTAATGCTAAATGCTAGGGTGTTAATGGTTATGGTTAGGTCTGTTGTGGGCACTAAACACAATATACACTCTTAAATGTGTGAATTTGAGTTTAGATGCAAAACTAAGATTTGTGGTAGAGCTAGCTATTTGTATGCTAGTGATTAGCATAACGATTCACCAGTCACTATACATATTTACAGCTACAATATATGTATAATTCAAAAACTCTGTACTAAAGTGTCAGTTTTGATCTGAAGCCATCAGTAACACTAACAAAATATCCATGTACAATGACTGAGATTGATTTTTCAGCCAAAAAAGGTAGTGTGTGGGTTGTATTTAGCTTGAATGGCTTACGCGGTGTAAAAACTACAAGTTCCAGCATGCGCTTTGACTTCCCAGTTTGTTACGTCACTTCCGCCGGACGTACGCAGGACGCGGCTGTTTACAAACATTCAGGTGCTATTTCCACGCGGAGAAAAACAGCCGAGGGGATGGATATTGAAAATACTCAGCCATATTATTTTGGAGACATCGGTGAGTTTGAAGTGAGGGCGACACGACCGGTGAAACATCCGCTTTTTTGGGTCTTGACCCAGTTTGTTGTGGGTCAGCATGTATGGTGGTTAGTGGGGATGCTAACCGTCATGCTAACGTGCTAACTGGAGGCTCCTAGTGCTCCTGTTAGCTTCTCCTCTGCCTTTTCATTTGTGTTACTGTCGAAGTGTAAATGTGTACAACGAACTGTGGCGTATTTTTAAATATATACAACTGTAATCTATCAACTGTATACTCATGTACACAGTCCAGTGTTCACGGTTATTTATTGTCATATCAACAAACGTAGCTGGCAATGAAATTCTTAAAAATTAGACTCTTTACATCAAGGAAGTTAACAAGTCAAGGGGAGAAATTACATGCGTGAGGGGGAACATGAGGGAGTGCAGTTTAAGTACAGAGTAAATGAAATATGTGACAGAAAAGACAAAAATATACACAATAAGTAAACATGCTGGACACAGCTGTTCAGCATGATATTAACTGTAGTACAAATGATGGTTAAAATCATAGTTGACACTCTGCAGTAGCCTGTTTTTACTCTCATTACACTTTGGTTTTATCCCACTTCTATAATTCACAGAGCAGTGATTAATCCATTAGCTGTTAAAAATTAAATCACCATCAGTTTTGATAATAATCAGTTAAATTAAAGAAAAGTAGTCCAAAACACTGAGATTGTGTAGACCACACTGAGTCAAGAATATAATCAACAATGACAGTATTCATTAGTTTCATCCATGAAAGTCGGCTAAATGTAATTTATATTAGATGATATGCCACAGCTACAACGACAAGACAACACAATGAAGACACATGTCTAATAAATCTATGGGTGCGTATTGATATACATATATTTATCTTTATTTACTCAATGTAGCACAAGAGCAGTAAAGCTGAATTTGAACCCTGCAGGCAGCTGGCTGGAGAGAACAGAGGTGCACAAGGCGGCGTCTCTCGGCCAGACATCACAGCTGCAGCGCCTCATCCAGAGCGGAGCGTCGGTCAACGTGGTGGCGGTGGACTCCATCACGCCGCTGCACGAGGCCTGTCTCCGTGGACAGGCCCAGTGTGTCCGGCTGCTGCTGGACGCCGGAGCCCAGGTGAGCCAGACGCCTGCGTGGGTGACCAGGAGAGGCTGGACTACTGCTCTTTATATGATCCCGTGTCCCGTAATGCATCTCAGGTGGATGCGAGGAACGTAGACGGGAGCACCCCGCTGTGTGACGCCTGTTCGGCTGGTAGTCTGGAGTGTGTTCAGCTCCTGCTGGACCACGGTGCCAAGGCCAACCCTTCCCTCACCTCCCGCACGGCCTCGCCCCTCCACGAGGCCTGCATGGGAGGTGAGGGCCGCCGCTCACTTCCTCCATGTTTCTGCCATGTTTTATCTTCTGGTACTGTGGTCATTTAGGTCAACCTGCAGCGACAGACACAAGAACTTTTGGTGGATTAAAGTGAATAACCTCACACGATTCAACATCCTGTCGTGTTTTTCCAGGAAACGCCGACTGTGTGACGCTCCTGATCACCATGGGTGCTCGTCTGGAAGCGTACGACCTTTACTACGGGACTCCACTACACGTGGCGTGTGCTAACGAACACGCCGACTGCGTTAAAGCGCTGCTTAATGCAGGTGAGCGTCATTTTGGACAGTTGTATTTTGTTTGGCTGTTTTGATATCCCAGGCCAAACACAGAGCACTGCACGTTTTAGACGTTAAAATATCTGATAGCAAATGAGCCTATAATAAGGACTCGTGTCCTTATATTATCCCGAATGTTTCCAGCAGTGTTTAAACCAGTGAAATCTTCAGTTTGATTCAAAGTAACGGTGCAGGTCGCCTGTCAGTGGTGTCATTTCTCCCTTTAGCATCCATCAGCATTGTGCTTGGCAAGGACTTCACGATATGATACGTATCGTGACTCCAGTGTCGCCATACGATACAATACATTATTGCGATATTGCGATATATATTTTTCCCACCCCTATCTTGTTGTTTTTGGTCTATCAGGTCATCAGGAAACATCTAGAACACGAGCAGCTGTCTGCTGACACTGATGTCCTTCCTGTTTAGGTGCTAAGGTCAATGCTACCAGGCTGCATGAGACTCCGCTGCACCACGCTGCTAAAAACACACGGGTGGAGATTGTGGAGATCCTGGTGGAGTTCGGGGCCGACCTCTACGCCAGAGATCAACACGACAGGAAGCCAGCGGACTACACCACGCCGGGCTCTCCCTCTGCGACCTGCCTGAAGTTTTATGAGAGTAAGTTATTGACGAAGGTCAGAGCCTGGAGGCTTCAGGTGGAGCCTGGAGTGTTAGCGTAGCGCCAGCAGGTGGTGCTAAGGATCATGTCTCAGACAGACCACACCTGTTGTTTACCTGTGTACAAGTAATAATAATAATCCCAAGTATCATTGACTCCTCATAATACCTTGAATATTTCTTATTTACCTTGCCGTCACTCCAGGATATTTCAGTATATTTCCTGTCTCTTTCTGCAGCCACGCCCATGAAGCTGCAGCAGCTCAGCCGCCTGGCGCTGCGGTCGACGCTGGGCACCAGAGCGCTGGAGGTCATAGGTCAACTGAACGTCCCCAGACTCATCATGAGCTACCTGAGCTACCAGTGAGCGTCACCTGGTCAGTGCTCAGCCAAAAACACCACATCTCCATAGCAACATGTATATTTCTGTAATTCACGGCGCGGCGATTCATCGATCAGTCATGAACGATTAAATTAATCGCCATCAGTTTTGATCGTAGATTAATCTTTTTTTTTTAAGATTCTCTCTTCTTACATGTGAATATTTCCTGGTTTATTTCCTCCTCCATCTTTGAAAGGAAAAAAAATATTTATGCAGTAAACATTCTGCAGTTTATGACTTTTTTCACTGCAAATGATGCAGTTTGTGTGTTTTATTTAACGAGATGCATTTTTTTCTGTTCGTCTCAGGTTCGTTTTCATTCAGGTTTTCCTTTTTATCATTTTAACGACACAAGAAACGACAGATTCTTTATATCAATATTTTCACTCCAGCTTTCACACTGAACCTCTTCAGCTAAATCGCTGTCGGCTCTTTAATAGTTTAGATAATAAAAATCAATACTTGATTTTTACTGTTTATCGATACAGTATTTTCACAGAAATATGCCTGCTGTATTGATTGTTTTCCTGATCCTCAGTAATAAGCACAACGCTTCTTTTAAAGCTGCAAGACTTTTGAAGTAAATAGTTAAAATGAATATAAATATATGAAGTTTATCTTCTGCATTTACCAAAAGATTTGTTGTATGTTGTGTGAAGGATTTATTTTTACTTCTTAAGAATGGCTGTGATGAGAACACACTAAGCAGTGACCGTCACAGAAATAGAAAGTCTTAAATGTAGTTTAATGTTCTCTTAAAGCGTGACGGCCTGCAGAAGCTTCCTCCTGCTCAGCGACGCCGCTTCTTTCTATTTGTGGCTCCGTTAATGTCGCAGTATTTTTAGCAGCATGTTTACGTCCTCAGAGTGCTTCACTTTGCTTTATCGTGTTTTGGAAACTTTTCCACGGAGGTCGAATCAGGCCGAGCGCTCGTCCATGGAGACGGATATAATAGAATATATCTTTATTGAAAAGAAGCAGGCGACACATTGACATGGACTCAGCAGTTAAATAATAAAAATGTTCCAGGACAGTGAACGCCACTTTCTCTGCTCTTCTCTTTGAATCCTGTTCAAACAGGAAGTAGAAAAGAAATAAAAGCTTCAGTTTTTATCTGATAAAAAAACCTGAATATTGAAACTTCTAGAAACAAACGGTGTTTTTAATCTCATCTCATCATCTCACTCAGCTTGAACTACACACTTATACTTTGTCATTAAAATTAAAAATACTTAGTTAAAAGGTCTTAAATTGTCTTAAATTTACTGTAAATTTGCTGTAGGTATTAAATTTTTACATGGTGCGTTTAATGCCAATAGGGAAACACAGCATTCAGAGATTTACTGTAATTTTTCACGTTATTTTGTTCACAAAGTTCACATCTTTGTTCTTGAAAGTTGTGAAATTAAGGTTGTAGAAAAAAAGTTGAGTGTTATACCTTCAATTTATATCGTTGTTTCAAATTTGACTTTTAAAATTTCCTTCCTTCCACTCATTTCAGTGTCATATGACATTAAATGTGCTGCTGCTGAACAGTAAAGATGATGATGTGAAGGACAGATTCTCAGGCGTAGCAGCTGAACAGTAAAGATGATGATGTGAAGGACGTAGCAGAGAAGAAATAACCAGGAATAACAAGAATAATGATAAAGAATAGTTGATTTTATTGGGAAGTGACATCAGTAGAAGCCCAACAAGTCTTACCGTCTGCTTTCACAGTGTTTTTCGGTGATATAAAGAGTTCATGAAGCAGTAAACTGAGGACAGGATCGCTCATTTGGCCTAAAACTTGAGTGCTGCAGCTCCATAAATCTGCTCTTACAGTTACAGTTAGTCAGAAGCATAAATCCTCCATCATGAGCTGGTGTTTGGAGCGTTTTTCATGCCCTAAATCTTCTGTCTGGTTCGTTGTTTGAGGCTTCGAACGTGTGACCTGGATGACCTGGTTCGTTTTGAAGAAAGTGAATAAAACTTTCTGCAGAACTGAGGAGCCATTTATTATTAATCGTTTATTTATTAAACATTATTATTGATCATTTGTACAGGAGTGTTGTTGAATAAACTGCTGCTGACCTGCTCCTTGTTGTGTTTTTCATGTCTGTCGTCATGGTGACGAGGTATGATGGGATGGAGAGAGTGTCGAAACAGGCGACATCAGGCTTTGTTGAACCTGAATGTGGATAAATATATGTCATGGAAACTATTTTAGATGTTTCTCATGTATGTTTTTCTTTATTGTTTCTGGTGTGAAAAAGACTTTATGTCTGTTTGCTCTTTAATTTCACTTTTTAATGCCACATTCATTTTTCACTCAAGTTCTTAAATGAAAAGAAAATGTAATTTTTGAAGTCCATTGATAGAGGCCTTTTCTAACGTTACAAACTACACAAAAGTATGTATGATTAGTGCTGATCGAATGCAATATTGGTATCATAATTAAGAAAACTTAAGGGAAGCGTTTAGGGGGTCAGTGTGTTTTAATAATTTGCAGTAAGCTAGTTTGAAGGTTGTTTTTGAGTTCAGGTCAGTTCACTTTGTCACCACTGAGCGGCGCTGCAGCTAAAGAAATGAATGGGGCTGGTGAGCGGAGGTCAGATGGTTTTCAGGCCTCTCTCAGTTCTGGCCAGGAGCCGAACACAAGGTGGATGTTCAGATTTGAGGCTCAGATAAACGGAGAGGTGGATGCTGTGATGCTCCGGTGCTTCGCCGCCTCCGCCGCCTGAAACTAGCTCTGCACATGTCAGACACACACTGCAGCTGGTCCATCAGAAGCACAGAAAGCACTAAATTCATGTTTAAAAGCTCAGAAGATGACTGAATATTGTTGGCTTCACGTCTGCAGCTTTGTTTCTCCGTTCACCTCCAACATGTTTATCTCCTTCTGATTCTCCACTTCCTGTCTGACCTGCAGGATTACATCGTCCATGAAGTGAACTTTCTCCACCATCAGGAGAGAGAAGTCAGTCTGTTTTGTTTCTTTCTGCCAGCTATTTTTTTTTTTTTTTTGGCTGCTTCCAGAGCTGCCAGGCCTGTTTTAGCATCATCGTGTAGTTTGAGAGTTCTTCTTTTTTTTCTGTATGGACCATGACACTGTTTTTTTTTTTTTTTTGGCTGCTTCCAGAGCTGCCAGGCCTGTTTTAGCATCATCGTGTAGTTTGAGAGTTCTTTTTTTTTCTGTACGGACCATGACACTGTTTTTTTTTTTTTTTTTTTTTTACCTTTTTCACACAAAGTTTCTGACCCTCCTGTTCACTTATTCCTCCTTTATTTCCACACCTTTCTTTTCCTTTTCTTTATCTCTTCAGCGTCTAAAAGCCTGTTGACTAGAGGTGAGTGTTAGCAAGGACTTCATGATACCATATGATACGTTATTGTCATATTCTACATAGATCACTGAGAGATTTAAGCTTAAAATACAACTTATATCACAAGTATATGTGTGTGTACACATATTTATATAGACATACATACACACAGATTCCCAGTTTACTTCCTGTTAGCAGCTGACAGACAGTATGAGGTGAGTGTTTTTTTTTACATTTCTAGTAGAAACATATTTTCATTCTCTAAAAGTCTCTGAAAGGGAACGACCCCGGTCTTTCTTTTTTTTTTTTCACCCCGGTCTTTCTGTCTTTGGTCTTTGACGTGGTTTTCCTTCAAATACAGCAAAGATGTCGGTGAAAACAGATTCAACACTTTCTCTCTCTAATCGTTCGTCGACTCGACGGTAAATGAAAGACTTGTGTTGATTGTTTCCAGACGCTTCGGTCCGTCTGCTCCCACACTTTTACAGTAGGACTTTGGCTTCGGTCGGAGAAAATAATATTCGTGTGTCTGGACGACGACGCCCCGGGTTGTGGCGACGCTTCAGAGGCCATCTGGTTGCACTTTGTGAAGGGAGTCCCTCGTCCTTTGAGCTGCACAGAGAACAAATATGGCCGCCGAATGAAGTCAGCAGAGTTTCCTCCCCAGACGCTTTTCCTCTTTTGTCTTCGCTCTCTGTTCGCTGGAACACGAGTCCTTATTTTGTCTGATTTTCAGGGGAAGAGCGAATGACTAAACGTTTCCTGCTCTGCGGCGCTGAGGGAAGTTCTTCACAGAGACGTTAAAGGCCAGTTCTCAGTGTGGTGAGAGTTGTTTTCATCCTGTAGAAACCACTGAAGAGACTGATTCATCCCTGGACTCTTCTTACACACTGTTTATATATCCCAAAAAATCTATTCATATTAATCCACAGAACCAGGAAGAATTAAGAGCGACACTGGCTTTCACGAAAATTCAACCTT
The DNA here is from genome assembly GCA_029721515.1 of Synanceia verrucosa. NCBI lineage: Eukaryota > Metazoa > Chordata > Actinopteri > Perciformes > Synanceiidae > Synanceia > Synanceia verrucosa. The sequence goes on from CM056571.1 coordinate 18,321,348, forward strand.
AATTTATTTGTCACGGATCTTCCGTACTTAAGCTACATCACTACCAATGTTACTCACAAAACCTACCTAAGTAGTTTTGTTGCCTAAACCCAACTAAGTAGTATTTGTCATTGACTTTCTGCTCTTAAGTTACTGCAATTTAGTTTTTTTTTTTAAACCCAAATCTTTTCCCAAACCTACTTAAGTAGTTTTACTTAGCAGGATTCAAGACCTCAGCAGGTATAAACTGTCTGTTTGTACCTGAAGGTGAAGCTCAGCACACCTGAGTCATGACAGGAATCTGACCTGATGGCATTACAGCGTCCTCTTACTGTCCATCAAAACCAAACAGTGGTGTAGCAGCTGGAGGTGAAGCAGGCCACTTGTTTAACTGAACTGTTGGTGAAAAAGACGAATCACTGATGTCTTTTTACAAACCGGCCAGAATATCTGTGAAATGTTCTGCAGCGTTCCCCTCCTGCTGTCGACGGTGCGACTTCTCATCCTGATCCAGGAACAGATTTGGGGAAACCAAAAATAGTTCTGAAGCTCTGCGACCTTCAGGCGCCTCTGCTTAGCTCATACTTCTTTATTTAGAGGCCGTAAACACAAATCAACATCATTTTCCAACACAGTCATTTCAAAAACATCACAGAGCAAAATGCAGAGAAAAATATTTATTCAAAATATAATGTATTGTCACCATTATTTATTCATTACATACTATTATATTATAGACGATGTTGTTAGCATTATATACTTATTATACTTATACTATAATCTGTCACTTTGATCATAAATATGTTTGTAGGGATGTCATGGTTAGTAGTGTCTCTTTAGCCAAATAGCTAGCATGGTGCTAACAAGAATGTGTCTTTTTAGTGAAATAGCTAGCATGGTGCTAACAAGAATGTGTCTTTTTAGTGAAATAGCTAGCATGGTGCTAACAAGAATGTGTCTTTTTAGTGAAATAGCTAGCATGGTGCTAACAAGAATGTGTCTTTTAGTGAAATAGCTAGCATGGTGCTAACAAGAATATGTCTTTTAGGGAAATAGCATGGTGCTAACAAGAATGTGTCTTTTTAGCGAAATAGCTAGCATGGTGCTAACAAGAATGTGTCTTTTAGTGAAATAGCTAGCATGGTGCTAACAAGAATGTGTCTTTTTAGTGAAATAGCTAGCATGGTGCTAACAAGAATGTGTCTTTTGGTGAAATAGCTAGCATGATGCTGACAAAAATGTGTCTTTTTAGTGAAATAGCTAGCATGGAGCTAACAAGAATGTGTCTTTTTAGTGAAATAGCTAGCATGGTGCTAACAAGAATGTGTCTTTTTAGTGAAATAGCTAGCATGGTGCTAACAAGAATGTGTCTTTTTAGTGAAATAGCTAGCATGGTGCTAACAAGAATGTGTCTTTTTAGCGAAATAGCTAGCATGGTGCTAACAAGAATGTGTCTTTTTAGCGAAATAGCTGGCATGGTGCTAACAAGAATGTGTCTTTTTAGCGAAATAGCTAGCATGGTGCTAACAAGAATGTGTCTTTTAGGGAAATAGCATGGTGCTAACAAGAATGTGTCTTTTAGTGAAATAGCTAGCATGGTGCTAACGTAGCAGCTAGGAGCCTCATGCTAACCAGCTGCAGCTGTTATTGGCTTGGTTCCAAATGACCTCACAATCTCAAGAACTGGATTGAAGGATTCAAAGTGTCCTCGTTTCCTCCAGAGAGGTGGTTCATCGCTGGGCTCTGGACCTCCAGCTGTAGAGAACAGAATGTGCTGCAGCAGTTTAGTGTCTTCACAGTCATTCGTCTGATCTTTATCACCTCTGATGCTCTTTGTGACAAACCTACTGAGCGGGTGAACGGTATGTTAGCGACGGAGGCTTATGTAAGGCCTTGTTTGTTGCCTGTATTCCAGTTTTTGAAATGTGAAGTATTCGCTCAGTCTTTGTCAATGTGACATCATGATCACGTGTTTTGTCATGTGTGATATGTCAGGACGCTTTTTTTGTTTTTTTTTTAAACATTCACAACCACATGACAATCATTCACGATGATCTCCATCTGCACCACATTATTACATTTATTCTTGGTTTGATTGCAGAAATGCCGTTCATAACCTTGAAACCAACGACCTTGAGAATGAATTTGTTCGTGCATGAAGCTCAAAGTTTAGTCTTAGTTTTTGATTGGTCCCTTGAAAGTTTAGACAGTTGGAACATGATTTAAAGTAAGTGGTTTAATTGATGACATTATTTTATAACAGCAGGGAGGTGATGGAGATATTTTGGCAGCAGCAGCTCAGTAATGTGGTGCCACCTCCACTATTATTCATTTAACAAGATGTTCCATGTTATCCAAACCACATATAAAAAAAACTCAAAATGACCATAAAAGCTTGATGTCATCATTCAGATTCATTTTCACTTTGTTGGTTTGGTTGTTTGTCAGCAGGACGACAGAGGAACCATCGGTTTAGTTCCTGTTATGTTTCAGGACAAACTGACCTTAAGAACGAATCTCTTCAATGCTATTCTGCCACATTGTGTCCTTGGTTTTGATTGATTCATAATTGGAACTTAATTTCACTGAATGGGTTAATTGATGTCTTCAGTTTGTGCTTCTTGAACTTTATGTAACAGAGCTAAATAATGACGAGGACGCTGCTCTTTTGATGAAGACATTTTGGCCCCAACTACTCCATAATGGCCGCCACCTGTTGGACGTTTGATTAAACACGTGTTCATTAGTTATTTTAATGTCCCATGATGTGAAAACCACCTGAAAACACAAAATGACCGTGAAAACATGACGAAAACCCCGCTAAACCCGCCACATTAGCTCTAATAAGCTCTGTGTTTATGAAAAAAAAAAGTCTTTTTCTCTTTTCCTTTCACGTTACAAATTAATATTTTAACGATGCTCTTTGGTGGATTATTTGTTTGCTGAATCACAGGAGAAAATGGACAGATCGAGAAAACATGGTCAATCATATTTTATCAGCATGTTTGATCGTTAGTTATGACTGTGTTGTTAGTTTCCTTGATTTTTTAAATGGAGTTCTGCTTCATGACCTGATTGCACGTCTAAGTAGGCAGTTCGTTCAAGTAGAGCTATCTTCACACAAGTTAAAATGATTAAAACCAATGAATACGTTTAGATTTGCATTATAATTTAAATTGCACAGCAGTAAACTAGCTGCACATGACTCCTGCAAAACATTTTTACATGTTAACTCTTTGACAGCCACAGAAATTTTGGGGCTTCTGGGAGATGTAGTCAGAGCATAAAGAGACGGTATACACCAAAGAGATCAAAACAGGAAGTGGAGACGATCGAGATTAGAGAGTAAAACAAACAGAATCTGGACAAAAAGTGGTGATTTTGGTGAAAGTGTCCTCTACTCTACCTCTGATAAAACAAGAATGGAACAAGGTAAAAACAAACATTTTTTTCATGATGAAATAGAGAGTCTCTTCTTTCATTTGAGCTATTCACTGTTTTCAGAGACATAGTACTAAATATTCTGTGGGTCTTCAAATATGACTCAAAATGGGCAAAAACACTGGAACAAGACACTTTCTGTTTTAAAAAACGGCTGGAACTCAATGAGTTAAGAGACTTGAAATGATCATTATTTAAGTTCCCTGAAGTTCATCTTCAAAGATGAAAAGCGAGAGTTCAAACGCTGCTCTCAGTGTTTCTGTCTTCACACCTGAAGCTGAAGCTGATTGATCTTCTGCCTCTTTCATTGTGTCGCCTGTTTTGTAACCAGCTGCAAAAAAGTGAGTGGAGTTCAGGGACAAAAACAGAGAACATCATGTTTGAACGTGTTGGTATCATCGTCTGTCTTCACTAATTAACGAACGAGCTTCAGATAACTATGTACTCGACCTGTTTAAAGAAATGTTAATTAGCATAATATCACAGCAAAGACACTTCCTGTTGACTTTATTACATCCTAAGACAAATTAACCTTCAGTGGTTTTACATTCATGAGAGTCATATTAATGTTGTAATTTTACATAAAAACATCAGTGTCCAATTTAGATTGATTATTAGTGATATTATTCATCTGATCAAACAGATTATAATTTAAATAGTCAACAGATTAGATTCTGAAATATACCATCTATTAGTGAAAAAATTCTGCCGACAGATGATGCACGTGACTTGTGAATTGTGTTCATGCCTCAAATTTCAAAATAAAAGCATGTTTCTCCTGTAATGCTGAAGAATGACTTTGTCATTAACAGCCGGTGTCCTCACACTGTAATCACACTTTATAGGAAGGTGAGATTGGCCTGATCATATCAGCGTGGCGCCATGCTTTATCCCTCACGTGCCTCCTCTTCTTCTCGTTCTGGGCCGGCAGGTGAGGCGGCTTAATTAACCGTCTGCTGTGGTTTATCTGGTGCTGATCAGGTGGAACACCGTGAGACGGGGTCGTCCACATTCCTGGAAGTACTGAGGCAGGAAATCTCTCAGGGCTTCGTCTTCATTTCAGCCACAGAAAACAGACGAGGTGTACTCTTAACATTCTGCATACTTATCTTTTTAAAGTCTGGGTTTTCCTTCTTTACAGTGAAGAAACTCTGAACTTAATCACTTTATGGTTTTATTACATACAACATGTATACATACGGCAACGTCTGCCCTGGGAGTCACTTCATTAAAGTTAATTATGCTTTTTTTATGCTCCTAAAATATTTTAATCGGCGTACAGTTGTGCTCAGTTCTGCTGTTTCACGTCTGGTTGCAAGAAACCAAGATGGCGGCGGAGAAAATGCCGAACTCTCGTCTTCAAAACCACAATGGGTGATGTCACAGTGACTGCGTCCCCTTTAGACTGTCCTCTCACCTGGTGGGTAACCATGTCTGAGAGAGTATTTGGGTTTGAAACATCCAATGTCGGAGCTTAAAGTGTTTTCTTAAGGGCAAGGTGAAGCTACAGGTTGTGAAGTTAGCAGCTACGCTAGTATTATTATTATTATTTTGTTTTGAAATTGTGACGACGAACCATTTGACCTGAGACAGAAACGGTGACGTCCCAACAACAAATATTAGTTATTTTAACATTTGAAACATGGTTTTAGTCCATGCTCCCACAGAGTTGGTCTCTAGTCTGGGATTAAACTGGGATTGTGTCTAATAATGATATAATTATCTCATGTTTCAGCTTTGCTAAAGCTGGTTCTAGGCTGCATTAGTTAAATGTGCTCACACATGCTGGTTTCTCGTGCTCTCAGAGGGATATTTGTCTCCTTGGTGTTAAATCTATCAGTAAAGAGGACTTTATAGAAGCTGGAAACAGGACAGCTGGGTGCTCCTATCTCCAGAAATATCTCTTTAACAGTGCAGACCTTGTGCGGCGGTGACCTTTGACCTGACCTGCCCTCTCTGTTGAAAACTCAAAGGAAAGTTAAATCCAGATCACAGTTGACGCAGCGTTTTATTTTCTGCACCGTCCTTCTGTTTTCTCATGTGTCTGTTAACAGCAGCTCGAGCCAAATTACTGTGTTGAAAATCTGACAGGAAACACTTCCTCACACTTTCCAGGCTCTCTGGGAAAACTGGAAAAACCAGCCACAGAGAGCAGGGAAAGGGACGAGTGGGATTCCTGGCAACCGTCCACCTCCACGCGATGCTAACCTACTTCTGGTCGGACTCCTCTGAGGGGTCACGGAGGTGAGAGGCTGATCAATGATCAATGATGTCAGCTGACAACCAGCCAATCAGAGGTTCATTTAGCTTCATCCTCAGGTCTGTGGACACTTGATCGCTGATAAACAGTAGCTTTAGCCTGTTAGCCGTTAGCATCCGTCTGATTAGCTGCACTAGCATTAGCTTAGCTCGTAGGTGCTAGCTCAAACTGGAAGTACTTCAATGATATTTAATTCACAAGCTTAAAAAGGCTTTAAATGTCTTAAATTAAAATCTGGGTACTTAAGGTCTGCAATTGTCTTAAATTTAGGTAAATTTGTTGTAAGGTAGTATATTTTCAGATGTGCATTTAATGCCAGTAGGAAAACACAGAATTCAGAGATTTAGTGCAATTTTTCACGTTATTTTGTTCCCAAAGTTCACTCCTTTGTTTTTAAAAGTTGTGAAATTAAAGTTGTAGAAAAGTTAAGTGTTATGCCTTCAATTTATATTGTTTTTGCAAGTGTTAAAGGGCTGAAAAAAATTCGTAAAAAAATATTATTATAAGAGACTAATCGATTATCAGAGTTTTTTTCCTGTTAAATCTCAATATCAGCATTGGCCTCAAAAACTCCATATTGGTCAGGCCCTACGATAAACTGACTCTTTTCTACCAAAGAAATTGTTATTGCATTTTTGGGTCTTAAATTATATTTATTGAGGTCTTAAAAAGGTCTTAAAAAATATTAAATTGGACTTTTAAAATGGTGAAGTTGTTAGCTTTGTGTTTAGTGTTTTGTGAGATGACTGGTTTAGGTTTAGGCAGTAACAGCAGATTGTAACTCAAAAGTCAAACTTAAAATACTGGTCATAAAAACATTCACATTAAACACAGTCCTGGTTTGCAGGAACATTTTTTTCCCTGCTGACTGGGCTCCATTTACTCGCACGCAGCTGTTTTCATGGAAATATATCAATTTTTTTTATTTTAAATTGAATATTTAACAAGGTTTTATTTCCAGTGTAGAAATGTGATCTCTTAAAGTCCTTTGTTGACATAAAGGACTCTCAAAGGGGATTTAGGGAATTCCTATAACTGCTTTTTTCCACTAATGTTTGATTTTTTTAAAATCAGGAATCAGTCTTTTAGTGGCAGGGATGAAATGCAGTGCAGATCTGCAGATCTGCAGATGAAGGACATCTCAAAGTGTTCACGGCTGCAAATATTGACATTCAATGTGACGAATAGGCTCCCCTGTGCATTTAAACCACAGACCTGGGTTTTTTTTTTTTGGCGTGTCTGGACCCCAGACCCTCTCAGGATATTGGGTAATGTCTGGATTCCTTGCGTTGTGGCCGTCTGCTAAGTCAATTGTCACGGCGGTGAAAGATATTAGGAGCTGCAGTTTTTCCAGCGGTAATAAGAGCTGCAGAGGTTCAGTGTTTGAGTTGGCAAAGGACAAGAGGGTGTGAACAACTCCAGTGTTGTTGAATGAAAGAAGCCGACCAGTGTGCCTATGTTTGAGATCACAGCTCTTTACTGACCCTACAGCTAAAACTCCACCAAATATATCAATTATCAATATATTTAATCAAACATAAAAAAATAAAACTGTAAAAACAAGAAACAGAATACAGGCGAGGAGGAGCCGGTAGAAGTCAAACTTTTAAGACCCTGCCTTTTTCTTAATTATTAATACAATAAATAAATCAAATTAGAATAAAATATTTTTTTTATTTATCTCCATTTTGGGAAATTCACCTGCCACAGCAGCATGGACAAGTTACAGTAAAAAAAAAAACAACAGTAATAATAATAGTAATAAATATTTACAATATGTACGAAATAAAAAGGAAGTAAAATTCTATTAATATATAATATATATAAATATTAACATATAAACAAGTAACCCAATTAAAAAATAGTAATAATCATCTTTTTTTTTAACTTTTTAATTCCTTTATGGGCCATAAAAAGGGACATTTCTGTTGATCTTTACTGTCGTTGTCTTTAAACAATGAAAAGCAGTTTAGCACCATGAGACGCTCATGAAATAGATAATATATGACAAATAAATATAGAATAAAATACACGACACACACGAGTCTTCTTCACATTACCTGAAGAAGACAACAATTTTTTTACATAGTTTTATATGTTATTATTGTTACTATATTCATTATGTTTTATTTATGTATTTTTATTCTTACTATAAAAAAATGGTTGTTATATTTGGATTTGTGTATAAAACAGTAAATAAGAAAAATTAGTTCTTGCTTTGATTTGAACTGGAAATATGGATTAACTCACAGAGACACTAATTAAACACCATTTGATGCAGATCTGCAACGATTAATCGATTATCAACTAAATTAATCTGCAACTATTTTCATAACCGATTAATTAGTCTAAATTCTCTGATTGCAGCTTCTTAAAGGTGAATATCTCCTCGTTTATTTCCTCTGTGACGGTAAACTAAATATCTTCTCCAATCGATTAAGCGAGTTGATAACAGATTAATCAGCAATGATCATAATTGCTCGTCGCACTCTGTTTATACATGCAGTTATCACATATTCAACATGTTTAAAGGAGCACTGACATCTGGCATTTAAAATGGGCTCTTGTTAGCATGTGTTAGCATGTGTTAGCATGTGTTAGCATCAGCTGTGGCCTGTTAAAACAGACTTTAATGGACCAGAGTGGAAATGTCAAAGGAGAACATCCTGACTGAGAGAAGCTATCACAGTCTGTTTATGATTTCTTATGACGTATGAGAGTCCTGTAACTTTTGAACGTTTGGTGAGAACACTCTTCACGTACCTCACAGGACAGGAAGATCTGGAAAGATCTTTAGAAACAATCAAATGGACGCTGATAAAAAGAATAGAGGCAGAGCCACCTGTTGAAAACTGTCAGTGCAAACGCCTGAAGTGTCACAGAGTGAATGTTTACGCTCACATCGTGTGCTGTTGGACTGAAGATGCAGCAGACGGAGAGGAAAGACGCCAGCTGGCTGCAGCTTTATTCGCCAGCAGGGAAATTTTACAAGACTATTAAAATTCTTCAAAGTCCTTCGACCACAACAGTTTCAGGGAAATTCTCTCGCTAAGGAGCTGTTGATGGAGGGATTTTAGAGTCGGTGTCGGGCAGGTGCGTCATCCTCAGGCGTCCAGGCCACACAACCGAAGGTCAAAGGTCAAATTCTTAAAGCGCTGAGGGGTTTGACAGGTTGTCAGAAAGCTGCAAACTTAGCCGCCTCTTTTGTTCTTCAGGAGTCTGAGTGTTGTAGAGAAGACATTTCAAACAATTCATTTTAATCAAAGGTAACGGTGCGTTTCATTTAGCCGCCCGTCAACGTCGTTGTTTCCTCTTTGATGATGCGTAACAAGCGTCATAAATTGACTTTTTATGTAGTTTTAAGCAACATTTATAGGTTTCCAGAAACTTCCCGTGAGAAGTTAAGCTGGGGAAATCTGGAAATAACATAATATAATATGAGAATTTATGAGCATGAACTGGAAATAACATAAATAATACATACACATTTTGAAGTAAGAAGCATCTACGCTGAATAAACAAAAACAAATGAAATGCAGGAGGTGAGGCCTCAACATAGCAGAAATATCAAGTGTACTCATATTAAATCTGGTTGCTTTAGCCAAAATTGTGCTACAGTATACTTTCACCAGCTATATAGAATTTCCTCATTATAAATTCTTGGTTTATTCCCAGAAATTACTCTTTATTCCCATTGATTTCCAACTGAATATTTTGACCAGATGAAGGATTTTAGTCGTCAGATGTCTGGATGTGAAGTAATTTGAGAAACAAGCTGAGCTTGCAATCTTGGCTCCACCAAACTGCATTGGAAAAAGATGGATTTTTAATATGAAACTGCTTTATTCAGTGTTTTCAGTGGTTTTAATCATCAGGTTGGTTTATTTTGTGGATGAGGTGAACTCTGAGCAGAATTCAGCTCCTGGTAGAAATCTCCAGAATATCTGGATGTAAAGTTATCAGAGAAAAAAGCTGAGCTATTAACGTTGGAGAAACATTGATTTTTAACATGAAGCTGCTTTATTAAGTGTTTTTACTGGTTTTGATCAGTTTGATCAGAGGAGGAGACTCTGTGGTAAAAACCTCCTAACCAGGAAAAGACATGACTTGAGGACTACAACTCCCATGATCCCACGCTGTGTCACGATGTCACCAACCTCCCCTCTTTTGTTATTTTTTTTTTGCCCCCAGCAGCAGAAATGAACATGTCTTGTGCTGAAAGATGATCCACAGTCGGGATTTTCCTTTAATTAAGTGACATTCATGAAAGTGACTCGTTGAAACCTGCCGGCCAACAGAAAACCACTTTTCCACGTGCGGTCGGCTGATTGTTACGTAACAAACCCGCCTCAGATCAGATTAGTCTGCAGCGAGAAGTCCCGCTGTCTGATTTGAGCTCATAATGATTATTAAAGGAGTACAGTGACCCTGGAATGACAGACTTTGTTTTTATTCTTCCTGCAGCATCCATCCATCTTTTGCTGCGTTGGTTATATAATCCTTGTGCAGACACTGGCAGAGCGAACGGCTGCTAGTTCTTCCTTTTACTGCTGTGTTTGTGTACGTTAATCTTTAAAAAGTACCGGCTTGGTGTTAAATAAACACTGAGGTCAGAATTCTTAGTGTAATCAACTCAGAACTAATCAGCGCTTTGTCTGATCTGATGAGTGTCTTTGATTGATTAATTATCACCTCTTTGGATTGATTTAGTCACAAAAAGTTCCTCTGATGTGTTTCTGTTGTCTGTAATAAACAACATGAGCAGCGCTGATAGCTTTAACGAGGATTAATCACATTATGGGTAACTCAGCAGAACTCCATTCAAAAAATCAAGGAAACTAACAACACAGATCAAACATGCTGATAAAATGAGATTAACCATCTTTTCTTGGAATTCAGCAAACAAATAATCCACCAAAGAGCATCGTTAAAGGATTAATTTGTAAAGTGAAGTGGTTGAAAAAAAAAGTCCAAGTGGAGTTTCGCCTAAATCTTCGACAGCCCTGAATATAAATATAAAACTGCTGTAGCAAACAAACGTTGAGACAGAAATATACAGTAAAGCAGCTTTTTAATGACTTTAACACACCAAAACGGTGCTCTTCTCTTCCTCCTCCTGTGAAATGATTCATTGAAGAGCGATTTATCTAAAAAACGACAGTGATGATGCTGAAAAAAAATCACAAAATCTGTCTCCAGAGTTTAGAAGTTTGTGATGACATCCTCTTTATCATCTCTAATAGATTTGTTAAGCTCTGGATGAGAACACACTCTAATAACAAAGGCTTGGATGCATCATCAGAGGTGCTAATATTACACACACTGTTTTCTTTTATCAGGTCACAATGTGATTAACACACGTAGGTTGTTGGTTTTACAACAGAAACAAAATGCTAGCTCCTAACCAGAGTTTAATGAGGACTGTACGGCTGTGTGGTAGCTGTTAGCCTGGAGGGAAACCCACACAGGCTAATGAGCTGCTACTTCATGAATCAACCAGTAATTAGAGGCAGAGTTTGGGTGCAAATTGATGTGAAAACCCCAGCATGCATTTTCCCTGCACTGCTACTGTGAGTCCAAAAGTGTATTTGTGTGGCGCTGAATGTGCTTCAGGATCGGCTTACAGAAGAAAAACACCCTGAACTCACCAGTTTGCCAACATTTGGGCAAACAGGACATTGAAAGCACCACAGTTTCCATTTGTTAAACAGATCTGCAGAGGACTTGAAGCCTGGTGGTCCTGAAGGCAACGTGAATCACCACCTCTCTCCTTCAGTTCTGTCATGGTGACACATCACCTCCTCATTTCTTCTGCTTCTCTTATCATACAGATGAACAAGTTAATGTGAAAAGCACTGAATCATCAGGCTGAACTGAGTGTACTGAACTGCTCTCATTGTTCACTGCCTTAATATTGTTGTTATTGTCATGTTTTTGGTCCAAAACGTCCTCATAGTTGTTTGCTGATAATTTCTAAATTGATAATAATAATATTCCTTGTGTCTCTACAGGTCAGCACCAGCCTTTCTGTCTTTATTATATCCTTGTTTTGGTTGCCTCTAAATCTTTAAATCAGCAGTACTTATCTCCACCCTCTCGTGTCACTTCTGGTTGCAAAAAATGGCAACGACCAGAAACCAAGATGGCGACGGCTAAAATTTGCTTCCATCAGAGCTAACTCTCTCGTGACAAGAAATGGTGAGGGCAGAAACCAAGATGGCGACGGTTAAAAACCAAAATGCTGAACCTTAAAACGCTGCAGTCCATGAGCCAACGAGTGACGATGCGTTTGGTTGCATGAATTGACGTCCGACAGTCACTCTTGTTTTAGCTCTGTTTTGGTCTCTACCGCTGAGTCCTCATTGGCCTCTTGTGTTTCTTGACATTTCCCCTCTTTCCCTCTCTTTTTCCTCCCTGGCCTCACTCCCCTCCCTCTCTTGTTTCCACAGTTTGACTCTTTCCAAACGTTAAAAATCAAAACCAGCTGCCCGCCTCCTGGATTTCCCAGCATCCCTCTTGTTTTTTTGGAAGACTCCCTGGTCCGGCGGTTCCTCACCTGCAGCTTTTTACGCTCTTCGCCGTCTGGACGGAAACAATGACAGAACGCAGACGGAGCGTTTGATCTTTAACGCCTGATGGCCGACACATGAGGTGTGTTCAGAAACATGCCGTCCTCTCATCTCATTAGCTGCAGAGACAAGTTTTCCTGAGAGCCCAGTGATTCATGTTCGTTTGACCGTTCGACTCGCCGTCGTTTATCTTGTTTATGTCATCTGGTGACATCATCAGACAACACGCTCCCTAGGGAGGAAGAGTCCAGGAGTACGTGATGCATTCACAAACACTCTCATTTTCAGGCCTTTCCTCTTTAAACTCTCTCTCTCTCTCTCTTTCTTTCTTTCTCTCAGCCAACCTCTGGCCAACATCTGCCTCGGCGAGACATTTAATTTCACTCATTACGTCAGGAGAAGCCATTAGAAACACGATGCCAGCCGAGGTCTGAGGTGGAGACAAAGGAGGCTTTTCAGAGCAGCTTCAGCTGAAACGACGTGTAAGAACCACCGCTGAACATGAGCGGCAGTGTTTCTACAGCACTCAAAACAAACACTTAGTTAAGGGAAAGCGTCGTGGTTAGGCTTAAGATAAAGACTAAGATGTTATCATCAAGAAACTTTGTTTCATTAGTCATATAAAAGTACAAATGTGATCAGTGTCAGAGAACAAACAGATCATTTCAAAGTAAAGCTCCTTATTGTAATAAAAGGAGGACAGACACCAGATAATTTCAAAGTAAAGCTCCTTATTGTAATAAAAGGAGGACAGACACCAGATAATTTCAAAGTAAAGCTCCTTATTGTAATAAAAGGAGGACAGACACCAGATAATTTCAAAGTAAAGCTCCTTATTGTAATAAAAGGAGGACAGACACCAGATAATTTCAAAGTAAAGCTCCTTATTGTAATAAAAGGAGGCCAGACACCAGATAATTTCAAAGTAAAGCTCCTTATTGTAATAAGAGGAGGACAGACACCAGATAATTTCAAAGTAAAGCTCCTTATTGTAATAATAGGAGGACACACACCAGGTCATTTCAAAGTAAAGCTCCTTATTTTAATAAGAGGAGGACACACACCAGGTCATTTCAAAGTAAAGCTCCTTACTGTAATAAAAGGAGGCCAGACACCAGATAATTTCAAAGTAAAGCTCCTTATTTTAATAAAAGGAGGCTGGACAGCTGATCACTCTTTTCTGCTCTTTAACATCACAAAGCTGACAGGAAGTAGTGACCATCAGTCCAAACAGCCCTTCACAGTAAAAGTCTTCTCACTTCTTTACTGTCTCATTCTGTTTCCTTTAGAGCAACTAATCCTCAGTAAAGTTCATATTTCCACCCTCTAAAGACGTCTTAACGTCCTCCTGTCATTCAGATAGTTGTCTATTGTTCAGTAACTGTAATGTGATTACTTGAGTTAACAACAGTAACAGTTACATTACTGCAGTAAAATCATGATCTGGGGCACGTGACCCTGCTGGGACATCTGTGGCGTCTGGATCGAAGTGGAAGCTGGAAAAAGAGGAGTAAAGTTTTTTTTTTTTTGTTGGCGGTTTGCGGCGTGGCACGAACACGACGACATGCGTACGTTTGATGTGCCAGATCTGTGGGTCGATTAGCGTCTCTCTGAGGAGCAGGAAACCCAATCTGCTGAGTGCATCAGAGAGCAGGTCGTATCATTAACCCCTGGACCGGTGCTCAGTGTGGTTGAAAGGCCAGTTAAAGAGTGTTTATGGTGGGCGAGCTGGAGAGAAAGGAAAACACTCACAGGAGCGCTGAAAGCAGCTGAGATCAGCAACAGCGACACAAAACCTGCCGAACACCGAGACACGATGAGTCAACGACCAGTGATTATTGTCCTTCTGCTAAACGGAGCCACATGTTTGTTCCCATCCCAACACGGCTGCGTCGCTAAACCAGGACTGTATTTCCTCCTGGTTTGTTTCTGACATATCTTTTTTTTAGCAACTAAAAGTCTGCATAAGTGGGAGGAGAAGACACTCCTACTTAGATATAATAACTGACTTTTTTTAAACTAATTTTTGTTCACATTAATGTTAAACAAGTGACTCTTGTTTTCTTGCTGAGGCAACAAAGCTACGATAGTTTTATAGATTTAGGAAAGAAGTACTATAACAGAATACTGCACATGTTGGTGCATGACATATAAACATGGTGCAGATTTAAAAAATAGGACAAGAAACAGTGGTGATATTAAAGCTGAGAATACATGATAATGAGATGCGTTTGAGGCACCACTTTATCGTTCCTTTACTGTCTCCAGCTGCTCGTGCAACCAGACAGAGAGAAGAAAAAAAGGCTTGGTAGCTTTGAAAAACATTCAAAAATAAAAAAAAATACTCCCATCCCATGTTGGGAGCCGTCCAGAGCGAGTCAGACACCAGCCATTGTTCAGTGCCGCATGCGTCTGTCAGAGGACCGGAGGACAGGAGGACCGGAGGACAGGAGGACCGGAGGACCGGAGGACCAGAGGGAGGATGGCTCTTCAAATCTCAGAGAGTTTGTTGAAGCCAAACAACTGAGGTTTGGGAGGACTCCTGACTTTTATTCTGAAGGGCCACGTGCCTTTAAAAACCAGAGACTTCAGAGGGAAAGCTCGAGTTGTCCCTGAAACACAGAGGGACATCATTTTAAGAAGTTTTTATTTTAAGTTAAGAGCTTGTTGCTTAGACATATTTTCTTTTCACACAGGGAAGAATAAAGTCTTTGACTCAAACCTTCATCAGTTTATTGCTTTTGACATTTTGCAGAGAGAAGCAGGAACATGGACGCTGAGCTTCTCTAATGACACATGCAGCGTCTTTACGCATGCCCAAGGGGTTTCTGGGTAAATGTGGTCTAAAGACGCTGATGTGTTTCGCCTCAAGAATCCCAGCTTACGCACAGAAACGACCGCGCCGTTAAAAAACCGAAGCAGGTTCGTGTACTTCTGGGTTTTCTGTGGTCGAAAACAAGGTCGTGTTTCTGCAGCTTCTTAATTTGATTTCTTAAATGCTAATTTGGAAGGTTTACTTTCCGAACTCTGAGCTCAAACAAACACTTTTCAGTCGGACGGAGCTTAAATGTGAAGCGTGACGAAGAGCCACAACAAAACAACGACCATTCGGCATCAGATTACTCACTCGTTCTGTTCAGTTACAAGAGAACAAAGAGGAAACTCTTTCAAACTTGTTAAAAATCAACAGTAAAGGTAATTTTGTCTCTCTAACCTCTCTCCACTTAATGAAACTACACATCCAAAGGGACAAAATAGGCCTTTTTTCCACGAATGGGCAAGGCGTTTAGCGTCTCTTGCTTTGTCATCTGTTCACCATGTATCCTGTATGAGATGCAGGTGTTGATGACGGTCGTCCTGTGTCTTTAAGTGATGTTTGTAAAGTCATACTGACATACGGAGCAGTTTGAGGCTATCCTCTGAGCGTCTGTCAGTCTGGTTAACTCTAACCTGCTGGTGCTGGAGGCTTTTTGGGCGAATCAGCATGTTGAGGTCGACACGTCACCGCTAGTTCTCTGGTTCGGTATGTCTGGACTTATGTTTGTGACGTTTGACAAGTGATGATTGTCCCATGTTTTTGGGTGTCGTTTGGCCTTTTTGGGTGATTTGTGGTCGTCAGACCACCTGAGTCGACTCATCAGGCCTTCATTGCCTCTGGATCTCGGTACGCCTGGACTTGAATGTTATAGATCTGCTCTGACCTTTTTCTTTTGTACGTTACGTTCATGACGTTTGTGATGCTATAAAGATCTTGATCTTGCTGAATCGGTGCAGAACACTCAGTAGTATGGTAGTTGGCTCTAATCTTTGCAATTTCAGTTCAAGTGCAGCTTCTTGGCTCAGCAGGAGGCTTTCAATGCTGCCAGTTCAGAACTGAACTCACATTCTGGTTTAAACCATCACAGGTTTGTCCAGAGACCAGCGCTGATACCTGCCGCTCTGCTCTGACTCTGTGAAGGAGGCCATTGTTGCCCCATGCCCGGGTGTTTTGGCAGCTCTCAATCTGTGCAGCAACAGACAAATGGAGCCTCTGGCTCACCTGCTTGAGCTGCTCACAAAGGGAGGATTTATGGAGGAGCTGAGCTGCCTGCTTGATTTAGAGCCTCCAGGGGGAATCAGGGGGAGGTATGGAGTAATGCAGCTTATCAGATGAAGCTGAAGTCATGACACAACTGGCACGACCTGATGCACTAAAACTAACGTCTTCATTTAGTTCATTTACTGAATGATGGTTCCTTTTAGAGTCAACCATAAAGCAGGGGGTGATTTAGGGTGTTGTGTCGTACAGTCTGAGGGTTTTCACTTCATCAAAGTTCATTTTTTGGTTGCAGTTTTATTCAGTTGTACGTAGCTCCACCCTCTTGTGTCACTTCTGGTTGCACAAAAAAAACAAGATGGCGACGACCAAAATGCTAAAATAGAAGCTTCAACTCTGCAACAGACAGCAGTTGGGTTTAGACTTCTTCTTGATACTTGTAAGAAACGTACCTAGAGCCAAACATGTCATGACCATGAGCTGTTTGACTTTTCCCAAACACCTTGACAACAAACTTGCTTCTCTGATTGTGAACGAGTCTCCTGATGCTTAATTATGATGTTTGCACCGAAGCGCTACCAGTAAAATAAAAGTAGATTGAGACTTGCTCCTGCTATCCTGCTATTACCCACCGGCCTGGTTTGGCAGGTGTTGCTGTTTCGTGTTAAGGCTAAGTCAGAGGTAATTGCCCTTCATTATATCCCTGTGAATCACTGAGAGGTGAAGCGAACGATAAATGCGGGGCAACAAGCTGTAATGCAGCCCTGCAGGCTAAAATGAAGGCAGCTGTGCCGAGAATACCCACAACCCCCCTCACCTCTCACCACAAACCAGAGGCTGTGATCCTCGATGAGCGAACAAAGGCAACGTGGTCCATGTGTGCAGTTGGCAGGTCAGGGCTCCGGGGTCAAAGGTCATGGCGACCTGCAGAGAAAACAACTGATCTGCTTACAGAGAGGGACGCCTACACTTCCTGCAGCCAAGTGGAAGGGAAAAAAATCCCCAAAAACACACCTCATAGTGCTGATCGACCCAGATTAGAGAGGCCGAACACAAAAGAGAGAGTCTGACAACACAGAGAGGATCTGGACAAACTCAGCAGAGACAGGACAGCAACACAGAGCTCAGTGTAAACAGACCTCAGGATTAATGAAGACATGAAGTGACACAAGAGAGTCTCTGGTGCTGCACCTCAAGACAGGAAGCTCATGATCTGACAGCTTCTTAATGTTTTCATTATGTTTTTTTACGACTATTCTGCACTCTGTGTAGTTATAGATCTGTTGCACAGCACTTAGTGCAGTTTTATCTTGTTTTAATTCCTTCTAATGACTTCTACCTGTAGAAGTCCTGTAAGGGAAAAGAGCGGCACTTAAATACTCGAAACACCTCAAAAGGCTGATAAATCCCACAATGATGTGCAGTAATTCATCTGTGCGCCATGTTTCCTGCACTGATTGATGTTATTAATGCTGCTGTGTAGAGGGTTCATTATGTAGAATATAAAGTGACACTAGTCAGTGGTGTTGAGTGAAGATATTTTTGTCAATTTATTGGAGAAGAATCTAAAGTGAAAAATATGTCATGTGCAGCACTTTTCTTTATTTCACCATGTACCCTTAACTAAATGGTTTTGTTGCCTAAACCTAACCGATGTTACTGGACTTTTATTGCGTAGAAATGACACAAAAAAAGCACAAAACGCGTCCAAACTTCCATGTAACGTCGTGTTATTTATACGCCTCCCTGTAGAGACCAGGCTAGACGAACAGAAAGGTTTGCTCTTGGAGGGTTGGTTCATTGATAACGCATATTTAAAGGTGCAGACCAGGTGGATGGTTGTGACTGTAAATGTCACGGTTGCATATTTAGCTCTGAAACTTCTTTTTCAGTTCAGTGGCTTCTGGCTGGTTCTCCGCCTTCTGACATGATGCTAAAACCAGGAGAAAGAAGGGAGTATCTGTGCTAAAAATGCCTGCACACAATCGTCTTTGGACAAGTTCCACCAGAATCTAGAGAGTGAAGGAAAAAGTCATCATCTGAGGCGAGTGGAGCGCAAACATGTGGCGTTTTGTTGGCAGCACTTTTCAGGACAGCGTGGACGAGAAGCGCTTAAAAGGGTGGGTTTTTTTCGTGGTGTTGAAAGGAAAAGCTTTGACCGCCGCCGTGCAGAGTCACCTCAGCTTTTCCTCAGGAAACATGGGGAGGGAGCGCACGTCGACCCCGAGCGGCGGCCTTCACTTGAAGCGCTAATTGAATCCCGTGGAGGGTGACTTTCAAAAATAGGCTCTCCTGTGTTGCAGAAACCCCCCTCAGAGGCTTCCTCATGGTTTCAACAGAGTGTGTGTGTGTTCTGGGGGTGTAAAGGTTATACAGCAGGAGCCAGAGGCTTAGTGAAAAAACGCTGAGCGGAGCGTTTCCTAAAGCTCGGCGCTGAACTGCTTTCAGATTTGGCTCTGTGCTCGTGTGTCAGACACAGCTGGAAAACACTTCTGGCTGCAGACGTGAACTGAAATGTGACGTTTCTGCAAAGCACAGATGTGTTGGATTTGGTCAGAGCAAGCGGCAGAGTATTTTAACCTCCTGCCCGGCAGCTCGTGATGCTCTTATATCTAATATTTTAGGTTCCTATTGTGTTTTCATACTGTTTCATTTTGCTCTGTTCTGCACCGTTTGTACCTTTTTGAATCTGTTTATATTTCCTACTGTGTTTGACAACTGTTGCACAAGAGTTTCCTTCGGGATGAGTTTGTGTTTTCTCTTATCTTATCTTAGTGCAATGAGTGACCTTTATTTCAAATTGCATCATATAATAACAAGCAGGAAGGTCCACTAAGTAACATGAGGCTGATATTAAACGTATTTTTAAAAGCCTTTTTTCTTTTTCATAAAACATCAACATTCGACATACTGTGTGTTTTCCAGAAATGTATTGTTTGTTCATTCGGGCAGTTTTTCTGTTAGAAGGCAACTCTGTAAACATGACTTTATGGTCTCAGTCTCATTTAGTAAATGATGGTCTCATTTAGAGACAAACAGACCTTAAAGCAGATAATGCTGTAGAATGAGGATACCTGCTGATTGACCGGTTGTTACCATGGAAACGTCCAGTGTAGGAGTTTGTCCGTGTTTTTATCTTACAACTTTAACCCTTTCACATTATATTTTCATAAGTTAATTATAACACTTTTGGTCACCTAAAATTCAGCGTTTGTCGTATTTAGTTTCATTCCTCAATTCTGGTTGCAAAAAACCAAGATGGCGACGACCAACATGGCAAATGTGAGGCTTCTGTTCACAACATCATACCCCGTCACGGTGACTACGTCCACTTCTTATATTATTCTTTCTTAGAAAGTGGCTTTAAATGGAGTCCAGTTGTTTGTGTCTTTGTCATGTGGACCGGGTCCCTGTGGACCAGGTCCCTGTGGACCAGGTCCCTGTCGAGCAGGACTTCAGTTACAGTTGCTGCGTCTGTGTTTTACATTTACAGTTCACAGTGTTTCTTCACGTGAGCTCCTCGTATTACTGGCTTTAAAAGGATTTGGAAGAGCTCCTCTCGCTCCCCCAGCTTTGTTTACAGGACCGTTGTCTGTTTGCAGATGGATCAGGCTGTTTTTTTTTTTTAAAAAAGAAGCTGCTCGGCTTCTGCTTGGGTGGCTTTCTGTTCGGAGATGTTTCGACGTGGCCGCCTGTAACCCCTGTTAAGAGAGGAGGGAGCAATAAAAGCCAGCTACTCCTCAGTTTTTGGTTTTGTCTGCAGACCCTCCACGAACTCCCATCTCCCCTCTCTGTTGTCTTTTGACCCACTTTGACAGAAAATCAAAGGCTGCACTGTGTCAACACCAGCAGGAGTATCACTGTTCAGAGATGGAAAGAATGAGTCCCAGCAGATAAAAGCAGGGATCCTGTTTCTGAGCCATCAGGGCGGCGCTTTGACTCCACTCTGAATCACGGTTCACTGAACTCTTGGCCTTAAAAAAAAAACACAACAAAAACTGTGCAGAGATTTTAAGTTTGGAACCTGTTTATGGATCCAGACTGTGAGTTATCTCTGCAGACTGTTATTACATATATCGATAACTGAGCGCTAGTTTGTTGACAATATCAGAGACAGAAATTTATTGAATCTGATAAAATTAGTGGGACCAGAAAAAAAACACACAGGTCAGGTTTATAGGTTGCAGTTTTTTTTTACACCAAAACAGAATAATTTTGATTAAAATATATTAGAAATTATATTATATTAAAATATAAGGATCTATAGTTTGTATTTAAGGTGGGGCTGTCAAACTATTTCTCTTTTATAATTGCAATTAATCACATTTTTATTTTACATTTAAAGTTCTAGTATTTTCTGTTATTTTTAATTTATTTTTATTATTTCTTATTTTTTTACATTTTAATTGCATCTACTCACATTTTTATTGGACATCTTAATTAATTTCTTAATTAATTAATCATAATCATTGCATACAATCACATTTATATTGTACATTTAAAGTTCTATTAGTTTCTATTATTCTATTTTATTACATATTATTTCTTATTTATTTAATGTAAAAATATGCTATGAGTTTAATCAAGATTAATGCAGACAGCCCTATA
The DNA here is from genome assembly GCA_029721515.1 of Synanceia verrucosa. NCBI lineage: Eukaryota > Metazoa > Chordata > Actinopteri > Perciformes > Synanceiidae > Synanceia > Synanceia verrucosa. The sequence continues at coordinate 18,342,241 of CM056571.1, forward strand.
ATATTTATGATTATAGTTCTAGTCTTTAGTTGACAGAATCTCTTTCTTATTCATTTTGTAAATAGTGATGATGTAATGATAAATGCGTTGTTAAACTAATCACAGTGATTAATTCCATGATTTCCTCAGAATAAAGGATCACGTGCTGCTGAAACACAGCTGTAAAAGTGTTTTCTTTGCTCTCCTGAAGTCCCTGGATGGATGCTCTCATCTGACATCAACAGTGTCCACTGTGCATAAACACCAGAGTAATAGATTACTCTTTAGCCGAGCTCCTTTGCCGTCACTTCAGCCCTCCCGCTCAGTTTTGTTTTCAGGGCCTTGGCGTGCAGATCTCTGGTGGATTAGTCAGGAATGTGGCTTCATAAGGGGGCTTCAGATGCACTTTTCATTTCCAAAGTGCTCGGCCTCCATCAGCAGCGGCCTGCTGTGAACCCAGCGGCTAAAAACAAACCGGACGCTTAGACTGAGGCTTATCGCTGCAGAGGTCCACCACTGTATGTTCAACCCCCCCGATGAAATCATTTCTTTAAACACTTCGAGAAAAAAAAAAACACTAAAATACATTAAGGACCATTATATTACAAGTCTTTTATTTGTTTATGTTTTATTTTGTAAACCACTTGTCCTGTGATCTTTGAGAAAAAAATGAAACTTAAAAGAGAAAGGAATTTTTATTTCATGGTTTCTTTACAGTGGAACATCATCACTCTTTGGTTCTTTAAGGTGTAACGTCATCACTCTTTGGTTCTTTAAGGTGTAACGTCATCACTCTTTGGTTCTTTAAGGTGTAACGTCATCACTCTTTGGTTCTTTAAGGTGTAACGTCATCACTCTTTGGTTCTTTAAGGTGTAACGTCATCACTCTTTGGTTCTTTAAGGTGTAACGTCATCACTCTTTGGTTCTTTAAGGTGTAACGTCATCACTCTTTGGTTCTTTACGGTGTAACGTCATCACTCTTTGGTTCTTTACGGTGTAACGTCATCACTCTTTGGTTCTTTAAGGTGTAACGTCATCACTCTTTGGTTCTTTAAGGTGTAACGTCATCACTCTTTGGTTCTTTAAGGTGTAACGTCATCACTCTTTGGTTCTTTAAGGTGTAACATCATCACTCTTTGGTTCTTTAAGGTGTAACGTCATCACTCTTTGGTTCTTTAAGGTGTAACGTCATCACTCTTTGGTTCTTTAAGGTGTAACGTCATCACTCTTTGGTTCTTTAAGGTGTAACGTCATCACTCTTTGGTTCTTTACGGTGTAACATCATCACTCTTTGGTTCTTTAAGGTGTAACGTCATCACTCTTTGGTTCTTTAAGGTGTAACATCATCACTCTTTGGTTCTTTAAGGTGTAACGTCATCACTCTTTGGTTCTTTAAGGTGTAACGTCATCACTCTTTGGTTATTTACGGTGTAACGTCATCACTCTTTGGTTATTTACGGTGTAACGTCATCACTCTTTGGTTCTTTAAGGTGTAACGTCATCACTCTTTGGTTCTTTAAGGTGTAACATCATCACTCTTTGGTTCTTTAAGGTGTAACGTCATCACTCTTTGGTTCTTTAAGGTGTAACATCATCACTCTTTGGTTCTTTACGGTGTAACATCATCACTCTTTGGTTCTTTAAGGTGTAACGTCATCACTCTTTGGTTCTTTACGGTGTAACGTCATCACTCTTTGGTTCTTTAAGGTGTAACGTCATCACTCTTTGGTTCTTTACGGTGTAACGTCATCACTCTTTGGTTCTTTAAGGTGTAACATCATTACTCTTTGGTTCTTTACGGTGTAACGTCATCACTCTTTGGTTCTTTAAGGTGTAACGTCATCACTCTTTGGTTCTTTAAGGTGTAACATCATCACTCTTTGGTTCTTTACGGTGTAACATCATCACTCTTTGGTTCTTTAAGGTGTAACGTCATCACTCTTTGGTTCTTTACGGTGTAACGTCATCACTCTTTGGTTCTTTAAGGTGTAACGTCATCACTCTTTGGTTCTTTACGGTGTAACGTCATCACTCTTTGGTTCTTTAAGGTGTAACGTCATCACTCTTTGGTTCTTTAAGGTGTAACATCATTACTCTTTGGTTCTTTACGGTGTAACATCATCACTCTTTGGTTCTTTACGGTGTAACGTCATCACTCTTTGGTTCTTTACGGTGTAACGTCATCACTCTTTGGTTCTTTATGGTATAACATTGGCTTGTACTCTTTTACAGTGTAACATCATCAGTGTTGCACAATTATTTATTTACAGATCTGTTGCTGCACTGGCTTGGCATGGGCTCCTATTAGGCCACGCCTTCAGTCAGTGATGTCACTGCAGGTGTTACCTGCCAGTCAAACACACCTGCTGTGACAGAAGTGAGCCAGTGTGACTCTCGTCTACTAATTAATAATCCAAAGAGTGTGCTTGAGATCAGGTCGAGTCTGTACTTTGACTGATGACTCATAATGTGAGGCTGGTTTGATCTCCACAGCGTAATTATCTGGAACGTTGCTGTGTAGCAACTGCAGCGCCGTTGTGTTGCAGTGCAGTTTTGGAAAATATTAGGTGATAGGAGTCAGTTCTGTTGTGTTTGGGTGCAAAAACTGTTTGAAGGTGAAGGAAAGGAGGCGTGAACTCAGCTGGTTGCAGTTTGAAACCACGCCACTAGACATCACCATATCATCCACACTGCACCTTTAAAGGCTCGACTAAATGTGACTTGTTCGTCTGAAGTAGTCGACTAAAGCTGAAAGTTGGCCAAAAGGTAAAGACAGTGCAACAGGAACAAACTGATAACCAAACAAACATTCCACCACATTGTTCTCAGTAGAGTAGGTCAATATTAACCTGTTCAATAGCTGCTCCCTGGGTTTTATCCAGAAAGTCATGTTATTTCAGCACTACTGCTTAACAGCGATATTACAAACTATTTTTAGCGTTGCCACTGTTGGAAAATGTTAAACTATCCAATCTGAGGCGCATTTTGAGGGAAATTATCATCTGTGAGTCATAACCATGGGAACAAATATCGGTAAATGTGTAATTTCACAAAATGTTCTGACACACCTATAAATCTACTGACATTGTTGTCCATAAATCAGTCAGTCTGGCAATTTTGTAATTACCTACTGTTACAAATTAAATTACAAGACAAGTGCATGTTCTGCCCGGCAGTTAATAAGCAGTTTTTTGTGCAAACAAATGAGCAGTTCTGACTTCTTTTTACACTGTAACCAGCTCTGCTGCTGTGAAACCAGTTCGCCTTTTGGCCCAGTGAGATAAGAAACACAGGTCAGTTTCCCCCCAGTTACTGAAACCTTTTCTTCCTCCTCTCAAGGTTAAAAAAAAAGAAATGGACCGTGAGAGGCTCAAACATCTCAAGTGTAGTCTATCCACTCAAGTACGTCACCTCCAGACCTCTGACACAAACACTGAAGTGCCCTGAAAGAGGTTTCTGATTTACATCTAAAGAGCGTGGTATGCCTGACATGATCCAGCACATTAAAGTAAAATATGAAACATTTTAACTGCATTACTAAAATTGCTGCTTGTCGATGTGACGTTAAGGAAATGTTCAGGAATCCCACTTTTCCAAACCCACTGGTGGAAACAGGCTCGTTCTGGAGTGGGTTGGCGTAAAGTTTTCTGGACAGCTGAAGAGGGAAAACTGCAGCTTTGCTCTGATTAAAGCGTCGTTTGGAGGGAACCAATCAGGCCTCTGTGGAGCTGCTATCCTGCCCTGCAACAGGCAGGCAGCACATGGCTTCGCTCAGCATCACACCCCTCAAATATCCACAAACACACCCCCACCCTCATGATTCAGTGGCAGTCTCACATAGGAGGGTGGTCCGTCCCTATCAGTGTTTGGATTAGCCCCACATCGCGCCGCCGCTAAGGCTAAAACTCAGACTGTGATGGAGCTGCAGTTTACATGAGCTCATGTCTTTGAGCTGATCTCGGGATGACCGAGGGTCAGCCAGCTCCAAAAACAGCAGCAGGACACCCGGAGGACGCTGACGTCACCGACACAAACACTGACTCTGCACATTTGTATCACCTGGTGCACCGAACGTTCAGATAGCAGGAGGTCATAAAAGCATAATGTCACGCCTCAACCTTTGGCACTCTGTTTGTGATCTGACTAATCTGATCTGTCAGATGAGCACAGGACTGTTTCCAAAAAGTGTTGCGTAAAGTAGACTTTGCACCTTTAAATGAATCAAAACATATCAAAATAAAAGCCCTTATATTTTATTTTATTATTTTATTAGAAGCGCTGTTCCACTTGGTGCTTTACATAATTTGCAGTCTTTAAGTATAAAAACATAAATACTTAAGATAAAAAATACAGTAAGTGATATTTACTGTGAGACATTGATATTATATGATATTATTCCCCTCTTGCATATTTAAGTATTTTATACTCAGTTATTGCACGTTTGTAGACATTGGAGTGGGGATAGTTAGTGACCTACTGTAGCTGGTGGGCTAACTGCTAACATGTTAGCAAGCTGGACCTTTGGATGTGTAATAAGAACTGGGTGTAAGATCCAAAGATGGCGGCTATTCAGTCCAGTAAGACTTGTGCACCTGGTGCTACCACAGACTTTATGCTGTGACAGCACAGATGTTTAATTCACTTTTTCAAGGAAAAGTTAACAAATGAAGACCCTCTTTGGATTAAAAAACATGATGGAGTCAACCTCTTTGAGATGAGTCATCGGTGATTTTTGAGCAAAACACGGCACAAAGCTGCTTAGTTTGAGTAATGTTTGTTTGGTTGGAAGTGGAGTAACTTAACTCTTTGAGTGCCACTGACATATCTATATGTCATCTAAAATCCAATGCTTGAGTGCCATTGACGTAATAATACGTCAAAGTGTTTTTTTGGCAGCAGGTTGCAGATCGTGGTCTCCTGCAGCCTATGAGTAATGTTGCTCAGTGTTCAGTAGGTTTAGTTTTTGTCGTATGGAAATGCTTCCAGATTTTTACCCAGCAGGCAGACGTGCTTGTCAGAGCGTTAGCATGAAGCTGTACGTGCAGCCACACATTCCCACAGTGGGTAACAGCAGGCTAATCTCAGTCATATCATCACACCTGTCGTGCTTTAAAGCGATAACACAGTTTATCAGAGCAGGTGTGATTCCTTCAATGGCCGTCTGTCATCCTGCCAGTAACATCATCAACAGACCAGCAATGACCCAGGGTGTCACTTCCACTTTAAATGACTTTACTTGCTTTATGACGATTACATTTGCAGAGCAAAATGTGCAATGTTTGTTTTTTTTTATTACCTGGAATAACTCAAAAGCACGTTTGGAAAAATGCCATTGGCTGTTTGTAGAGGGAACCAGGGCGATGCTCACTTCCTGGCTTGCTTACAAAAACAGTTGTCATAGTAACAGAAGCACCTTTCAACTTAAACAGTCATCTGATCTGTTGTTAACATGATGACATAAAAGAAAGCTTCAAGGACTTCAAGAATCATTAACTCTTTTACCTGGAGGGGTGGAAACTCTCTGTACTTTGTACTTTCAGAGTCTCTCAGAGTATCTTGGATTCTCTTAGAGTTTTTAGAGTTTCTTAAAGGTTTTAAGAGTCTCTCACACCCTTTCAGTCTCTTAGAGTCTCCCAGAGTCTCTTAGAGTCTTTTAGTGTCTCTCGGAGTCTCTTAGAGTCTTTTAGTGTCTCTCAGAGTCTCTTAGAGTCTTTTAGTGTCTCTCAGAGTCTCTTAAAGTCTTTTAGTGTCTCTCAGAGTCTCTCAGAGTCTCTTAGTGTCACAGCCTCTAAGAGTGCTCAGAGCCTCTCAGAGAGAGTTTTTAGAGTTTCTCAAGACTCTCTTAGAGTCTCTCAGAGTCTTTTAAAGTCTCTCAGATACTCTGAAAGAGAGTTTGTTTAGAGTTTCTTAGAGTCTTCTAGAGTCCCTCAGAGTGTCTTAGACTCTGATGTTTGAGGCTGATGTCTCACTTACAAACCTAAATTCTTCACATGTCTGGAAGGAAACCTGCCGACCTCCAGCTCAGCCCGATTCGTCTCGTTAACTCGCCTTACAAAGCCAGAGGTGACTCTGTGGCAGCACAGCTCTGTTTCCCTGCCAAACGGATGATGGATGCCTCCCCCCCCTGCAGAGCGACGCCACATGTGCATTCAATCCTCCGCTCACGTGAGGAACCTAAGTGACTACATGCATGTTTGCACCGACACAAAAGAGCCTTTATGGCCCTGCGGCGCTGCAGGTGAATGACATCACCGACCAACTGTGGGCCTGCAGAGAGGCTGGATTAGAGGCTTGTTGTGCGTCAGTCGCTATCGCTTTTCCCATGAGAAAATAGAAAAGGCAAAGGCACACATCGAGCGCCATCGCCGTACCTGATACACTCCCTGGTTTCTGGTCATTTCTATTCAGGTGGAGCTGAAGAAGCGAACACGTGTGTGCTCGACGCAAACAAACATGACTTCATACATGTTGCAGCAGCAGGTTGAGTTTCACTCTGAAACTCTATAAGCAGCAAATAAACAGGAGTGTTACATATAAATAGAAAATACAAAGAAATTATTCATATAAAATACAGTTTCACTGTTGACAGACCAGACCTTACAAAAAAGTATACAAAAAATATAAAACCACAAACCGAATATAACAACCAGACCAACAAGATTCTAAAAATACACAACCTGAAAGAAAAACATACACATAACAACCACCATCCTGCAGCAAAACATGTCAAAACAATATAATAATATTAATACGTAATCATGATGACATTTTCTTGCAGACTCAGATAAGAAGGTTGATGTCATTCTCATGCATTCTTGGCAAGTTTGAGACATTAAAAATAAGGAGGACATTAAAAGCAGCAGAGAGGTCATCCTCTTGAAAAAGAGTTTCTGAGACTTTGTAGTTCTTTTTAAGGCTAAAAATAGCTAAATAATTTATTTGTATCTTACATACTTTTAATTTTACAATCTGAAGCCTCACTGCAAATGAATCACCAGCTATTTTGATAATAAATTAATCAGTTTGAATATTGTTTTAAGAAAAAAAAAGCAAAAATCCTTTGATTCCAGCTTCTTAAATGTGAATATTTCCTGTTTTCTTTCCTCCTCTACGACAGTAAACTGAATATCTTTGGGACATTTCAGATTAGATTAGATTAGATAAAACTTTATTGATCCTTTCAGATGTTTTCTGACATTTTAAAAGCCAAACAGCTGATCAGTGAACAGACCAGCTGCACACTGAACCTTTCACTTTGGTGATACCTTTCATTTACACTTTCATTATCTCAGGTGACACTAATCACTCATTCACACTCTGCTGGCGTCGGTGTTTACTCAGTGAAGCCCTTCCTGCACATGTGACACTGTGATCCATGTGACTGTTCAGATACTGTAACACAACGACATGGTGTGCAAACAATTGTGCTTTGTGTGTTCAGACGGCCCTCAGGTGTGTGTGTGTTTGAGCTCATGCTACCTGTGAACGAATCACAAAACACAGGAGGAAATACATCTGTTTACATCCTCTGGTCTGCAGGTGATAATACGTTTGTGACAATGGCAGGATTTACGGTGTTTGCGTGGAGGGTAGTGGGTGTGTTGACTGCAGACGGATGGACGACATCCCTGTTAAACCCAACCATAACAGCAAAGAGTCTACACTTCACGAACGAGAATCAGAGTCCATATCTGCACCAAGCTAACAGAGTTTGTCTGAAAATAAAGTCAGTTCTCAAGTTTCTGTTATTGTCTTACAGTACAAAGATATGAGACGTCCCATCAGGTATTAAATTCAGAGCATTAATAGCATCAAAACATTATGTTGTCTAAAGTCCATCAGAGCACTGCTCTCATATGGAAGTTATAGCAGGAAACAGGCTAACTCAGACTAACACTGTTAGCCACGTCAGCACTTTCACTGTTGTTTGCACTGTTAGCACCGTTAGCTGTGAGCCACCCTCATATAGTGGTTAGGGTGTGTTAGCTAGACTAGCACCTGTCTGTATACTGTATAGGTCACTGTTTAGGTAGCGATAGCTATGCTAATACCTGCCCTTATAGAGTGTTTAGGGTGTGTTAGCTATGCTAATACCTGCCCTTATAGAGTGTTTAGGGTGTGTTAGCTATGCTAATGCCTTCCCTTATATAGTGTTTAGGGTGTTAGCTATGCTAATACCTGCCCTTATATAGTGTTTAGGGTGTGTTAGCTATGCTAATACCTGCCCTTATAGAGTGTTTAGGGTGTGTTAGCTATGCTAATGCCTTCCCTTATATAGTGTTTAGGGTGTTAGCTATGCTAATACCTTCCCTTATAGAGTGTTTAGGGTGTGTTAGCTATGCTAATGCCTTCCCTTATATAGTGTTTAGGGTGTTAGCTATGCTAATACCTGCCCTTATATAGTGTTTAGGGTGTGTTAGCTATGCTAATACCTGCCCTTATAGAGTGTTTAGGGTGTGTTAGCTATGCTAATGCCTTCCCTTATATAGTGTTTAGGGTGTTAGCTATGCTAATACCTTCCCTTATATAGTGTTTAGGGTGTTAGCTATGCTAATACTGTCCCTTATATAGTGTTTAGGGTGTGTTAGCTATGCTAATACTGTCCCTTATATAGTGTTTAGGGTGTGTTAGCTATGCTAATACCTTCCCTTATATAGTGTTTAGGGTGTTAGCTATGCTAATACCTTTCCTTATATAGTGTTTAGGGTGTTAGCTATGCTAATACTGTCCCTTATATAGTGTTTAGGGTGTGTTAGCTATGCTAATATTGTCCCTTATATAGTGTTTAGGGTGTGTTAGCTATGCTAATACCTTCCCTTACATAGTGTTTAGGGTGTTAGCTATGCTAATACCTTCCCTTATATAGTGTTTAGGGTGTGTTAGCTATGCTAATACCTTCCCTTATATAGTGTTTAGGGTGTTAGCTATGCTAATACCTTCCCTTATATAGTGTTTAGGGTGTTAGCTATGCTAATACTGTCCCTTAAATAGTGTTTAGGGTGTGTTAGCTATGCTAATACCGTCCATTATATAGTGTTTAGGGTGTGTTAGCTATGCTAATACCTTCCCTTATGTAGCGTTTATGTCAGCCATTTTGCTGTTAACAGTTAGCACTGTTAGCACTGAGGCACCTGGCTCATTTTGAAAGCCTTCAAGAGGCAACAGAAATGCTTCTGATATCAAGGATATTTTAAGAGGCTATGACCTACATAAGACCAGCAAGAACAGTTAAGTGAACTTAATACTGAAGTTCCATGACAAATAAATCAACGTTGACTTGTAGTTTGATACGGGAAACGATCAGTGTTCTTCAAGACAAAAGTCCTGACTTCCTCCCTGAACAGCTTCCCTCAACCTTTATCTGAATAATGAGTATAAAATACAAATCTATTAATTTCAATCAAACAATAGAACTACCATACTTCAGTCTTGTTTTGTTCGTCTGGTGAGTGTCCCTGCTTCATCTGGTTATGTTTACTTTATGACATGGCAACGTTACATTTACATGACATTTGCCGTTATCCTCATGTAATCAGGTTCCAGTGAAAACGTGAGCGTGCACGTGAACACTGTGTACTGTAGCCAGCACAGTGTGTTTGCAGAGGAATGCTGTGGTTCAGTGAAGCTCCTGATGGCTGATCCAGCTGCTGCTTTCTCATCCCAGCAGGCCTGACATGGATCCACATCAAAGAGCGTCCTGACACACTCACTTTAATCTACTGTATGGGATTCCTCAGTGTGACCTCTGCTCGCCTCGCTCCTCAAACCTGCTGTGTACATTAAGCCCTCTCAGGCGCTGTAATGCCGCTAATCACTGTTTAAAACCAGACTCAAGTGAACACAGAGGCCTGGACCTTCTAAGTGGCCCTCGTCCCACTAACACACCCAGATCTTCGCCCCAGTTCCCTCTCTATTTTTAGGTTCTCCTTACAGTTACTAGACCAGATCTTCCCTTTTTAGCATCAGCAGCGCAAATGTTTTATGTCAAAGTGGACAGGAACCGCTCCTCATGCAGGAAACAATGTACACACAAAGTTCCTCTTAATTTTTGTTTGTATCCTTGATTTGTTCTTATTTTTTTGTGACAACTATTGATCTCTGTGATCTCATTTTTTATTTGAGCTCATTTCTTAGGTTAAGACAATGTTTTTCAAGCGGTTGGCTCTTACCAAGATAAGAAGAAAAAATATCTTGTTTTCAGAGTTCACACGTTAGTTATGCTAACACTTGCCCTATAGTTTTTGGGGTGAATTAGCTTTGCTACATCCTTCCCTTACGTAGTGTTTAGGGGGCGTTAGCTATGCTAATTCCTGTCCTTATATAGTGTTTAGTGTGTGCTAGTTATGCTACATCCTTCCCTTACGTAGTGTTTAGGGGGCGTTAGCTATGCTAATTCCTGTCCTTATATAGTGTTTAGTGTGTGCTAGTTATGCTACATCCTTCCTTTAGGTAGTGTTAAGGGGTGTTAGCTATACTAATGCCTGTCCTTATACAGTGTTTATGCTGCATTAGCTACGCTAAAACCTGACTTTATATAGGGTTTATGGTAAATTAACTATGCTAATACCTGTCATTATATTGTGAATGGGGGGTGTTAGCTATATTAATTGCTGCCCTGATATAGGCTCCGTCCTCACGACAACGGCACGATAATGCTCGTCGCAACGTCTACAAGGCAATGGGATAACGAGTGATGTAATACATATGCCATGCCGATAGGTGGCGCTGCAAAGAAACACAGAGAGACCCACGAAAAAAAGGAATGAAAGAATGCAATAAGCATGCATGAAATCTTTGTTTACTATTACTTCTGGTCATGTGATGATGTGACGTCATCGTTAGCAACAACGCCGGGTACACACTGCAACTCCGAAACAGCATTATCAGATCTTCTCACTCTGGAACCTGTTGTCAGAAAATATTGTCGTGGATCTCCAACAATGTCAGAGTTGTCTGTATGTCAGGCAGAATCGGTATTAAAGTTTGTCGGATTAACAGAATTCCGTTGTCATGTGGACGGCACCTTCGTGTTTAGGGGGCATTAGCCTTTGCCTTTGTGTAGCGATTAGGAACATTAGCTTCACCCTGTCTATGTTTATGGGGTGTTATCTTTGCATTATGATCAATGAGTCATCATTCAGCACAGATTAAACAATGCATCAGGAGTTGACTTGTCTTATTTTTTCTCTTAACAGAAAATTAAGAGACAATTAAAGTGGAAGCGAATGCTTGAAGCCCGTTGTTATAAACTGTTGAAGAGACTTAATAGCTAAAGAGAATTCAAGCCAAGAGGGAGAGTAATTAACCTGTAATTAAAGGTTGCCGCAGCAGATTAATGGGAGGGAAGCCGTTCTGTGGTCCGGACCTGCTGGACTGGATTTATAGACGCCTTCCAGACCTGAAATTCTTGGTTGACAGCCAAACACCGGCACACTGAGTTCTCACAGGGGAGGACAGGCTACTTTCCTCAGGTGACAGATGTGCTGTCAGTGCTACAGTATGTGTACTATGTGTGCACAGTGCAGGAAGTGTTCCTGCAAGGCCGCTAAGTGTGCAGCAATACAGCTAACAACACAAAGGTGCATTCACTTCAAAGTACGATTCATCAATTAGTTGTCAACAATTTTCATCATCGGTTTGAGGATTTTTTTCAAGAATGAAAAGTCTAAAACACTGATCCACATTTTTTTTCAAGATTCAAAAGATTTGTCGCATGCATAATTGTACAGTGAAATGAGATTTGCAATAAATGCAACTGTGCATTTGGAAAATACACAGTTGAGGATGCCTTATGACAGTAACATTATTCAGTGTTATCATTGAGGGTGCCTTATGACAGTAACTTTATTCAATGTTATCATTGAGGATGCCTTATGACAGTAACTTTATTCAATGTTATCATTGAGGATGCCTTATGACAGTAACTTTATTCAGTATTATCACTGAGGGTGCCTCATGACAGTAACATTATTCAGTGATATCACTGAGGGTGCCTCATGACAGTAACTTTATTCAGTGTTATCACTGAGGGTGCCTCATGACAGTAACATTATTCAGTGATATCACTGAGGGTGCCTCATGACAGTAACTTTATTCAGTGATATCACTGAGGGTGCCTCATGACAGTAACTTTATTCAGTGTTATCACTGAGGGTGCCTCATGACAGTAACATTATTCAGTGATATCACTGAGGGTGCCTCATGACAGTAACTTTATTCAGTGTTATCACTGAGGGTGCCTCATGACAGTAACATTATTCAGTGTTATCACTGAGGGTGCCTCATGACAGTAACTTTATTCAGTGATATCACTGAGGGTGCCTCATGACAGTAACTTTATTCAGTGTTATCACTGAGGGTGATATCACTGAGGGGGCCTCATGACAGTAACTTTATTCAGTGTTATCACTGAGGGTGATATCACTGAGGGGGCCTCATGACAGTAACTTTATTCAGTGTTATCACTGAGGGTGCCTCATGACAGTAACTTTATTCAGTGTTATCACTGAGGGTGCCTCATGACAGTAACTTTATTCAGTGATATCACTGAGGGTGCCTCATGACAGTAACATTATTCAGTGATATCACTGAGGGTGCCTCATGACAGTAACTTTATTCAGTGTTATCACTGAGGGTGCCTCATGACAGTAACTTTATTCAGTGATATCACTGAGGGTGCCTCATGACAGTAACATTATTCAGTGTTATCACTGAGGGTGCCTCATGACAGTAACTTTATTCAGTGTTATCACTGAGGAAGCCTCATGACAGTAACTTTATTCAGTGTTATCACTGAGGAAGCCTCATGACAGTAACTTTATTCAGTGTTATCACTGAGGGTGCCTCATGACAGTAACATTATTCAGTGTTATCACTGAGGAAGCCTCATGACAGTAACTTTATTCAGTGTTATCACTGAGGAAGCCTCATGACAGTAACTTTATTCAGTGTTATCACTGAGGAAGCCTCATGGGAATAACTTTATTCAGTGTTATCACTGAGGAAGCCTCATGACCGTAACTTTATTCAGTGTTATCACTGAGGGTGCCTCATGACAGTAACTTTATTCAGTGATATCACTGAGGATGCCTCATGACAGTAACTTTATTCAGTGTTATCACTGAGAATGCCTCATGACAGTAACTTTATTCAGTGTTATCACTGAGGGTGCCTCATGACAGTAACTTTATTCAGTGTTATCACTGAGGGTGCCTCATGACAGTAACTTTATTCAGTGTTATCACTGAGGAAGCCTCATGACAGTAACTTTATTCAGTGTTATCACTGAGGAAGCCTCATGACAGTAACTTTATTCAGTGTTATCACTGAGGAAGCCTCATGACAGTAACTTTATTCAGTGTTATCACTGAGGGTGCCTCATGACAGTAACTTTATTCAGTGTTATCACTGAGGAAGCCTCATGACAGTAACTTTATTCAGTGTTATCACTGAGGAAGCCTCATGACAGTAACTTTATTCAGTGTTATCACTGAGGGTGCCTCATGACAGTAACTTTATTCAGTGTTATCACTGAGGAAGCCTCATGACAGTAACTTTATTCAGTGTTATCACTGAGGGTGCCTCATGACAGTAACTTTATTCAGTGTTATCACTGAGGAAGCCTCATGACAGTAACTTTATTCAGTGTTATCACTGAGGAAGCCTCATGACAGTAACTTTATTCAGTGTTATCACTGAGGGTGCCTCATGACAGTAACTTTATTCAGTGATATCACTGAGGGTGCCTCATGACAGTAACTTTATTCAGTGTTATCATTGAGAATGGCTTATGGGAATAACTTTATTCAGTGTTATCACTGAGGGTGCCTTATGACAGTAACTTTATTCAGTGTTGTCACTGAGGATGCCTTATGACAGTAACTTTATTCAGTGTTATCATTGAGAATGTCTTATGGGAATAACTTTATTCAGTGTTATCATTGAGAATGGCTTATGGGAATAACTTTATTCAGTGTTATCACTGAGGGTGCCTTATGACAGTAACTTTATTCAGTGTTGTCACTGAGGATGCCTTATGACAGTAACTTTATTCAGTGTTATCATTGAGGATGCCTTATGACAGTAACTTTATTCAGTGTTATCATTGAGAATGTCTTATGGGAATAACTTTATTCAGTGTTACCGGTTCCCTCAGACGATTGAAAACATGATGCTGTCTTGGTTTTATCACAGAGTAGAAGCTGTGTGGGCTGTTTTTGTCTTAATCACATGATCAGACGGCTCCTTCGTTTCGCCCTCATGTCCTTGAAGACTGTTTCTTTGGTACGGTATCTACGCTCAGAGGTGGCAGTGTTTTCTTTTTGTGGGCAGACGGCAGATCGATGGGAGGGATGATAAGAGACAGAAACCAGGCGGGGGAGGAACGTGTCCTTCCTGGTGACACAGGACAACATGTCCATTTATAAACTCTGTGGACGGTTGGTGTGCACGCATTGTTCCAAAACAGTCCTCACAGTTTCACCGTGATGTAACCTGCTGATTTGACCTGCAGATAAAGTGAGCTCTGTTTGGAGGACAGGTGTATTTCTGCTCGCGCCACGACGGAGCGACTCCAAAATAAAGCAGCAACTCTGGTTTTATGGGGTGATTATGCTGCAAATAGATATGATGTCAGCGGTCGCTCTGCCAAGTCACTATTAGCATCAGAGACTTAGAGGGCTACAGTTAATATACCATTAAAAAATGTCGCAATGTTTTTTATTTGTGATCATTTTAAATCATATTAGGAGAAAATAGTTTTTGCATGTGCATCTTTTATGCATTTCTTTAATCGAAATTAAAGGTTTTTGTTGTAATTTTTTCTTCCATATATTAGTTTGGTTTCTGTAAAAAATCAACTTTTCAAATTTTTTTGGCTGAATATGGATGCAATAATTGATTAATTTATTATAGCTTTTATTTATTAAAACTCTTTATTCTTTATTTATTTGACTGCAATGAATTGATTTCCATTAGAAGTAAGTTTTAATTATTATCTAATAATATAATATAATTGTGCCTTATATTTGGTAACAGCAGAACTATAGTTCCACACTGACTAAATATATCGTAAACACGCTGGTTTTCAAACCTGAGTTCTTTTCATAGTTCAACAAATTTAGTTTCTTATTCAGTCTCATAATTTTTGGGCTAAGATCTTCCTCGTTGTCACTGCTTAGGTTAGTTTTGTAGAGGCTGAAATATTAAAGAGGTAAAAATGAAAAACCAAAGTATGGCTTCACATTTACTAATGTAAAAACTTGCTGAGCAGCATCTTGTTTTCTTAACATTTTTTTTTTTATTTTTCTGTTCTGTTCTTTCCATGATTTCAGACCCTGAGAAAAACGAGACCTTTTTGTGGACATAAAGTGAACTTGTATTTTTCCTTGAATGACATAACTGGGAAAAAATAAGTTGAAAAGAAGCCGACACCCTGCGGCAGAGACAATATCAGTCATATTAACCTGAGCAGCTTTGATATACAGCAGGATGAAGGAGCCTCTAAGCTCACACTCATCCTTTACTTTGACTCCTGCTTTGAAGAGAAATCTTGTACTGTGACAGCTTTAGAGCACAATATTGGTTTCCAGGTGGTAGTCTGAGTGTCATCTGCTCCTGATGTGACGGCTTTGCTTCGTAAACCCTGCAACGAAATTTCATTTTCTTGGGCGATTTGACCACAACTCCGTGGATCAGGAGGATAACCCTGAACTAGTTTCACCAGTCTGGACTTCAGAGGAGTGGAAGGTGGAAATGTGTGAATATAGTTCAGTTCAGTGTGCTATAATGCAACAGTCAGCTGGATATCTTATAAATTTATTCGTTTTTATTGCATTTTCCTCCAGTCTTTTCAAAAGGAACTTTAATCGTCACAGGAAACAGTTTGGTTAGGTTTTGGCAGCATAACGATTGAGTTAAGATTAGGCAACAAAACTGCTGGGAGTTAGGAAAAGATCAACTAAAGTTTAGATGGCTGCAAAAGTACTTAGTTAGGGCTAGGCAATAAAACTGCTAAGGTTTAGGAAAAGATCAATTAAAGTTTAGGCGGCAGCAAAAGTACTTATTTTGTCAGGCAATAAAACTGCTAAGGTTTGGGAAAAGGTCGACTAAAGTTTAAGCGGCAGCAAAACTACTTATTTAGGATTAGGCAACAAAAGTACTTATTTAGGATTAGGCAACAAAAGTACTTAGTTAGGATTAGGCAGCAAAAGTACTGAGTTAGGATTCAGCAACAAAACTGCTAAGGTTTAGGAAAAGGTTGGCTAAAGTTTAGTCAGCAGCAAAACTACGTAGTTAGGGTTAGGCAACAAAAGTACTTAGGATTAGGCAACGAATCTGCTGAGGTTTAGGAAAAGAAAAACTAAAATTTAGGTAGCAGCAAAACTAAATAGTCATGGTTAGGCAACTACAGACCCACTTAGGTTTAGGAAAAGATTGTGGTTTTGGTTAACATCACACCAGATGTGATGACAGCCTCCTCTCTACACGGCTACTGACGCTCTTTGTTATGCGTCTGTTTATGATGATGTGAATTATAAAGTTATTTATATGAATGACAGTGCGTTTGCTTTTCGTGTAGCTATGACTGCTGCAGGAGAACGGCCTGCTCATCTTGAAGAAAAACGAAACCAAAGACAGACTGAAGACGAGAGGATTGGGTATTGTAATAACCAAACTTATACTGAAAAAATAATGCACAATGTGACAGAAACGAAAAGAGAAAGTTATTTCTCTACTATTATTGTTATTATTATTATTATTCCATTGAAAACTCTACCTGTCATCCTTCAGAGAACAGCATGCTCCCTCCTCTCTGCCAGAGCTAATCACCAAACCACAGCCACCACTGGTGTCGGGCAGCTGAACCAGTAAATAACACCAGTATGACGCCATGGAAGGATTTTAGGTTTTGCTTTGCGGACGTTCGGCCTCAACCTCAAGTCAATATTTGACTTGGCCATGTTCTGGCTTTTTTTCTCCCGCTCGCACCACTTAAGCCTCCCTGGTGTCAAAAAAGCCGACTGTGGCGTGACTCATGACAGGAAGTGAGGAAGGATGAAAACACAGGAGCTGCAGTGGAGCTCCTGCTTGACCTTTTGACCTGTCCAACACGCCTGCACATGCATGGAGGGACTTTAATGAAACCAAGAGTAACCAAGAGTCCTGGTGTCTTCTCACAAGTGACACAACTAAACCCCAAACTGAAAAGCATGGGAATTAAAGTAAGAAAACAAAACCATGCAAAGTGTCTAATCAGTAACAACACTGGACCAGTTGACTCGTTTGAGTGCGAGGAGGGAAATGAATCCAGATGTATGACGGTGGTGCTCGTCCCGCCCAAACACTCCTCCACTAACTTTAATTAAAGCGGTCAGATAAACGCTGCTGTTACACAACAAGTTACATAAAGAGCAGTTTACAGGCATCGAGGGGCAGCAGGGAGAAATATTTACCAGGTTTTAAATACTGACACAACCCTCATGAGGATGATTGAAAAACACGTCTGCCTTCGCTATACTGCCATAATTAACTCTACTATAAAATCTATAATAAACCAGGAGTGCACAGGTTTAATTTAGAGCCCATTCCATTTTTGTTTTTATGCTAAGCTAGGCTGTCTCCAGGTCAGTCCTTATTCAATGCTGTGGGAGGTGGAAACACTGGTGGGACTGGTGTTCACGTACAAAACCAGTCCTTCTGTGGTTTTGTTTTCTAAGTGTTTTTTTTTTAATCCTAAGTGGTTTTGTCCTAATTAAGTCGTTAAGTCGTGTAGTTTGCATGGACTAAGTGGTGGTTTGGTTCTGTTTCTTAATCCTAACCAAGTGATTTTGTTGGCTAAAACCTGTGTTTTTGATGCCCAAACCCAACTTATCAGATTTACTGACTAATCTTAACTAAGTGTTTTTTCTTAAACTTAAGTAGTTTTGTTGTCTGAACCTAATCAAGTTGTTTCCTGTGAAGATGGATGTTTATTTTGAAAAGACTGGAGTGGAAACTGAAGTTGGATATTTGTAGGAAAACAAAATAAATGCAGAATAATTTTTTCATGTTTCATATGATCGTTGTTCATTGTGTATGTTGCATTAAGCTGTGGTGCTGGAGCAGGAGGCGTGTTAGGTGTGTAGATATGATACGTATAACAGGATATATAGAGGTAAATGTTACCTTGTAGTCTCGTCATTCAGGTGTGTGTGATCTCTACCCTTGGCTTGCATTGGTTGCATTTTCTGGATTCCAGATACTGAGTTGTTTCCCATCCAGGTTAAGAAAAAAAATGTTTCTTTATCTTTATGTTTCTACTACTTGTGGCAACTGTTTAGTTTTGTTGGGGTTTTTAAATCCCAGGTGGTGTTATGGGATGACCTCCACTTGGAGCGGTGGGGTGAAATAATACCAGAGCTCCCGCTGAGCTCCCTGATCCTCCGGGCCGGTCAGACAGGAAGTGCTTTAATCAAGACTTCCTTTGCTGCCTTGTTTTGTCTGGAGGAGTGAGGAAAGATTGATGCATCCAGCAGCTGCTGAAGGACGTTCAGTGTCTGAACGAGAAGCAGAATTGTACGTTTCAGACCACAGGATATGTTGAACGAGCCAAAAGTGTGTTTCATAATATGAAGCTAGCAGAAAAGCCTCATGCTTAACGATGTGGAACGGCTTTTTGTTAAAATCATACCTTAATTAGGTTAGCAGAGGAGATGCTGCAGGATTAATACCTGAGAGAAAACTGCCATTGTGATGCACCAGGCGAACCGTAGACTGGATATAAAGATGGACGACATGACGGCGCCACAGAAGTGAAGCCGAAACATCTGGATCGCCTCCTAGTGGCTGGTTGCAGTCAGGGTTCCCGTGGCTCCTTAAAATGTCTGAAATTAAAATCATTAAGGTCTTAAATTGTCTTAAATTTACCGTAAATTTTCTGTAGGTATTAAGTTTTCAGATGGTGCGTTTAATGCCGATAGAAAAACAGTATTCAGAGATTTACTGCAATTTTTCACGTTATTTTGTTCACAAAGTTCACTTCTCTGTTCTTAAAAGTTGTGAAATTTAAGTGTTATGCCTTCATTTATATCGTTATTGCAAGTGTTAAAGGGCTTAAAAAAAAATTCATAAAAATTATTTTCAGAGATTGATTGGTTATCAGATTTTTTTCCCCCTGTTAAATATGGATATCAGCTTTGGCCTCACAAACTCCATATTGGTCAAGCCCTGTAATAAATTGATTATTTTTCTTTTTTTTACCAAAGAAATTGTTATGATTATTATTATCATATTTTGGGGTCTTAAATTATATTTGTTGAAAGTATTAAATTTGACTTTTAAAATGGTGCGTAGTATAGTTCATAAACACCCTGTTAGCAGATGCATGAAAAAAAAAATACGGTTCCATGTTGCATCAAAAGCTCAAAATGGCCGCTGCTGATGCTTGGCTTCACTTTTTTTGAGGCGTCCATCTTTATTTAGTCTTCAAACTGATCATCAACAAACGACACCAGGAACTCCCTTTGTTTTTTTTTCTATTTGTTTTGTCTGCAGTGTTGCCTTCCTGCCTCACTTTAACACCATTATCTGTAAGAAATATCTGAAGACGTGGCGAGACGAACTTGGACAATGGACACACTGTGCAGAGAGACATGAGCTCACCACAAGACACACTGATCTCCATGAACCGGTTTTCTGACACATGGCAGGATATCACGCTGTTGTTGCTCACAGAAGGTTAAATGAAACAGAGGAGGCCAAGAGCCCAGATCCAGCTAATATATTATCAATAACTCACACAGGTATAAACAGCTAAATGTCCAAACTATTTGCTTAATATTTGCTTTATAGACCCAAACCAAGCACCGTTTTATCCTCATTTGATCCTCGACCAACTATTGAATATCCAAATCAACATCAAATGACTGCAGGAGGAGAAGAAGCCAGGTTTATGTGACACACAGTGCAAGGTGACACTACCACAGCAATATTTATTATTATGTCCAGTGTTTGACAGGAAATAACTGGAATTTAATGTTGCAATCAATATATATATATATATATATATATATATATATATATATTTAATAGTAAAATTGAAAATTTACTTATAATAAAGGCACCTCTAAAAACTTTCCAAATAAATAACTGTCAGGAGTCAGGAGGTACCGATGTGTTCATGTTGTTCCTCTTTTTCTTTCTTTCTTGTATTTAATGTTTCTACTAGAACATAATTTTCATGCATCACTGTTAAAAAAAACAACTTTATTCTCTTCAGATCGTCTATCTGAAACAATTTTAGTGCATTTCTTTTCTTTTTTTCTCCTTTTTTATTGTGTCATGGGGCAGTACAGTGACATAGAGAGACAAAACGCAAAAATTAAATAAATAAAAATAAACAGTATCTCAATATTAATAATAATAATAGTAATAACCTTTAATTCTTATATTAGGGATAATAAAAAATGATAGTTACAAAGCTTGGAATAATATCAGTAATATCAGGAAAACAATATAAAATAGACATACATAAAAATATATGAATTAGTATTTAGCAATTTCAACTTAACACAATAATAATAAAAGTAATAATGAGGAGGAGGACAACAGCTTGGCTCCTGTCAGCTGCGAACAGGAACATTCAGAGCGTTTACAAATGTCTAAAAATGGACTAAATATCATAAAATATTCACTGAAGCCTGATTTAAATGTGTTGTTGTCGCCTCCGTCTTGTTTTGTCACAGATCATCAAAGTTCACAAAGGTTAGTGCTGATTTCTTCTGTGTAGGACGTAGATTTACTGGACATGGACGCCTGTGACTGTCCTGTTCCTGGAATGAAACAGGCTCTTTATCTTATCCATGTGAAGCTCGTGTCCTCCTCACGTCTTGTCCTCTTTCTCCACGTCTTTTATTTTGTCTTCATGTCTTTCACATGGATGTGAGTCACGACTGAACGCCACGACTCGTCACAGCAGTCATTAGTGCTGTGACATTTTTATTTTTTGTCCCTCATTATGAAAGCTGGAGCTCTTATTTTGAAGGTACAACACTAATAGGTGGCATGTTTTCAAAACAAAACAGAATTATGGTTTGTTCCCCGGTTTGTCAGTGTTTTATGTCATATCATGTTCGATGTTACAGCCGACACTCAGCCGTAATATCAAATGTTTTCTGCTGTTTTAGGGGACTGAATCAAAGACGATGTCAAAGCTGCTTTAATGAAGTCATTACATTTTCTTTATCGTTAAATCCAATGACCAGCAGTCGTCATCGTTTTCTTTTTACTTCAGTTTGGTTTATAACCGATGGGACACACTAAAATTAAATAAATGACTGACTGAACAGTTAATAATACCCAAAAAATTCAAAGTAATAATATTAAAAATGGATGTAGGCATTAATTGATTAATAAATGTGACAAAATATAACATATCTGTTTAAATTAGTTTATTTTTCATTAATCCCCCATCTCTCTACTCTTCTACTTAAATTCCCCTTTTTGTTATTTATTTTAAATTTATGCATTTATGTTTGTAGTTCTTCATTGTATTTTTTATTGTTTTCTTTTTTCAGGATTAAATTGTGTGTATTTTCCCTTTGCATACCCCCTTATCTATAGCCCCAAACTTCTTAGCATATTTATTAATTTTATTTAACATCTATTCATGCATTATTTTTTATTTTGGCAGGTTCTGTCCTCCTTAAAGCAGCCAATAATATCTCACTTTTTGACCATAATATCTCTCTGCTTTCCCAGGATTATTGTTATTATTATAATTATTATTATTATCATTATTATTATTATTATTATTATTATTATTATCATTATTATTATCGTTATTATTATTGTTATTATTATTATTATTATTATTGTGTAACCCATAAGAACCAAACTGATGGCGAGTGCTCCTCCCTCCTGTAAACAGATGCAGAGTCACACTTTTGTCTCTCAGGTGGAAACTTTCCACTGGTTTGGATTCAGAGAGTTAAAAGTTTGTGATTTTGATGTTTATATGAAAGCAGCTGGTGACCTTCTGCTTTCTCAGAAAAGACGTTCACAGAAACCTGCAGGGTGAAAATATCAGACCTCCATCGGCTGTGTTGATCCACGCCTGAGCTGCAGGCAGCGTCTCTTTCTGCTGATGTCACACCTCAAAATTAATTCATCCATCAATCGTTTCAAAAACTTCTTTTAACATTCTGTATATTTTTTCAACATGGTATGCATCATCATGGTTTTAAACGTGTTTATTTTACATATTATTTTTCATTTTTTTCTTTTCAACATACTATACAATCACTTTTTTACATACTATAGTTATTTTTTTCTTTTTGGCATACTATATTTTTACTTCTTTATTGACATAATAACTTTTTAATTTTATTAAACATACAATATATTTTTTCCCTTTCCGATGTACTATAGAATAACTTTTTAAACTTTTTTGACATGTTATATTTTGAGTATTTTTTTTTCAACATAATATATTTTTATTTTTTGGCATACCTTACAATAACTTTTTAAATGCGTTTTTTTTTAAACATATTATATTTTATTTTTTATTTTTTAACATGCTATACTTTTAGGTTTTTTTTTCAACATACTGTATTTTCATTTTTTTGACAGAGACACTACAGAAACTTTTTAAACATTCTTTGACATACCATGTTTTTTTTCGACACACAACAATAACTATTTGAACATTTTTTTAATATAATATATTTTTATTTATTTATTATTATTTTTTCGACATACTCTATAGTCCATCAGACCACCACTGACTGTGCTGACACGTCTGCCTCTCATGTTTTTTCTCTGGTCTGCTCGCTCATCAGTGGAGTGTCGTTCTTTGAGGAAAACATCAATCGTCACATCATGATCTGAAACTTTTTCTTTAAATATCGCTTCAGTGATGGCTGAAAGTTTGTGGATTTAAACTTCACTTTGCAGCTTTTGACCTGCAGGCAAACTGAGCAGCTCGACTCGTCTCGTAAAAGCAGACACCAGTGAGAATTACACACCGTGATGAAGCAGAGTCTCTGTGTCTCTGCTGGAAGTCAGATATTGTCACAATATCCTGCCTCAGTTATCGCTTGTCATCAGGTCAACAAAAGGCCTCCTCATCCCAACAGGTCGGCCTGCCTCTGCTGCAGGGCTGAATTTTCCCATCGCTCTTCTCACGGCGCTCAGATTATTTTACAGATTATTTTACAGATGGGCTGCAGCGATCGATCGCAGGCAGTTAATCCAGAACAAAGAGAAGTGGAGCAGCAGCTGATCCTCAGGGGAAGACGACAAGAACAGTGAACCAGGTTTAAATGTTTTCATGCATCATGTTGTCACGCAGTCAGACATGGTGATATAACAATATTGACCCCACTTGTTTCCATGGAAACTGATATATTTGTCCCTGTATTAGAGGGGGTTCCTGCTCCTGTTTTTCCACCGTAAACCCAAATCAATGCCAGTTTTCTTCCTGTGCTGCTGGAAACAGAGAGGAAATGAACAAGAACGACTACCTTTTTAATAATTAACAGTAATCACATCCATCAGCCATGACTTCATCTAATGACTGTTTGCATGTGAGCAGCCTGCTGTTTTCCTTTTCCTCTTTTATGACCATCCTCCCCACTGGACTCTTTATTGACGAGTCCGTTCTGTTGTTTCAGGTCTCTGAGAGGTCGCTGTCATTACACTGATGAGCAGCTCAGTTTTCCTGCAGCCAGGTTTGCTCAGTTAAACTAAATCCCTGTAGAGAGGCTGAGGTCTGATTTTATTTGGGGATTGAAGGAGCACGTATGCCTGCAGACACAACAGGGCGGCTTGTCCTGCTAAGGCTGATGCAGACATAAAAATCACACTGGAGTGTGTCAGAAACATTTTTTAAAAAATCAGAGCAGAGTTTCTCAGTAATTGTCACAGTATAATACAGAAAAATATCAGAGCAAAAAGTAGGAAAAAGAAGTCATGAGAAGGTTGGACTATAATTTGGTATAGCCTGTCAAAAAAAGTAAGGCTTGAAAACTTTGTCTCCCATTGACTTCCATCTGACAAAATATCCACAATAAAAATCAGCCATCAGTGTCTTGCTATCACTGTCACTGACAGAGACGAAGACTTCTTGGACCTGTTGCCTCTTTGTTTCAAGCTAATCTGAGTCTTTTGCTCCTTCCTGCAGGATCTCACCTGCTCTGTCACTTCAGGTGAACAGGTGAACCGGTGAACAGGTTCAAGCCGTCCACAGACACAACATGAGCTGAGGGGTTGGTGAGTTCAAACACACCGTACCACCATACTATATACATTTTACAACTTTTATCAGTTATTTTAATTTTACTTTTTTAAACAATTTTTCTACATATTTTGACATTTTAAAACTGTTAATCTTTTTTACTATACTTTACATTTTTTCACTTTTTCGACATGCTATAGTATGACTTTTTTTTGGCCATTTTCAACATGCTATAAAATGTATTTTTTCCAAGTTTTCAGAAAAAATACTGCTATAAAATCATTCTATGGGCTCTAATAAGTATTTTTAATGACTTTTTATGACATGTTAAAAATTGGCATTTTTTGACTTTTTCGACATGCTATAGTATGACGTTTTTGACAAATTTTTAACATGCTATAAAATGTATTTTTTCAAAGTTTTTTGTAAAAATCCTCCAATGAAATTACTCAACATGGTCTAAAAAGTTTTTCTGATGACTTTTTATGACATGTTAAAAACTGTCATTTTTTGACTTTTTCGACATGCTATAGTATGACTTTTTTTTGCAAAAATTCAACGTGCTATAAAATATATTTTTTCCAAGTTTTTTGAAAAAATACTGCTATAAAATCATTCTACAGGCTCTAATAAGTATTTTTAATGACTTTTTATGACATGTTAAAAATTGTCATTTTTTGACTTTTTCGACATGCTATAGTATGACTTTTTTTTTTACAAAAATGTCAACATGCTATAAAATGTATTTTTTCCAATTTTTTTGAAAAAATACTGCTATAAAATCATTCTACAGGCTCTAATGAGTACTTTTAATGACTTTTTATGACATGTTAAAAATGGTCATTTTTTGACTTTTTTGACATGCTATAGTATGACTTTTTTTGGCCATTTTCAACATGTCAAAAAAATTATTGTTTTTCGTCTTTTTTGCAAATATTCTGCCATCAAATCATTCTATGGGCTCTAATAAGTCATTTTAATGACTTTTTATGACATGTTAAAAATTGTCATTTTTTGACTTTTTCAACATGCTATAGTATGACTTTTTGTGCAAAATTTCAACATGCTATAAAATATATTTTTTCCAAGTTTTTTGAAAAAATACTGATATAAAATCATTCTACAGGCTATAATAAGTATTTTAATGACTTTTTATGACATGTTAAAAATTGTCATTTTTTGACTTTTTCGACATGCTATAGTATGACTTTTTTTGGCCATTTTTAACATGTCAAAAAAATATTTTTTTTCGTCTTTTTTGCAAATATTCTGCCATCAAATCATTCTATGGGCTCTAGTAAGTCATTTTAATGACTTTTTATGACAAGTTAAAAATTGTCATTTTTTGACTTTTTCGACATGCTATAGTATGACGTTTTTGACAAATTTTTAACATGCTATAAAATGTATTTTTTCAAAGTTTTTTGTAAAAATCCTCCAATGAAATTACTCAACATGGTCTAAAAAGTTTTTCTGATAACTTTTTATGACATGTTAAAAACTGTCATTTTTTGACTTTTTCGACATGCTATAGTATGACTTTTTTTGCAAAAATTCAACATGCTATAAAATATATTTTTTCCAAGTTTTTTGAAAAAATACTGCTATAAAATCATTCTACAGGCTCTAATAAGTATTTTTAATGACTTTTTATGACATGTTAAAAATTGTCATTTTTTGACTTTTTCGACATGCTATAGTATGACTTTTTTTTTTTACAAAAATGTCAACATGCTATAAAATGTATTTTTTCCAATTTTTTTGAAAAAATACTGCTATAAAATCATTCTACAGGCTCTAATGAGTACTTTTAATGACTTTTTATGACATGTTAAAAATGGTCATTTTTTGACTTTTTTGACATGCTATAGTATGACTTTTTTTGGCCATTTTCAACATGTCAAAAAAATGTATTTTTTTTCGTCTTTTTTGCAAATATTCTGCCATCAAATAATTCTACAGGCTCTAGTAAGTATTTTTAATGACTTTTTAATGACATGTTAAAATTGTCATTTTTTGACTTTTTCGACATGCTATAGTATGACTTTTTTTTGCAAAAATTCAACGTGCTATAAAATATATATTTTCCAAGTTTTTTGAAAAAATACTGCTATAAAATCATTCTACAGGCTCTAATGAGTATTTTTAATGACTTTTTATGACATGTTAAAAATTGTCATTTTTTGACTTTTTCGACATGCTATAGTATGACTTTTTTTGGCCATTTTCAACATGTCAAAAAAATTATTGTTTTTCGTCTTTTTTGCAAATATTCTGCCATCAAATCATTCTATGGGCTCTAATAAGTCATTTTAATGACTTTTTATGACATGTTAAAAATTGTCATTTTTTGACTTTTTCAACATGCTATAGTATGACTTTTTGTGCAAAATTTCAACATGCTATAAAATATATTTTTTCCAAGTTTTTTGAAAAAATACTGATATAAAATCATTCTACAGGCTATAATAAGTATTTTAATGACTTTTTATGACATGTTAAAAATTGTCATTTTTTGACTTTTTCGACATGCTATAGTATGACTTTTTTTGGCCATTTTTAACATGTCAAAAAAATATTTTTTTTCGTCTTTTTTGCAAATATTCTGCCATCAAATCATTCTATGGGCTCTAGTAAGTCATTTTAATGACTTTTTATGACAAGTTAAAAATTGTCATTTTTTGACTTTTTCGACATGCTATAGTATGACGTTTTTGACAAATTTTTAACATGCTATAAAATGTATTTTTTCAAAGTTTTTTGTAAAAATCCTCCAATGAAATTACTCAACATGGTCTAAAAAGTTTTTCTGATAACTTTTTATGACATGTTAAAAACTGTCATTTTTTGACTTTTTCGACATGCTATAGTATGACTTTTTTTGCAAAAATTCAACATGCTATAAAATATATTTTTTCCAAGTTTTTTGAAAAAATACTGCTATAAAATCATTCTACAGGCTCTAATAAGTATTTTTAATGACTTTTTATGACATGTTAAAAATTGTCATTTTTTGACTTTTTCGACATGCTATAGTATGACTTTTTTTGGCCATTTTCAACATGTCAAAAAAATTATTGTTTTTTGTCTTTTTTGCAAATATTCTGCCATCAAATCATTCTATGGGCTCTAATAAGTCATTTTAATGACTTTTTATGACATGTTAAAAATTGTCATTTTTTGACTTTTTCGACATGCTATAGTATGACTTTTTTTGCAAAATTTCAACATGCTATAAAATATATTTTTTCCAATTTTTTTGAAAAAATACTGCTATAAAATCATTCTACAGGCTCTAATGAGTACTTTTAATGACTTTTTATGA
Source organism: Synanceia verrucosa (assembly GCA_029721515.1). NCBI lineage: Eukaryota > Metazoa > Chordata > Actinopteri > Perciformes > Synanceiidae > Synanceia > Synanceia verrucosa. The sequence continues at coordinate 18,369,760 of CM056571.1, forward strand.
CATGTTAAAAATTGTCATTTTTTGACTTTTTCGACATGCTATAGTATGACTTTTTTTGCAAAATTTCAACATGCTATAAAATATATTTTTTCCAAGTTTTTTGAAAAAATACTGCCATAAAATCATTCTACAGGCTCTAATGAGTACTTTTAATGACTTTTTATGACATGTTAAAAATTGTCATTTTTTGACTTTTTCGACATGCTATAGTATGACTTTTTTTGGCCATTTTCAACATGTCAAAAAAATTATTGTTTTTTGTCTTTTTTGAAAAAATACTGATATAAAATCATTCTACAGGCTATAATAAGTATTTTAATGACTTTTTATAACATGTTAAAAATTGTCAATTTTTGACTTTTTTGACATGCTATAGTATGACTTTTTTTGGCCATTTTTAACATGTCAAAAAAAATATTTTTTTTCGTCTTTTTTGCAAATATTCTGCCATCAAATCATTCTATGGGCTCTAATAAGTCATTTTAATGACTTTTTATGACATGTTAAAAATTGACATTTTTTGACTTTTTCGACATGCTATAGTATGACTTATTTTGCAAAATTTCAACATGCTATAAAATATATTTTTTCCAAGTTTTTTGAAAAAATACTGATATAAAATCATTCTACAGGCTATAATAAGTATTTTAATGACTTTTTATGACATGTTAAAAATTGTCATTTTTTGACTTTTTCGACATGCTATAGTATGACTTTTTTTTTTTTACAAAAATGTCAACATGCTATAAAATGTATTTTTTCCAATTTTTTTTTGAAAAAATACTGCTATAAAATCATTCTACAGGCTCTAATGAGTACTTCTAATGACTTTTTATGACATGTTAAAAATTGTCAATTTTTGACTTTTTCGACATGCTATAGTATGACTTTTTTTGGCCATTTTCAACATGTCAAAAAAAATATTTTTTTTCGTCTTTTTTGCAAATATTCTGCCATCAAATCATTCTATGGGCTCTAATAAGTCATTTTAATGACTTTTTATGACATGTTCAAAATTGTCATTTTTTGACTTTTTCGACATGCTATAGTATGACTGTTTTTGCAAAAATTCAACGTGCTATAAAATATATTTTTTCCAAGTTTTTTGAAAAAATACTGCTATAAAATCATTCTACAGGCTCTAATAAGTCTTTCTGATGACTTTTTATGACATGTTAAAAATTGCCATTTTTTGACTTTTTCGACATGCTATAGTATGACTTTTTTTTTACAAAAATTTCAACATGCTATAAAATATATTTTTTCCAAGTTTTTTGAAAAAATGCTGCTATAAAATCATTCTACAGGCTCTAATAAGTATTTTTAATGACTTTTTATGACATGTAAAAAAATTGTCATTTTTTGACTTTTTTGACATGCTATGGTAGATGTTTGTTTTAGAAAAATGTCAACATGCTATAAAATGTATTTTTTCCAATTTTTTTTGAAAAAATACTGCTATAAAATCATTCTACAGGCTCTAATGAGTATTTTTAATGACTTTTTATGACATGTTAAAAATTTACATTTTTTTACTTTTTCGACATGCTATAGTATGACTTTTTTTTTTACAAAAATTTCAACATGCTATAAAATATATTTTTTCCAAGTTTTTTGAAAAAATACTGCTATAAAATCATTCTACAGGCTCTAATAAGTCTTTCTGATGACTTTTTATGACATGTTAAAAATTGCCATTTTTTGACTTTTTCGACATGCTATAGTATGACGTTTTTTTGGCCATTTTCAACATGTCAAAAAAATGTATTTTTTTCTTCTTTTTTGCAAATATTCTGCCATCAAATAATTCTACAGGCTCTAGTAAGTATTTTTAATGACTTTTTAATGACATGTTAAAAATTGTCATTTTTTGACTTTTTCGACATGCTATAGTGCAAAAATTCAACGTGCTATAAAATATATATTTTCCAAGTTTTTTGAAAAAATACTGCTGTAAAATCATTCTACAGGCTCTAATGAGTATTTTTAATGACTTTTTATGACATGTTAAAAATGGTCATTTTTTGACTTTTTCGACATGCTATAGTATCAAGTCAAGTCAAGTCAACTTTATTTGTATTGCCCAATATCACAAATTATTAATTTGCCCCATTGGGCTTTACAATCTGCACAGGATATGACACCCTCTGTCCTTTACAATGACCCTCGCATCGACTAAGGAAAAACTCCCCAAAAAAAACCCTTTTAACAGGGAAAAAGAAACAGAAGAAACCTCAGGAAGAGCAACAGAGGAGGGATCCCTCTTCCAGGATGGACAGACGTGCAATAGATGCCATGTGTACAGAATAACAACAATGAAAACACATTAACACTAACACACAAAACTGTATGGAGATGTCCAAATCAATATAACAACAGTTAATATACAGTGTGTATATATAGAATTATATGAGAGTGTCCAAGGGGATGGAGAGCATCATCAAGCTATCAGCAAAGGATGAGAAGCATGTCGTCCTCTCCACCATGCCAACCAGAAGAAGTCTGAACAGCACATCTTCCTCTCTCCACCACGCCAACGAGAAGAAGCCTGAACAGCACGTCTTACTCTCCACCACACCAAACAGGAGAAACCTCCGCAGGATGACCTCATCACCACCACGTCACTCAGAACCAGAAGATGAAGCCTGACTGGTCTGCACAACCACTACTCCACCAGGTAGACTGGATCCATGGATACCTGTGAGATGAGAACGCACAGGGACTACGAGGCACAAAACTAATCTGCAGCATGTGTTAAAGGGAGGAATGACTAGTATGACTTTTTTGTCAGATTTTCAAAATCAATAAAATGTATTTTTTCCAATTTTTTTGAACATGTACTGCTAGGAAATTCTTCTGCAGACCCTAATAAGTCTTTCTGATGACTTTTTATGACATGCTAAAAATTTTAATTTTTTCACTTTTTCGACATGCTATAGTATGACATTTTTGTCAAATTTTCAACATGCTATAAAATGTATTTTTTCCAAGTTTTTTGAAAAAAAAAATCATTCTGCGGGCTCTAATAAGTATTTTTAATGACGTTTTATGACATGTTAAAAATTGTCATTTTTTGACTTTTTCGACATGCTATAGTATGACTTTTTTTGCAAAAATTTCAACATGCTATAGAATATATTTTTTCCAAGTTTTTTGAAAAAATACTGCTATAAAATTCTACAGGCTCTAATAAGTATTTTTAATGACTTTTTATGACATGGAAAAAAATTGTCATTTTTTGACTTTTTCGACATGCTATAGTATGACTTTTTTTGGCCATTTTCAACACGTCAAAAAAATTATTGTTTTTTGTCTTTTTTGCAAATATTCTGCCATCAAATCATTCTATGGGCTCTAATAAGTCATTTTAATGACTTTTTATGACATGTTAAAAATTGTCATTTTTTGACTTTTTCGACATGCTATAGTATGACTTTTTTTGCAAAAATTTCAACATGCTATAGAATATATTTTTTCCAAGTTTTTTGAAAAAATACTGCTATAAAATTCTACAGGCTCTAATGAGTACTTCTAATGATTTTTTATGACATGTTAAAAATTCTCATTTTTTGACTTTTTTGACATGCTATAGTATGACTTTTTTTGCAAAATTTCAACATGCTATAAAATATATATTTTCCAAGTTTTTTGAAAAAATACTGCTATAAAATCATTCTACAGGCTCTAATGAGTATTTTTAATGACTTTTTATGACATGTTAAAAATTGTCATTTTTTGACTTTTTCGACATGCTATAGTATGACTTTTTTTGGCCATTTTCAACATGTCAAAAAAATTATTTTTTTTCGTCTTTTTTGCAAATATTCTGCCATCAAATCATTCTATGGGCTCTAATAAGTCATTTTAATGACTTTTTATGACATGTTAAAAATGGTCATTTTTTGACTTTTTTGACATGCTATAGTATGACTTTTTTTGCAAAATTTCAACATGCTATACAATATATTTTTTCCAAGTTTTTTGAAAAAATACTGATATAAAATCATTCTACAGGCGCTAATAAGTATTTTTAATGACGTTTTATGACATGTTAAAAATTGTCATTTTTTGACTTTTTCGACATGCTATAGAATGACTTTTTATGCGAAAATTCAACATGCCATAAAATATATTTTTTCCAAGTTTTTTGAAAAAATACTGCGATAAAATCATTCTACAGGCTCTAATGAGTATTTTAATGACTTTTTATGACATGTCAAAAATTGTCATTTTTTTACTTTTTCGACATACTATAGTATGACTTTTTGTCAGATTTTCAAAATCAATAAAATGTATTTTTTCCAACTTTTTTGAACATGTACTGCTAGGAAATTCTTCTGCAGACCTTAATAAGTCTTTCTGATGACTTTTTATGACATGCTAAAAATTTTAATTTTTTCACTTTTTCGACATGCTATAGTATGACATTTTTGTCAAATTTTCAACATGCTATAAAATGTATTTTTTCCAAGTTTTTTGAAAAAAAAAAAAATCATTCTACGGGCTCTAATAAGTATTTTTAATGACGTTTTATGACATGTTAAAAATTGTCATTTTTTGACTTTTTCGACATGTTATAGCATGACCTTTTTTTACAAAAATTCAATGTGCTATAAAATATATTTTTTCCAAGTTTTTTGAAAAAATACTGCTATAAAATCATTCTACGGGCTCTAATAAGTATTTTTAATGACGTTTTATGACATGTTAAAAATTGTCATTTTTTGACTTTTTCGACATGCTATAGTATGACTTTTTTTACAAAATTTCAACATGCTATAAAATATATTTTTTCCAAGTTTTTTGAAAAAATACTGCTATAAAATCATTCTACGGGCTCTAATAAGTATTTTTAATGACGTTTTATGACATGTTAAAAATTGTCATTTTTTGACTTTTTCGACATGCTATAGTATGACTTTTTTTTGCAAAAATTCAACGTGCTATAAAATATATTTTTTTCAAGTTTTTTTGAAAAAATACTGTTTTAAAATCATTCTACAGGCTCTAATGAGTCATTTAAATGACTTTTTATGACATGTTAAAAATTGTCATTTTTTGACTTTTTCGACATGCTATAGTATGACTTTTTTTGCAAAATTTCAACATGCTATAAAATATATTTTTTCCAAGTTTTTTGAAAAAATACTGCTATAAAATCATTCTACAGGCTCTAATGAGTATTTTTAATGACTTTTTATGACATGGAAAAAATTGTCATTTTTCCACTTTTTCGACATGCTATAGTATGACTTTTTTTGCAAAAATTCAACTTGCTATAAAATATATTTTTCCAAGGTTTTTTTGAAAATACTGTTTTAAAATCATTCTACAGGCTCTAATGAGTCATTTAAATGACTTTTTATGACATGTTAAAATTGTCATTTTTTGACTTTTTCGACATGCTATAGTATGACTTTTTGGCCATTTTCAACATGTCAAAAAAATTATTTTTTTTCGTCTTGTTTGCAAATATTCTGCCATCAAATCATTCTATGGGCTTTAATAAGTCATTTTAATGACTTTTTATGACATGTTAAAAATTGTCATGTTTTGACTTTTTCGACATGCTATAGTATGACTTTTTGCAAAATTTCAACATGCTATAGAATATATTTTTTCCAAGTTTTTGAAAAATACTGCTATAAAATCATTCTACAGGCTCTAATGAGTACTTCTAATGACTTTTTATGACATGTTAAAATTGTCATGTTTTGACTTTTTCAACATGCTATAGTATGACTTTTTGCAAAATTTCAACATGCTATAAAATATATTTTTTCCAAGTTTTTGAAAAATACTGCTATAAAATCATTCTACAGGCTCTAATGAGTATTTTTAATGACTTTTTATGACATGTTAAAAATTCTCATTTTTTGACTTTTTCGACATGCTATAGTATGACTTTTTTTGCAAAATTTCAACATGCTATAAAATATATATTTTCCAAGTTTTTTGAAAAAATACTGATATAAAATCATTCTACAGGCTATAATAAGTATTTTAATGACTTTTATGACATGTTAAAAATTGTCATTTTTGACTTTGACATGCTATAGTATGACTTTTTGGCCATTTTCAACATGTATAAAATATATTTTTTCCAAGTTTTTTGCAAATATGCTGCCATCAAATCATTCTATGGGCTCTAATAAGTCGTTTTAATGACTTTTTATGACATGTTAAAAATTGTCATTTTTTGACTTTTTTGACATGCTATAGTATGACTTTTTTTGGCCATTTTCAACATGTCAAAAAAATTATTTTTTTTCGTCTTTTTTGCAAATATTCTGCCATCAAATCATTCTATGGGCTCTAATAAGTCATTTTAATGACTTTTTATGACATGTTAAAAATGGTCATTTTTTGACTTTTTTGACATGCTATAGTATGACTTTTTTTGCAAAATTTCAACATGCTATACAATATATTTTTTCCAAGTTTTTTGAAAAAATACTGATATAAAATCATTCTACAGGCGCTAATAAGTATTTTTAATGACGTTTTATGACATGTTAAAAATTGTCATTTTTTGACTTTTTCGACATGCTATAGAATGACTTTTTATGCGAAAATTCAACATGCCATAAAATATATTTTTTCCAAGTTTTTTGAAAAAATACTGCGATAAAATCATTCTACAGGCTCTAATGAGTATTTTAATGACTTTTTATGACATGTCAAAAATTGTCATTTTTTTACTTTTTCGACATACTATAGTATGACTTTTTGTCAGATTTTCAAAATCAATAAAATGTATTTTTTCCAACTTTTTTGAACATGTACTGCTAGGAAATTCTTCTGCAGACCTTAATAAGTCTTTCTGATGACTTTTTATGACATGCTAAAAATTTTAATTTTTTCACTTTTTCGACATGCTATAGTATGACATTTTTGTCAAATTTTCAACATGCTATAAAATGTATTTTTTCCAAGTTTTTTGAAAAAAAAAATCATTCTGCGGGCTCTAATAAGTATTTTTAATGACGTTTTATGACATGTTAAAAATTGTCATTTTTTGACTTTTTCGACATGTTATAGCATGACCTTTTTTTACAAAAATTCAATGTGCTATAAAATATATTTTTTCCAAGTTTTTTGAAAAAATACTGCTATAAAATCATTCTACGGGCTCTAATAAGTATTTTTAATGACGTTTTATGACATGTTAAAAATTGTCATTTTTTGACTTTTTCGACATGCTATAGTATGACTTTTTTTACAAAATTTCAACATGCTATAAAATATATTTTTTCCAAGTTTTTTGAAAAAATACTGCTATAAAATCATTCTACGGGCTCTAATAAGTATTTTTAATGACGTTTTATGACATGTTAAAAATTGTCATTTTTTGACTTTTTCGACATGCTATAGTATGACTTTTTTTTGCAAAAATTCAACGTGCTATAAAATATATTTTTTTCAAGTTTTTTTGAAAAAATACTGTTTTAAAATCATTCTACAGGCTCTAATGAGTCATTTAAATGACTTTTTATGACATGTTAAAAATTGACATTTTTTGACTTTTTCGACATGCTATAGTATGACTTTTTTTTCCAAAAATTTCAACATGCTATAAAACATATTTTTTCCAAGTTTTTGAAAAAATACTGCTATAAAATCATTCTACGGGCTCTAATAAGTATTTTTAATGACGTTTTATGACATGTTAAAAATTGTCATTTTTCCACTTTTTCGACATGCTATAGTATGACTTTTTTTTGCAAAAATTCAACTTGCTATAAAATATATTTTTTCCAAGGTTTTTTTTGAAAAAATACTGTTTTAAAATCATTCTACAGGCTCTAATGAGTCATTTAAATGACTTTTTATGACATGTTAAAAATTGTCATTTTTTGACTTTTTCGACATGCTATAGTATGACTTTTTTTGGCCATTTTCAACATGTCAAAAAAATTATTTTTTTTCGTCTTGTTTGCAAATATTCTGCCATCAAATCATTCTATGGGCTCTAATAAGTCATTTTAATGACTTTTTATGACATGTTAAAAATTGTCATGTTTTGACTTTTTCGACATGCTATAGTATGACTTTTTTTGCAAAATTTCAACATGCTATAAAATATATTTTTTCCAAGTTTTTTGAAAAAATACTGCTATAAAATCATTCTACAGGCTCTAATGAGTACTTCTAATGACTTTTTATGACATGTTAAAAATTGTCATGTTTTGACTTTTTCAACATGCTATAGTATGACTTTTTTTGCAAAATTTCAACATGCTATAAAATATATTTTTTCCAAGTTTTTTGAAAAAATACTGCTATAAAATCATTCTACAGGCTCTAATGAGTACTTCTAATGACTTTTTATGACATGTTAAAAATTGTAATTTTTTGACTTTTTCGACATGCTATAGTATGACTTTTTTTGCAAAAATTCAACGTGCTATAAAATATATTTTTTCCAAGTTTTTTGAAAAAATACTGCTATAAAATCATTCTACAGGCTCTAATGAGTACTTCTAATGACTTTTTATGACATGTTAAAAATGGTCATTTTTTGACTTTTTCGACATGCTATAGTATGACTTTTTTTGCAAAATTTCAACATGCTATAAAATATATTTTTTCCAAGTTTTTTGAAAAAATACTGATATAAAATCATTCTACAGGCTCCAATGAGTCATTTAAATGACTCATTGGAGCCTGTAGAATGATTACAAAAATTTCAACATGCTATGTTAAAAATTGTCATTTTTTTGACTTTTTCGACATGCTATAGTATGCCTTTTTTTTTTTTTTACAAAAATTTCAACATGCTGTAAAATATATTTTTTCCAAGTTTTTTGAAAAAATACTACCATAAAATCATTCTTTAGGCTCTAATAAGTACTTTTGATGACTTTTTATGACATGTTAAAAATTGTCATTTTTTGACTTTTTCGACATGCTATAGTATGACTTTTTTGCAAGAATTCAACGTGCTATAAAATATATTTTTTCCAAGTTTTTTGAAAAAATACTGCTATAAAATAATTCTTTATGCTCTAATAAGTACTTTTGATGACTTTTTATGACATGTTAAAAACTGTCATTTTTTGACTTTTTCGACATGCTATAGTATGACTTTTTTGGCCATTTTTAACATGTCAAAAAAACATTTTTTCATCTTTTTTGCAAATATTCTGACATCAAATCATTCTACAGACTCTAATAAGTCTTTCTGATGACTTTTTATGACATGTTAAAAATGGTCTTTTTTTTGACTTTTTCGACATGCTATAGTATGACTTTTTTTGTCAGATTTTAAACATGTCATAAAAGGTATTTGTTTTTGGCTTAATCGTTACTGTGTGTTTTGGTGCTTTCATTTTCCGAAGTCTCATGATTTTCTGTCGTGACTTTTTAAATTTATTCCAAGGTTTTTGAGTCCAGGGTTTATTCATTACTTAGCAGCAATATGGCTTTTATTTTTTACTATTTTTTTTTCATTCTAAACTTTCATTCAACATATTATAATAAAGCTTTCCCATGACTTTTTATTTCATTTTTGACCTACTATACTATGCCCATTATAATCATATTTGACTTCGACTTTTGTCATTATTTATCAGACATTCTTGACTATGACGTGTCTTTCATTGTGTGAAATAAAAAGATGAATACTTTATTAAACATGGACAGACATAGCACTTTAGTTTGCTATGTCATCCCTTTGTATCAGTGCACACAAGTTATTCTGACAGGAACTGGTGGAAAGGGTCGAAGCGAAGAAGGAAACAAGACGCACGAACCACAAAGAATAGTATCTGTGTTATTTTAGCAGTGTTGGTCTTTATTTCATCATAATAATTCAAGGAAACAAAGTGAAATACTGTGTAAAAAAAACTTCAGGTCACATTATTACAACACAGATTGCATTTCTGTAGCCCTGCAACTGTAATCAGATTACATTTGTGTGTAATGCAGTAATGTACTGATACTGTTGTGTAATCTGGTGCCTGTCCTCCTTTTATTACAATAAAGATTTGTACCAATGAGGTTTAATAGTAACAAGTAACAAGTAACTAATTAATATCAGCAGTGAGTCATTCAGTAAAGTTCGGGAATACGTCTAAAAATGAACACGTAATGTTTATTCCCTCATTGGTTATAACAGCTTCTGTCTGCTGACGTCTTCACAGGTAGGAGTGGATCCTGGAGGAAACGAACAAAAAATGAACGAGATGATGTGAGCAAAACACAGCTATACCGCTGCCTCTTTTGCTGTAAAGTCAAACAGCTCATTAAAATATTTTTAAAAAAATAGTATAGTATGTGAAAAAAGTCAAAAATTTAATGTTATAAAATGTCACAAAAAGTCATCAAAAAGCCTTATTATATTATGTATAATTTGTTGATATAAGATGAAAAAGTCATATCATAGCATGTCCTAAAGAAGCTAAAAAAAACGCATCGTAAAATGTCAATTAAGTGACATATTACACAGAGTGTGTGTTGTTAAGTTACAATAAAATGTGTTCTAAGTTGAAATAGAGACATATTATAGTATTTTCAAAAAAGCCATAAAATGTCAGTCTGTCACAAAAATGTCAAAAAATGTCCAGTCATAAACAGCCAGTTTATAGGATGTGCTGTATGCTGATTTATTTTAAATAAATAAATAAATAAACCAGCATCCATAAATCATTTGTTGAAACGACCATCAAACAACAGACAGAAATAAACAGTAACAGTATAACCTGTTGGTCATACAAAGTGTTTACAAAAAGTTGCAATTTCATGAAAATCATCATATATAGTATGTCAAAATTTTTTTGGGGGCAATTCTTTAATTTGTCATAAAAAGATATCAGACAGTCGAGCACTCATGTCATGTTAGTGAAGCACCATGAAACAAAATTATATATATATATCATATCATGTCAGTAGTTTTGCCTTTAATGCCCTTTAATGAGGTAGAGAGAGGCTTTTATTTGAATAGAGACATAGAAAAAGCATAAGTCATCTGTGGACAGTGGTGTTTTATTTTCCATTATAGAGTGCATTTCTATGGGGTGTGTTCTGTTTAGCTTGGAATGGGCCAGTAATGGTCCTGAAGGCATGTGCAGATCAAGTTCACCTGTACCTCCAGAGGATCCTGTTCAGCCGTTTCGTGACAAAGTTAATGAATTTTATTCAAATGACAGAACATCTCTGGATCCGTCTGGATGGAAAACTACAGTCGCATTGTTGTCAGCATTCTTGTTTTCATAATCACACAGCCATCATATTTGTGTGAAAGCCTTTTGGGAACCTGATATGTTTGCTTGTGGCTGAGCGTTTTGATGTGGCATCACCTTTATGCTGAGCTCGGCTCGTTGTTTTAGACGTTACATAACTCTTCTCAGTGTGAACTGTGTGGATGGAAGTGCTGCCAGAGGTGTGGCTGCTGGCAGGGCTCAAACCAGGACGTTTGCTAGCGCACAAATTCAGCGAGGGAGTGAAGGGGTGAATAATGCAGCACCAGGTGAGTAACGGCTTCAATAATACGCCATGTTCCCTGAGGAGGTGGTGGATTTACAGGAAGCTCAAACGCAACAGACTGGAAGGTGACGTTCACTGAACTAATGAGTGACGACATGACAGGTCGACAGGTTATTTCACACCTGGAGCCACTTTAGCTTCCGTTTGGTTCATTAGAGCAGGCCGGAAGCTAAATAAGCTAAGCTAAAAAACTGAACATCATTGGACTGGATCGTTATGAAAAGGTAATGGTAATGGGAACTTTTGTCAAAAAAAATACCCAAATACACAGTGCAAAAAACAAAAGTGTTCAAACTGCAGCAAAAGTGTCATTTTTGATGCCCCTGTGTCTGGAAAAAAGGTGTGCTTCAATTAGAGAAAACATGATGAAATGCTCTGAAGGTTAGCTTTCCAGTGGAGAAAACACGACGCAGTGACCTCTAGGGTCCTTCTATTGGAGAAAACACGACGCAGTGACCTCTAGGGTCCTTCTAGTGGAGAAAACACGACGCAGTGACCTCTAGGGTCCTTCTAGTGGAGAAAACACGACGCAGTGACCTCTAAGGTCCTTCTATTGGAGAAAACACGACACAGTGACCTCTAGGGTCCTTCTAGTGGAGAAAACACGACACAGTGACCTCTAGGGTCCTTCTAGTGGAGAAAACACGACACAGTGACCTCTAAGGTCCTTCTATTGGAGAAAACACGACACAGTGACCTCTAGGGTCCTTCTATTGGAGAAAACACGACGCAGTGACCTCTAAGGTCCTTCTAGTGGAGAAAACACGACGCAGTGACCTCTAGGGTCCTTCTAGTGGAGAAAACACGACGCAGTGACCTCTAGGGTCCTTCTAGTGGAGAAAACACGACGCAGTGACCTCTAAGGTCCTTCTAGTGGAGAAAACACAACGCAGTGACCTCTAGGGTCCTTCTAGTGGAGAAAACACGACACAGTGACCTCTAAGGTCCTTCTATTGGAGAAAACACGACACAGTGACCTCTAGGGTCCTTCTAGTGGAGAAAACACGACACAGTGACCTCTAAGGTCCTTCTAGTGGAGAAAACACGACGCAGTGACCTCTAGGGTCCGTCTATTGGAGAAAACATGACACAGTACCATATCAGCTAAACCATTCTGCACACTGCTGCCCTATTTATTTATATGTTTTGGGTCTCCCACTGCGAACATGAATAAATATCAGATGTGAGTTGAGCTCAGGTATGTGGGCAAGACCACTTATGTTGAGTTCAGGACTAGTCCAAGTCCAGAAAAGTTGACAGGCCAAAGCAGGCCGAGTCCAACTCGACTGGAGGCCAAGTCAAGAACAAGATCAACAAAACTCAGATGAGCTAAAAAGCCTGAAATGTGCCTGCAGATCAAAGCCAGGCTGAGTGCACTTAACATATCACGTTCCGTATCATATTTCTCTGGTTATGTCATATTTGGAATTAGATCCTTGACAAGAACACAAAACTATGAGGAGACAAATGTTGCCTGCTCAGGCCAAATGAAACACACCGAGTGTGACGCTGAAGTGAACCTCTGAGCAACATGATGAATGAAACCCACAATCTGTTCCCTGTCACACAAACGCTCTACCGATGTTTCCATGAGGCCAGCAGGTCTAAACTGAGCTGATCTAAACTGAGCTGGTCTAAACTGATCTGATCTAAACTGATCTGATCTAAACTGAGCTGAACTAAACTGAGCTGATCTAAACTGAGCTGAACTAAACTGAGCTGATCTAAACTGAGCTGATCTAAACTGATCTGATCTAAACTGATCTGATCTAAACTGATCTGATCTCAACTGAGCTGGTCTAAACTGATCTGATCTAAACTGATCTGATCTAAACTGATCTGAACTAAACTGATCTGAACTGAGCTGATCTAAACTGATCTGAACTAAACTGAGCTGATCTAAACTGAGCTGGTCTAAACTGATCTGATCTAAACTGGGCTGATCTAAACTGATCTGAACTGAGCTGGTCTAAACTGATCTGATCTAAACTGAGCTGATCTAAACTGAGCTGGTCTAAACTGATCTGATCTAAACTGGGCTGATCTAAACTGATCTGAACTGAGCTGGTCTAAACTGATCTGAACTGAGCTGGTCTAAACTGGGCTGATCTAAACTGAACAGGTCTACACTGAGCTGGTCTAAACTGAGCTGATCTAAACTGAGCTGGTCTAAACTGAGCTGATCTAAACTGAGCTGGTCTAAACTGATCTGATCTCAACTGAGCTGGTCTAAACTGAGCTGATCTAAACTGATCTGGTCTAAACTGAGCTGGTCTAAACTGATCTGATCTAAACTGATCTGATCTAAACTGATCTGATCTCAACTGAGCTGGTCTAAACTGATCTGATCTAAACTGATCTGGTCTAAACTGATCTGGTCTAAACTGAGCTGGTCTAAACTGAGCTGGTCTAAACTGAGCTGATCGGTAATAAAGCTAAAACACAGCAGCTTGTTTTGACTCAAATCAGGTCCACCTCTCACCTCGTCTCAGTCAAACATGATGAAAACGAAGCTGAACACCTGCTCATCATACTCCCTCCTTCCTTACTCCCTCCTTCCTTACTCCCTCCTTCCTTACTTCCAGTAAACACTCACCTCTCCACCTCTGACCTTGACCTTTTGACCTGTGCAGCTGCAGCCTGATGCAGAGGTGTCATGAAATCAAACACTGGTGATTTAAAGTGTCCAGGTCAGGGACAGGGACAGGGAGGACCAGTTTCATCATCAGGTAATTAAATCTAATTAACACCAGCTTGTACTGTTCTTCGCTCCACACCCTGACAGGTGATTTAAAGCGAACGGAAGTGATTTTAACTGGTTCAGTCACAAATGAACTTTAAGGTGGAGCTGCTCAGGTTTGTGTCAGCGGCTGGATGACAGCTGATGTTTTACCTGCTGGGTTCCCACGCTCCCTGGAAGCCTTTAAAAAAAAAAAAAACACGTAATATGAAAAACACAAATATGCGTGCAAAGGTAGCCTCCGTCCACCTGGCCTTAACACCTGAGTCTGAGTTTTACTAATTCAGCCCCACTTCAGTCCCACAGGTGTAAAACCTGAGCAGATTTGTTGAATTATTCAGTGACAAAGCGGAAAAATAACCTTAATAAGCAGAATCAGCTAAATAAAAAGATCTTATGGAAACCTGGAGGGAAACCAACCTGAAAAGTTCAGCTCAAAAACATTTCAGCTAACCGTCAATAAAAACCTTCTCCTTAGTATTTTCCAATTATATATATATATATATATATATATATATATATAAAATAAATTAATCCTGACAGGAAATAATTTAAATTTTGCATCTTAATCGAAAAATAACGATGATATATTTAAGAACAATTGATATTTTGTTCTGCTTTTTAGTAAAAGAGTAAGATAATGACATTTTATCATTAGAGAAATCATTTGGATTGAAGAGCTTCACATAGTGGTGGATTAACCGTTAAAGAAGCATTAAAATAACAGCAGTGGCAAGATTTTCTTTTAAATATATTCATAGTTAATTATAATAACTTAACATGCTGCTGTAACATTTTATTCTACACTGTCTGACAGATTTGTTTAGCTCTTATTGTCTTTCATTGTTTAGTCTGATTTCTAAACACTAGCATTTAGCATTTAGCATTTCTCTCCCCCTCGAACTGCAGCTCTACTCGAGCACAGTTGTCATTATTCAGTGCTTTGAGCTCTTCATGTTGTTCCTGTTAATCCATGACAAGCTGTGGGCGCAGAGCAAAGCATCATGGGATGACATCAGTGCCTGTGTTTAGTCTGAAACAAGAAGATTTGACTGTGTTCAGCGTCATGTGTTCCCCCTTTATTTACTGATGGATGAGATGAACAATGACAATATTTATTTATTTATGTGAGGAGGACAGGAAGTCAGTCAAAACGCTTGTAGAGATCATTAAATAACATGAAATAACACCCCTGTTCGTTTGAACTGATTAACAAGAGCAACAGAGCTAACAAGAGCAACAGAGCTAACAACAGCAACAGAGCTAACAACAGCAACAGAGCTAACAAGAGCAACAGAGCTAACAACAGCAACAGAGCTAACAGTTAACAACGGCAACAGAGCTAACAACAGCAACAGAGCTAACAACAGCAACAGAACTAACAGTTAACAAGAGCAACAGAGCTAACAAGAGCAACAGAGCTAACAACAGCAACAGAGCTAACAAGAGCAACAGAGCTAACAGTTAACAATGGCAACAGAGCTAACAACAGCAACAGAGCTAACAACAGCAACAGAGCTAATAACAGCAACAGAACTAACAGTTAACAACGGCAACAGAGCTAA
The DNA here is from genome assembly GCA_029721515.1 of Synanceia verrucosa. Lineage (NCBI taxonomy): Eukaryota > Metazoa > Chordata > Actinopteri > Perciformes > Synanceiidae > Synanceia > Synanceia verrucosa. The sequence continues at coordinate 18,385,552 of CM056571.1, forward strand.
CAACAGCAACAGAGCTAATAACAGCAACAGAACTAACAGTTAACAACAGCAACAGAGCTAACAAGAGCAACAGAGCTAACAGTTGACAACAGAGCTAACAACAGCAACAGAACTAACAGTTAACAAGAGCAACAGAGCTAACAGCTAACAACAGCAACAGAGCTAACAACAGCAACAGAGCTAACAGTTAACAACAGCAACAGAGCTAACAACAGCAACAGAGCTAACAGTTAACAACAGCAACAGAGCTAACAGTTAACAACAGCAACAGAGCTAACAAGAGCAACAGAGCTGACAACAGCAACAGAGCTAACAAGAGCAACAGTGCTAACAGTTAACAACAGCAACAGAGCTAACAAGAGCAACAGAGCTGACAGTTAACAACAGCAACAGAGCTAACAACAGCAACAGTGCGCACAAGAGCAATATAGCTAAAAGTTGAAAACAGCATCACCGCTAACTGAGCTAACAAGAGCAACAAAGCTAACAATAGCAATATAGCTAAACATTAACAACAGCGCTAACAGAGCTAACAAGAGCAACAAAGCTAACAATAGCAATATAGCTAAACATTAACAACAGCGCTAACAGAGCTAACAAGAGCAACAGAGGTAACAATAGCAATATAGCTAAACATTAACAACAGAGCTAACATTTGTTTTAACTTTTTAAGAACAAAGGAGGACAAATTGCTAGAAACCTGCTGTGTCCTACTTCAACACAATTTCCACACATTTCATCCACTTTGTCTTCTCTCCTTTTTTAAAAAAAAAAAAAAAAATACTTACATTTGATTAGCAGGAATAGAATTATTACATTTGATATTTTCATATTTTAGTAGTAGTTTGTTACAAACAAATACATGAAGGCACATTTTAATGTTGTAGTCCTAGTACTTATACTATGTTTAAACCTGCGTACAAGCACACCATGTGTTTGGATATGAACTGTTAGTATCAAATAAAGTAGAAGCATAAAGCAGCATACTATTTACATCCCATCGCTGCTTAATGAGCTTCCATTCTTCACACTGAAGCGTCTCATAAGCAGAACTTTACCTGGGAATGTTGCTGCTTTAATTCCCACTGGAACCATCAGGGAACATTTATAGGAACGTTTACTGAGCCAGGAAGTTTCCAGAGAGTCCAACATGGAAAAAATGCTGGACCTTTCAAGGTCTGAGAAAAGGTCTCTTCAGAAGATCTCAAAAGTGAAAGTGAGGATAAGCTACTTAAAAGATTTAAGTGAATCTTTAATAGTCCTTCTTTTATTTATTATTTCAATATGTGTGCTTTTATTCTGATTTCTATTTGATTTGAGGAGGGTGTTTATTGTTTTTTTTTTGGATGGTGATATTTAAAAAAAGACCTTGTTTGTTTGTTTGTGCTTGTTTTGTTCAACAGATGATTATTGAACATCCAGTATTTGTCAGTCATGGTGGCTCTTCATCACGTCACCGCTCGTTGCATTACTTCACGCTCTATTTGAAGACAAGAGAATGTAAATAAGTTGTATGATAAAGTAGGAAACAGAGATGCTGTGTGACTCTCAATGTGAACTCAGCGCTCAGCTGTTCTCCATCAGGAGCCAATAAAACAACTTTTAGCTGTAAAATAAAATTAAAAAAAAAAAAAAAATCCAAATCAGAAACCGATCAGTTTGTAAAATGAAACTAAAGCTGAGGCCTGAAAACTAAACTATATCAGCAAAATAAAAAAGACTTTCTGCACCGTCTGCCATCATCCTTTTAAAAACACATCATCGTCTCCATTAATTGCCGTTCAGGGTTTTTCGTCGTGTCCTGAGGCGAACGGAAATCCAGCAGACGGAGCGAAACAATCCGACAGCTGAGTGACTGATGGCTGAACGAGCTGTCAGGACCAACACAACACTGTTGAGACATAAACATGGAGTCCTGCTTTGACGCAGGTGTGTGCTGAACCTGTTTGACCTCCAGGCTCCAGAGGTCAGATTTAGTCTCACTGTGTTACTGGACGATCTTAAAGCTTCCTGTTACCGATGAGAGCCATGCAGAAGACTTGGAACAATGGAGGAGCTCCACAGCTGGGAAATGAGCGTCATGGACAATCCCTCTGTTGTGTGATCTCCTCTGTGAGTGGGGCAGCGTGGCCTTTTCAACATGCCTGAACCAATGAATTCATCGCCCACGTGGTGGACGAGCGGTGCTCCACAAGCTCCACGAAATCTACACAATAAAACACAAAACATGGTGCAGAGGCTCTCTGTGTTTACCACAACCAGGTGAGCGTCAGTAGAGCTCGACTACAAGATAAGATAAGATAAGATAAGCAAACACTACCATGTTCACTTAAAAGCAACACATTCTGGCTAAAGCTGTTGGTTAATCATGATTAAAGTCAAAACATGACACATGAGTCATGGAGAAAAAAAACAATACACCTCTGAATTTTATTTTGAAATATGCACTGAAACATGAAGGAAGTGGTTTCGTTTACTATAACAAAGGTGCTCAGCTTGTTGTGACATATGTAAACGTCCTGAATGCTCATTATGGTGAAAGAACAAGAGTCAAACCAGTCTGGGAAGTTTCTGCTTCCTCCAGTTCATCTGATCCGCTCACAAAGAGAAGATGAAGACAGTTTGTTGTGAAGGACGGATTAACTCATCACTAAATGACTCAATAACTGTATGAACTGGATAAAGAAAAGAACACAAAAATAAACAAGTTCAGAGAAATATATTAGGGAAAGTCATAAATCATGTAGGGTCAAATAAATACAATTTGATGATGCACAAACATTTTTTTTTTAAAAATTTAAGTAAATTAAAATATATATATATATGTAAGTTAATTCAATTCAATAAATAGGTCATTATGAAATGCATAAGTGTAGGGAAATTAATTTCAAATAAATATTAATAATAGAGGAGTAACAAACAAATTCAAAAATGAATAGATAAATATAAAGATCTGGGGAAAAAAATAAAAATGAATTAATGCCTACATTAGTTTGTAATGTGGTAGGTATATTCAACGCATTTCTTTTTATTTATGGAGTCATTTACTGATGTTTTATTTTGGCAGGTTCCTTCCTCCAGTCTGTCAGGGTGTGTGTTTTTTTTTTTTTTTTTAGAGTTTTTTTAAGTGTCAAAAGATGTGATGGCGACGGATCGCTGACAGGAAGTTCAGCTGTCTGCGTCCGTCAAGAATCCCCAGGTCTGTCAGCACAGATGAGCTGCTGAGAGTGAAGTTTCTGCAGAAACTTAAACTTAAAACCTGTTCGTGCTTCTTACATAAAGTACAAGATCTCGGTTATGAAACAGCAGCTTAAAGTTAAGTTGAGTGTGGCAACCTCGGCCATTTATTCCTCTTAACTCATTCAGCCTCAAATAAACATGCATTTCCTGTCTTTGCATGGATGAAGGGAAAAGTCAAATAAAGCTTGGTTTAATTTCAGCAGAACGGATCCTCCTCTGTCTGAGGTCTCAACAATAATAATGGTCAACTTTTACCTGTAAAACAATTTTCTTGTTTGTTCAATCAGCTGCCATTTCTCTCTGTCCATTTCTTAGAAAGGATGACGTCAAACAACTAAACTGTATTGTCAGTTATATTTCGAGGGAAACATCGGATAAATCTTTTTGTTGCACCACAAATACATTTCTAATCTAGTCCCTGTTTGCCTGAAACCAAAAGTCCACGTTGGCATATTTTAATTTACTTTCGCAACATAAATAATAACAAATACACTGATTTTAATCCAAAACGTTTCCACTAAACCTAATCAAGTAGTTTTGTTGCCTAACCATAATCAAGATTCTACTGGTTCTGCTGCTCCAGCACCAGTCTAGACCTTAGTGCACGTCAACATAAAGGTTAGCTTTTTGCAGTCTGGACAGGCATCAGTCTTCACAAAGGTCTTCAAGTTTACATGAGACTTCACCTGAAAGAAATGCCATAAAAGATATGGCTTTAATCATATGAACCTGATGAAAACACCACAGGGCTGCCCAGGTTAGGTATCACACACACCGTGGAATGAGAATACGCTGCTGTAATGCTGCTGGGTCCAGTTCAACTTCCATTAAAGTAAATGGGCGACTGTGTGGAGAGCATGAGCGAATGTTTGGAGAATGCTCTCAGTTTCTGAGAGGCAGACAGGAGGCCATTACTGCCAAGCAGACGAATTAAAACAGTGAAAAAGACTCAGCGATGGCTGAAGTCAAGCTGTCTCTCTTTATTTTCTTTCTGTAAAGACGTTTGTTCAAACAGGGACCAGGCGGCGATGTCACAGTTTGAAAAACCAAATCCTGACTGATTCCTTCACTGGAAATGTTTCTCTTGGCACCGACAAGGAACTGAGTGTTTAGTTGAGTGTGGTCATAAATCAACAGGCATCTCCTTCTCCTGCCTTCAGCGTCTATTAAAGGTTTATTCAGTGTTATGTGAGTCATACTGAGCCCAATGACGATGAGCAAGCTGTCTATTTTTAAGTCTATTAAGAAGAGCTCAACCTTAGAAATATGCTTATTTGCTGACAGAAGGTCCAGCATGAAAACTAGCATCTTAAGCTACACTAACAGCAGGTTAGCTTAGTCTAACATGAATACTAACAGCAGGTTAGCTTAGTCTAACATGAATACTAACAGTAGGTTAGCTTAGTTTAACATGAATACTAACAGCAGGTTAGCTTAGTCTAACATGAATACTAACAGCAGGTTAGCTTAGTCTAACATGAATACTAACAGTAGGTTAGCTTAGTTTAACATGAATACTAACAGCAGGTTAGCTTAGTCTAACATGAATACTAACAGTAGGTTAGCTTAGTTTAACATGAATACTAACAGCAGGTTAGCTTAGTTTAACATGAATACTAACAGCAGGTTAGCTTAGTCTAACATGAATACTAACAGCAGGTTAGCTTAGTCTAACATGAATACTAACAGCAGGTTAGCTTAATCTAACATGAATACTAACAGCAGGTTAGCTTAGTTTAACATGAATACTAACAGCAGGTTAGCATAGTCTAACATGAATACTAACAGCAGGTTAGCTTAGTCTAACATGAATACTAACAGCAGGTTAGCATAGTCTAACATGAATACTAACAGCAGGTTAGCTTAATCTAACATGAATACTAACAGCAGGTTAGCATAGTCTAACATGAATACTAACAGCAGGTTAGCTTAGTTTAACATGAATATTAACAGCAGGTTAGCTTAGTCTAACATGAATACTAACAGCAGGTTAGCATAGTCTAACATGAATACTAACAGCAGGTTAGCTTAATCTAACATGAATACTAACAGTAGGTTAGCTTAGTTTAACATGAATACTAACAGCAGGTTAGCTTAGTCTAACATGAATACTAACAGCAGGTTAGCATAGTCTAACATGAATACTAACAGCAGGTTAGCTTAATCTAACATGAATACTAACAGCAGGTTAGCTTAATCTAACATGAATACTAACAGCAGGTTAGCTTAATCTAACATGAATACTAACAGCAGGTTAGCATAGTCTAACATGAATACTAACAGCAGGTTAGCTTAGTTTAACATGAATATTAACAGCCTGTTAGCTTAGTCTAACATGAATACTAACAGCAGGTTAGCTTAGTTTAACATGAATACTAACAGCAGGTTAGCTTAGTCTAACATGAATACTAACAGCCTGTTAGCTTAGTCTAACATGAATACTAACAGTAGGTTAGCTTAGTTTAACATGAATACTAACAGCAGGTTAGCATAGTTTAACATGAATACTAACAGCCTGTTAGCTTAGTTTAACATGAATACTAACAGCCTGTTAGCTTAGTTTAACATGAATACTAACAGCAGGTTAGCTTAGTCTAACATGAATACTAACAGCAGGTTAGCTTAGTTTAACATGAATACTAACAGCCTGTTAGCTTAGTCTAACATGAATACTAACAGCCGGTTAGCTTAGTCAAACATGAATACTAACAGTAGGTTAGCTTAGTTTAACATGAATACTAACAGCCGGTTAGCTTAGTTTAACATGAATACTAACAGCCTGTTAGCTTAGTCTAACATGAATACTAACAGTAGGTTAGCTTAGTTTAACATGAATACTAACAGTAGGTTAGCATAGTCTAACATGAATACTAACAGCCTGTTAGCTTAGTTTAACATGAATACTAACAGCAGGTTAGCTTAGTCTAACATGAATACTAACAGCAGGTTAGCTTAGTTTAACATGAATACTAACAGCAGGTTAGCTTAGTCTAACATGAATACTAACAGCAGGTTAGCTTAGTTTAACATGAATACTAACAGCAGGTTAGCTTAGTCTAACATGAATACTAACAGCCTGTTAGCATAGTTTAACATGAATACTAACAGCCGGTGAGCTTAGTTTAACATGAATACTAACAGCCTGTTAGCTTAGTCTAACATGAATACTAACAGCCTGTTAGCTTAGTTTAACATGAATACTAACAGCCTGTTAGCTTAGTCTAACATGAATACTAACAGCCGGTTAGCTTAGTCAAACATGAATACTAACAGTAGGTTAGCTTAGTTTAACATGAATACTAACAGCCGGTTAGTTTAGTTTAACATGAATACTAACAGCCTGTTAGCTTAGTCTAACATGAATACTAACAGTAGGTTAGCTTAGTTTAACATGAATACTAACAGTAGGTTAGCATAGTTTAACATGAATACTAACAGCCTGTTAGCTTAGTTTAACATGAATACTAACAGCAGGTTAGCTTAGTCTAACATGAATACTAACAGCCTGTTAGCTTAGTCTAACATGAATACTAACAGTAGGTTAGCTTAGTTTAACATGAATACTAACAGTAGGTTAGCATAGTTTAACATGAATACTAACAGCCTGTTGGCTTAGTTTAACATGAATACTAACAGCAGGTTAGCTTAGTCTAACATGAATACTAACAGCAGGTTAGCTTAGTTTAACATGAATACTAACAGCAGGTTAGCTTAGTCTAACATGAATACTAACAGCAGGTTAGCTTAGTTTAACATGAATACTAACAGCAGGTTAGCTTAGTCTAACATGAATACTAACAGCCTGTTAGCATAGTTTAACATGAATACTAACAGCCGGTGAGCTTAGTTTAACATGAATACTAACAGCCTGTTAGCTTAGTCTAACATGAATACTAACAGCCTGTTAGCTTAGTTTAACATGAATACTAACAGCCGGTTAGCTTAGTTTAACATGAATACTAACAGCCTGTTAGCTTAGTCTAACATGAATACTAACAGCCTGTTAGCTTAGTTTAACATGAATACTAACAGCTGGTTAGCTTAGTTTAACATGAATACTAACAGCAGCTTAGCTTAGTCTAACATGAATACTAACAGCCGGTTAGCTTAGTTTAACATGAATACTAACAGCAGGTTAGCTTAGTTTAACATGAATACTAACAGCAGGTTAGCTTAGTTTAACGTGAATACTAACAGTAGGTTAGCTTAGTTTAACATGAATACTAACAGCCGGTTAGCTTAGTCTAACATGATAATTGGAAGCCAGTTAGCTTAGTCTAACATGATAATTGGAAGCCACTTAGCTTAGTTTAGCAAGACAACCAGCAGCCATTTAGTTTTGAATATGCCAATTTGTCAGCAAATGAAATTTCACATAGATCTTTGGATTATTATCTTTGCAAAATATTATATCCAGAAAATGGCATGGCTTAAAACACTACCATCCTTTCAGATCTAGCCTGTTTGTCACATTTTATCTTAGATTATTAGATGCTTCTGGTGGTTTCATTTCATTGTGGTCGGACTGTAAATAAATGTCACTCATCTCGTGTCGGAAGAAATTCCAATCTAACCGTTCAAAACCGATAGGTAACGTGACGTCACGGGTACCGCTCCACGGTTTATAAACCCTCTGTGCTATAAAGTAGAAACACTTCAAGCTACTTTATCCGCAGTTGTCGCTACTAGTTATTGCTCATTATTCCATCAGCTTTGTCACCGGGTTTTCACGTTACGCGGCGTTAACGCCACAGTTAAGCTAGCGGCTTGTTTACCTGGCCGTTAGCTTACCCCGGGGCACGCTGGCTAGCTATCGCTTGTTAGCAAACAAGCTAAAACAGTAGCTACCTGCGTGCTGGTCAAATGAAGTGTTGACATTAACCCTCCACTGGGATTCTGTCATGATGTCGTGAAGGAGACTCGACGTTACACCGTTTTAGTTCGCCATAAATATTACAATTCAGCGAATTATTGTGAAATTTAGCTTCCGGTTGAAAAGGCAGCATGTCCTCTATGAGGTAACGTTACCTGAGACACAGCAGCAGGAGGAGGTCAAGAGGACTACAGGTAGTGTAAAATGTGTCACTAAAAACGCAGGATGCATCTGTTATTTTTAAACTGTAAAATAATATAAACACATGAAACCAAAAGTTCAGTTGCCAATCTTACACAGATCTTTATTGTCCTTTAATTACAAACAGCTTGTAGCAAAGAGTTGCTCTTTTCTTTTTCTCATCTTATGCAAACATACAAAAACCTTCTTGTTTGTCTTCCTTCCCTACGTACTTTTTCCAATCACTCACTTTATGTTTCCCATCGACGTGTCACATCAACTTCAACAGGAAGTCAATGAAGTTCAACATCACTTTCGCTTCCAAAACATACCTTTATCCATCGTTTCTCTTTTCCCTTCAGCCTTCAACAACATGCTTTCATTTTCCTGTCAGTCTTTTACATGTTTAACTGTAAATACGTCCTGCTGCTTCTACTGGTGCTCGCAGTGTCCACAACTAAAGCTCCATGCAAGATGCTACACTGAAAAGTGATCTGTTTCATTCTGAAAAGTCAGTTTTTTTTGCTTTTTTTTTTTTTGTTAAAAAACCAACATGGCTCAGTTCAAAATTTTGTTTCAAAACAAAACTCTTCATCTCTTCTGACATCAGATGATTTGCGACCACCGCACTTCATGATATTTGCTCAAACGGAGAGAGACTGAAGTCTCACTGGATTTAAATTAATGCCTCTGACTGCAGTAAATGCAGGGGAATAAAAAAGGTGTCCAGGTCCTACCATCTGTCATTAAAGGAATGTATAAAAATAAGACACGTTTTCTGATCAATCTAAACTTTTACAGAGAAATTTGTAGTGTCATCATCGTCATCATCATCATCGTCGTCTTTTTTTGGAGTGGATTCTTCTCAATTCTTTTCTGCTATAAATTTCCAATAACTTCACCTAAAATATAAAACAGTGCTGCTTTACAATACCTAAAAAAATACTACAATAAATTTTAGAATATAAAAAAAATGTAAAAATTTCATTAGCCCCCCATAAAGGTCTAAAATAACGTTTAAATATCAAATTAAGAGTAAACAGGATTGAATGCACCACCTCTGTCTTCAAGACATTGACACGCTGGTGTCACACAGATTAATGCGTGTCTGCTTCCCTTTTTAGAGCCGGTGGACACCGTCAATGTCTCTCCAGATTACTGTGTCTCTGTGGGATGGAGGGGTGAAGTAAATAGCTGCCGAAGAGGACAGTAACACAGAACACTGTTGTAATAATACGCACACACACATAAATACAAGTCCCACGCTCCTCAGTCTTTAAACATTGACGTACAACCCGGAGTCCATTTTCTCCTTCGCACTTCCGCTCACACCATTGTCTCTTTCCTCTTCCCTAACGAACACAGAGACTTCTTGTCCTTTTTGCTTTTGTGCCAGGAGAGCGGCGACGACGATGACAAGGACGCCGTCAATAAAGACGAGGAGGAGGACGAAGGGGACGTCGTGGAGGGGCTGGAGGCTGCGCTGCTGCACGGCGAGGTGGGGGCGGACTGGGAGGTCGGCTGCAGGGAGTTCTCATCAGCTTCCTCCATGTGGACGATGGCGGAGACGGAGGACGGCCGGCGTTTGGAGCGGGCGTCGCTCTGCGGCGGAGAGGGGGAGGAGGGCTCACTGAGGGGCCGGTGGACGGAGATGGCACTGCGGAGGCAGTTGAGCCACTGCTGCTTGTGGAAGACGTCGTTCACCTGCAGCGTGTGGGACTGCACCTGGCTCGTGTCCTGGGAGCGCACCCGGAAAATGTTCTTGGCTAAGGAGGAGGAAAAAAAAATTATCCAACTGCTAAATCTGACAGAATATATTCCAACATTAATCTACATATGTAAAACAAGTCTCACCTTTGTCTGCGTTGCTGAATGCGCCTCTGAAGGAGCCGCCCATCCGGACGTCTCCATCCTGCAGGTCCTCCAGCACCAGGTCATGCACCGGGATTGGCTGCCGGTAAACCTGGAAGCACTGGCGCTCATTTCGGGTGACGGGGCGGGTCAGGACCAGCAGCTCGGTGAACAGGAATACATGCAGCTTCTGGAAAGAAAACAGGCATGAGAAAGTTAAAACCTTGTGTGCGGAAGATGTTGTCAGAGCTCGTATTTGTGTGGCTGGATCGCAGCCTGGTTGTGTTTTATGGGATGTTTCCTCACCGTGCCGCTCTTGTTGCGCAGCTCTCCGTGACACAGCAGGCTCTTGCATTGCTCGATCAGAGGATCTCTCTGCCGGTCGTCCAGGTACTCCAGCTTGTCGATGTAGTACTGGCACTCAGACTCACCCTTCTTCATGTTGATGTCCGACAGCACGCCCTGCATGACTGTGATCTGCAAAAACACAGTGAATCAAAATGTAAACATCCAGCCTGGAGCTATAAGAAGCCACATCCTGCACGGAGCAAACAAATTAAGCGTTGCTGACTCACCGCTTCCTCCAGGCTAGCGGCGTCATCGTGCTCTGGTGGAGTGTGCTTCAGTATCTCTTTGAGCAGCAGCGGGTATTTGACCAAGCGGGAGCGTGGGATGTCCAGGAAGCTCCACAGGTCCAGCTTCCTGCTGAAGGGCGACTCCAAACAGCGCTGCAGGAAGTCCTGCACCCGTCGGTCCTGCTTCTTCTGGTCCAGCAGGGCCTTGGCTGCCAGCTGGTTGCTGCAGTAGTCGTTGTAGGCGTTTAGCCTCGGCAGCTGGAGGGGAGACCAGGTGCTCAGTAATGCTGCTTTTACTACACAGAATCAAAGAAGGCAAAGCACTCAGCAGCAAAAATGCTTACCCAGTTTACGACAATCTGTCCGATCTGGCCCACGGTCCCGTCTGGCCCCGTGGCTTTGGAGAGCTGTGCCAGGAGGTCCTCATGCAGTGGGATGTAGGCGTCCAGGTTGCCAAAGATGTGAGTGAGCTCCTCTTCAGACATGATGGAGAGCTTCAGCATGGGGTCATGGTATGCCTGTGGACAGAAGCAGAACCAAACTGTCAAACAACAACATCCCATCGAGAGAGAACGCAAAGAATAGCTTGTGAAGAGCAGTGGGGGTACGAGAGGAATCCTTCTTTTTATAGGCCAGACATTGATTTAATCTGTTTACTTAATATGTACTCCCTCTGTCTTGCAGATTTAAAAAGTACAAACCTTGCGTGCGAGCTGGAGGTCCTCGATCAGGTCCTGTTCTCCACGAGACAGCTCAAATATGGCCTGAGGAAGGGAGGAGATACTTCTTTAGCAAAACACATGAATCAGGGCATCATTACATTTGGACAATCTGAGTTTAAAAAGGTACTGAAGTTTATGACAGTTGGCTAACGTGTGAATGTAGGTCAGCTCGTCCGGTTTATGTGAGCTAACCAACTGGGAAATGATCCCGAGTCTGCATTCAGCCACATTTAGACCATATGACACAAGTACAACAGGGTCATGTGAGTCCAGTCTGGCAGGACTTTGGTTCATGTTCATGTCTCAGTGCTGATTCTCACCTCCTGCCGCTTGATCTCTTTGGTGGAGAAAGTTCCCTTCTGGTGGATGTCTAGCGTCTCCGACCACAGTGTGCTGTTCCTTCTCTTTGGCGGCGTGGGGGCTGCTGCCTTGCTGCAAGGCTTCTGGGGCACCACCGGCGTTTTGCCATCGCCCCGGAAAGAGGCCTGCGGACAGGAAAGAGGACGCCCCAGAGGTCAGATGGGTTGGAAAGTTGTTTGCAGCACAAGCTCCCTTTCTTTGCATTTTGTGAAAGTGGAGCTTACCTGGATGGTTTGGCCAAAGCGCCGGACGGCCCCATTCTTTACCGGCGAGATGAGGTTAGCTAGCGACGTCACCCTGCCGAGAGGACGGACACGTTTTGTGCTGGGTTCCTGGAGAGGACAAAAAAAATAGTGGAAAGAGGGATTAGTAGGGTGGTTTTAAATCAAAGAAAAGTCCTTCTGTGTGCAGCAAATCAATCAGCAACACCGACTGTGAGATTCCCACAGACCCTGGCGGCGAGTGCAGACGTTCCCTCGAGACTTCCACGTGATAAAAACACACCAAGTCATAAATCCTCATTTTTTGCTGCAGCCAGACTGAGATAAAGAGGAGGAGGAAGCAGCTCCAACAGCTGTTGACTCCATCATGTGAGGAGTCCGTTTAGGTCCACTTAGCACAAAGACCCTCTCTGGTCTGGAGGGGAAGGGGGTCTGAAGGAATGCCAGGAATGCACCAGACCCTGCTCTCAGCTGTTCTACGCCCCCCCTCCCAGCACACGATCTGCTGCCATCCATCCTGATACCGACTACGAGCCACTGTTCCAGACCAGATCTGAGATAAATGTGTCCTGGTTATTGCAGTGCCAAGACCGCCCGGTAAAACCAGACCACCACAGTCCTGAACAGACAGTGAGTCTGTCAGGTGTGCAGCATCGCAGTGGGGGGGGCGTTTTACAGCTGCAAGTCCAAACAGGCCTCGCGTGAGAGCAATGCTACACCTGGGCCAGGTAACACCGCCACCTTCACCCCCCTTCAGCCCTGAGGCTGGGGGAAAGGCAGGAGCTGCTTGGCTTCTCTCCAGCAACAACAACAGGAATCAAAGAGCTGAAGATCTGAAGTAATGATTTCAAAAAGAGTGAACACATTAATATTTTTTACGCACTCCCCGCCAACCATTTTGAAGGACCTCTCTGGAAAGCCAGCAGCAGTTCTTCTGACTCATGACAAATGTTTGGGGGTTTCACCTTGGCTGAGCAAAAATCTGGGAAAACAGAGCCGCCATTGAGGCTCTGCGGACACAGCAGCTGTGGAACAGATCCACTCAGTCTGCTGTGGTTCATCTGGTCAGACCAGATCTGCCAGGCAGCCTTGTGTACTCAATAAGCCCTCTAGTGGGCCACTGTGGTCTGCATGCAAACACAAGAAAACCACTAAACTAAATCTAATATGTGACCTTTTAATATCAGTATTACCTAGTAGACCTATATTTATATCAGTGCACAAAGAAAATAAAGGTGAGTGGAGTGGGGGCAGAAACCCTTCCTGTCCCAGAATAACAAAAGAGCACTAGTCCTGCTCTTTGTTTATCGGCTGTTGAGTGAAACTCTGCACACATAGACGGGGAAAGTTACTATTCCTGGCGGTTTGACTGCGAGTCTGGCTCACTTCAGGAAACCAGGCAGATCCGGCGTTTGTGCTGCTGCATTGAAAAGCTATTATCAGCAACATATTATACATGTGTGGTGCGGCACAAGCTTATTATCTGACCTGGGACTACTTCCTGTGCCTTTGATGAAAAACCTCTGGAGTCACAAAGAGTCAAGTCAGCACAACAAGTTAAAGCCCAGATCTGTCTCACTTCATGAATCAACTTCTCCTTTATCGGATGTTTTACGGTCAACAAAACCACATCTTCCTGAAAACCCTTCCGAAAAGTGAAAGAAAAAGGGGGAAGGAGTTACAAGTACAGAGGGCACACCTGGTTTCAACACCTGGGTCCCTTTCATTTCAGGCTGAATTTGCATCGCTTCAGAGGTCAAAAGTGACCCCAGACCAGATTGTTGACTGAGTTCACCCCCCATTCTGCTTCACTGTCCTGATCTCAGTTGGTATCCTGACCGATGGTTGAGCTGCCTGCTGTGCCGGGATGCATATTTAACGAGAAAACAAAGGGGAATACACAACACCGAGGGGGTCGGTCCACTGCTTACAGCCTCGTAGATGCAGCGGGATCCAATGATTAACTTTTCCAGTATCTCAAAGGTCAGAGTCTCATCTCACAGGTAATAGAAAGCACACCCACATGGACAAACAAACTGTTCCCAGGTGAGATAAAAAGCAGGGTTAGGCTCTGATTCACTCACAATCTGGTAGGTATGACTTCACCTGAAAAAGGGAGCTCCAGTCAAACATTTACTGCAGGTAAATGCAATATAATATCAGCACCACAGAGTGTTTTTGGGTCTCACCTCTGACTCTTTGCTGGCTTGGTTCTGGTAGTCTATCACTTGCAGAGTCCGTTTGATAGGCACCAAGCTACCCAGTTCATCGTAAGCCACCATAGCTTTTAGCAAAAACACAATATCCTTGTTTTTAATCCTGTCGATCAGTCAGCTTCAAGTAATCCACAGCAGAGAAGAAGAAAAAAAATTATGAAAATCAAAAGTTGTGTGAGGATAAATAAGTTAAATACATAAATAAACTGTCCCAGAGCTCAGTGGGAGCTCCCCTCACACTTTCTGATCCTGGTCTGAGGTCTGTGGTGGGAGGGAGGGCTTTATACTGGCAGGACGGCCCAGGGAGGAGCAACATGAGGCGGGATCAGGTTTTACTTGGAAGCTGCCTGCAGGCTGTGTGGATTCATTCCCTCCAGACTGAAAACATTAGTGAGAATTTCTAAGGTCAAGCGTGACGCTTACCATGTAGTGTAGTTAATGCCAACAACTCTCGAGGGGCGAATGGTCGCTGGAAAAAGACTCAACCTTGACGAACATAAATATAAACATGGGTTTTCAGAGAAGCCTGGACTGTTGATCTGTCAGTTATTTTCTTGATTAATCAATTAGTTGTTTAGTTGGAAGATGACGACCAGATACTGTCACAAGAGGAAAGAAGCTGGAATCAGAGAATATGGACTATTTTTTCGACTCAGATTGATTGATCATTTATCAAAATGGTGATTAATTTAATAGTTGATTCTTGGGCAAGTTTAGGTAACTGAAACATGATCATATAATGTGGTTACAAAAGAGTAGACAATTAGAAGAACGAAGTAAACTTTATTAACCCCAGAAGGGACATTCAGTGTTACTGATACAGTCAACCTGTCCTGACAGTCAATTACTGATTCAATGATTAGAAAAATACATTACCAGCAATGACGTAAAATCATTAATTAAACAAAACATCTTTACGTTTCTGACTGAAGGTCGAACAAAATCAGCAATATGAAGACAGATGGTGGCTCTGAGAGGTCAAACAGCTCCATTTTGCTTTTTGAAAAAATATTTTTTTCCCCAAAACCTTAATGACGGAGAGAAGTTAACTTTACCACATTTCTGTGTCGTTTCAAAGATCAAACGACACAACTTCTGTTTTAGTTTCAGGCAATAAAACTAATTCAGTTTAATATCCTAATTAGCAAACTACAAAGTCTTTAGGTGGCCATTCCTTGTTAGCTGGTTATCAAAGTGGTTTCTGCTCTCTGCCCTTTAAACAGAGCCTTTATCAGCGCTGTCAGCTGACCTGGGGGGAGCTGATCAATTAGAATATCAATAGGGTGACACACTCAGCCAGATGTTTGAACTGAAACCTGTATATTCAACTCCACTGGGGGTGCAGCTGCCACCTACATGTTGATTGGTGTAACAGTGGGGGAAAGGGCAACATGGTGACCAGTTTCACTAAAAACAAAGAAGCCCAAATCTCTTGTTGTTTTCAACCGGACACAGAACTGAGAGACAGCCACGCCTGAAGGTCATGGACGGCGCTCATGCCGGCAGCTGGTGCACTAAAAGGTGGAGGTGTCGGGCCTGATGGAGCGGCTAATGCGGAGGTGTTTTGGGCAAATGGGAGCAGCTCGTTCGAGGCGCTGCTTGGTCCTCCTGGGTCAACATGGAGGTGCGAAACGAGGCTTCATGCTGATCGAGACGCATGGATGCTGATGCCTTTTGGGGCGTTTGTGGGCACAAAAGGGCTCGTGGCGCTACACAACAACAGGACGTGGATTACAAGAGATATCTGTGTCAGGACAGTTTGCAGACTGAGGAGTCAGAGAGGAGCTAATAAAAAAAAAAGTGAATCTGTCTGTGTTTAGTCTTCAGAGGACGGAGCATCGCGTCCTGCTGTTACTCAGCATGGGGCGACCTCAGGGCTGAATCAGCTGCACGTCTGGCTGTAAAAAGCCAACGTGGCCCGGCCTGCCCGGCCTGGCTGCAGCTGGATTACAGCCCTGATTTACGCTTCAAAACACACATACGCACTGCAGCTCGGAGCGGCCGAGGGGGGATGAGTAATGCAGTTTCACCGCCGTCTAACCGATGGCGTGACAGCGACAGACGCAGCGCCGAGGCCTGAGGGGCTGAGATGAACCTCCACATCAGCAGTGGTGAGTTCAGGGACTAATTACAGCGTTCAGCAGGAGATCTGAGCAAAGAAACGCTGCAGAGTGACGCCAAAAAAAAAAAAAGAAGAAGAAGACGCTGGAGGAGCTGCTGCCCTCTGCTGATGGAGGTCATTGACAGAAACTACAGGAAGAATAGCTGAGCTCTCAGATCCACCACAATATTTAAATGATCAGAGTGAATGTTCAGACCAGACAAAACGGTTTTCACAGAAAACTATGGAGGATTAAACCTGCCAAAATAAAAAATGAATAAATGGGGAAAAAAAAGCATTTAATCAGATGATAAAACAAGAAAAACATGCATCATTTCATTAATTACACAACCTACTCTTTTATTTATGTTTAATATAAACTTTAAAATGTATTATGTTTTTATTTTTAATATATTTAAATTATTTGTTGTTAAAATTTATCAAAGGAGATAAGAAAAATGCAATGGAGAAATCAAGCAGAAATAAAAACGCACAGTTTAATAACAAATATATTCATTTTAAAAAAATAACTAAAATGAAACTACAATATTTTTAATATTGTTTTGGTAGATTTGGCGTATTTATTTATCATTAACTTTGTCATTTATTTATTTGTCATTAATTTTTGTTTCATTTATATGTTATATTTTTTACTTTTTATTCAGCCACAAAATGTATAGATGTATGTATTGTTTATAGTGTTTAGAGCTAAGAAAAATATCACACTTTCACAGTAATATATCACACTATTATCATTATCATTTACAATGACCCTTGCAGAAATAAGAGCATAATAATCATAACAATAATAATAATAATAAACCTGATCAAAATAATCTACTAGTCATGTTAGTTATTAGGTTGTTTGTATTAGTGCAGCATGTTTGAGTACTCTTCTAAAACACCAGCTGGAGTGGGATCAGCAGTTTCTAAATCACATCGATCAGATCTTAATAAAGATCTTAACTCCTATTAATCCGGAAAGTTTCTGCTCTGAAGGCGAGGACCTATAAATACCTCCACTCCTCTGTGATTACATATTAGAAAAACATGACAAAACGGACGATGCAGACTGTGATCTAATCACACAGCAGCCTGTCGAAACAATGAAAACCAGACTGACATGCTGCCGTTACTCAACACGCCCAGGGCTGGTTGCTACCAAACACAGGAGAGACGTAACCAGGACCAGCCCACGCTCTGGGTTCACTGGACACTGATATAGATATAACTGATATAAAACCAAGTTCACAGGAAGTAGTTTGAATTAAAGGGCAGCGGATTGATTTCAGTGAAATGAAAAGGAGTAATTTTACATTTTCACGCTCAGAAAACAGCACATCCACCGTTTACTGTGAGGCTCTTATTGTGACAACATTAAAGGCAGCAGACAGGAAGGGATGGGTTTGGGCTGACACCGTGACATGGAGATAAACTCCACCTTTATTCTCTGGTAGCGTTGCTTTAATTATCTCACTGACAAACACAAGCTGTAGCACATACGGTCCATATTATTTTATTCTATATATTATTATATTTTCACATTCCAGTTACACTTTATTGATTTATTGCTCAGCGTTCATTATATTTCATTGTTCCCTCTTACTGTTCACACTTGAATGCACTCTTTCATTCCCACCTGTTTATGAGATATGATATGACCTCATGTTCCTCACATGTGAACACATACCTGACCAGTGAAGCTGATTCTGATTAATACCTCAGGATGCTCCAGGATGTCACTGAGCAGGATGTGAAAGCACATTTATCTGGTCGCTATTAGCCATATACAAAAAAATACTGTCTGCTTATTTTCCCATAAATCATTTATTGTGTTTGCCTTTCATGTTTCTATCTATATAATGTCATTAGAAATGTAATTTATACTTATTTCAGACAGAAAAAGGTCATGAAGTGTGTGCCGCTTTGTGAATAATTATAATAATAATAACAGTAATTCACCATTAAAAGCCAGTACTGTGTACTGGAAATATTTCAAAATAAAAGCTTTGTGTTCACAAATGAAAAGAATCTGCCCACACTAGGCTTTTATTTTGAAGTGCTGATCATATATCAGAACCTTTTTTTCAGGTCTGTGATGATTTTTACAGGTAAAGACGCCAAAGCTGCAGTTATGTTACTGGTATGATGTCAATATATGTTAAACTAGTGCTTTTACTGTTAACTCGGGCGCCAAAATAAAAAGGCAAGTGGAGCACCTGTTGACCCTAAAAAGTAAAGTAAACACTGAACTGTTACACCTGAACAATCAGAAATGATTAGTTGAGTAACAGAAATGTAATCAGCAGCTACTGTTCATTTTTTAAAGCTAAAATGTTGATCCTTCTACTTCCTGTCTGTAGTATCAACACCTGAACGACATTTGAAAGCATCACCTGAGAAACTGGGATGGAAAATAATCAACAGACCAACCAATAATTAGCAAAGCACATCTTTAGGTCAGTCGTCTTTTTCCAGAAAAAGAATAACAAAAATAAAACCTGTTCAAAGGTGAAACTGAAACTAAACTGGTCTCTTCTAAAGTGTGCAGCTTTAAACTGCTTGTATCATGTTTCTTTGATTGTTCTATTGAAGCCAAATTACAACAAAACAACATCAACGACCGGAAGATAAAAACAAAAACTAGATGCGGTGCTACCAGACCTTAAAAAGACAGAACAATGGAGCAAATTAACAGGACAAAGTCCAGACCGAGAGAGCAGAAACAATCAAAACCACAAGAGGAGAGAAAAAAAAAGAACTACATGGAAATATTTTCATTTTAAATCTATGAAGTCTTTTTAGTAATTTATTTTGTCGCACAAATATGTTATAACATAATAACGTTTTTCAAAAACTTCCACACAGTTCTCTGAGAAACTTAAAATACAGCTTAAAATACAGCATGTACATGTATTTATACACACACATATATAGTATAATATATATAATGTACATTATATATGTACTTTATGTGGTGTATAAGTGAAAATCTTAAGTATGCCAAAGGGCCAAAAGAGGCGAGGATCTTTAAGGGTTAAAATGTGATTTGACAGTCAAGGCTGCAGGGCGCCGTTTAAACTTCACATACTGATCACAGATCAGATGTGTCTGCTGGTTAACAGTGATGAAACGTGGCGTTAAAACGCAGCGAACAAGAGAAAGGTGAGACAAAGCTGCTGTTTGTAGTTCACCACCTGCAGGAACAACCCTGATCCTAGATCTGCTGTGATCGTTTCATTTCATTTAAGGCTCTGCAGGTAAAAACACGTCTTCTTTCACAGAGAAAACATCTTTTTTTTTTATGCTGCTCTGCAGTAAAACTGAGCGCTGATGTTTTTACCTTGAAGTCGAAGCTGCAGAGGCTGACGGCGTCTCTGTCGTCCTTCTCTCTGCATTTCCTCTTCTGTTGGAAAAACAGACAGGATGGAAGTTAGCGGCGATGTTCAACGTGCATCACTGACAATCAACCAACAACAACTCATCAGAGAGCAATATCAGTCTAAATAATCATAATGAGGCCTTTTTTCTAATCATTCAGTCCTTTTCTTTTATGATCTACTGACACTAAAGACTGTTGACTTTAAAAGAAGCTCAGATTGGGATTATTAGGAGCAAACATGCCTCACATTCTTGGAGTTGTTTGCAGAAAACACATATTTCTTTGCTTTGTGTTGGAGTACACATCCTAGTCTGGGTGTCAGAATAAAAGTATTTACAGCCCTGTGGTTCCTTTGTAAAGCTACAATAGACTCTGCTGGAGGCCCTCCTGGGAACAGGAAAGGCTTCATTAGGCTGTGGGACACTTTCACACCTGCATGTTAGTCAGAAGGTGAGGATGGTGGTCTGGTCCTCTGGGACCCACTAGGACTCCCTGGGTCCATTTAAGACCCTCTGGAAACCCTGGAGCTCAGTTATCCATGGAGGCCGGATCGTTTCTGGCTGAACGCAGATACCTGAAGGACCAGCGAGGTGAGACGGCCTCGTACTGAGCTGAGTGTTTGTCTGTTTTCCCACATCTGATTTAACGCTTTAAGAGCGCGACAGTTTTAAATGTTCCCCTCCCAGCATGCACATCAGGCGGCGTCTCAATAGGAGGCTGCAAATGTGTAAAAATGTGTGATTCACCTCACAGCTGAGCACTGTGGAGGAAAAAAACTGCAAAAAAATGAAATTAATGACTCGATAAATAAAGAAACATGCTATTAGATGCACCTAAATAATATAAAATATACATGTATCCATTAAAATTAAGATGAGATTTTTTTTTAATTTTACTATTTTTTATTTACCTGTATTAATTTCAATAAATTCATGAACAAATAACAATTAAATACATACAATTATATGATTATGAATAATTAATAAGCACATTTAAAAATATGTTTTAAGGAAATTAAACAACAAACTCAAAAATAAAAAAAAATCATAGTGCATACAAATAAAAATATTTTGCATGATGAGTAATAGATATATTTTTTTAATTTATTTAATAATTGTATATATTTATTTAATTCAGGACAAAGCATGCAGAAATATAAACATAAATAAATATGTACAATTCAAAAGTGAATGCTTACATTCATTTTTTTTCTTCATTAGGTATTTATTTATTTATTCATCCAGTTATTTACTCTGGCAGGTTTTGTCCTCCATACAGGGAGGAATCATAACACCTTAACAAGAAGTAAAAGTCTCATAAAAGCCCTTAAAGTCACATCAGGAGGCCTGATCTCACAGGCTTGTTGCTCTTGCAGAGCCTGCCTTTATTTTCCAGATTCTGCTGACGATGCCAGAGTCCTGAATAACACTCAGACCAGGTTATGAAAACGTCTGAAGCTTCGGCTCTTTGTGCTGCAGAGGGAACGTGTCGGTTAGTTAAATATTTCCTTAAGCTGCTGGATAAAAAGGACACCAGGGCCGGGAGAAGCAGCTCCCTCTGGAAACTCCTCCGTCAGCAGCTGGAGGAGAAACTCTCCAAGCAGCGACTTGTTCAGACTTTAAACTCTGTGACTCAACAAACTGCTGTTCCTCAGACTGACAGATCAGTGTGTTACATAAAAGGCTGATGATGTACGCAGACAACATAAATACTGCAGACAGATATGTTTCAACGCCTTCACACAGACAATGAGGGCATTTAGCTTTTCTGCCTCTAACAGTGACGCCGTTTCACATTACAGTGACATCATGGGCTGGATGTTCAAAGAAAAACTCATCTTTAAGCCAAAGGCAATTCAGCCATTAGCTGTCAACTATTTTATTTTTAGTCTAAAAGATGTGAGTTTCTTTCCTCCTCTAGAACAGGAAACTGAATATCTGGGAGTTTTGGACGAAACCAAACTACTGAAAATAATAAACTCTAGCCTTTTACTCTATTTCTATCACTTGCTTTCTTCTCATATACTGTGTATATTTTGTTATATTTAGAATATTTTTACGGACAACATACATATTACATATATAACATATATATATTTGTATAGTTTCTATTTAAATCTCAGGGAGCACCATCGCAATCCTGTTAGCTGCTGACAGGAAGTAAACATGGACCCAAGCTGTTGCCTAGCAACTCTGCTCCATTGAAATGCACTAAAACAAACTGAGTGAGGAAAATGGCACCTTATGTCTTCACTTTGTTTCTTTTTGCACTATGATGCATTTTGCACCATTATGCACTATAGAAAAAATAAAAGCTTACAAATATAAAGTTTTAATATATTTATTGTTATTTATTACTCTGCTTTGCCAGCTCTTTTGTCCTTCCTTTATTCACTTTACTCCCATAAGTAGGAGTGCTACAACAACTGTTGCACAATGATTTCCTTCAGGATAAATAAAGTTTTGTCTTATATCATCCAGAAACCGTTCATTGATCACAGGCTGGTAATTAAGCAACTAATCAACTGATTTTGATGACTGCAGGTTTCTTTCTGTACTTCACTTCTGTTAGACCACTTCAGGGTAGATAAATTGGACTTTGGAGGTTGGATATTTTCAGGTTTGCAGCGTCAGGTCATCACTACTTCAGACTGTTTATGTGAATATTTTCTACAGTCCGACTGATCAGTGCTGAGAACTCTGAACATGAGGAGGAGGTGAGACGATCGACTTCAGAATTCAGAATTTGATTGGCCATGTGAGTTTCTAGCTTCACCAGCCAGACGTGGCTTTTTACTCGCTGTCAAAAGCCTGAAACATCACGGAGAAAACAAAAGAAAACATGTGTTATCAACTAAGAGGAGGCACCAATCCAAGAGCCTGAGCAGCTGCAGTGCAACATCAAAGTGTGATGTGTCTGCAGCTGCACTGGGATCTGTGGTTGGAGTGGATGAACGTCTGTTATCGAGGGTTCGCTGATATAAATCCTGATCTCTGAGGAATGCAGAGGAATCTCCAGACAGCCAGCGGTCTGGGTATAAATTGCTGCTGATGTTTCGAGGCCTTCCCACAACGATTATCAGCCAGACGACGGCCACGTTAAATCACCTCGTCTGATTAAAGCAGGAATGCTGCTCTGTCCTCGTTAATTACCTTCACATTCCTCCGAACGGTCCTGGCTCGATCTGCCGAGTCTTGGAAACCCGACTCACATTCCCGTCGTGGCAGAAACCCCCCACCTTCGTACCTGGTGTAGTCTAAGACGATTCGCCAAAAGCGCCCGGGGGAACGTTCGCCTCGCTGGCATCCAAGGTTGAAGCAGCACCTGCACCCCCTCCACCCATCACCACATCAAAGCCTTGGCAAACCTTGAAGCTCAGAGTGGCAGGGCTGAGATAAGAGAGGCACGTTTCATTCTTTTATTGCTCTCCGGTTGGTAGATTTATAAACGACAGATACAAACGGCGGGCTAACGAGCTCCACATGGTTCTCGCTGGATGACGTTCAGTGAATCAAAGGCGAGGCTGGCACCAGATAAAGAGCCGCCGGCCTCCTTCTCCGTCCAGCCTCGCTCTCATTCCTCCTCCTCGGCCTTCAGGCCAGCGGTGGATTGAGTTTCAGGGCGCCGTAAACCCAGGAATGCCTCACCGTCTAATCTGCTCGCTGCTTTTTCTGCTTCCAATCACTCTGTAAACCACAGGCTGGCGGTTTGGAGGCCGTCATGCTCCTCCAGTCCGAGGAAACCAGATCAGGCTGGATTTCCTTTAGCGATTGGTCTCTGGCGACATGAGAACACAGTCCCTCCGGTATTAGATGGAGATATATTAGATATATACGCTCAGCGCTGCCAAAAGGACGGGGATGCTGAGTTTATGGACGAAGGATCGAGACTGGTGTTTGAGAGAGAGTGCAGATCTTCAGTGGAACAAGGCTTTAGGGTGGATAAAATAAAACTCACAACAGTAGATCACAATAACTTGACAGTCAGACGATGTCGAGACGCCTATGGATCACAAATAGTGCTACAGGTGCTCCTTAGGGACAATAACCAGTTAAAACAGGAGCAACGGCCATTTTTAAGACATCAATACGAGTATGTAAGTCAGACAGGACAGAGTTATTATTATCTAAGGTCCCATAGTGCTCATCTCCAGGTTCATATTTCTACTTTGTGTTCCTTCTAGAAACTAGTTTACCTGCTTTAATGTGACATCACAGACGGACAGAAATCCTGCATACAGCAAAAAAAAAAAAAAACACCATAAGCTGCCAAGTTAAAGGTCCCATGTCATTTCAATTTTCAGGTTCATGTTTTCATGCTTTAATGCTAAAATAGAAACTTTATTCACCTAACACAGTCCGTTATAGTGCATTTCAATGGAGCAGCGTTGCTAGGCAACAGCTCAGGTCCGTGTTTACTTCCTGTCAGCTGCTAACAGGAAGTAAACTGGGAACATTCAGAGCATTTAAAACTAAATATTGTAGATTAGTGATGTCACAGATGGACAGAAATCCTGACGGCTGGTTTCAAACATTTAGTTCGTGAAGTTTCCATACTTTAACAGTATTTATTCAGTGCCTTTAAGATAAAATAGATTAAAAAATATCTATCTAGTGTCTCATATCTACTTAATAATATCAAAGTTTTAAAAACTGTTCTGACTCCATCACCAGCCTGTTATTGATCTCTAAGCAGCTTTGCTTTGTTTATCTGTTTATTTCTGGAGTTTTCTTCCAGGCTAGAGGAAAGAAAACATCCTAAATACACATCCAGGTGTTTATTTTACTGCTTCGTCTGGAGATTTTGCATATTTAAACATAAAACGTCAGAAAACACTTCATGGTCTGTTAGTTCAAATGTTGAGGTTCGCATGATGAGACCATTTTTCACAGCAAAAAAAGATTCATTTTCTGGTCATTTTTAGGAAGAATTTGCTCCTTATTTTTTTAAGAAATACTCAAATGTGTAACATTTACTTAAATGTAAACAAGACATCGTTTGATCAGAGGCTGTGGGCCAACAGGGAGCTGCCTCCTGTCGTCGTGACGATAAGCAGTGCTGCCTTCTCTGGGACTTTGTTGAAAACTTGGGGGGGAGATTTAAAGCCTGAACGCATCGCTGTGACGGGAAGCTGAAGCTTCGACCAGCAGAGCTCACAGGAAGTTAACGGACGCCATGATGCTTCACTATTGACCTCCTGCCCATCGAAAGGATATTTGTTTATGAATTTAAACGGTATGAACCGTCTCCACGCTGCAGCACAACCAAAGTAGGAAAAACAGCAATAAACTTAAAAATAATAACAATAATCTCACTTCTTACACATGCAGGAGATGGACAGGCAAAACACTCAAAATTACACACAAATGTGTTGAATAAAAGTTAAAAAATAAATAAAATGATGTTTATCTGTGGAGGATGGACTGGACCAGGACTGGACCAGGACTCACCAGGCTAACGTCACTTGCTGCTCCTGGACTGAGGAAGGTGAAGGATCCTCCTCTTCTCAGGGACCTGAAGAGAAACCAGAGGATGGAGGTTCAGGATCTACTCAGGACCAACTAAAACCACTTAAACCAGCTGGAGTCCAGTCTGACCTGGAGCCAGTAAGACTGAGCTCAGAGCCTCAGCATGGTGGAGCCAGACCAGGACAGACTAGATCAGGGCAGAGCAGGATAGACCAGGACAGGACAGACAGCACCAGGATAGACCAGGACAGACTAGATCAGGGCAGAGCAGGATAGACCAGGACAGACTAGATCAGGGCAGAGCAGGATAGACCAGGACAGGACAGACAGCACCAGGATAGACCAGGACAGACTAGATCAGGGCAGAGCAGGATAGACCAGGACAGACTAGATCAGGGCAGAGCAGGATAGACCAGGACAGGACAGACAGCACCAGGATAGACCAGGACAGACTAGATCTGGGCAGAGCAGGATAGACCAGGACAGACTAGATCAGGGCAGAGCAGGATAGACCAGGACAGGACAGACAGCACCAGGATAGACCAGACCAGAACAGGACAGACCA
Organism: Synanceia verrucosa; assembly: GCA_029721515.1. Lineage (NCBI taxonomy): Eukaryota > Metazoa > Chordata > Actinopteri > Perciformes > Synanceiidae > Synanceia > Synanceia verrucosa. The sequence goes on from CM056571.1 coordinate 18,411,306, forward strand.
GATCAGGACAAACCAGGATAGACCAGACCAGACCAGGTTTCCATTTGTCATTAAAACACAACAATAAGCACCTGCACTCATTTGCACAGCACACTGTCACGGTTTGGTCTATTTTGATACTGTATAATTATTAGTCATATCCACAGTCCTAACAGTAATAATACATTTTATTTGTTGTGTTTAATTTCAGTTCAATTGCTATTAAAAAAACTCTTTATTTTTTGTTTATTATTCTGTAAATATCTATTATAATTATTTTTTTATTACTTATTAATTTGTTTGTTACTGTGTCCTTGTTTACGCTGCTCTAACAATGAATACCTCCCTTCTTCCCTCCCAGAGATCTGGACATTTGTCTCCTCTTGTTGGCAACAGCTTTGCCTTTTTTGGGACTCCATGGTGGACCGACCCCCCCAGTCATGCATACTGTAAATCCTCCACCTGTGACATGATGAAAGTATTACGGTAAAGTCACACTGAGGACAATTACACAACCAGGAGGAGAAGCTGAAGATCCAGCCACCAACAATAAATCTGATTTTTATTGGAGCATTATTCAATGAGAAGTAAACCTCAGCACTAAAGCTGCAACAGTTCAGAAATTAGATGACATCTGTTAAATTAATTGCCAACTATTTTGAAAATCGATGCATCGCTTTGAGGATATCTTTAAGAAAAAAGTAAAATATATATTTCCTGGTTTCTGTTGAACAAAAACATAGAATTTACTGAATTATTTCACTGTTGATTAATCTGGTGATTATTTGGTCCATTATTGGATCAGTCGTTTGGTTTATAAAATGTCAGAAAATGGTGAAAAATGTGGATCAGAGTCCTGAAATGTCTCAAATATATTCAGTTTGCTGTCACAGAGGAGGAAAGAAACTAGGAGATATCCACATTTAAGAAATAAAAAAACACTCAAACTGATTAATGGATTATCAAAACAGTCATTGATTAATCTTTGCAGATTTGGAGACACCAAAGCGAACTGAGACGCTGTGGAGTCAAAGGAAACCTCCCACGATGCAGACTGAACATCCCACATGGTGTCACAGCTGGTCATATTGATGGTGAACGTCTCAGAGAATGTGGAGCTGCTCAGAAACACTTGTTCAGTGTTTGTAGTCCGACAAGCTGCTGGTAACACCGAGTCATTCCAGTCAGTCTGCTGCTCCAGCTGGCTTCAGGCCACAGAGCTCCATCTTTAGTCAGCAGCTGCTGCCGCTGGCCTCCCTGCTAACTGTCAGCTAACTGTCAGCTAACAGGCAGCTACCAGTAAGCTAACAGGCAGCTACCAGTAAGCTAACTGTCAGCTTACTGTCAGCTAACTGTCAGCTACCAGTAAACTAACTGTCAGCTAACAGGCAGCTACCAGTAAGCTAACTGTCAGCTAACAGGCAGCTACCAGCAAGCTAACTGTCAGCTTACTGTCAGCTAACTCTCAGCTAACTGTCAGTTAACTGTCAGCTACCACTAAGCTAACTGTCAGCTAACAGGCAGCTACCAGTAAGCTAACTGTCAGCTAACAGTCAGCTAACTGTCAGCTAACAGTCAGCTAACTGTCAGCTAATTGTCAGCTACCAGTAAGCTAACTGTCAGCTAACAGTCAGCTAACTGTCAGCTAATTGTCAGCTACCAGTAAGCTAACTGTCAGCTAATTGTCAGCTAACTGTCAGCTACCAGCAAGCTAACTGTCATCTAACTGTCAGCTAACTGTCAGCTACCAGCAAGCTAACTGTCAGCTAACTGTCAGCTACCAGTAAGCTAACTGCCAGCTAACTGTCAGCTAACAGGCAGCTACCAGTAAGCTAACTGTCAGCTAACAGGCAGCTAGCAGTGAGCTAACAGTCAACTAACAGTTAACTAACAGTCAGTTAGCAGTGAGCTAACAGTTAGCTAACATCAACTAACAGTGAGCTAAGAGTCAGCTAACTGTGAGCTAGCAGTGAGCTAAAGGTCGAGGAAAAGCCAACTAACGGTGAGCTAACGGTGAGCTAACAGTCAGCTAACAGTGGGCTAACACTCAACTAACAGCTAATAGTGAGCTACCAGTAGAGAAAAAAAATCACTTAGGTTAAGGGGGAAACAACATTGTTTGGCTTAAAATAAGTAGTAAAACGCATAGGAAAGGACAACCATCATTACACAACACATCACACAATTAATGTAACGTCATGGTTTGTTGGACCTGTCAACAACAAATACTGCAAATACATTTCAGTGAAAATTGGCATCACAATGTAAAAATTATAATTTCGCCTGTGATCGTAAACGGCAACATGAGTCAAAATAATCCTAATTCAGTATTTTTTCAGAACATAAACAACAACAAACATCCACTCCACTCCAGGGTTAACAACAGGAAGTTCTGAGTAAAAACACAGTGATAAAGCTAGAAAGTTAGAATCACAGAGGCCTGTTAGACTAAATAACACAGACAACAGGCACACTAATAGACTACTAATAAACTAGTCAGGCTTCCTGTCAGGACCACCCACACTGCTGCTACTGTTGGGAGGACAAGCAGCAAGTGTCTGAAGAATAACAGCGCCGGCTAAACAGAGGAGGACCCACTGTCTGGGTGTCCTGGAGGTCAAAGGTCAGAGGTCAGAGGTCACTGCAGGTGTTGCTCAGACCTCACTGTCAAAGTGCTGAATCAACTTGAAACTTCTAGATGGACTGAACAGTGGCTAAAATCAGATTAAAGTGATTTGTGTCATTGTGCCTATCTATCTATCTATCTATCTATCTATCTTATTCAGTTTACTGTCACAGAGGACAACCCAAAAAAACAGGAAATATTCACATTTAAGAAGCTGAAATCAGAGAATTTAGACTTCCTTTTGTAAAAAGAAATACTCAAACTGATTAATTGATCAGTTGTTTAGTTTATAAAATGGAAAAATGTGGATCAGTGTCTCAAAATTCTCAAATATATTCAGTTTAGTGTAATAGAGGAGAAAAGAAACCACATCATAACTTGCATAACATCCATAGCTTTTTTTGTTCAATTCGATCGCAGCGTAACAAAAACTCAGTGACAGGATGCAGAAAACGCAGACTGTTTCTCACACCGGTGCAGATTTGGCACTAAGGCATGCTGGGAATCTGGCCTGCAGTGATTAAACATGGCCGCCCCTCCGCTCGTTAACGTCTAAACAACTGATCCTCGGTCAGAGCAGAGGGGGATATCTGTTATAAAAGAGTGTGAGGAAGGAAGGAAGGAAGGAGTGAAAACAACGAGGACGAGAGGCTGCGTTAGCGCCAAGTAATAAATTTATGTTGTGTCGCCTGATGAAACTGAAACGCAGCCAAGACAGGAACCTCGTTGATTTTTATTGTTTCACTGTCGCTGGAGGACAGCTCTGCTTTTTTTCTGGGCTCCACAGTGAAAATACTGGAGATCCTTCATTTAAAGGTGCGAAATGATTGAGGAATTGCCTCTACACGGTTCTCAACATGGCGAGCTATCGGCTAACAGCCAGAGCTGCAAATCACTCACATATATTAAATATATAAAATGTTATTCATTAAATATATTAAATGTTATTTCACAGTGACTGTGTACATCTCAAAGCCTGAGGGATGGGTCACATGTCACTATGTACTTGTAATAAATACTTAATAATACTTGTGTAATAAAGTTCCTCATTCAGTTAGCATGAGCTAAGCGTCAACCAACAATGCACAGGAACTCCACGTACTACTGCAGACTATTTCTACATAAAATGAGTGGCTGGATGTCGACATATGTGATGTCCAGTTTAAGACGAGCTATCCTGAAAGCAGCAGAGTGTTTCCTGTTCGGTCGGTCGGTCGGTGTCACCAGGAGGACAAAGGTCTTTTCTCTGATGAGTCAGTGGATCAGCATCCCATCAGCCCGGCCCTCGTTTGTTCAAGCTGGTGACTGAAACTGAAGCCGACCCCACCATGTCCTCCTGCTGGAGCTGATCTCATACCGATGGAGCATCGTAGGAAGTGTCACAGGATTTGAGCTTTATGGAAAAACCTTCATCTTTGTGTGAGCCACATGGTATCGCTTTACATGGACAGTGAACCTGCAGCCAACAAGCCTTCAACCAACTCTGTTCATTTCTGTTGCCACTTTAGGATTTAATGCCAATCTCACTTGGGAGATCAAGTCTTATTTTCCCACTTTTTTCCATAAACCTCGTTGTTATGGAGGTCAGATGTTGGGTGATGTTTTTCCATGTTTGTCGGGCACTGGACTGAGCTGGACCACTTTGGCACTGGGCATGGAAAGCCTCTGAAAAGGCGTCCAACATAAACTCTCACAGGGGTTTATCATCCCAAAATATACCCATTACTGTTACTGAAGGTTAGCTGCCAGATAAATGTCACTATATTGGTAGAAATGAGCTCTGGGACACTGTTTGAGCATCAGTCACATTTATGGTCAATAAATGAAAGAGAATACCTGAAGAGACAACGATAATAATCACAATCTCTGCAGTTAAACACAGAGAAAACACAACCAAGAGACACTGCAGGTTTACTATTCTAGACTCGGACATGGGAAAGTTCACAAGTTCAACTCGAACTGGGATTACTGTTCGCATTTTTAGCTTTTTCACTTATTTAAAAATGAGTCTTAAAACAATACTCACATGCTTATATAGATGTTGTAAAAAAAAAAAAACTCTTGCACTTGATCCACATTTTCTGATATTTTAAAAAACAACTGATTGAATGGTATGGAAATAATCAACTATAAGAATGATTATTTTGTTGTTTTTGTGTCTTAATCAGTTTTGCACGTACATTTATGCTCAGACTTAAAAACACAGATAGGCCCATCAGCAGATATATGCAGGACAGAAACATATCTGAGTGAAAAATAACAACTATCATCCAAACCTGCTATAATAATATAAAATAATCAGTAAACAATTCTACTGACTAAACCCAGACAAAAACAGGCTCCTGCGCACCATTAACAGTAAAAAGTCTTCATTTTAAACATATACTTCACATTGCCAATGTAAACACAGAAATAAAAGCAGATTACACAACAGGAAGTCTTTGCTGTCATCAGGCTCCTCCCTTTCTATTGTATATATTTTATTTTTCAAAATAGCAGCCTTTAAATTAAGTTGAAATAAAATTGAGCTGTCTTTATTTATCTTTTTTTTACATTGATCCACTGTGGATAGTAAAGGAGGGATTTCATTGTTTCCTGTCTGTGTTCAGGACTACAAACACTTGAAAACTGGTGGGAAAAAGGAACAGGTGTGTTTTCTTTACCTGTGGAGGTCAATGGTGGCGCTTTGCTGACATCTTGTGGCGATTTAACGCCAAAAAAAATGGCAAAACATACTACATGTGTCTGGAGACTGGGTTAAGCCTGGTTTATAGGGTTAACTGAAATATTTCTGGGTTTAAATTTAAACACGTCAGTGTAGCACCGTTAGCCACAGTTAGCTTGACTGTGGATGTTGAACAGGTGTTACGGAGAAGTCGGTTCCCCAGTGTAAAAAAAAAAAAAAAAAAAATGTGTCCGCCATGACGAGCAGGTTTTCCCAGATTTGCAGTTTTGTTAGCTCTTAGTTTGGAGAAATAACCGGACTCACCGTCTCAAACTCCTGCCTTTATTCTGGAGGGGAAACTCTCCTCCGTCCTCGGAAAACTTCCTCCTCACGTCCCGGCAGCTCGGTTGTCTTTTCGGTTCGCCGGAGGTCGAAACCGGAGCTCGGTCCTCATCGGTTTCTCCCATTTGAAACGTCACAAACCGTCAGTTTTCTAACTAACAAGCTATCGAACGGGTTAAACGGAATAATATAACATCAACCAGCAGCTCTGCGCAGAAGCGTTGGATGTTTTTTTGAAAATGGCGGAACACCAAGAATCCACCAATGAGAGGAGAGCAGTGGAACGCGTTGCTAGGTGACGAGTTCATTTACCCCGGAAGTAGGAAGTGGTTGGCCGTTGTTTACAATAACAGATTTACAAAAACGCATTGTTAAAAATAATAACGAATATATGTATGGCTATGTATTGTTATATTAATATTTACAGTTATATTGGTATATGCATACATTTATACATATATTTACTGTTATATTTTTCTGTATATATATTCTATTTACTATTTATTTTTCTGAATATTACTGTATTAGTACATTATTTATGTAGTTATTATAACTGTACACTATGTATCGCTTATACAATGTTTAGATAATCTATAATGTATAATAAATATTACATTTGAGTAAAATATGATGCATAAGTACATTACTACAGCTGTTTTTCTCACATAAGAGCCCTGCTTTTATGTAAAACATGTCATGAGTTATAGGAAATAAAAACCCATGACAGCATTGTCCTGTGAAAATGTGCTTTATTGGTCATTTTTAAAAGTAATGTTCATTCTAAAAGCTCCACAACCTTAAAGAGACTTCAGGGTAACAGATTTATTTATTAGAGATCAAGTTGTGATCCATGAATGGCAGAAAGATGACATCCACGAGTTTCCTCCAAACTCCTGGTGTTTTGCTGCATTGATCCACAGTTTTATAACCGATTTCAAATGGTGCTAGAAGGCAGCAGCGAGCTCTAAGCACCAGAGGAAATCAGTTATCTTTTAGGGGAGGTAAAGAGCACGGAGGAGGAAGGTCGGTCCTCCTCAGGCAGCTGTCCTCCCGTCCCCAAGAACACTGATTTCAAATGGTGCTAGACGACAGGAACAAACATCTAAACCACCACGTGAAACCAGCTTCTGGAGGAAGACCATGAGATTTGAGTTTTTATCAATATCACTTTTTTACAGATTCACTCCTTGAGGGGAAAACGCTGCTCTTCATGTGCTGCTCAGTTTCTTCTTTCAGGCTAATGGAAAGAAACCATCCTAAACACGCAGTCAGCTACTCTGTCCATAGTTTTTCTACTAAAGTTAGCAGTAGATTTGCACATTTAAACACAACATTTCAGAAAAGTTAAAATAAAATAATTGTGTGGGGAAGTTTCATGCTGATATCTGTTAGTTATATTTTTACTTTAAAATGTGTGTGTGAAATGTAATAATCCAGATGTTTGAAGGCACTTTTCTCCAGAAATATGGATATCCTCTTGATATCCTGAAGGTTTTCTCTGAGCAGTTGGTTCAGATATTATTTATAATCTCATTCATTCAACATTTTATAGCCAAAAAAAGGCAAAAAATTGCTTTTTAATCCAGAATTCTGACTTATGGAGTAATTCCTCTTTTGATTCCATAATTCCGTCCCCAGTTGATCACTGACATTAAGACAATTATTTTATGTATTACAAGTTTTCTGAAATGTTTAACTATGTAAATAAGACATTATTTAATGCTAACTTTAGGAGAAAAACTACAAACAAAGTAGTGTTTAGGATGTTTTCTCTCTACTAGTCTGATATAAAATGTTGTTCTGGGAGAAAAAAAAGGCCCAAAATCTCTAAACTGTGAATAAATTCTGATGTTTCTTCGGTGAAAGGAGAGGAAATCCTGTAGTTCTGCTTGTCGACACCAGAGGGCGACCTGACATCTACCAGCTCCCATGATGCCCTGTGAAACGGTTGCTATGGTGATGTGACCGCCTCCCTCTGTTCAGGGAGGTCAAAGGTCACGGTGGTCAATCTAACACAACAAACTCAAACCAAAGAACAAAGTGACTCATCAGAAGCTTCACTGTAGGTCATGTGACTTTTACACATGTTGTTCTGCTGGAGTTTAAGCATTTAAAAATAAGTACTCATCATATGACGCTAAACACTTTGTATTAGTGTATAAAATATGAGTAAATAAAGAAGCTTTCTGACAGGCAGCTGCATTCGTATGAGAGTTATTAGAGGCAACAATAAACCAGATAATCACTGTTTATTGTAATAAAAACATCTCTCAGTTTGTATTTTTTAAGGTGAGCACTGCTTGCTTATGGAAATAAAGCATTATTTTAGTCAGTACTAAGAGCAGCATTATTCTTACACAGGATTACTTGATGCATTTAAAACAGAAAGTTCTGTCACCGACTTTTTAGAGTTAAACACGTCAATCTGCAGCACTTTGACAGCTAAATTAAGAGTTTTTGAGGGAACTTTGTGCTCCAGCGAACAATTTCAGCATAATTATAATGGTTGTGTGAAACAGCAAAAACACATTTACAACACAGAACAAGCTGACAGCGTCGCTGCAAAAAGAAAAAGACCACAATAATTGGAAGCTAAACTCATAATTCAAATTTGATTAACCTGTTCAGATATTAATACATTTTATTTGTGAAATAATGCCCTAAATTAACAGTATTACTGACTACCAGAATGTTTTTGATGTTTCTCTGATGCTTAATCCACCAGTATGTGCAAGCTCTTTAATCTAAATGATAATTTTAATGATAAAATCTAATTAAAATGCTTCAAAGCAGCGTTTTGAGCCTCTCCGGATCATTTGACATCGTTACGGCACATATCAACGGCGGCAGTAAATTGAGGCAGAATCCTGTGTGACAGGAGGTTCGCCTCAGCGGCCCTGAACCGTCTGACAGGAAGTCACAACGTGTCCGAAGCTTTTAAAAGAGCTGACGCTGCAGCAGCAGGACGAATGAATGCATCCCTCTCTTCAGCTCTGAGGAGAGAAAGACTTCCTTGTGGAGGTGAGGCGAGCGCTCCACGTCCACTTCCTGTTCTATTCTCTCCCAGGAAGTGACTGACTGACTGACACACACACACACACGCACACACACGTATATATACACACCACTGCCATAAATGGTCGTCCCCGACTCCCACGGGTGGCACTGATGTCATCGTCCCGTCCATCCGTCCACGCCGCCTGGAAGGACAGAGGTGGAAATGACGTCAGACAATGACGACCTCACTTTACATAACAAGCCTTTTTCTGTCCCCGTTTTGCTGAGTCATGTTTGGCTGATGATGACAAAGACTCCTTTCATAACCCGTCAATACTCTGGGAGGTCAGATGTTTTTTTTTTAAACCTGTAGCTTTCGACAGGGCTAAATTCTGATTTTCCCAGGGGTCCCTTGACCTCTGACCTCCAGATATGTGGATGTAAGATATTTTTTTTTTCCAATGAAGTATTAATAAATATTTTATTCTTATTTTATTTTTAAAAAAGGGTGTATTTGAATATTTCTGCATACATTAACAGTCCCTGGATAACTGTGTGTGATGATGTTTGTCCCAATAGCAGCTATTTCATGAATAAAAATGAGCTTTTTAGCATTATATTCCATTCTATTAGTTATTTTTTATTTTTTTTCTGCTCTCCTTTCCATAAATAAATTAATTTCCACCATAACTTGATGCAGAAAAGGCTGAAATTGGTCCCAGAATGCAGAGTGAAGAGTTTAAAATTTGCTGAAATGTATAAATATATACTAATATAATAATTTTTTTTATGCTCAGCTAATGTTGGGTTGATCCTCTCTGCACAGGAGTTTTTTTTTGCAGTAAATTAATGTTGATAATTAAATTTGGGGGTAATTAAATAATTACAGAGGAGCCAGTTGTCTCATTAAAATTTAACTGCTGTAGATGTTGATCATCATGTAGTTCAGAGGAACCAAACCCTTCAAATCCTTCCTCCAGGAGGCAGATCCGGCCTGATATTGATCCTGATCAATAAAAACAAAACGACCCCTGTGAGGCGTCTTATTGTTCATGTCCTTCCAGGAAACGTAGAGACAGGTGATAAAGATGCCTGATAGACTCGAAACGCTGTGGTTTCAGTCAGATATGTTAAATATGAGATCAGATAAAGCCAAGTTCAAAATGCTAGTTTCATTGTGTTGATATAACTGTCAACATTAAAACCATCTGTATGTTTTTAGGAATAAACAGTTTTATAAATCAGACTATAAATGAAATACCAACAAATAAGATAAACCTCCACAGCAGTTTACAGCGTCACAGGAGCAAAGCTAAAGTAACCAAATATAAAATAAAGTAACATAAAGTTACATAAAATAAAATAAGGCAAAACTCCAGTAAATAAAAAAGAAGATAAAATAAAATAAGTGGACCAACAGCGGGAAAATTTACAGCATCACAGCAGCGACGATGAAGTGACAAAATAAAATAATAATAAATAAAATAACACAAATACAATAAAACAAAATAAAAGAAAAATATAAGAAAACAAGTGGACTCACAGCTTCACGGCAAAAAATTAATTAATAAAATAAAACAAAACAAAAATAAATAAAAATAAAATAAATGGACGCACAGCATCACATCAAAGTCACCTTCCTGTCAGAAGCCCATCCCCCCTTCGACCCCTGTGAGGCGTCTTATTGTTCATATTATTCCAGGAAACGCAGAGCGGCTCGTAGTGATGAAGATGACAGACAGACTGAACCACAGAGCGGTCACAGATTACAGCAGCGTTTCCCTGAAGAGCGCTAACATGAACACACTGGGCAAGCAGCCACAGCGAACACGTGTCGACCATGTGGGGAGAATTATGAATTATTCTGCTCTTTGAATCAACGACATTATGTTATCATGCCTCCAAGGCCTCTTCTGGTCCTCCTAGCATCAAGCCAACTCGCTAACGGCTAACCTCTGGGTGCGCTTCGTCCCAGACTCATGGGTTTATTATCCCATGGCGGTAACAAAGAGCCATGAGACGGACCGCCACCGCCTCCTCTCATCGGTGACATTAAACCATAAAATTGCGTTCGGCCTCGGGTCTCTGAGCTCGCTAACAGACGTCAGCGGTGAGGTTCAGGTGGAGGTCGTGCAGCGTGGATGCCCAGAGGGAGGCAGGCGTGAGCAGCGGCGTGCAGCGTTATGCAAATATGAGAGCATCAATCTGAACTAGAGGCAGCGAGCCGCGGCGGATAAAGACGTAGCATAGCTGTTTAACATTTAACAGCACACTGAAACCTGCTGGAAGCTCATAATTAACTGCCTGACCTCAGATGACTCCGACATGATGAGTCAGTGATTGTTTGTTTGTGTTGTTTATTTCTGAGGAAGACAACAAGAGCAGCAGCAGCGACATGAAAACATCATTAAATAAGTATGAAACACAAGAGGACACACCATCACATAACCTGTTTGTCTTGACGAAAGAAACATGTCTGTTTAACTTCAGTTTATGGTGACAATATGCAACTTATTTCTAGTGATCCGATACCGGGATCGGATATCGGCTCCGATATTGACTAATTAGCTGGATCGGCTATCTGATGAATGAGAACGACCCAGCATACCGATCCAGTCACTTCAATTCTGTTTGCAGAATTACGTATGGTTACGTCATCACGCAGAGTAGGGCGCAGAACAGGGCGCATCGCGACCTAGTTGCTAGGCTACGGATAGTGGAGGGAAATTGAAATTATAGCGCTCTTCAGTGAGCGTGTATGTCTCTACGTCCCCTACGCGGAAAGCCTTTGCTTTATTTATGCTGCTGATGAGGAGGAGGAGGGTTTGGGTACATGTCAGGATATGGGAGAGTTTCACCTTGTCCAGGAGCTACAGCCCTAAGATTACCGCTTCCGAGCGCGCAAGAGCGCAAAATCCACCCTTTGTGCGGCGCAACCACATACACAATGAATGGGTTTCTCTCTGCAAACTCTATGCAATTAACCTAATTTTGCAAACTCGCTACCCTCACTGATCACCGCAAACCCACCCCCCCATGTATAGATATCTTTAACTTATAAACTATATTAAAAGTAAGTTAATTTTAATTTCATTTAATTTCTTTATTTTATTTAAATTTAATTTACCTTGATTTATTTTTTATTTAAATTAATTTATTGTTTTATTTTAGTGTTTTCAATTATTACTTTATTTTAATGTTAATTTTTTTATTTTGGCTTTGTTCCACAGTTGCTGCTCTTAAGTTGATTTTAAGATAATCCAGATCCAGACCTGATAACCCTTTATTATTACCCCAAACAGGGAAATCTGCTTCATTACAGCAGCAAAGTGGACAGAGCAACAATGATGAGGAGGTCCGGCAGCTTTTGACTGAAGGACTGAACGGATGGGCTTCAGTGAGTGATGAATGTTCTGCTGGATCAAACAGAACCAGAGATGTTCTCCTCCTCACCCTGCAGCATGGAGGACAACCCTCCAGAGTTCCTGCTTTAAAATACAAACAAGGCTGACGTCGTCCTCCTCACCCTGTTTTCAGTCCTGGAGAGGAAACAACACATAGCGTTCTCCTTTCTGGAGAATTTCAGACATCTGGATTTGTTTGGACTCGGTTCCAGGAACAGAACTCAGCCCCCGGTCCACTCCCAGCGCCGTGACGACCGACTGGCCTGGACCAGAACCCTCCTCTCTGGACTCAGATTAACTGATGGAGGGAAAAAATAGAAGGAGGGAGGAAGTTAACTGGAAAAGAAGCCACTGAGATGGATGGATGGATGGATGAGTGGGTGGATGAGTAGATGGATGGATGACTGATGAATGGATTGATGAGTGGAAGAGTGGGTGGAGACGGATGAGTAGGTGGATGGATGAGTGGGTGGATGAATATGTGAATGGATGGACACGTCTACGTACTGTCCCTTTAAGTGAAGCATCAGGTCATGACGTCACCTCCTTACAGTAAAAACAGTCATTTAGTGACTTCTCTGCCAATAAGAGCTGCGACTCATCGTAAAACAGCCTGAGGCCGTCCTGGATCACCCTGCAGCTTTTCTTTTTCAGTGACACACTTCTGCTCAGCAGTGACTCACAAACACTCCACACTAACTCAAACACTGATGAATGCCTTCAGACTACATCGGCTCAGCGTTACTCAGCAAAACCACCGACCGCAGCCAGCCAAGTCGTAAATCTCCAGCTTCCCCTCTGCTTCCTTCTTGGCTCGACGCCACGGCAGCTTCCCCAAAAGGGAAGGCGCGTTACAGGAAGAGCTCGCCACGTTCCTGGAATCTGCCGCCAGATCTGGGTTTTGATGTGAAATGTGGGCGAACTGAGGGATAGATCCACGTCAAGGTCTGAGCTGGCAGCAGGCCATGTTCAATACATGATGAACTGCACTGAAAACACTACGACCACCACCAAGTCTAAGGTGTTTAAGATAAGATAATCCTTAATTAGTCCCACGAACAGGAACATTTGTGTTCAGCTTCAAAGCTCATTATTGTTATTGACTGATACAAAGATGTGAAGAACTGCTGGGAAATGATCAATAACAGCATTTTAAATGTACAATAATAAATAAAATCAATGGTGGTGTGACTGACTGAACACACTCGTGTTCTCCAGCCATTGTTAATATTAAAGCTAAATCACAACTAAGTAAAGAGGTTTTTATTTATTATCTTATCTCAGAACCAAACCACAGATTACTTATCTGGCTCTGTCCTTATTCACTTTTTCACCTCGGAGGCGGTGAACCTAAAATCCACTGAAGCTCTGAAGCTGCAGGAGGTCAAACACCATGAACATCTTCTCCTTCAGCAGCGTCACTTCCTGTCAAAGTTCATTCAGTAACAGCAAACTTCTACAACATGACGGCAGGATGTCCTGCGTGAGAATCTGCAGCAGCAGATCAGAAAAACAAGCTGCACGCCTTCAGAGCGACACCTGCATGTTCGTTAATAATTAACGTCTGGATCCACCTGAGATGTCAGGTTACGACTCGATGAGTCTGTCAGACGCTGAACTAAACGGACGAGGGGGAACGTCTCTTTACTGGAGTCAAACCAAGACAAACACAAACCACACGGATCAGTGATCAGTCCTGCAGTCCTGGCAGCTCATGGAGGACGAAACGGTCGAGCGAAGCAAAACAAATTAAAGCCATATTCAATAAACCAACAACCGAGGACACAGTGGAGAAAGAAAAACACATTTTAAAAAGCAGGTGAGGACGAGTCGTGACGCAAAAAGTGAACAGAAAAAGTGGCGACGATTGAAGAAAGACACGTTCGATATGGAGGAACTGAGCCTGTAGTGATATATTTTATTTAAAATGGGTTTGACATATGAAGGGAGATGCTGCACACACCAATGGGATCAACGCATGGATCAATCAATCAATGTGGAACAAGGAATTCAGGTTTTAGGTCGCAGGATGATCATCATCATCTGGACAGAAACTCAGACCTATTCAATCCTTCTTCAACTACAAAAATAAAGAATAATAAAGAGTGAAACTATAATTATAGAAAATGCGTTGTCATCATGTCGGTCCTGGCTGCACACAGCGACTGCTGACGGATTTTTTAACGTCGCCGACACTTGCTTCCTGTTGAAGCATCTTTTCTTTTTTATTTTAAACTGTGCACAGCGATCAACACCAATAAATAATTTAGATCCATTTTCAAAAACAACATGTTGGAAAACAAGCCTTTATCTTGGCGGGTTCAGCTCCCATGACCTCCACATCACAGAGCTGGATAACCAGCACACAGATAATGCTCGAGCACACAAACACTTGACGGCGTGGAACTATTGACTTCCACCTCTTAGAGGCAGAGGTGATGTTATGTTGGAAAGCAGACCAGGGCATTTTACGGCCTTTTGGTCGAACATAAAAAAAACAAACCTTGCTTTAATTTTGAAGGCGTCACTATTTTTGCACAAAAAACCCAGATTTCTAAATATTAGCTTTTTTAAGTTAATGTTGATCTTTGAAATGCTGCAAAAACACGCTCATATTCAAAACAGTTCTAATGAATTTTGATTAATTAGTGACATAAGAAATAAAACCAACACTGAGCAGACCTGAGTTCAGTTTATCATGTGACACAGTGATGTCGTCGCTGTTGGTCAACTTCACGTCACTGTGTTGTATTTGAGGAAGTGGCAGCAGAATAAACTCGAGGGTGTGTGAGTCGAACAAAAGGCCTTTTTGTTCCACTGAAACAGGAATTATGGGTTAACCGGGCCACGCCACATCACGCCACGCCATGACCCTTCACCTCTGCAGAGGATCGGACGCAACAATGGCGACGATGACAGAGTGACGGCCGCCATCTTTCATTGGCCTGAACGAGCTGAGAGACAAAATAAGTGGTGAGAACTGGAAGCAAAGAGAGAAAAATCTATCAATGGCTTCACAGTTGCACTCGGTCACTTTAAAGCTGGGGTAGGCAGTTTATTTTGGGGCATTATTTGGCAGGAAATCCATGACAACCTTTAAGCTTATTGTTATTCAAGCAGTCTGACTGGAAACTTGGAAAATCTAGACAGTGACTTCGACCAATCACAGGTCACCTTAGAGAGAGAAAGAGCGTTCCTATTGGCTGTGATTCAACCCAAGACAGGAAGGAAGAGGGACCTTTCAAAACAAGAGTCTGACATGGACAATTTGGTTAGCCTTAATTTTCTCTTTGACTCTGAAGCATCAAGTGTTATAACATATTAATGCAGGGATTGTTTATTGTTATTTTATGGATTCAAAATAAAACCTAAACTAATAAAAATTCTTGTTTTATTTCCTCGTAGCAGATTAAAATTTTCTCTCCATCTCTTCTTTGAATCACGGCAGATCTTCACCCTCTCACAACAGTACTAAAAACAGATTATGTACGTCTTTGTTCTTCATGGGTGGAGTAAACCGCTAACAGGCTGATCCACGGCCCTGCCTTTAAAACGATCTGATTCAGTCAAGTTCAGGTTTCTTGGTCGTCATAACGACAGTTTCTCATTTACCAAAAAACAACAGGATGACACCAGCAGAATCAAAGACAATCTGTGTGTCAACAAATAATGAGTCAGCTTCTTTTCACAGCATGTGTGCTAATCGTAAATGCTAAAGTTAGCCTGTAAGCCACATAAATGTCTGCTCTTCCTGTTTGACGCCGTTTCACTTCTTCTACGACCTTATCAAGAGCATTTTGCTGCGACCACACACATCAGAAAGCAGCATGACATCACAGCTAAGAGGTTTACGCCCACCACAGCGCCTGAACGCACCACGCCGTCGAGCTTCCAACTAAAACAAAGCGCTCGCTGCCAAGCTCCCCGCCCCGGCAGGAAATGATGCAAGGCAGGGTCAGGTGGTTGGGCAGGAGAAGAATTAGGGTTGGGTGAGAGTTGAAGAAAAACATGAACAAATGAAGGAGGCTTGAACTTTCACATCACACACTTATTTGGTTCATTCTTAAAGGTGCAGTGCCACAGATTGGCGCCATCTAGTGGCGAGGCTGCAGAACACAACCAACTGGAAATTCTCCCATCTGCCGTGCGTTTAGCTGAGCTACGCAAAGATACGATACGTGTAGAAACATGCAGATATAAACAAAGATCTCCACGTTTAGGTGTTGGACCATCATCTAATCACAAACAAAATTCAAAACAAAACATTGTGACGTCATCAAGCCACTACAGTTTCATAATGACCCAAAAATATCGAGCCACTTCTCCACCCGTCTGACTCCTCCTGAAAATAGTTTACTACAGTGGTGGTTTCCAACGTGTGGTCCAGTTATAACTCTAATAATATGACTTCATCTGGTTTACTTAATATTACTTTTCTATATTATTTGTCCCATACATATTTTTTTTACTTATCTATATTATATATATAGAGAGAGACAGATAAGCGAGTAAACATTGTATAATATATTTTAAAGATTTTTAAGATTGCTTCCTTACCCTTTTCACCTGCTTACTGTCACATATTTTTATACTTATTCTACATGTTTACTGATGTCACTGCTTTCTATTTTGATACAGTTCCTTATTATAATGTTGCTCTGTTCTCTTTACTGCTGTAACTGTAAGTGGGATGAACAACAATAATAATTATAATAAGGATTATCTTATTTAATCTTATCGCTGTCCCTCTTCTATTACTAAACAGCAGTGTTTTAGGACAGGCTGGATGTTGTCCAGGACTTTTAAAACACTTGGTTATTTTTTAGAAAGACGTTACACCTAACTGTTCATTAGAGTAATGAGGCAACACTCCCAGACCTTCAGGTGCCAGCAGGAGATGGAGGCGTATCCTGTTACCTGGGTCATGAGGGAAGCAGGTAAACAGACGCTCAGCTGTAAAGACATAAAGAGGAGTACTCACCGCTCCTCCTCTCTCCTTCTCCTCTCTCTCTCTTTGGCTCCAGACAGCCTCCGTTCCCTCGCTGCCATCCGTCCGTCCGTCCATGTGAGTCTGTCCTGGACTGGAGGAGGTGTGTCTCTGTGGGTGAAGAAGGAGGAAGTGAGCTGAGAGGAGGAGAGGAGGAGAGGAGGAGTGACTGTGGCAACATGGGAGTGAGTTTCCCTTTTATAATGACTCACCTCCGAGCCTCTTCTCCTCGCCTCCTCTCCTGGCATCCTCTCCTAGCCTCCTCTTCTCACCTCCTCTCCTAGCATCCTCTTCTCATCTCCTCTCCTAGCCTCCTCTTCTCACCTCCTCTCCTAGCCTCCTCTTCTCACCTCCTCTCCTAGCATCCTCTTCTCATCTCCTCTCCTCACATCCCTCCTACCCTCCTCTTCTGACCTCCTCTCCTCACCTCCTCCTAGCATCCTCTTTTCACCTCCTCTCCTAGTCTCCTCTTCTCACCTCCTCTCCTACCCTCCTCTTCTCACCTCCTCCTAGCCTCCTCTTCTCACCTCCTCTCCTCTTCTCCTAGCCTCCTCTTCTCACCTCCTCTCCTCCCATCCTCTCCTACCCTCCTCTTCTGACCTCCTCTCCTCACATCCTCTCCTACCCTCCTCTTCTGACCTCCTCTCCTGACCTCCTCTTTTCACCTCCTCTCCTAGCCTCCTTTTCTCACCTCCTCTCCTAGCATCCTCTCCTCACCTCCTTTCCCAGCTTCCTCTTCTCACTTCCTCTCCTCACATCCTCTCCTACCCTCCTCTTCTCACCTCCTCTCCTCACATTCTCTCCCCACCTCCTCTCCTAGCCTCCTCTTCTCACCTCCTCTCCTAGCATCTTCTCCTCACCTCCTCTCCTAGCCTCCTCTCCTCACCTCCTCTCCTTTCCTAGTCTCCTCTCCTCAACGCCTCTCCCCACCTCCTCTCCTCTCCTAGCCTCCTCTCCTCACTTCCTCTTGCCACATCTGTCAAAGTTGAGCTTAGCTTATCTTATCTTAATTTAGCTTAGCTTATCATATCTTACTTTAGCTTAGCTTAGCGTAGAAGAAAGGTGAAACAGCAAATTATTTTACACGGTACCAGACAATAACCCTACAGTGTATCTGTTAAAGTTTAGCTTAGCATAACAGGAGGGTGATTTCAGTGAACGAAGCCTGATTTCTGTTTCACTGAGTCTCTCCAGGGTTTATAAAGGACGAGCAGAATAAGAGGCAGTCTATCAAAGGAGACCCCCGTCACCATGGCGATGCCCCGCCACCGCTCTGTACAGTGTATATACACTATATGCTCTGATGGCCGTCATTAACAGGTCTTGAATCAGCACAGAGGTGCAGGTCACTACAGGTAGCAGCTAATCAAACTAAACCTGGTGTTTCTGGGTGAACTGGCCCTTTAACCTGTATCTGGGTCGCATCAGTAAACATAAATACAGCTGCTCATTACTGTAGAGAGCGTGAGCCACGGTCGCCATCGCAGCTGGGTCACACCTCCACCAGCTGAGACACGTGCGACCTGAGCGGCGAACAGGTTTTTCCCACTAATGAGGTCGAACGCTCAGATCCTCACCCTGACAGAATGAGGCCCGTCCACAGGAAGAAAACCGAGCAGGAGCAACGATGCAGGACGTGAGGCTGCACACTTTATGAATGTGATGTAGCTGCAGGGCAAAGGTCACGCCCAGACCGCCCAGCCATTCACAAATACTGGTCCATCCAGGACTGAAGTGCTGAGTCAACAGTGAGAGAGGTGAGTAAATAATGAGCGGAGGAAGGGAAGGATTAGAGCAGACAACCAGAGGATAAAGGTCTGCACTCAAAAACATCTTAAACAAGTTAAATAGATCTGTGGGGGAAACACACACCATCACTGCTCTTTCTCACTTCACATACTTTACTACTGAACACAACAAACAGCAGATACATTTCAAAACTGTAAACCTGCTCGTCATCTATATTTTCAGAGTAAACCAGTAATCTGATCAGGTATTGTTGTTCTATAACAGTAATAGATTACTTTGGTATCCTAATTATGTGACGTCAGAGCGGCTCAACAGGAGATAAACAAGCAGAATATTTCAAACCCACTGCACCATCTGACAACATGAAAACACACATAAAACACATGCCTGTGGTTCACACACACACACACACACACACACACACACACACACTGTGGTTAGCTCTGTGTGTGTGTGACAGGTGCTCGTTCACAACAGGAAGTGAGTTACAGGTCGGGAATTTGGAGGGATGCCTTCACTTTCGATGCCGAGAAACCACCACAGGATGTTTGAATGAACACATAACATGTCACCACCATGTGTCACCACTTAGCCTGTGTGTGTGTGTGTGTGTGTGTGTGTGTGTGTGTGTGTGTGTGCGCGTCCTCCCATCCCCCGACTCGTCATGACCCTTCACCTAAATCTGCTTCAGTCCATCCTCGACCCAGAAACCTGCTCTGAGCACAATGTTTTACTTTATTATTCAGTATTTTTATTATTATAGAGTAGAATACAATAATTTTATAAATATTATTATAATTATAATATTTTTTATTGATCCTCCATTGAAGGAAATTCACTTGTTACAGCAGTGTTAAGTTATAGGTAGAAAAAACAATAAAACAACACTAATTAAATAAGTAATAATAATACAAATAGATAAAAATAAAAAAAAAACCTGAAAAAACAGTGAAAGTTTGCTGTGAAAAAATAATTAATAATACTGTATTTGTTACAAATTGCTTTCTATCTTGTTTCTTGTGTGGGAAAACAATGTTGTTGTTGTTGTTGTTTAATCCCTGTTATTAAAATGAGAAATTTTATCATACATCGAGCTCTCAGCAGATCGACGTGTTCGTCCAACTGATCCTCATTAAAAACTGGAAAAAAAATAATACCTGACTTTTTGGGTGTTTTTGCTCGAAATGCTCAGTGACACACACTTCCTCTCCAGTTTTTTCAAAATAAAACCGCTTCAGTGGGTTTAAAAAAAAAGGTAGCGATTTGGGATTAAATAATTAAAAAAGTTGTGTGACAAATGAACACTGACTTAACATATGCCAAAGTAAATAATTATTATATAGTTTAATCATTTAATAATGAATTAATATGTTTAAAAATAAATATAAAATAAAAACAAAATGAATGCAAATATGTTATATATTATATTAATTATATACATGTACATTTAAAAATGGAATGGGAATAGATAGACAGAAAAAATATATAAAATATATAACAAAAAATATAACATATCTAAGTACAAAATACAAAATACGATATATATAAATAAATACAATATATAATAATAGAACATATATAAATAATAGATAATATACCTATATATTAATTAATTATTGTCATCAATTGATTATTAACTGATAACATTTATTATTAATTTGCTTTTCTGAATAAATGTAAACCCTTATATATTCAAGCTCTAAGCTCTAATAAATAAAAAAGTGTCTTAAAACTGGATAAAAAGTGAATTCACGTCAGCTTCTGATGATTAAAATGACTTTTGTGCAGAGATGTTCCTTATCAGCCCTTTAACATTCTCCCCACTTCCTCTCTCTTTATCCCTTCAGATCAAATAAAACCCTTTCTGCACTAAAACAGACTCACAATCGGCTTCATTGTTCTCACTTCCTCTTCTCCACTCGTCTCCTGAACTCTCCACCCAGGTGGATGTGAAGGCCACCCAGCGTCATCAGGAGGCAAAGTTCAGAGCAGAGGGAGCGGCTCGGTGCTGTGAAGGCCAGGGAAACCTCTGGTAACAGGTCGGATCATGCCCCACCGCCCCACCGCCCACGCTCACATTCCTGCCGTTCCACAGCCAGGTGAACAATTAGATCCTGAGGGGTGAAGCGTGGCGACAGGTGATGCACCTTGAGAGAAGGTGTATTAAAGTTGGAGCTGCACCATCTGTCTGAAATTCAGCGCAATATCAACATGCAAGTGGTTGTGTTTCCTAAACCTAACTGCAAAGTTTACCAGAATAACAAACAACCACTAAAACACATTTTTCTGTTCAGGAATTAACTGGAATCTAATTTTATCTCAATCACATAATAGTAATAATTTGTTTATTTTTCTGCTTTTTTTGTAAAACAGCAAAATTTCCTGGATAACAACAATAATTTTAGCATTTTTAATTATTTTAGCATTAGAAATATTATTTATTGAAGAGCTTGCACATTTCTGACATTTTTCATCACAATAGAACAATAACTAATTTGCACGGCAAACTTTCACTGTTATTTTATTATATCTATTTTATACTTCATCATTTATAAGTCATCCAAAGTCTAAATAATGATTAAATGAACATTTCATTTATCTAAATATTTGATAATATTAAAAATATATTTCTATTTCTAAATATACACTATTATTATTAATTATTTTATAATTGTTTTTTATTTGTTTTTTGTAGGAAGTGAATTTCGCCCAGTGAGGATCAATAAAAAATATTCTATTATATTCTGCACATACTGGTGGATTAACCATTACAGAAACATTAATACATATTCTGGTTATCAGTAATACTATTAATTTAAGACAGGGGTGGGAAACACCTGACACTGTACAGAGAGAAAGGAGAGAAATGAGAGAAAGGTACCTTCTTTCCAGTCTTGGTTGTGAAAGTGAAGCTTCTCCATCCTAACATCCATACATGAACATCCAGGAAAGCCTGAGAGAGAGAGAGAGAGAGAGAGAGAGAGAGAGAGAGAGAGAGAGAGAGAACATGGTTATATAACGAGAGTGTCTCTTTACCGCCTGTCCTTCAGGATGAACAGCAAGAATAAAATAAAAGGAGATGTTACATAAACACCTGACCATGAATTCATCCATCTATCTCTTCATCCATCATCCATCCTAATGAGCTGACAGCTGATGATGCTTCAGGTGGTTTTGGGGGAGAAGAAATGAAAAATATCTACTTTTGAAAAAAAAAAAAATTAACAGTAATGAACAGATTACTATGAAATGTGTTTGTTAAGTTTCCCTGCTCTCTGCTTTTACTTCTATAGAAGTTAAAGGCAGATTATCTCAACTATGCAGTGAGTGTCGGGGAAACGTCCTCTGAGGATGAAACACTGTCTGGTCCTGGATCAGTGATGGACTGATGGATGGACTTCAGTCCAGCTGATCTTTGGTGCGATTGAGGAGAAGCATGAAGTTAATCAGAAGGACGGGAACAATGTCAGGACGCGTGATGATATATTTGAGATAACAGAGCTCTTCTTGGAAAGTTTCTGTTAAATCCAGAAATACCAGAAGCTGCAGGTCGCCGTTTGGTTTCACTTCACTCTAAAAATAATTATGTTGAAGAGTACATAAAACTGAACTAAAGCTGGCTGGTTCCCACCATGAGAACCAGCATGGACTACAGCGTTAAAAATGCACACTCCTCCAGATCAGTCAGTGGTGTGAGCGCCGCACCATGACACAGCTCTTTTCCTGCCAGCCTCCGTGGTTTAATCTGGTGCTGCTGCATCCAGACCAGCAGACATGGTGTTCCTGATGTGTGCTGCCAAAGAATGTGCTTCCTGGCAGCGAAGCGAGCCTCCGGCTGGCCTGAACACACTCAGCAACACACACACACACACACACACACACACACACACACACACACACACACACACACAGAGTAACACACACACACACACACACACAGTAACACACACACACACACACACACACACACACACACAGAGTAACACACACACACACACACACACACACAGAGTAACACACACACACACACACACACACACACACACACACACACACACACACACACACACAGAGTAACACACACACACACACACACACACACAGTAACACACACACACACACACACACACACACACACAGTAACACACACACACACACACACACACACACAGTAACACACTCAAAAACACACACACACACAGTAACACACACACACACACAGTAACACACTCAAAAACACACACACACACACACACACACAGAGTAACACACACACACACACAGTAACACACACACACACACACACACACACACACACACAGAGTAACACACACACACAGTAACACACTCAAAAACACACACACACACAGTAACACACTCAACAACACACACAATAACACACACTCAGCAACACACACAATAACGCACACACACATGCACACACACTCAGCAACACACTCAGCAACACACTCAACAACACACACAATAACGCGCACACACACACAGTAACACACTCAGCAACACACACAATAACGCACACACACACATGCACACACACACAGTAACACACTCAACAACTCACACAATAACGCACACACACACACATGCACACACACACACACACAGTAACACACTCAACAACACACACAATAACGCACACACACACATGCACACACACACAGTAACACACTCAACAACACACACAACGCGCACACACACACACACACAGTAACACACTCAACAACACACGCACACACTCAGCAACACACACAATAACGCACACACACACACAGTAACACACTCAACAACACACACAATAACGCACACACACACACAGTAACACACTCAACAACACACACAATAACACACACTCCTGTTTCCCTGATGCCGATTCACCTGAACACACACACTAAACAAAACACACTCATCCTTCAGCGTGAAATTCTCATTCCTCATCTCAACGTGTCCTCGTTCGTACAACGTGTCATAAAAAGATTATTTCTCGTTGTCTGAATGTACAGAGCAAAAAAAAAAAAAAAAAAACACACTTCCTTCATGTTGCAGCTTTTTAAGAAGCGCTAAACTAAAACTAAATCTAAACCAAAACTAGGCTAAATCTAAAGTAGAACTAAACTAAAACAATACTTTGGAACTAAACTGGCATCAAACTAGAACTAAACTACACCAACACTAATCTAAACTAGAATTAAACTAAAACTAAATCTAAACTAGACTGAAACTAAAATGAAACTAGAGCTAAACTAAACTAAATATAAACTGGATCTAAACTAGAACTAATCTGAATCTAAACTAGAACTAAACTAGAGCTAGAACTAACAAATAACTAGAAAACACACTAAAATTATTCCAAATTTTCCGTGCGTTCTCCTGCCAAACGTCTGGCAAAAATTTCCGCACATTTCAAAATAAACTTCACAGGAAAGAGTAAAAGCAAAATAAAAACATCTGCTAGCACGTGGCTAACGAGCAGAATAAGCTTCCATATCACTCTGACTCTCCCATCTCTCCCAGTCACACCAGCCTGACAGCGGCGGCCATGACACTTTGCCCTCAGATAAAACAACGTGACGTTTCTTCTCTATTCGCTTCTACTGCTGCTCACATCAACAGTGAATGAAAAGAGGAACATGACTCATAGACAGTGCTCCCACTCACAGACCATACAGCACATATAAATGTCTTTCTATACACACACATATATGAAATGATATCAATGAAATAAAATAAAAATGAAAACATATCTATCGTCCTGCATGTTCAACACGGCACTATAAATGAAATTTATTATTATTTAGACTATGGATGACTTGAAAAATGTGTTTTAGTGGTTGTTTGTTATTCTGGATTAATTCCAGATTAATTCTGGATCAAATTTGGGTCTAAAAAGGTGAATTCAGTTTAAATTCCTGTTCAGAGTAGTGAACTCAGTGATGAAGACGGAGTCCAGTTAGAGTGAAGGAGATGATGCTGGAGGTGAAGCTCTGCTCTGATACATTTATTAAACACTGCATGTCTGTATAAATACATGCGTATATTTCACCTGCTCCACTGGATGAATCACAGCAACGAGGCAGCAGAAGGTGATGGATGTGAGGTCAAATCTCACCCTCGCTTGTACACATAACAGAAGCAGAGGAGGAGGAGGGAAAATTCAATGACCACATCACTTCAGACTCACAAAAGAGAAAGCAAGTCAGCGAGACAAAAGAAAGATCAGTGAACTGGAGCGGCAGGAAAGTCCCTGTTGTAGTTTTCTAATAACTGCTGAGCGATCACATCAGCTTCTTTTTTTTTTTTTTTTTTTAGAGAACCAATGAGCAGCAGGTGGGGGTGGGGGCGGGGCCTCGGTGAGCTGTCAATCATACTACTTGACACGGCATGTGGTGGGTTTGTCCTAACAGGAAGCTGACCCCAACGGCAGAGACAGGAAACAGGATGAGACACAAAAAGGGAATGAGGTGCAACTAATGTCCTCGAACACGGGACATTTCCACCTTAATCGCTCGGTCGCCACGAGACTAAGGGCACTGTGAATCAATTCCTCTACGTCTGAAAAGTGAAGCAACGCTGAAGTGCCTTAAATAGACTTAAACGCTATCAAACAAGTCTGGTTCTATACCAGCCTATCAGAAAATGACGCTTCTTCTCTCTTGATTTATTCCCTCAGTAAACATTGTAAACATGAGTTTATGGTCTCAGTCTGTAGTTTAAAGTCTTCATGGTGTTCATTTATTATGGTTCCAATCAATAGTTTCAAGTCAAAGACGAAGAAGTGTCTGTTAGCAAATGTCCATACTTAAGTTATGCCACTTCCTAAACCTAACTACAGTAAGTGGTTTTGTTGCCTCAACTTGACTGAGTGCATCTTTTCTCAAATTTAAGTACAGTAGTTTGGTTGTCTAAACCTAAGCAAGGCAGAAGTTTATTTTGACTAGACCAGAGCAGAAAGTGACGTCAGACATCATGTGAACCATTATTTAGAGGATCTATTAACAGAAATGGAATATAATTTTAATGTGTTTACTTCAGTGCACAATGCTGAAACTGTGTTTTCATGAGCTTAGCATGAGCCGTCATGTTTCTACAGGAGTTGGATTCAATCTGTTAAATATGTAAAACCACTGGTACGAGCCTTTAAGGTGCAGCTGCAGACTTAGAGGATGGTAGATTAAAAGGGTGAGAAAGTTTAGGCCTTTAAAGTTTGTAAAATGTCACGAGGACTAGAGACTCCGTTGGACCGAAACCCCAGAAACCGTTTGGTATCATTTACGACACCTCGCCACATCTTAACCGACCTCACGGTCCACGTCAAAGGGTCGTATCTCGATCACTTTATGACTCATCGTGTGATCGTTCACGCAGACAGGAAGTGAGATGTCGGGGGAAAAAAAAGACGACAAACTGACAGGAAATGGTCTGAGGTTTCTCACTTCTGTGTTCTTGATGCACAACTCCGACTGGATCTGTTCATCACGATTAATCAATTAGCTGGCAACTATTTTGATAATTGGTTAATCAAAAAATCAACGTATGATGATTAAAAACAAAGATAAATTCTGCAGCTTCTTCAGTAAACTGAACATCTTTGAGACGTTCCACTGATCCATTTTCCATAATTTTCTGACAATTTACAAACAACTAATTGATTAATCAAGCACACAATCAACAGATTAGTCAACATGTAAATTTCTGCTTCTGCAGCCCAGCTTTCAACACGTCATGATGCCTTTTAAACAGAACTTCAATTATTATAAGACAAGTCCAAGTAAAAAAAATACAAGACAAAATGTGTCTCAAGACTGGACATGAGACCAAGATCCCAGTATCTTTGGACTTTAAACCAAGACCTGAGTCTCTCTGAACTGAAGACCAAGACCTGAGTCTCTCTGGACTAAAGACCTGAGTCTCTTTGGACTTTAGACCAAGACCTGAGTCTCTCTGGACTAAAGACCTGAGTCTCTCTGGACTTTAGATCAAGACATGAGTCTCTCTGGACTAAAGACCTGAGTCTCTCTGGACTAAAGACATGAGTCTCTCTGGACTAAAGACCTGAGTCTCTCTGGACTAAAGACATGAGTCTCTCTGGACTTTAGACCAAGACCCGAGTCTCTTCATCGTTGACATAAAGTGAAACTACTCATGTGTCGCTTCCAGATTCTAAATAAACTGACGTGACCAAATTCAGTGATTCTCGATTCTCGCTGAGTGAAATAAAACCTGCCTGAAACCATCAGAGGTTTTTGTTTTACACATTAAAAGAAAACTGCAACCCTGCAGGTTGACTGATGACACATTAAGAAGGTTTATTCTCTCAGAGGTTGGATGGTGTCGTTTAACCAGTAATTACCAGCGTGATGAGGTGAAGGTGAGTTCGCTCAACCATTGGAAACAAGTTTCTAACTGACTACAGGGACAACTTTCAAAATAAAAACACTACAAGGTGTGAGAACAAAACCTTATTATTCTGTCAGTCACTTCTCACAAGCCATGACAAGGCGTAACACTGAAACACGACCCTTCAACCAAGACTATGTTCTTCAGTGTCAAAAAAACAGGCACAAATAAAAGGCAGCTAATTCATTCAGCAGGTCTACAGCTCTTATTCAGAAAGAACAAGAACAGAGCAGGCTGATCGATGTCATTTCATGTGACGATTCAGCAAAAAGGAAACTCTAAAACACAACCCAACAAAGAGTGACTCAAGCTAACATTATTAACAAACAACATGTCCACTCAAGTAAATGATTTCGACAAGGAACGCTAACTAGCAAGCAAGCTAACGTTAGCCATTTAGCTGGAACTGAGCAAAATGAGCAGCAGTGCTGAAAAAAATATTTAGCATGCAGGGAAAACTACCTCAAGAGGAAATAAACCCAGATTTAGTTCACGTTTGCTCATAATGTTTTGAAGCTGTTTTTCGCTGTTACTGAGTGTGGGGCATTTATCAACAGGCTTTCTATCATAAAATCTAATATTAATTACTGACAAAAAAAAACAGGAAGTGG
Source organism: Synanceia verrucosa (assembly GCA_029721515.1). Lineage (NCBI taxonomy): Eukaryota > Metazoa > Chordata > Actinopteri > Perciformes > Synanceiidae > Synanceia > Synanceia verrucosa. Next base: position 18,439,081 of record CM056571.1, read on the forward strand.
TAAAATGATGTTAAAAGCATCATTTTTTGGTTTCCTGTAGCGCACTATCGCTCACCAAACCAGCTAGCTTGGTTGCTAATCAGATAAAAGGCAACACATTGAACATCTTGGTTTCGAAAGATACATTTGTACCACGTCAAAATAAACCATAAACTTTATCCCAGGTAAATCATCTTTCTTCCCCTGTGATCGGTTCCACAGAAAAGAGTTAATGCTGAACAATCAGAGGACGAACTGGAAAAGATGTCTTTGCATTTACAGCCTACATGGAGTTGATATGATGATTTGAAAATCCCACAATCATGCAGTTAATGTGCTGCAGGCTTCCTAGGAACACCACCAGCTTCCCTTTACATAAGAATAAATAAATACTTTCGGGACTTCATGGTAAATTTGCCATGTGCTTCACATGGAAAGCCTCGCCCAGCCTGGACGTCAACGGCTCCCTTTCCTCTGCAGGACTAGCAGGAATACACTGAGGCTAATTTCTCTGGTTAAATGAGTCACCGCTGGTCATGACGGCTCCAACAGAAACTGACCAAATCACAAGAAGAACGCTGTTTGAGTAGAAAAGCAACTGGTGTTCCTGTCAGATTAGTAAAGCTATTATCCATGGTCACCTTTTGCGAACTGAAACAGACAACATTAAGGAAAGAAGCCTGCAGGGAAATAAAACCTTTTTCAATGCTGGACCAGTTTCAGGAAGTGTCCTCCTCAACACAAATGGATGGAAAGCTAAATTACATGCAATACAATGCACAACTTTTAAAAACCAAACCAAAACGTCTTCTATCACAACACCATGAAAGAAAAACTTCTTCACATTATTGATTTAACACAAAATGCTAAAAAGGCATTAAAAATGTAAATTTAAAGGATGCAGACCTTCTCTGCAATGGACTCGAACATCACACAAACGTGAGGCGCAAACAAAACTATTTGCAGTAGGCGTTGAGAACCAGCGGAGCGAGATGGTTTGTGTTTTCTCATTATTCCGTCCAGCCTCGGTTGATCGTTTCCATATCAGCGCTGCATTGCGTTACGCTCTACTTCCTGTCAATCACCTGACACCCACAGTAGGAAACGAAAGCCTCGTCCTGCATGTAGAACACAGCAAATGATATTCAGAGCTTTTGCATTAAGATCGAAGAAACAGCTTTAATTTTCAGTTTCACAAGCACGTTACTCTCACTGCCTTTTTTGACTACATGTACGACCCGTCCTCACTTCCAGCTCGTCAATTACCCCCGATAAAATCCATCGGTATTGAATATTGACTCTTTATTGACAGTGTGCAATGTTAGCATTGAGCTAATTGGAAAAATTGTTCAAATTTCTTTGCCTAAAACCACGTGCATTAGCATAAACTGTTATTATTAGCACATTAAAATAGCAAATCACCTGGGAATGCCTTCGTATTATTATAAACTTGAAGCTCAATGCACCAATTAAAAATTGTTCCAGCCCAAATGTTTTCATTTTCAATCTTAAGTACAGTAATTTCTTTCCATTTTCTGTCCACAGGAACCTGTTTACGTTCACATATGTAGAGGACAAAGGTCAAGGGACCCTTTGAATACGGCCATGCCAGTTTTCACTCTCCAGTTTAGACCAGAATATTTTCATTGATCAAAACTGGGAGAAATGTACCTGTTACAGCAGCAGGAAACAAGTTATGATAAGAAAAGCGATAAAACAATAATAAAATTATACTGTAAGTGAGAGTAATTATAAATACTATAAAAAAAGCCATTTTTAATGCCAAACAAAATGACATATATGTTAAAAAATATAAATCAACAGTGAAATGTAGTGCAAAAATAGTGCAAATGAGAGTTATTTCACAAACAAAAATTACATATTAATTAATTTAGCCTAATCTTTAGCATTCTTCCCGACAAGCTAGCATGAAAACGTCGGTACAGATGGCTTCCTTCAATTTTCTAGTTTCATTATCCCGACTGAGCCTTTTAAAGAGCCTGCAGGTCATTTCACACATTTCTGTGAACTCCCGCTGTTAACAGGCACCTGATTGCGAAAGCCACATCAACATAAAAGATAATATGTCATGTGTCATATTCACCACGTCTTTGCTGCCCCCTAGTGGCCAAAAACTCACCTACTGCAGGCTATAAAGATGAACCCTGGTGTGTTATTAAATAAATATAAAGCAGCTTGTATGTACATTTTACTGTAAATCAGCGTTCACACAACGTCTGAGAATGAAGTGACTCTAATAAAGCTCAGGACAGCGAACGCAACACGAGTTAACGACAAAGGAGAGCTGTTATAAACTCTGAACATTCGTTCCCCCTCTCTATTATCTCTCCTGGCTTAAGTCCTGTTTACATTTCACACAGATAAATAAAATCAGACAGGGATACAATAAAACCCTGTTTATTAGGAATTGGGCTCCTATGCGTTTCAACGGCGCCTGACCGCCCTGTGCCGTTGCTATAGAAACATGCCATAAGAGGCAGAGCGTCCTTTACCTCTTGGAGGGGACTGAGTCACTGAGCCAATCAGAGGCCGCCAGGAGGGCTGAAGGCCAGTCGTGTGGCGAGATGAAGAAGACGGAGAGATTAACACGTCGCAGCTTTCTTGCTTTCCATCTGACTCCTGACTTCTGGATGTGATGATTTCTCTGTTTCTAAGTAACTCCTGAGCCTTCCCTCAGTGTCACCGTGACTCAGGTTAAATGGTCCTGGCAGCAGGTTACTGCAGCTCACGGGTCGGCTCGCTGCAACGAGGAAGTGAAGCCCACATAAACAGTCACCTGAAATGTCAGTATCTGTAATCATTACGCTGAAAGATACAGGCCCGAGTTTAATCTTCGCCTGTGAAGGCGGATCATTACTGGAGACTATTTTCCAAAGAACACAGATTGGTAATGCAGGCGTTAAGCTAACTCTGATGTAAACCCATTCATGTTATGATTAGACGCTCAGAGCAGCTGATGAAACATAAAGAGCAAATGACATACTCCCTTTAAAACTCAAGACAGAGTGAAGAAAACAAGTCCTCTTCTGGGACTAATGCAATATGTATTAGTAATGTATTATAATGTATTGAGCATAACGGCTTCCTGTCCTGTCATCTATTTTATTCTTATTCCAGGACCTTTTATTGAGACTTGGCTAAATATAAGAAACGGTTTTATGAACCTCTGCATGGTAGGGCTGTTTGTCCTCTTTTTATTACAACGAGGAGCTTTACTTTGAATTACCTAGTGTCTGTCCTCCTTTCATTACATTACTTTGAAATTATCTGGTGTTTGTGTTCCTTTTATTACAATAAGGAGCTTTACTTTGAAATTATCTGGTGTTTGTCTTCCTTTTATTACAATAAGGAGGTTTACTTTGAAATTATCTGGTGTTTGTCCTCCTTTTATAACAATAAGGAGCTTTACTTTGAAATTATCTGGTGTTTGTCCTCCTTTTATAACAATAAGGAGCTTTACTTTGAAATTATCTGGTGTTTGTCCTCCTTTTATAACAATAAGGAGCTTTACTTTGAAATGATCCGCCGTCTGTGCTGAATCTTAATAAAGGGAAACACTGTAATTCAGTCCTGACCACCTCACAGTCTCGTCCCTCTAGATCAGATGGTTTTTATTTAGCGCTCTGGATTTATTGAGGCCTGGTTCGATGGCGCGAGCAGAAACTGCCGAGTCATAAAGATAACACAGCGTTCAACGAGGGTTTCCACAGAAGCTACTCAAACACTCAATGCAAATAAACACCCAACACCTAACCAGCACAAGCAAAGTCCTGTTCTTTTATTGTTCTTATTATTAAAGCTTGCATTTCTTCCTAGTGAATATGAAATGAGCTCAATTAGGGCGAGCCGGTGAGCTCGCTGCGTGGGATCGCTCCTTGACACGGCCGCTAATTGAAATCAACAGCGGCTTTAACCTCCCCTGCTGAGGCCTGCCTGATGCCATTAGAGGGATCTGAGGACGTGAAAACTCCCACCTCCCTGCTGATCCCCATTCTGACCTGAAACAACAGCAAGGCCACGTGTTGAATGAAACCCAACGCTGTGATACAATATAAATACCATAAATAATAAGGAACCCTAACGTCCTGGAGCAATCAGTGTTAACAATAATGCAGCTGAAGCCTGAAGCCCAGGAAGCTGCATATTTTACATGTTTGATTTCCCAAACCCTGGGGGGTGCCATGGCGACACACACACACACACGTACACATGTATTGCTGTTACGTAACCAACCAACAGCCACGTGTTGCCGTGGGAACGAGGAAGGAGACAGAGACCAGACAGAGAGAAGATGAAGGCTGAGAGGAGATGTATTAACTCCTCTGGTTGTATATCAGTCTAATAGAAAATGATGCTACTTCTCTCTTGATTTATTCCCTCAGTAAACATTGTAAACATGAGTTTATGGTCTCAGTCTGTAGTTTCTAGTCTTCTTCAACACAACATGATGTTTATTTAGTAAATTATGGTCCCATTTAGAGTCAAACAGATCATAAAGCAGGACGAGGCTTTGAGAGTTGTCTTTGTTTTCATCTTATAACTTTAACCCTCAAGAAACCAAGATGGCGACGGCTTGCTCATGTAGTCAGCTAATGTTAGCTTATAGCTCTTGTCTAATGTCTAATATAACACTCTTGCATCACTTCTGGATGCAAAAAAGACAATACAATGACGACCAAAAACCAAGATGGCAAACTTGACAACATCTGCTTCCATAGGTCATCACATAAGAGCTAGCCAGCGTTTGTTACTGTTAGCTAACTCTGAGCCAAAGCTCGAACCAAGATGGCGACTACCAGCACAGGGCATCATCAACCAATGAGCGACGTCTCTGTAACTACGTCCACTTCCTATAAAGCATCTACTGTTTTGTAGTGATGAACGCAGAGGTAACAGCTGTTTGCAGCGAATAAGCTCTGGACTTTTATTGTGAAAAGCTTTTCCTTTTGCCGTGGTCACTCACACCTTTAAGCAGGTAGCCATGTTGTAATGGAGACAGAATCCCAGGTAATATTAGCCAGCATGATGCAGCAGGACTGAACTGGTCCGGCCTGTAAAAGCTGCAGCTCTGTCTCCTTCCTATTGTTCTGCATCGAGGAAAGGGCAGCAGCAGTTTCTCTTTTTTTTTTTCTGGGAAAGTCGTGCTCCGCTGTTACATCAGGGAGAGACACGAGGAAAAAGCTATAAACGAAACGTCCATTTTCAATAATCTAGGCCAGTCGCTCTGACGTAAATGCCAGTTGAGGATCCGGGGTGTGGAGGTGGATGTGGTTGACGAGAGGATGAACAAATGTTTGGGGTGTAAAAGAAAAAAGCAGATCAGCGACACCACCGCCACCATGAATATCAAAGAGTAATCGAAAACTGTGTTTGTGGAGTCGACAGCTGGCATTTATCCCAACGTAACCTCACCACTTCCTGCTGCAGATGAACTAGAGAGGCCGCTTCCAGATGCTAGGAAAATAAAGATGGACGAAAGAGCAGAGAAAGGGATGCAGCCCAGCTTGAAATTCAGCCCCTTGACCCTCTCATGTCACTTCCGGTTGAAAAAATAAATAAATAAATAAATGCAGATGGCCAAAAATCAAGACGACGACAACCAGAACCAAGGTGAAAACAGCGAAAAACATTTGTACTTCTACTGGTCATCAGATAAGAGCTAGCCACCATTTGTTGTTGTTCGCTTATTTTAAATTTAGCTCCATGACCCTTCTGTCTCAAGTCTGGTTGCAAAAAAAAAAAAAAAAAATTTGCAGATACTAAAAAACCAAGATGGCGAAAAACAAAACCAAGACGGCCAAAATGCAACAACATTTGCTTCCATCGGGCATCATATCAGCCACCCAGCCTTTGTTATTATTAGCTGATCCTCAACGAGCAAATACAGCTGAGTCAGCCTTGATTGATCGGTTTGTTTTTTTGTTTTTTTTCCCATTCTCTCACAGCTGTTCCTGTCGCCATCTGTTGCCGTGGGGATGCATCTCGCTTTAGTGGGCTTGCAGGGTGAAGGAGGAGGAGGTGAGAGCACACCAGCCGGTAAACAGACAGCGAGAGGCCCGTCACAGTTTTGTTGCCATGGGCTGCAGTGACGGCGAGGACCAGGATGAACTTCCTGTTGCCCCGGCGGCGGCCTCAGATAAGAGCTGGACGGCTCGCAGGAGTTCCCACACTGTGCTGACCTTCAGCAGTGGTTACACTGGTTACAGTGGCCACAGACTGGAAATGAGGCTGATTCATAGACCGAAACACTGACGCTGCCCTCTTCCTCTTTTCAAACTACCCTACCGTCTGGCCAGCCGTCATAAATCCAGCCATCCTCTCCTCTTTGTTTTTGGATCCACTATCTCAAACCACTTTCCTTGAAAGCCCAAATACTTCCATCTAAGAACGACTGAGCCTCTCAATATGAATGAATTCATCTTTGTCACTGAATCAGTTGATTTTATTCCTGCTGATTTCATAAATACACACTGGCTAAGTAAAGTTAACGTGAAGACATCTTGGCTTTTTGGAACAGCTTTGTTTATAATAATGTTAGCTAATAAAACATAAGATAATACAATAGCATCTGAGCCCTAATAAATAATGTGTCATCATTAATATATATATTATAATTTATGGTGTTGTTGCCGCCAGGGATACACCTAATGATGATTTTCATTGTTGATTATTTTCTTGATTAATCAATTATTTTTTGGGTTTATAAAAAGGTCACAAAATGGTGATAAATGTGAACAAGATGACGTCCTTAAACGAATGAGAAAATAAGAATGAATCAGAGAACTTATTCTTCTTGAAAAAAATCTCAAATCTATTGAAAAATCAATGAATTGTTGCAATTCTCCTTCTTTGACTTTTAACGTTGGATATGTTTGGTTTTTTTTGTTTGTGACATTTACGCAATTATGTTATACAACCATGATATTTCTCTTTAACCTACCTGCGTGGTTCATTCACTCATCTCAGCTCTACATAGCTCAAACATATTCATACATTTTCCCTTGAACTCCTCTTTCTTCTCTTTTCAACTCTCTCCTCTGCAGCTATACATCCTTTCACAATAAAAGCCCACGAACCCAGTGTGTGTTTTATGGGTGAACCCATTGACAACACAAACTCTTTTTCCTTCTCTGCCTTTACATTTCTCTGTTTACATCTCGCCCCCACAACCAATTTGTCCTCCACATCTTGTGCTTTAATGACCAGCAGACATACAGGCTGCCTCTGTGAAAGAGGAAAAATAATGGACATAATGCTTATCTAATACTTATTTTTCCCTGCATCTCATTATACTAACACTCTGTCTCCTGTCTTAATAAAGACGTGGGAAGTTTTCTCCTCCTTCACCCCCACGCCCTGCTGAGGTTTCATTTCACGTCCTCCCCAGGTCGCTCTTATGCCAAGCAGCTCAGCGGCGGTCCAGACTGTCCCTGCCAAGTCGCCGTCCATCCTGCAGGCTGCTTAACAAAGTGATCCGCTGCTCACCTCTGAGCAGACCAGCTCCATTCACAGCTTCCCCACAACAGTCAGAGATGAGAGGAAACACAGTCAGAGGTGACCTCACAGGAAGGAAAACACAGCGCCGCAGTGGTTAATAATAAAACAGTTACAGTCAGCATGTCCTACGTACATTCATCTACAGCCGTGACAATATGACAACTAAAACTAGAAAAGCACTCAGAGAGCACAGACCTCTGCCAAGGTAGCATTCTGCCACGATTTGTCATCTATGCACAATTTTTCATGATTATCGCGGAAAATATTAATATGTGCCCAAAAGAATGTCAAGATTAGAATTTGAGAATTCTTTTGCGGGTATTTTGAGACCAGTTGCATTGCTGTAGCTCCTTCCTACATGAAGTTATAGTTAAAAACGCATATTTGACCTTGGTGACCTTGATCTTTTACTGACCTTGACCAAACTGAATCGGTGACTTCTGGATTCCTGCATTAGTTTATATCCGAAATTAGACGACTGGCTGAAAATTGTACACCTTGGAGTGTTCAGAAATATGCCAAATCTCCCATACATTATTATAGCGTGACCTTTCATTTGACCTTGATGACCTTGAATCGGATCTGATCACCACCAAAAATTAATCACATTTAAGTAAGGCCACTTCTGACCAATCCTGAAAATTTTGTCAAAATCTGTCCACTAACTTTTGAGTTATTTTGCAAACCAACAAACGAACAAACAAACCCTGGTGAAAACATAACCTCCGGCGGAGGTAATAACTCACAACAACGATATACTGTAACTATGGCAACTGATTTACACTCAAAACGCAGCCTTAAACTCGTGGTTAACGTTGTGAACGCAGCATTTTATTCAATCTATATCCAATCAGTTTGATCATAAATGTAGTTATGTGTCGATATAGCACAGTTAGTAGTCTTTCCAGCCAAATGGTTAGCATCATGCTAACGTAGCAGCTAGATGGCTCACGCTAACAAGCTACGGCTGTGATCGGCTCGTGTCTGAACCTCGATACGCAGCTCCAAACCACCTCAAACCCTCAAGATGGCAGCTCTGGTTATTTCCGCTTGACTTCAGTGGACGTCTGTTTGTATTTAGGGCTTTCAAAGAGGATAAATCTTTGTTTTAGTGACACCACCCCAAACACTGAGCCAAACAAAGCTATGGCTCCAACAATAATAGTGATCAGGCTGTTGGGTGTAATGAACATTTCGTCTCCTGGGGCTCTCTAAACCTAATCACTGTTTAAACTGTTTTTTAAACCTCCACCTCTCTAAATACTACACTCCTGTCAGGCGGCTCGTTGGGCTGCTTTCAGAACCATCTTCCCATGTCCTTTTTTTTCCACCCGTTAGGAAACAAAGTGTTTGCTGAGGAAATATTTGAGGAGTGTCCCGTTACGAGAACGTCTCCTCACAGCCAGGAAAAGTTTCTCGTCCAGCCAGAGAGACGATGGTATCAAGCAGGGAGGCTCTGGACAAACACAACAGCCTGGGTCACTACTTTTATAGTGAGCGGAGGGCAAACACGTTTCATAATCAACCTACGCGGACTCTGACTCATCTTTACTGCCTGTTTGTTTATGGCGGCGGCGATCCTGCAGTCGATGGAGGAAAGTGATCAGTCATTACTCCCTTTGTTCCTGCCTCTCTCTCTTATCTATCTGTGGTTTCCACCTCGCCTCACTCTCTCTGCAGCGCTGTAATGTCTGCAGCTTTCTCGCCACGCCGCTGCTTCCTGCGTCACTTCCAGGTCGGCCGTCATGTAAACACAAGCACACCCCGGCGTACAAGCCCCACACACACATATACACACCCGGTCACATGGGAGCTGCTAATTACGACGACATAAACCCAGAGGAAATACAACTTTCACAGCTGCGCGCTCATAATTCACACACAGAAAGAAACTCCAATTATTGCACACAGCAGAGGAAGGAAAAAAGAAAAGATTAGCCTCAAAGAAGTGCAGGGAAAGGATGGAGGTTTAGCAGCATGAACTGGGAGGAGCTGGCTTCGAGGTGGCCGAGAAAAAGGCGAAAACCAACACTTTTATATCAGAGCGAGGCGGATCTATTTGTTGAGACGAGGCGAGGCGAGTCCAAACATCTGATGGACGTCATGCTCGGCCCGTGACGCAGATGGGAAAGTCTGTCTTCGTGAGCACATCCACCAAAACACACAAACAGGAAACACACACACACAAAAAAAAAAGCGGGCGGGCGACATCATCGGGCCACACTCCTTCGGCCATTTTGAGCACGCCTTGCTAGTCTGTGGCGACAGGAATTTTGGCGAGCGGCAGCGGAAATAAGAGCTCAGAGCTCTGAAAGTTTGCTTCAAAAGGCTGATGGATTTGTTCGAGGCTAATAAGGCCAAACACGGCCGGATTAACTGCGGTTAGCGGTTAATGCTGCAGGATTATTGCAAATTTCATTATCATGCCAACACTGGAGGACAGCGAAGCTCGTGCTCGTCGACGGGCGTTGTGCCGACTTGTCAGGGAACAAGGCGTTGACTTGTTTGAAAGATAAATCCCCTTTTTTTTTTAAGAGAGAAAACACATGTGGTTAATATGACTACAAACTAAAACGAGGATGCAGAGGTGAGAGTGTGAGTTCAAGGCAAAGCCACAAGTTTCTGCTGAAGCAGGAACCGGTAATAAGATGAAACATCACATACATGAGGAGGCCTTATCTGATCGTCCACACTGTTTAATGTCTGCTCTGGACTCATATCTAACGCCATCAGTAGTCCATCAGTAACAACAGCAGCTAATGGTTCTGTACGGCAACAGTCTGAATGTTCGTCCTGTTTCTGTCACACAGCAGTGTTCATTATCACTGAATATTTTGACAATAAATTAATTACTTTCTGCATTAGCAACAGATGAAACAATAACATGCAAAATGAGATGGAGAATTATTCATTCATTAGTTAGTATGAATTAATATGATGAGATATTTTTTTATATCAATGTGTCTATTCTATTAAATAGATTTTAATTTCACTTAATGTCAGATAACATCAGTGCATTAAAACATAATTATTAAAAAGAGAGATTGTGACCTTTCATTCACTGCCAGTTATAATATTCTAACTAAGAGTTATTCCTCCATTTCTGCTTCAGTCTTTTCAAAATAAACTCCTGTCTTCACAGGAAATAAGATGAGCACACTGGTTAAATTGTGCATCATATGTACAATGCAATAAATTCAGAGTACACCTGGAGCAGTGTAATAAAACCAGCTCTGAGGATGATGCAACTGGAAAACTAAGAAAATAAACAAGGAGTAAAAGGTGCTTTTGCTTGAAATATGCAAAAAAAAAAAAAAAACTGCCAACGGAACATGTCAAAATGAAATAAATAGAAATATTAAGGCCTCTTGGAGATAAAATTAGCAGAGAGGATTTGTTTTAAGCTACATTTCAGTCGTATTAGAAAGTATTACAATGTCCCCATAATGCTCAGAAATGACATTTATTCACTAAACAGGATGGAAATGACTCCCTGTATGTCACTAAAATGTCTCCTGTTATGAGGTATTTAACTGCATCATTGCTGCCTGAACATTAGCTGAGGATGATCTGATGAAATGTGTCAATAATGAAATTGATGATATTTAAGTTTACGCTCTCAAACTGCTGTTCAGTCACATCAACTGGTGCTTCCTCCAGCTGGTCCAGTCTGAGAGCTGAGAGCATCTCCATGAATTATTTCTCCTCCCTGTTTGAGACTGAAACAGTCAGCCAAAAAAAAAAAAAAAAAAAATCTGAGGCGTTTTGATGCCTTCTAACAAATATTATCAGAGCAGCAGCATCATCTCATCCACTTCAACTGGACTCTTTCATCCTCACTGACTTTAAACTGAATTCATCTTTTTAGACCCAAATTTGATCCAGAACACTGGAATTCACTGAGAAGTCAGAAATGAATCAAGAATAACAAACAAACCACTAAAAACACATTTTTCTGTTCAGGAATGACAGGAAATAACTGCAATTTAACAGCTCTAGCAATAAATAATATCAATCAAATAAAAAAAAATACATACACATATCTATCGTATGTACGTATATATGTATACTCTTTGTTTTAGATTTGTTTATATATGTAAATATGTATATATATATGTACGTATACATATATATATATATTTATACACACACACACACACACACACACATATATATATATATATATATATATATATACTGTATGTGTGTGTGTGTGTGTGTGTGTGTGTGGTCCTGTTATGAATCAGCAGAATGTGTCTTCTTTGTGTTTCTATGAAACAAACCCTCAGGATCAAACTCAAAATGTGATTCTTGTCGTGAACTTTAAAAAAAAAAAAAAAAAAAAAAAACAACCATCAACTTGTTCCTGGCTCGCGGGATGTTTCCGGTGGAGCCCCGCAGCGCTCGTGCTGAGCATCAAAACAACATCCAAGGCGTGAGGCCTGCCGCCTTATTCCCACTTGTTTACTCCCAACTTCTATTTCTATGTGCGCAACACCACCTGGAATGCGGACACTGGCGAGCGTGAGGAGACGCACATGGGCGCATGACCGAGCCTCTCCACCTGCGGGAGCGATCCGCCGACAAACACACTTTTTTAAAACAGCCGAGAGATGCGGGTCCTACCGCTCTCTCTCTCTCTCTCACACACACACACACACACACACACAAGCAAATGTGCGCACCTGCGGGCGGCGGCGGCACCACGGAGCCGATCCCGCACCAGCCGTTAGAAATAACTTCACTCACGCTGAAGATGCGCTCCTCTTCTGCTGCGGGACCGAGGCGACATTTTGCTCCTCTTTTTAAAAGTGCGTGTCGCAGCTGGCAGGTGCAGAGAGGAATGGAGAGGTCCCGTCCGGCGAGGCGCAGTGAGTCCGGCTCGGCTCGCCTCGGCTCGGCCCGGCCGGGCTCGGCTGGGCTCGGCTCGGTTCGGCTCCTGCGCACATTTGGGCCCGTGTCTCCATCAGCAGAGCCCACAGGACCACAGCCTCCGTGTTCCTGCCTTCTCATCAGATCACGTCCATGTGACACGCTCGAGCCTGTCAATGGAAACTTAAAGGGACCTCCCACGTGACGGCGCTCCGTGCGCGCTCACGGCGGGCAGTGAGTGCTCGTTCCAGAGAAACTAATAAAAGTAAAAGAGGCAGTAGAGGAGATGATGATGATGATGATGATACATGTTGTGGTGATGAAGATGACTATTATTAGTGTCTGTAATAACAATGTCAATAAGTGATGAAGATAACTGATGAGGAGGATGAAGATACTTGCTGGGATGACAGTTTTATTTATTTTTATAACTTTTAATTATGTTTCTATTTTAACAGAAAATTAGATACTCTGTCATGTTTTAGCAAAATTCAATGCCAACAGTTTCATCAGAAAGAGAAACCCAGCAGTCACATCGTCATGTTGTTTATACATGAAAATCTGTTAGCTCTTTGTTAATGATTATTTTATCTCCTTATCTTTTCACCTCACGTTTACACTGTCATGTTATTGTTGTTATTAAACTATATGAATAACGTGAAAATAAATCAATAAATAAAGCTATGGGGCGTTATGATGATGGTGATGATGAAGGTAACGTCAGAGGAGGATGAGGATGACGTGGTACTGATGGGCTGATAATGTTTCCTTGTTTTTGTTGGCTCTCTCTCTTTATTACCTAGGAAAATGAGGTCATGCTGTCTGTGACATCATCACAAGGTGACTCACGTTGATGTCATATCAGATAGCCAGACAGTCCACTGGTTGTGGAGTGATATACATAGAATGGTAAATATAGTAGAAATGTACCCAGTGACATGCAGAAAATAAACTGACTCTTATAGAGTCATAGAAGCAAATATAGATAAAGTGTTTTGTTCAATTAAATCAGGTTAACCTGGACAAGTCTGCAGCATGGCAGAGGTTCTGACACATGAAATACTGTTACTGCAGTGAAGAAATACTCTAATATACACAGAGGTTGGACAATGAAACTGAAACGCCTGGTTTTAGATCACAATAATTCATCAGTATGGTGTAGGTCCTCCTTTTGCAGCCAATACAGCATCAGTTCTTCTTGGGAATGACAGATACAAGTCCTGCACAGTGGCCAGAGGGATTTTGAGCCATTCTTCTTGCAGAATAGTGACCAGGTCACTACGTGATGCTGGTGGAGGAAAACGTTTCCTAACACGTTCCTCCAAAATACCCCAAAGTGGCTCAATAATATGTAGATGTGGTGACTGTGCAGGCCATGGGAGATGTTCAACTTCACTTTCATGTTCATCAAACCACTCTGTCACCAGTCTTGCTGTGTGTATTGGTGCATTATCATCCTGATACACAGCACCGTCTTCAGGACACAATAGAACCACTGGGTGCACATGGTCCTCCAGAATGGTTCGGTAGTCCTTGGCAGTGACGTGTCCATCTAGTACAAGTACTGGGCCGAGGGAATGCCATGATATTGCAGCCCAAACCATCACTGATCCACCCCCATGCTTCACTCTAGGCATGCAACAGTCTGCGCTTCTTTGGGGCTTCTCCACACCAGAACTCTCCAGAATGTGAGAAAGACAGTAAAGGTGGACTCATCAGAGAACAATACATGTTTCACATTGTCCACAGCCCAAGATTTTCACTGCCGGCACCATTGAAACCGACGTTTGGCATTGGCATGAGTGACCAAAGGTTTGGCTATAGCAGCCCAGTCATGGATATTGACCCTGTGGAGCTCCTGATGGACAGTTTTGGTGGAAACAGGAGAGTTGAGATGCACATTTAATTCTGCAGTGAGTTGGGGAGCTGTGGTTTTATGTTTTTTGGATACATCCCTTTCAGACAGCTTCCTCTTGCGTCCTCAGTTCCTCCTGTTGGATGTGGGTCATCCTTCTTGGTGGTATGCTGACATTACCCTGGATACATCACAAAGACTTGCTGTCTTGGTCACAGATGTGCACCAACAGTTTGTCCTCTTTTGAACTCTGATATGTCACCCATAATGTAGTGTGCACTGCAATATTTTAAGCAAAACTGTGCTATTACTCTGCTAATTGAACCTTCACACTCTGCTCTTACTGGTGCAATGTGCAATCAATGAAGTTTGGCCACCAGACTGGTCACATTTCACCATGAAACCTCCAACACTAAATTGGCCAGTTTTTCAGTTTCATTGTCCAACCCCTGTATAATATATGTTATACCCTCATGTGTTCATTATAATAATTACAACTTCAGTATCAGCAGCTGATAGCAAACAGCTGTTTCCACTCATGATCAGTTTAAAAGAACAAACACTCATTTCTTTCTATCAAACCATGATGTGGTTGAAATTTCTCTTTAGCAGGAAAAGATTATCTACTAATTTAAAATAATACAGCCTGTTAACAGTGAGCCTGTAGTGCTAACACAACAACACTTAAACAGGCCTATTCCTATTTACACATTAACTTCATATGGTCTTTATCTTCTTACCTGCTGCTCGACACGAACCATCCTAAAGCTCCTCCACATGTTCCTGATTGCTCTGGATCAATGAACAGTCCCTGTCATCCATCCTTTGGATTTAACACAGCTCCGGCCTGCAGCTTGCTTCCCCTGTAGCCGTACAAACTAGTCCAGTGAAGAAATGGAGAAGGAGAAGGAGGTTTGCTGCTCCGCTGTTTGGGCAAATACCTCCAGCTCTGGCTGTGAGGGAGGTTCGCTCATCGCGGGTCAATCTGCGGCAGGCTGACCGGGAGAGAGCGCTAGCGCCTGGGAGCTAGCAGCCGCAACCGCTGCTAGCTAACCCTCTTACGGGTTAATGAGAGTGAAGAACCGGGCTGGTGGACTCAGTTAATGGACGCAGTGGCTCGTCTTCTTCCCCAACTCTTGGCTTTTTAAAATAACACATTAAATAAGTTTGTTTAGCCATCTTTACAACGGTAATATTAGCTAGCTAGGTAGCTAGCTACTAGCTTGTTGACTAACGGCAGCAGCGACTCCCGGCGGGTTCAGAAGTCGTAACCATGGCAACCAGTTACTTCCCGCCTTTTAATAGTTTTAATCAGAATAATATTTAATTTAACACACACAGTAAGTCAACAAGGAATCAAGTTTATACTTATTTCTTTTCATACACATGTTTATTTATTTTCTTCTCTTTGTGAATTTCTCTGTGAGATGAATGTCTATCTATTATCTATCTATTATCTATCTATCTATCTATTATCTATCTATTTATCTATTATCTATCTATTTATCTATTATCTATCTATTTATCTATTATCTATCTATCTATCTATTATCTATCTATCTATTATCTATCTATTTATCTATTATCTATCTATTTATCTATTATCTATCTATCTATTATCTATCTATTTATCTATTATCTATCTATTTATCTATTATCTATCTATCTATTATCTATCTATTTATCTATCTATCTATCTATCTATTATCTATCTATCTATTATCTATCTATTATCTATCTATCTCTCTATTATCTATCTATCTATTATCTATCTATTATCTATCTATCTATTATCTATCTATTTATCTATCTATTATCTATCTATTATCTATCTATTTATCTATTATCTATCTATTTATCTATCTATCTATCTATCTATCTATCTATTATCTATCTATTATCTATCTATCTATCTATTATCTATCTATTTATCTATCTATTATCTATCTATCTATTATCTATCTATTTATCTATTATCTATCTATCTATTATCTATCTATTTATCTATCTATCTATCTATCTATTATCTATCTATTTATCTATTATCTATCTATCTATTATCTATCTATTTATCTATTATCTATCTATCTATTATCTATCTATTTATCTATTATCTATCTATTTATCTATTATCTATCTATCTATCTATTATCTATCTATCTATTATCTATCTATCTATTATCTATCTATTTATCTATTATCTATCTATCTATTATCTATCTATTTATCTATTATCTATCTATCTATTATCTATTATCTATTATCTATCTATTTATCTATTATCTATCTATCTATATATCTATCTAAAAGCGTATTTTGATTAAACAACAACTATAATACAGATTCAGACATATATAGCAGAACCACAGGCCACAAATGATGTCATATTAATATTTATTTCTACTGTATTTTATTTAACCTAAGTTACACAAATAAAATAGATAAAATGTTGTAAACTGACGAAGGCAGTTAACAGTGGGAACAACAATGCTTATCAAGACTGACCACATTAAATTAATAATTCATAATGCTATCTGCAATGTGCACATATCGATCCCAAGATTTACTTCATTCCATTTTTACTCTATTTTTACATGCCATATCTTGTCAGTCGTAGAGCTGCCTTTCGTTGTTTAACGTCAGTGACAATAAATCTCTTTTATATTTTATAATCCACACTTCTGGCACACTTGTAATAACACAAAAGTGTTTTCCCCTGAATAATTCAATACACAAATTAATCTACAGTAAAACAGCTTTGTGCCAACACACCATAAACAGCACAGTCTGCACACCAAAAAATACAACATAATCATGTTGAGATTTACATAATAAGACGAATCCAGGCTTGGCAGTGTTACTTAACAATAAAACCCTTCTCACCTGTACTCTCAGTGTCTGGGTTTACAGCCATACTATTGAAACTTGACCAGCGTTCTTCACTTTGCAGTAAGTGGAAGCGAGGCCCTGCCAAGTGCTGGTCGCTGCACTTAGAAGAAACACCATTATCATTCACACCACGTCATCAGGCCTGGAAGAAGTCCACTGGCAGATGATTCATCACAAACTCTCACCAGAATTTTACAATAATGTGCAGTCCAAAGTGAGGATTAAGCATGCTGGGAAGGGGCATTGTTATTGTGCTTTGGGTGTCTTCGCTGCTGATCTCTATTTAATAATGAATATCCCCATAAACATATTTTTATAGTTGCTACAATACAATTACAATAATTTCTAGAGAGACAGTGAGTATTTTATGCATCACGTGATGTCTGGCTTGAGGAAAATGAGCCCACTTCTATGGCAAAGCATTTATTTAAGGATAAATACACACACAAAATCAACAGTCAATGAATCCATAAACGTCTGTCCATCAGGACCGTGTGAACATACCAGAGTTTCAGGGGGCTCGGAGGCTCGCGGACCCCCTGTGGTTTGGATCCAAGCGGATTACAACCTTCACCAACAAAAGACGCCTCCCCGCCCATGCTGCTGAGCGATCTGCTCCACTGACCGACTGATGCTGCCAAGTAGAAGTGGCTCCTGTTGTGCTGCCGACCCACTGGGGAGACATAAAACAGACGTCCAGCACACACTTGTGTCATTGAACAAACAGGCTGATGAATTTCTGAAGCTCACATTATCATCATTAGTGGAAGGCAGGGTTGGTAGAGTTGCTCAAACAACTAGACGCCAGGAAAAATGTTGGCGTTGGGCGTTTCTGCAAACCACAATGTGTTGACTGTACTGAACCAAAGACATGTTTCACTGTAGAAACTCCATGAAAATGCCATGTGGTTAACGCTATAAAACCATTGATTTGGCAACAAAACCATCATGGTTTCTGTTCACAGCTGCATGACATAACAATGCAATAAAACCACAAAGATTAGGAACCATTTATTTTGGCTTAAAACTACTACAGCTGGTTGTAAAGTGACACAAACGATACAAACATTGGCCTCTTGTATGAAAGCTTGTTTGTTTGGTTTAGTTGGAAAATCACCATCACAAATAGCCCAGAATGTGGCGTCATGACAAGTTATTTCCTAATTTCGTTGTATGCACTGTCATATAATGACAATAAAGGCTTTTTTTTATTTGATTATTTCACACTATTTACACGCCATCTTGTGAGATGGAGTTTATCAGATGGTTACCAGACCGCAATTTAATCTATAACTGATCTGACCACAGGGTCCTTTCAAAAGCTGTTTTAATTACAACATCCTCCACAAAACTGCCCTCCGAGCAGAGGATGGGGTTCAGTTTTGGTAAAAAAAAAGGTCCAGTTAACGGGAATAAAGCTGCGTTCACATGACTCATCAGATGATTCATCCATCCTGAAATCTATCAGTGACTCGACATGTAGATGAACTGTGAGATCACTCAGAGACTGTGTAAAACAATGATCTATAGTCCAACAATAACTATCAGACAGCACTAATAACCTGAGGACATGACCAGACAAGACACAGCACGGTGAGACAGGGCTTGATAGGACACTATAGGACATGACAGGACAAGAAAAAAAAAAACAAACAAGGCTTGACAGGACATGACTGGTTTAACTCCTGAGGGAACGCCAAAGTAATGCAAATTAGGGCTGTCAAATGATTTTTTTTTATTTAATTAATCTAATCTAAAAATTTCAATTGTCTTCCGACTCAAGCTGCCACTTCAACATGCATGTTTGGTTTGTCCATTCTGGGCTACTGTAGAAACATGGTGGAGCAACATGGTGGACATCGTGAACAATAAAAAACAATAAAACAACAACAGTGAAAGAATAGCATAAGTAATAATAATGATAATGATAATAATAATCAAATAATAATAAACATTTTGCAGTATGTACTCAAAAAGAAAAGAGATTTTCACATTGCTCATTCATCTATTTTTAATGTTATTATCTATTTTTCACTTTCTATGTATTGCTGTGTTCACTGTGGAAAGGAAAGGAAGTATTTGTTTCCTGAACCCTTGAATCTAATATTGATCCTTTAAGAGTTTACTGCCACTGTGAATACAGATACACATTTTTATCATTATATAATATGAACCATATATGATAACGTTATAATTGATATGGAACTTCTGCACCACATTATGTTGCACACAAAACAAAACAGGGTGTACTGTCTCTTTAAGAGCTGTCACTGCTCTTTCTCGCTAGCATCCCGCTGCTTGTTATTTTCTGCAACAAGATGGCGGTCGTCCCTGAGAGCAGAGTGCTCACTTTCAGCGTTTTTAAATGGAGCTCTTACTCCTCTACATATTTACCCGAGTGAGTAACGCACACGGTAGTTGGCCCGCATTATGCATGAGGTTTTGTGCTCACATGGGGTCTCTGATCGCCTCAATGCAGCAGTGTTTCTTCCGGCCTAGCTCGTCTATGACCCGAGCCAGCTAGCGTTTTTTGTTAGCGGCGGTAGGGGCGTTCGGTGTTGATACGATGCAGCCCGATGGGGATGTTTCTTATTGTCATTTCAAACGTTTGTGATTATTAGTAAAGTATGAATGATTATACATTTTATAACACGACATTCAGATATATATTTGGAACTTGTAATTATTCACTAGTGTCATACACATCATACAATACATAAGAGTGAAGTTCTTGTGCGCCGCCCCTCTGTTTTAGCTGTTTTATTTACCTTCATATATATTTTGTTCACTTAAACGCTGCTTGTTTTAAACCAACAAGATTCATTCCTGTACTTTGCCAAATGAGTTGTGAAAACAATACTGGATTGTAAGAACTTGAGTATGCAACGTGAAGTCCGGCACCTAAGTTTGTGAAAAACGAACGTCCATGTAGCGCAATAGTAGCTAGCGCTAACTAGCTGCTAACAAATAGCTCTGCTTTAACAACAACTTGCTTCTTTACCTGCTGCTTTAGTGAAGCGTTGGTGGTCGCATGGTATTCATGGCATGAAATACACAAATAAACACGGTAAATGTCATAGTTTATAAGAGAAGTCACTCTTAGTTGCAGAGCAGTAGCCTGTTGCTAGTTCAACATCCATACTGTACAGTTACAGGTTAGCTGCATTAGCATAAGTACTAAGCTACTGCTAGCTTATAACCCAGCTAACGACACTGTAATAATTAAATGAATTTACGATTTGACAGCCAGGATAAAAATGCTCTTGATATGAGATTTGCCGTGTGAATGACAGTCTCGCATAATCTGTGTGACCTGTATCAGTAGTATTGTCAGTGGTGGATGAAGTACATGTAGCAATACTGCAGTGTAAAAATACACTCTGTTCCGAGTATAAGCGCTTCATTCAAAACTGAAGTATAAGTATAAACATCAACACATATTGTAGTACCAAAATGTACCAACAGTGACTTCATATGCTGCCGGGGAGATTAATCCATAAGAAATAATTAATTAGATCAGATTAATTAGACAGCTTAACTAATGTCATCCAATAAATAGTGTGTGTTGTGCAGTAAAATTTGACCTATTGGCCTTCAAAATGTAGAGAAATCATAAACACCTCAGTTGTACTTTAGTGTCGTATCGTAAAGCTGCTGTGTCTCCTCTGTTTTGCTGCTCTGATGATTAAAATGTGACTTTCTCTTTGTTTTTTAGGAATATTTTGGTGGACAAACCTAATGACCAGTCTTCCCGGTGGTCTTCTGAGAGCAACTATCCTCCACAGGTACGTCTGCTGCTCTCTCCACCTTTCAGATGGAGCTGATCATGGGAAGTGATTCAGGGTGGTTTGTTTGTATAGACAGACAGACAGACATATATATATTTTCCATACAGTAGATCACACAAAATGTACATTTCTCACACAAAACAGACAAAAGTAACATGTGTGTTGATATTGAAATCTGAATCTAAATTTCCAAGATTAAAATCACTCATTTGTGAGACAATGGGAGGTTTTTACCAACGGCTCATGAACGTGTCTGAGATTTGACTTTGAAGTTGTCGAACTGGTAGGAAGGCTTCCTCTGTTTCCTCTTGAACTCGTTGACCGACTGCAGGTTTGAGTTTGAGGTTAAACCCGAAAGTTTGTGTCGTACGGAGAGAGGAAGTGAAGCGTTTCAAAACAATGCTTAACTACTCGCCACTCAGGTCAAGCACCAAAGAGACAACAATAAGCATAAAGAGATGTACTGTGTTGTACTGTGTGGCTGGAGAGGTTTTTACATCACAGTTCATTATCTCAGGGTTAATTTCATTTCTCATCTGTTGGTCAGTTTTGAGAAGTAACGGTAACACCAAAGGTGAAATGATTGAAGTAGAATATTTTTACTGGTCCTCCTTTGGGGGAACTTCACATGTTACAGCAACATGGACAAGTTAAAAGTAAGAAATACAATAATAAAATAATAGAATAAGTAATAATAATGTTAATAAATATTTACTTAATGTACTAATATAATTTTAATCAGCAAATGAAAATGAAATACAATACTTTAATGATATGACTGATAATTAGAGTCAGTTTATTTTAGCTTTTTGTGTTGGTCTGTAACATAAACCACGCAAGACAAAATTAAACTAAAAAAATACAAAAATCAAGGAATACATACATTTAGAATAGAAGAGAAATTACAATAAAAATACAAAAATGTTGTAAAATATGTTTATGTTTTTATTACAATGAAAGCTCTATAGAAGATAATTGCAGTCATAATAACGTGCATTTCTGGATTAAAATTATCCATGAAGTAGAGCTGCAGCGGTTAAACGATCAGTTGCTACTATGTATTATTTATTTTTCTAAATTCTCTGATTGCAGCTTCTTAAATGTAAAATATTTCTGAATATCTTTGACGTCACCTTGTCCACATTCTTCATCGTTTTCTGACTTTTTTTTTTAGCCCAAGCATCTGGTCGATTAATGGAGGAAATTGACAGATTGATCCACAATAAAATAAAATAAAATAAATAAAATAAAGGGAAGTCGCGGCTGCGGCGTGAAATAGCAGATGGGAAGGTAGCACCTGACCGATTAATCAGTTCAGCTCTCTTCAAAATAATCAACATCGGCCAGAATTTTTCAGATTAAACGCTGATTATTTTCATAAAACAGTGCAGCATTAAATGGTGTCCTAGCGCTATTTATCCAGTAGATGGAGCACCAGCTGTAGCAGTCTCTTTCACTTTGTTTCATACATGGTAGCTTCACATCCAGACGTCTGACGACTGAAGTCCTTCATGGTGTGAAAATGTGGCTTAAAACAGAATTAAAGTCAGTTTATGACCACTTCACATGCACCATTGAATGAAATTCACCGTTAAGTTTGAATAAAGTTTCTCTGATTTGAACCTTGTTAGAAGCAGCCTGGACAGACAACATGTTATAATAAGTACACTACTGAAAAATACACCATAGTTACAGTCATTTGACACATTTTAATGGACAAATGCTCCATATTAAACCTTTAAATCTGTGTCCAAAGTGTGAAAACACTGAGGCAGGACATCCAGGAAAGAAGTTATTTCTGCTGAAAATGTGTCCAAACAGTAAATCAGTAAAAAATAGAATAAAAACAAAAATAAAACAGGCCAGGGTGTGTAAATGATGAGTCATTGATCAGGCTGAACTAAGGCCTGTTGACTCGGGACAAACTGGGTCAAAAGGCAGCAGAAATGCTTTTATTTGCTGTTGATCGTAGCGGCTGTCAGTGAAAGTCATGTGACGTGACTTCAGTGTTTATTATCAAAGGTTCCTCCCAGATTAATATGGATAAAGGCTCCAGACGTGGACCTGATGGAGTACACCAGTCCATAACATCCTCTTCTCTTTCCTCTTCGTTCAGTTTTTGGTCCTGAAGTTGGAGAGGCCGGCGATCGTTCAGAGCATCACCTTCGGGAAGTACGAGAAGACTCACGTCTGCAACCTGAAGAAGTTTAAAGTGTTCGGTGGGATGAGCGAAGAAAACATGACGGAGCTTTTGTCCAGGTGCAGATTATTAATAAAATACCAGCATTCATTCAGTCATAGTGAGCCGTTAGCAACACGGCTAAACCTGGTGCTAACCCTGGTGCTAGTCCTAGCTAACGACAGGGCGGTCAAAGGATTCTTTTTTATTGGACATTTAAAACTCTCTTATTGATTATTTCTCATCAGTTCTTCAGGTCTGTGGATCACTGATAAATAGTAGCTTTAGCCTGTTAGCTGTTAGCATCCGTCTGATTAGCTGCACTAGCATTAGCTTAGCTCATAGCTGCTAGCTCTGACTGGAAGTACTTCCCTGATGTTTTAATTAAAGTTAAAGTCCCGGTCCTGCTCGAGGAGAACTGTGAATGCACGGCTGAAAAATGTCTTCTTTGAGGTGTCATAATGTGGGAAAAGTTGGCTCTGTTCACGTGTTTTCCTCACTAAATGCTGCCATTAGCAGACGGATCAGGGCTAATTGTCAGTAATGTAACTTGTCTTTCCTTCTTCCTCTTCCAGTGGCCTTAAGAACGACTACAACAAGGAAACATTCACCTTAAAGCACAAGATCGACGAGCAGATGTTTCCCTGCAGATTTGTCAAAATAGGTGAGAGCTGATGTGTTTTCCAGAAGCTTTAATATTCATATTATTATAGATAATTAGCTTTTTGTCAGGCTGTGAGATTTTTGAATGAGGATTATTGCAGAAAATGGAATTTCTAAGGTTACAAACAAATAAAATTTAGTTAGTTATGAATATTATATTCTGCTTCACTGTTTTAATCTTTTCTCTTTCTCCTGTGTCTCAGTGCCTCTGATGTCATGGGGTCCTAGTTTTAATTTCAGCATCTGGTACATCGAGCTGCACGGCATTGAAGATCCAGATGTGGTGCAGCCCTGCCTTAACTGGTACAGCAAGGTGAGGCCCAACAGTTTTCTCTCATCAAACCAGCAGGAAAACATTCAATCTACCAACTTTGTTGTAAACAAGAATCTCAGTTAAAGTTTATTAACTTCCCACTCTGAGTTCTCTTTAAATCCAGCCCATCTGTAACTTAATGTAAGGCAGGAAAAATGCAAACAAAAAACAGCACCGTTACTGTAATGGAGAAGCCTTTAGCGGGTCTTTTGTGTATATTACATTATATTATATTATATTATATTATAATTTACTATATTATATAATTTTAATTTGTATTTTTATTATATTGTTTTATTTCATATTGTACAATATTATGCTATTTTATATTAGATTTATTTTATTATATTTTATCGTACTGTATTATTTTATATTTTATTGTAATATATTATTTTATATTGTAAAATATTATACTATTATATATTAGGTTTATTTTATTATCTTTTATCATACTGTATTATATTATTTTATATTTTATTGTACTATATTATGTTATATTGTACAATATTATACTATTTTATATTAGATTTATTTTATTATATTTTATCATACTGTATTATATTATTTTATATTTTATTGTACTATATTATGTTATATTGTACAATATTATACTATTTTATATTAGATTTATTTTATTATCTTTTATCATACTGTATTATATTATTTTATATTTTATTGTACTATATTATGTTATATTGTACAATATTATACTATTTTATATTGGATTTATTTTATTATATTTTATCATACTGTATTATATTTTTTTTGTATTTTATTCTATTACATTATGTTATATTGTACAATATTATATTATTTTATTTTATTGTACCATATTAACCTTTCGACAGCAGGGACCAGGGTCTTTTCTGGAGGTGGAGAAAGTTCCTGCTCGAGGTCTAGAACTTTCTGAAAGTACCAGAACTGTTTGGGTGGATGAGCATCACTGAACCGCCTCGTTCTTAAAACAAGGAAGTGCTCTAGTATCCATTCAGGACCTTTTTAGGATGGTGGGAGAGCATTTCTGGTTGTTTGACGACTTTAAAAGTTTTTGGCATTTTCTTTTTTTCTCCTCGTTGCAGTACAGAGAACAGGAAGCCATCCGCCTTTGCCTCAAACACTTCAGACAGCATAACTACACAGAGGCCTTCGAGTCGCTGCAGAAGAAAACCAGGATAGCTCTGGAGCACCCGATGCTAACCCACCTGCACGACCGGCTGGTGCTGCAAGGAGACTTCGACGCCTGCGAGGAGCTCATCGACAAAGCTGTGCGAGGTATCTGACATATAATATATCATATGTACGTGGTGGCACTGCAGGTTAATGCGTTAACGGCTCCATGCTCTCTCTCCTTGCTAGACGGCTTGTTTAACCAGTATATCAGCCAGCAGGAGTACAAGCCCAGGTGGAGTCAGATCATCCCCAAGTGCAACAAAGGTACAAGCGCCCAAGAAATCAGCCGGGACGACGTGAACAGTGAGAGCATCTATTCAAGTGGGGGGATATTTTGTCCTGATCAGACGTTTCAGAGTGAAAGCACTGAGTCGTCGTAGCTAACCTCCCTCCTTCCTCCTTCCTCTTCCTCCATCCTGTCCTCTCTGCAGGTGACGGTGACGACAACAGGCCGGGGATGAGGGGAGGACATCAGATGGTGATTGACGTCCAGACCGGTGAGACCCAGACACCATGACTCATGTGCTTCTACTCCGGCTCTGTTTTGTGATCGTTTAATAGAATTAATCCTCACTGAGATCTGCTTTCATTCTGACAGAGACGCTCAGTCATTGTTTACTCATTGTTGTTGTTTTTTACGTTGTTGTTGGTGTGCTTCACCGCTGGTCATCTGAAAAACAAAAGCCACTGATAGGGGAGGTTTGTGGTAAAAGTTTATAGTGGAGGTTTGTGGTAAAAGTTTATAGTGGAGGTTTGTGGTAAAAGTTTATAGTGGAGGTTTATGGTAAAAGTTTATAGTGGAGGTTTATGGTAAAAGTTTATAGTGGAGGTTTATGGTAAAAGTTTATAGTGGAGGTTTGTGGTAAAAGTTTATAGTGGAGGTTTATGGTAAAAGTTTATAGTGGAGGTTTGTGGTAAAAGTTTATAGTGGAGGTTTATGGTAAAAGTTTATAGTGGAGGTTTATGGTAAAAGTTTATAGTGGAGGTTTATGGTAAAAATTTATAGTGGAGGTTTGTGGTAAAAGTTTATAGTGGAGGTTTATGGTAAAAGTTTATAGTGGAGGATTATAGTGGAAGTTTATAGTGGAGGTTTGTGGTAAAAGTTTATAGTGGAGGTTTATGGTAAAAGTTTATAGTGGAGGTTTGTGGTAAAAGTTTATAGTGGAGGTTTATGGTAAAAGTTTATAGTGGAGGTTTGTGGTAAAAGTTTATAGTGGAGGTTTATGGTAAAAGTTTATAGTGGAGGTTTATGGTAAAAGTTTATAGTGGAGGTTTGTGGTAAAAGTTTATAGTGGAGGTTTATGGTAAAAGTTTATAGTGGAGGTTTGTGGTAAAAGTTTATAGTGGAGGTTTATGGTAAAAGTTTATAGTGGAGGTTTGTGGTAAAAGTTTATAGTGGAGGTTTATGGTAAAAGTTTATAGTGGAGGTTTATGGTAAAAGTTTATAGTGGAGGTTTGTGGTAAAAGTTTATAGTGGAGGTTTATGGTAAAAGTTTATAGTGGAGGTTTATGGTGAAGTTTATAGTGGAGGTTTGTGGTAAAAGTTTATAGTGGAGGATTATAGTGGAAGTTTATAGTGGAGGTTTATGGTAAAAGTTTATAGTGGAGGTTTGTGGTAAAAGTTTATAGTGGAGGTTTATGGTAAAAGTTTATAGTGGAGGTTTATGGTAAAAGTTTATAGTGGAGGTTTATGGTAAAAGTTTATAGTGGAGGTTTATGGTAAAAGTTTATAGTGGAGGTTTATGGTAAAAGTTTATAGTGGAGGTTTATGGTAAAAGTTTATAGTGGAGGTTTGTGGTAAAAGTTTATAGTGGAGGTTTGTGGTAAAAGTTTATAGTGGAGGTTTGTGGTAAAAGTTTATAGTGGAGGTTTATGGTAAAAGTTTATAGTGGAGGATTATAGTGGAAGTTTATAGTGGAGGTTTGTGGTAAAAGTTTATAGTGGAGGTTTATGGCAAAAGTTTATAGTGGAGGTTTGTGGTAAAAGTTTATAGTGGAGGTTTATGGCAAAAGTTTATAGTGGAGGTTTATGGCAAAAGTTTATAGTGGAGGATTATAGTGGAAGTTTATAGTAAAAAATTATAGTGGAAGTTAATAGTAAAATTTTATAGTTTAGGTTTATAATGGAAGTTTACAGTAGAGGTTTATATTGGAAGTTTATAGTAAAAAATTATAGTGTTAATTTATGGTAGAGGTTTATAGTAAAAAATTATAGTGTTAATTTATGGTAGAGATTTATAGTAAAAATTATAGTTTAGGTTTATAATGGAAGTTTACAGTAGAGGTTTATATTGGAAGTTTATAGTAAAAAATTATAGTGTTAATTTATGGTAGAGGTTTATAGTAAAAAATTATAGTGTTAATTTATGGTAGAGGTTTATAGTAAAAAATTATAGTTTTGGTTTATCATGGAAGTTTACAGTAGAGGTTTATATGAAACATTTATAGTAGAGGTTTATAGTGGAGGTTTATAGTAGTATGTATGTATAACATCCTGGTTCCCAAGTGTGCATTATGCAAATAACAAAAAGGAGTTAATTGTTGTTGTTGTTGTTGTTGTTGTTTGTTGCAGAGACTGTTTACCTGTTTGGGGGCTGGGATGGCACTCAGGACCTGGCTGACTTCTGGGCTTACAGTGTTCAGGAAAACCAGTGGGCCTGTATCTCCAGAGACACTGAGAAAGAGGTGAGAGAGCCCCTGTTTAAACCCACTAATACTGATCAATAGATCAAACACTAATACTGATCAATAGATCAAACACTAATACTGATCAATAGATCAAACACTAATACTGATCAATAGATCAAACACTAATACTGATCAGTAGATCAAACACTAATACTGATCAATAGATCAAACACTAATACTGATCAATTGATCAAACACTAATACTGATCAGTAGATCAAACACTAATACTGATCAATAGATCAAACACTAATACTGATCAATAGATCAAACACTAATACTGATCAATTGATCAAACACTAATACTGATCAATAGATCAAACACTAATACTGATCAATTGATCAAACACTAATACTGATCAGTAGATCAAACACTAATACTGATCAATAGATCAAACACTAATACTGATCAATTGATCAAACACTAATACTGATCAGTAGATCAAACACTAATACTGATCAATAGATCAAACACTAATACTGATCAATAGATCAAACACTAATACTGATCAGTATATCAAACACTAATACTGATCAGTAGATCAAACACTAATACTGATCAATAGATCAAACACTAATACTGATCAATTGATCAAACACTAATACTGATCAATAGATCAAACACTAATACTGATCAATAGATCAAACACTAATACTGATCAATAGATCAAACACTAATACTGATCAATAGATCAAACACTAATACTGATCAATAGATCAAACACTAATACTGATCAATAGATCAAACACTAATACTGATCAATAGATCAAACACTAATACTGATCAATTGATCAAACACTAATACTGATCAATAGATCAAACACTAATACTGATCAATAGATCAAACACTAATACTGATCAATTGATCAAACACTAATACTGCTCAATAGATCAAACACTAATACTGATCAATAGATCAAACACTAATACTGATCAATAGATCAAACACTAATACTGATCAATAGATCAAACACTAATACTGATCAGTAGATCAAACACTAATACTGATCAATAGATCAAACACTAATACTGATCAATTGATCAAACACTAATACTGATCAGTAGATCAAACACTAATACTGATCAATAGATCAAACACTAATACTGATCAATAGATCAAACACTAATACTGATCAATTGATCAAACACTAATACTGATCAATAGATCAAACACTAATACTGATCAATTGATCAAACACTAATACTGATCAGTAGATCAAACACTAATACTGATCAATAGATCAAACACTAATACTGATCAATTGATCAAACACTAATACTGATCAATAGATCAAACACTAATACTGATCAATAGATCAAACACTAATACTGATCAGTATATCAAACACTAATACTGATCAGTAGATCAAACACTAATACTGATCAATAGATCAAACACTAATACTGATCAATTGATCAAACACTAATACTGATCAATAGATCAAACACTAATACTGATCAATAGATCAAACACTAATACTGATCAATAGATCAAACACTAATACTGATCAGTATATCAAACACTAATACTGATCAATAGATCAAACGCTAATACTGATCAGTAGATCAAACACTAATACTGATCAATAGATCAAACACTAATACTGATCAATAGATCAAACGCTAATACTGATCAATTGAGCAAACACTAATACTGATCAGTAGATCAAACACTAATACTGATCAATAGATCAAACACTAATACTGATCAATTAATCAAACACTAATACTGATCAGTAGATCAAACACTAATACTGATCAATAGATCAAACACTAATACTGATCAATTAATCAAACACTAATACTGATCAATAGATCAAACACTAATACTGATCAATTAATCAAACACTAATACTGATCAATAGATCAAACACTAATACTGATCAATTAATCAAACACTAATACTGATCAATAGCTCAAACACTAATACTGATCAATAGATCAAACACTAATACTGATTAACTCTTTAAGTGCCAGCTGTTTTTTTAAAACAGGAAGTGTCTTGCTCCAGTGTTTTTGTCCATTTTGAGTCATATTTCTAGACCCACAGAATATTTAGTACTATGTCTCTGAAAACAGTGAATAGCTCAAATGAAAGAAGAGACTCTCTATTTCATCATGAAAAAAAAATGTTTGTTTTTACCTTGTTCCATTCTTGTTTTATCAGAGGTAGATTAGAGGACACTTTCACCAAAATCACCACTTTTTGTCCAGATTCTGTTTGTTTTGCTCTCTAATCTCGATCGTCTCCACTTCCTGTTTTGATCTCTGTGGTGTATATTGTCCCGGCTACAAATCACAGAACCCCCAACATCACTCACAGGCTGCAGCAGACCGTGATCAGCGACCAGCTGCAAAAAAAAACCCCACTTTGATGTAGTATTACGTCAATGGCACTCAAGCATCAGATTTTGAATGACGTCATATTACGTCAGTGGCGCTCAAAGAGTTAATAGCTAAAACACTAATACTGATTAATAGATGAATCACAGGTCTGAGAACGTTCTGTCTGAGCTTCAGTCTTGTTTAGAAGGTTTTTTTTTTTTTAGAACTCCTGTACTCATTTCCAAAATTCACAACAGGTTTTTCTGCTTCAATCCACGTTTGTTGGCATTTAGCCCTCCAAAACAAATAAAACTATGTCTGCTCTCCAGCTATTGGTGCACACAGAGAGGCATTCAGCCATTCAGTAAAGGTACCCAAAATAATAACGAAAAATATTACTAATAAATGCACAATAAGATAAATAAATAAAGAGAGAGATGCCTGGTATCCAGAGCTTATTGGTTATTATTTTTTAGACACTTGTTACTTCTCTGATTATAAAGCGTCTGTTTTCTGTCCACCGTCCAGAGCGGTCCTAGCGCTCGCTCCTGCCATAAGATGTGCATCGACTCTCAGCGGCGGCAGATCTACACTCTGGGCCGCTACCTGGACTCCAGCGTCAGGAACAGCAAGTCTCTGAAGAGCGACTTCTACCGCTACGACATCGACGGCAACACCTGGACGCTGCTGAGCGAGGACACGTCGGCTGACGGAGGGCCGAAGCTGGTGTTTGACCACCAGGTAGCTGCTGGTCTCTTCTTTCATTTAAAGAAAAAAAGTGAGATATTTTTTAAACCATAGAGCAGGTTTAAGTGCTGTATAAATACTGTGACAGTATTTAATAGTAAATCAAGATTCACAGTGACTGTGCCAAAAATATGGACTGTGCTGGATTTCTGTCCATCTGTGACGTCTTTTATTTTAAACACTCTGAATGGTCCCACTTTATTTCCTGACAGGAAGTAAACATGGACGGTAAATTCAGGCATATCCAGACAGACTGTCTGAGGAGAATCTATAAAGAAACAAAATGAGCAACAATATATACAGACAGGGGAAGCATTCAGTAATTACCTCAATAATAATGTGTACAGAAAACAAGAACTGCTGCTAATAATCAGAATAAGGAAGTTTATTATTACCAAGTAAGTTTGCACGACACAAAACAGAGCGCAGATATAAGAACGAGAGATAATAAAGTGAGAATAAGACTAAATAAAGGGTTAAATGCAGACAGTACAGTGCAGTATAGCTGCAATGCAGACAGCAGCACACGATGTAAAGAAATAATAAGATAAGAGATAATTAAACTATCTAACAGCAGCTCAAGTTAAACTGTGGAAATAATAAAGTGCAATAAAGTCTGTCTTAAAGAAATCAAGTGAGGCTAATAACTGAACGGCTACATACAGAAAACAAACCTGTTATATAAGATAAGAGAAACCTTAACCTTAAATAATAAGGGCCTCTATAAAACAATAAGAAACCAGAGGCAGCGACATAAATAAACAAGTAGAATAAGATTCAAAGTGTTTCTTATCATGTGAGCAGGAAGGAAACAGTGTGACCCAGAGTGATAAATCAAGTGTTTAAAAATAAGTAAATAAAGGCAGCTAAAAGGAAACCATAAAAAAAAAAAAAATAATGCAGCTTTGAAAATCAAAAGGTGAGGCAGCGGCTCCTCACACTTCCTGTTTCCTCCTGCAGATGTGCATGGACTCGGAGAAGCACATGATCTACACGTTCGGCGGTCGGATCCTGACGTGTAACGGCAGCGTGGAGGACAGCCGGACGTCGGAGCCTCAGTTCAGCGGCCTGTACGCCTACCACTGCCAGGCCGCCACCTGGAGCCTCCTGAGGGAGGACTCCTGTAACGCCGGGCCGGAGGACGTCCAGTCCCGCATCGGCCACTGCATGCTGTTCCACACCGTGAGTCCAGTCCTGAAGTCCGGGGCCACTTTTTACCGTTAGCCTCAATGCTAACCATTGATTCCCCTTTCATTAGAGAAACCGCTGCCTGTACGTGTTCGGAGGTCAAAGGTCAAAGACGTACCTCAACGACTTCTTCAGCTACGACGTGGACGGAGACCATGTGGAGATCATATCTGACGGCACCAAGAAGGACTCCGGCATGGGTGAGCTGAGTTTTTATGTCTAGACAGCAGCCTGATCAGTTCAGGGGTCTGCAGCATTTCCTGTCAGACTGTACTGGAGCCACACAAATAACTGTACTTAGACAAACTGATGGCAGGTCATCAAGCAGAACTCCATTCAAAAAATCAAGAAAACTAACAACACAGTCATAATTAACGATCAAACACGCTGATAAAATGAGATAAACCATCTTTTCTGAATCTGTCCAAGCTTCTCCTGGAATTCAGCAAACAAATAATCCAGCAAAGAGCATCTATAATATATAATATATAAATATATATAGTTATACTGCATGTACAATATGGAGCAGCAATAAAGATGATGTTTTTCTACTCAACAAACAACTCTTAATGAGCAGGAGATAAAATGTGTCAGTCTAATAAATTAAAACAGAACTATACAGGACTGTTTATGCTCCTCATATTTGGAGAAAATTAATAAAATGTGACGCATATTTTAAATGACAAAATATTTTTAAAAACGTTATTGTATTGTAGAGAAATTATGCAACAAATTTAATTAAAAGAATTAAAATAAAAAAATATATTTCCATGTATTTTTTTTTTTCGCCAGCAGGGAAATAAAACCTTTTCCTCTTCTTCCTCCTGATCCGGTCTGCTTCTTTATGCTTTATGTCTATTTTTATACTTCATAGTTTATCAGTCATAGCCAAAATATCTGTGGGACTAATAACTAATAATCAGTTAACAATATATAAAAGTCTACTAACTAAATACAACTTAGTTTTATTAATAATTGTTCTAGTTTTAGTTTGTATTAAGGGTTTGTTTAGTTCAGTTTAGTTAGTATTTTAGTCCAGTTTTTTCTTGTTTTCCTGTAGTTTAGCCTTGTTTAGTTTCAGGTTGTTTTTATGTTTTATTTTAGTTCAGGCCCTGTTTGTTTCTCCATTGTGTTGAATTTTCTCTCCATCTGTTGCAGGAAGAAGGCAGTTTGTCAGACTTTCTGCTCTACACTCAGGACTATTTTTATTTATTTATTTTTTTTATTATTTCCAGTGCCGATGACGGGCTTCACCCAGAGAGCCACCATCGACCCAGAGCTCAACGAGATCCACGTCCTGTCAGGTCTCAGCAAAGACAAGGACAAGCGTGAGGAGAACGTCCGCAACTCCTTCTGGATCTACGACATCGCTCGCAACAACTGGTAAATAAAAACACAGACGGGTTTCTGTGGAGCGTTTCTTCACCAGACGCCTCAGAGTGAATGAATTTCTCCTTCTCAGGTCGTGTGTCTATAAGAACGACCAGGCGGTGAAGGAAAACCCCAGCAAAGCTCTGCAGGAGGAGGAGCCGTGTCCTCGCTTCGCTCACCAGCTGGTCTACGACGAGATGCACAAGGTAGGTTTACCTTAATCTCTCTGCAGGGAGAGAAAATAATACTAAACCAGAGACGACTCCTGAGTCTGAGGACGACTGGACGCTTGAGAGGCTCTAAATATACTCATTTAAAAAAATAAAAATCATCATCCATTTAACGTTTTTATTTTATTTTGTTTTTGTTTTTATTTTTGATTTTAGTTGTATTTTACTTTAGTTTGTTTACTGTTTTATTATAGTATTTTTTTCAATTAATTTTAGTTTTAGTCTAGTTTTACTTTAGATTTAGTTTTTATTTTAGTTTTAGTTTGTTTTATTTTTTATTTTAGTTTTACTTTAGTCTAATTTTAGTTTAGTTTTAGTTTGTTTTGCTAGTTTTATTTTTGTTTTTATTTATTTTTAATCTTATTTTAGTTTATTTTAGTTTTTTCATTAGTTTTATTTTTTAATTTTATGTATTTTATATGATGATGACGATGATCCTGCTCACTTATATAATAATTATATATTTTTTTTTTTTCACTAAATGTTGCACACATCAGAAAAGTCCATCCTGGCTGCATTATAACAGCAGCACCTCAACTGTGGAGTTGTTTCTTTGAACATTTGTTACCATGGAAACAAAGCGATGGCACTTGATTTGTGTCTGAGCAGTAGTTTGATGACAGGAAACTGAACAGGTGTGTTTCTCCAGGTGCATTACCTGTTCGGAGGAAACCCTGGTAAGTCCTGCTCTCCTAAGATGCGTCTGGACGACTTCTGGTCCCTGAAACTGTGTCGACCCTCCAAGGAGTATCTGCTGCGCCACTGCAGATACCTCATCAGGAAGTACAGGTCCGCTGCTGACGAGTTCGTTTTTACCGTCAATATTTATGATTATTATTATCATTATGATGACTTATGGATTTTTTCTCTCACTATGACTTGTTTACGCTGCTGCAGGAAGTCAATTTCCACCAATGGGGATCAATAAAAAGACAAATAGTTCAAGAAATGTTGAGAAATATAGAATTTTTTTTTACTTAATGACAATAATGGTACAGTGTGTATCATGTATATAATAATAATATTTTTTTATTTTTCATATGCGTATTACGGTATTTTTATAAGATTTTCTTTAATTAAATTAAAGTAGTAACAATATTTATTTCTCATTTTCTATCTGAACTGTGTTCGATGATGTCATGATCATGTGAGGCGGCCATGTTGGATCTTGATGTTTCTGGTCGCTCAGGTTTGAGGAGAAAGCCCAGTCGGAGCCTCTGAGCGCTCTGAAGTACCTGCAGAACGACCTGTCGCTGACGGTGGACCACACGGACCCTGATGAGACCAAAGAGGTGCTGGATCCAGCTGGTCTGAGGTCAGAGCTCAGCAGGACTTCCTGTTTCCTGTTAACCGTCCTCTTTGTGTTTCAGTTCCAGCTGCTGCCCTCGGCTCTGTTCAAGTCCAGCTCCGACTTCATCCCTCTGGGTGAGAAACCTGAACCTTTCTAACGTCTGATGCAGTGCTCTTTGAAACCAGGAGGTGGCAGCGTCTCCTCAGTAAAACATGTTAACAGAGTTTCCAGGATTAAAGGACATTACAAAGATGATTTTAACCATCTGTCTAGAAACAGAACAGACCTGAGTCTCTCTGAGAGGACCATGACAGAAAATCACCACCTCTCCTCTCCTTCTTTCTCCTTTCTTCTTCCTCTCCTCCTCCTCCTCTCTTTCTCCCCTCTCCTCCTCTCTCCTCCTCTCTCTCCTCCTCCTCTCTTCCTCCTTTACCTCCCCTCTCTTCTCCTCCTCTCTCCCCCTCCTCTCTCCTCCTCCTCTGCTCCTCTCCCCTCCTCTCTTCTCCTTCTCTCTCCTCCTCTCCTCCTCTTCCTTTTACTCCTCTTCTCCTCTCTCTTCCTCCCCTCTCTCTTCCTCCTCCCCCTCCTCTCTCCTCCTCCTCCTCTCCTCCTCTTCTCCCCTCCTCTCTCCTCCTCCTCTCCTCTCCTTCTCTCCTCCTCTCTTCCTCTCTTCCTCCTCTCTTCCTCCTCTCTCCTCCTCCTCTCTTCCTCTCCTCCTCCTCTCAGGTTTCTCAGATGTGGACCAGACTTACGCTCAGAGGACTCAGCTTTTCGACACTCTCGTTAACTTCTTCCCGGACAGCATGACTCCACCCAAAGGTAACCTGGTGGACCTCATCACGCTCTAGCCCCTCCCACCTGACGCCTCACCTGGCGGACCACACCTGCACCTGACTGGACGGAGGAGACTGAGGCCATTTTTTTTTCTGTTTCCTGGGAGGAATATCACTTAATGTGGAGCTCCATCGCCGCCTGCTGGTGAAGGTTGGGAACGTACAGTCACAACATGGCGGTATACACTAAATATTACATATAAATTTATACTTAAATAAGTATAAATATAAAAACCACTGATACGAGGTGTTTTTCTTTTCTGTTTGGGTTTCGTCCTCAAAGCTCCTCTAAACTCTGCCAACAGAAGTTATTTTTATTTTTTTCCTGCCAAAAAAAACAAAAATAAGGATTTGTTTTCAGTGTTTTTTTTTGGTTTTCGCTTCGTACCCAAGCTAACGCCCAGATGACGTCCGTTCATTCAAACTTCAAAAATTAATTTACTTGAAGCCACATGCCCTTATTTATGATCATGATTTCCACACAGAGGCAATTTAATCGTGTTGTAGTAACAATAGAGGAATTATTCTATGAGATAAAGTTTAATATATATATATCTGGAAATATACCTGGTTGGTTTGGGTTGTTTCCTGTAAAAGCGGCTGGTAAAGTTCCCCTCAGTAGTTAATGGACTGTAATGAAATATGTAAATATACATAAAGGACATTTTCAGGGTCCCATATAATGAAACTTTGTGCTCTACAGTTAATACTCTTTGGGAAGAATTTAAAGCAGTGAATGGAGTGTCCGTTTTAATAATCATGTTGACGAAATATTCCTTAAGTTGTTGAAAAAGTTGGTGAAATGTTTTTTTTTTCCCACCTATAAAGTTCCAAACATGCACCTGAAGTAGATGGCAGGAGTAAATGAACAGTTCAGGATATAATTGTTCTAGAAAAAAAGATCTGTAAAAAAAAAAAAAAAAAAAATCTGCCAAAAATGTAGCATTTCAACATGCAAATATACAATAATATTCATATTTTTATAAACAATCTTCATTTCAAAAATAACATTTAAATCCTTTGTGTGTTACTAGAGCATTTTCGACACCTAAAGGAAAGTTTTACTGTACGCTATTTTCACTGCTTTTCCTCTCTGACATTATTATGTACGTCCTCGTCAAAGCCACCAAACTCCAGTCAAAAAAAGAGTCATTTAAGCTTTCTGAACACAACAGCTGTTGGTCCAATGCTTCCATAGTTTAGGATCACTGCTGAGCGTCTGTCAGACCAGTTTTTGCGGCTCTAGTCTGAGTTTATTTTTTTTGCTGATTCATGGCGTTGAATCAGACAGAGAAATCTCTCTGATTGGTCGTTGAGCTTCAATGAATCAGGAAGTTTTCACCGTCATCTCATCCAGTCTAAATGAGTTTTTTTTTGAATGGAGTTTGGTGGATTTGTAGAGGGTGTAGAGCTGTCTGACAGCGAGGTTAAGCACAGGAAATACTGAGGAGAAGAAACAGACCTGAACGATCCCTTTAACATCCAAACGCTCGTATTTCTGATTCTTTATTTACTGACTGAGAAATACTGTAAAACTGCTGATTCGTGGTTCAGCTGTCTGGTCAGTGAAGACGAGACTGTGGAGACGTCTTTTAGGAACAATCAGGTGTCAAAAAGTCAAAATTCAGGATGAAATAACTGCTTTTACTTTGCTGTCACCATGTTTTTATCCAAACACATTTATGACAGACTGATGTGAGACACCTCCACCACGACTCTTAGCCACAATTTGTACATAATGAGTGAGTCATCAGTAATTATCTGTGGAGAGCGCTGGAGACTGGAGGACTTCAAAATAAAATCACTTTGGTTTCAATGTAAAAAATCCCGGTATTTAACACTACTAATATGACTTTAATGAGAGGCTAACGGAGAGGTGAAGAGCAGACGTGAACTAGTCACTTTACTGGATGAATCTTCATGCTCTTATTTTGAAATTCAGTGTGTTCTGCAGGTTAAAGGCTGAATGGTTAAACAGAGCGTAGACCATGTAGCACGAGACGAGTCGCTGGACGGACTCAGATGTCAGAATAAAGTTAGATTTGGCTGAGGAGAACGCTTAGCTTAGCTTAGCTTAGCATAGCTTAGCATAAAGACTGGAAACAAGTCCCAATGCTCTGTTGATTATTTTCTCCACTAATCGACTGGTTGTTTGCTTTATAAAATAGTGAAAAATTTTAGAAAAAGTATCAAATATATTCAGTTAAAAAAATCACATTTAAGAAGCTGGAATCAGAGAATCTTTTAAAAAATATACTTTGTCAAAATAGCTGGTGATTAAATGAATAGTTAGTTTACCAGCGCCGTCCTGCTTTATAGCTTTTATTAAACCATTCAGGCAGATTAGCACCTATCTTCTTATTGGATCCTCCTAAAGAAAGTTCACATCTTTTCCTTTAAGGGTTCATGGTTTTTTGAAGCAAGAAATGTCTGAAATTAGCAGAACAAAAAAAAAAAAGTTTTGGGATATGAAACATCAGAGTGGATTATTTGATGCTTTCTGTGGTTTAAACTGTGTTTACTGTGAATCTGCTGACTCTGGATCAGTAGTTCTGCTACTAAAGCAAAAAAAAAAACAAACAAAAACAAACAACGCTCTGGACTACGAGGGATTGTTTATGTTTTGACAACATTTAGGGCTTGTCACGCTTGTAGTATTTATTTTGTGCCAGGAGTTTAAAGTTTAAAGCACCTTTTTGTAAAGAAAAACACAATGCCAAATGCTACTCTTCCTTTTGCTGTTTTCTTTTTGATGGATGAGTGTTATCTTTCATCTTTTGTTTTTTTTTTTTTATCTCCATCTTGTCCGGACCGCCAGGTGGGAATTTTTTTTTTTCTTTTTTTTTGGGGGGGGTACTCTGCGATCAGCGAGCACTACTGTGGATACAGCGAATGTGTAGAAAGCCTTGTAGTATTGCATTGTATGTAATGTACATAAAGAATAAAGATTGTATTTTGTTCAAGTTTTCTTAACTCCCGTCTCTTTCTGTGTTTCTGCTGCCAACCAAAGAAAACCACGGTGGAAAAAAAAAACATGCCTTTATTTTCAAATGATAAGGAGACGAACGCCGAGGCGATCGACATCTCCGGCTTCCAGTGTGTCAGACCCCTGCTGTTCGCCTTCAGCGGCAAACGAACCATAAATACACAAAAACACTGCTAACGTACTTTGGTGGAAATATCACAGCTATGATAAGAGTGTCAACACAAAAACAAAAAAACAGGTGCTCCCAAGGTGATCACATGTATATAAGGACAAATACATATATTAACTTATTATTAAAGGAAGTAAATTATGATTCTGCTGTGGGTTTTCAAAATAAAAACAGCAAATATTTACAGTGTTTAAAAGCATCAGTCCACGATTGATTGATTCTCTGCTGGAATCCTGCAGTTTGCACGATTATTCCACTTCATCACAACTTTTCCTTTAGTCGTTTTGGCCGTCGTTCCTCTCAACAGTCTTATTCATTTTAAGGAAAACTGTGTTTTTGCACCATTTATTTCCAAACAACTTTGCAGACTGGAAGAGAATAATGAACAGTTACATTTCTCTTTATTTAGTCTGAACTTTGAAGACTAATTTTAATGTTTTTCTCCTGTTAAAACCTGAATTTTAGAACCGATTGAAATATTTTGGGGAAACTACAAAAATAAGATGCTTTTGTAGGATGTTTATTGTTTACAGTGCATTTAATTTCGTGTTGTTGTACAGCCAGTTTGCAGTATTTTTTGATTAAAAACTTTTATTTTTTTATGGTTTGGCCTGTCACCAGGATGCAGCGTCCTGACATCGTTTCTATCTATGTTACTGACTCTGGATCTGCAGACGCAGCCGTCGTCTCTGTTTCTTCTCTGAACAACTCAACAAATAAAACAGCTTTATTTACAGGTGCTCGTGTACAAACAACTCTTATTTTTATATATTTAAAAAGGCACAGACCTTTCTGAGTCACTTATCTATGAACCGTAGAGGCACAGCAGTGATTGATTTAGTGGATTTTTCAAGCATATTTCACTGAGTATAATTTGATTCCTCCACTAAACTCCCTTTAAAAAAACTGTCGTTTTACTTCAGCAGCAGGATCTGATGGTCTGAGTCACTCAGTCCTGGTCCAGGTTCTCCTCTCCATCCTTTCCCTACAAAACTTCCCTTTAAAGTTGCTTTAAAGTTGATGCATTGACATTTTTTACTTTAATTCATTTTCATGCATGAATCTGTGAATTAGGGGAGAATTTTTTTGTATTTTATTTGCAGATTTTCTAGTGTGGAGTTCAGTGACATGAATAAAATAAATAAGGACCAACAAGGGAAAACTTTCGGTACCTCGAGGACCCTCACCTGGTTCTCGTGGTTCAGCTTGTGATTTAGTGGGTTTTTCAAACATAGTAATAATTTTTATTCCCCTCCCTACAGTAGAAATACATAAAAAGTATGAGAAGAGTCTTTCCAGGCTTGAAGGACAACAATCCTGGAGTCAGTCCTGGTTTTGATTTTGGTGTTTTTGGACTCCCCGGTCCCTCCTGGTCCCTACAGGTGAGTGTCCTCCTCGTCCACCACGTCCTCCTTCAGCAGGTTGTCGATGGGGACGATCCAGCTGTCGTTGAACTCGCCGTTCATCTTCTTCTCCTGCATCTCCGGCTGCACCTCCATCACCTCCAGCGTGGGGTTGTCATGGTAACCGTTCTCCACCGTGTGCAGCTCCTCAGTCAGGTGCTGCTGCAGAGGTTAAAAATAAATTTAAAAAAAATAAAAATTGTAGTTTTAGCCGCTGACAGGCTCAGACCACATGATGGAAACAACCTGACATCCTCCAGTCTTTTCAAAATAAACTTCTTGGTTAGGTTTAGGAAAACCACTTTTTTAGACCCCAAATTTGATCCAGAACCCTGGAATTCTCTGAGAAGTCAGACTGACTCCAGAATGACTCCAGAATAACAAACAAGCACTAAAGATTCAGGAATGACAGGAAATAACTGCAGTTTAACATCTCAATCAATAAATAAGAATGAATAATGTGCACTGATATTTTTAGGGTAAAACTGTATTTTTAAATTCCTGGATAACAACAATAATTATATTTTACATTAAATATATCATTTTGTTTAACATCACAGGAACATTAAACGTATACTGCTAGGTAGCCTAGCTATGTTGCTAACTGATGACTTGTTGCAGCTTGGAAGTGTCAGTTAGCATCATAGCTAGGCTACCTACTGTTAGCATTTAGCTTTAGCAGCCAGTTAGCTGACTGATAACATCTATATTTATTTATAATTAGGGCGTTAACACAATTAATATTTGGTATTCTGGTTATCAACAATACAATCCTTTCCCTTTAAGTAACTTTAAAGTCCACGCACTGACGTTTTAAACATCTAGAGTTGTATGTTTTGTATTTTTCTTGCATAAATCTGTTGTTTTTTCTATTTTATTTGTACATTTTCTCAGTGATGACGGGACCCTAGCATGGATCATGACCTGGTTCTCGTGGTACGGCTTGCGGTGGTGGGAGGCGCAGACGGCGAGGATGACGATCATGATGAGCAGGGCGCCGCAGGAGGCCAAGATGGCGATCAGCGTTTTGTTATCTGTTGGTTTCTGAAAGCAGAAAAAAACAAAAAAAAGAGGATGACGACGACGTTTCCTGCTCTGTTCTGATTGGCTACTGGCTTCTAAACCTACAATGCTAACGCTAGGTAGCCTAGCTATGATGCTAACCGGTGAGTCATTGCAGCTCTGACACAGTTAGGGCTACCTACTGTTAGCATGTAGCTTTATCAGCCAGTATCCAATCAGAGGCAGTGTGGTTCTGCCATCCATATGTATATATAATACATATATATTTTGACCGTTACCTTGGTGATTTCTTCGTAGTACTGGGCAGCGAGGTTGGTTTTCACTGTGAAGCACATTTCAGTGGAGTTATTAGTCTGATAAATGCGTTACTCTTCTTTCTATTTCCTGTCTAAAACAGGAAGTTGGACGCCTCACCTTTGCCGTTGATCTCCACGCAGTCGAACTTCAGTTTTCCGTTGTGGTGACGCCACGTCAGGCTGCAGTTTCCATCCTGCAGGTTCACCATCAGCCGCCGGCAGACCTCCACCAGGTCCTTCTTGTCCTCCTCCTGACGGTGGAGAGGACACATCTGTGAACATCTGTCAGCATCATGAGTCCATCACAGAGGGGTCAAAGGTCACGGCTGAGGTCATATCTTCCTGTGGCGTGATGTGTGCGAGTATTTCTGGTGCATTATGGGACGGCGCAGCTGCGTCGGCGGTCAGAGACAGAGAGGGTGAGTGGATGGAAGAGGTGTGGGAACGAAGGAAGCCAGTGAAAGGCAGGAAAGGTTCCCACTAGAAGACACTTTTTCCAGCTTGGCTGCTTCCTGTTCACTTCCTGGATCCACCCAGGAGCTCAGCAGTGATCTGCTTTTATTCCACAGGAGTCACCTTTTACTCTGCATTCTAACACATATTAGTCATCCATCACTCACTGCTTATATCACATA
Organism: Synanceia verrucosa; assembly: GCA_029721515.1. Taxonomy (NCBI): domain Eukaryota; kingdom Metazoa; phylum Chordata; class Actinopteri; order Perciformes; family Synanceiidae; genus Synanceia; species Synanceia verrucosa. Next base: position 18,481,490 of record CM056571.1, read on the forward strand.
TTTTATGATCTACATCACCATGAAACGTTAATTGATTAGTTTACCAGCTATTTTGATAAGTTTTTGATCTTTTGTTTTTTCTTTAAAAAAAAACTCTGATCCTCTTATCTCAGCTTCTTAGATGTGAATATTTCCTGAATATCTTTGAGACGTTTGAAAGACTGAGCCACATTTTTTTCAGAATTTTCTGATAAATAGAGAAAATAATCAACAGATTAATAGACAATGATAATAATCGTTATGTGAATTAATCACAGTTTAACTTCTCTAACTATATGAATAAAGTCACAGAGGCAGTACGTGAACCTGCAGCTGCAGCGCCGTAAAAAAGACATTGAATATTAAAAAAGAAAATGTATTGTTCTTATTCTTCCAGCAGGAAGTTGCACAATCCCTCTCCAGCTTTAAACTGGGGAGTAAATGTCAGAGGAGAGGGAGTTGGACAAGTGTTTTTTAGGATTATTTATTATGTATTGTTTGTGTGAAATGGAACAGCCTGACTCCTCAAACCTGATTTAAAAGATGCAAAACTGGAAAATGAAGTGAAGTGTTACCTCGTGTGCGTTGTTCAGGGAATACTGCAGGAGAAAAGACAGAAAACAACGGTTAAAACACGTCTGTGATGTTTCTTTATCATGTCTGCTGCTCTCTGGTTCAGCCTTTCACCTGAAACGTCTTGGGCTGAGCTGCTGTGATGCTGCTGCTGCTGGTGGTGGTGCTGGTGGTTTGGGTGGTGCTGCTGGTGCTGCTGGTGCTGCTGGTGCTGGTGGTTTGAGGAGACGTGGTTCCAGCTGTGGTACTGAAAGTCTCTGCTGGAGGAGCTCCTGCCTTGGTGGTGGAGGGGTGCCTGGTGGTTCCAGTGCTCCCAGTGCTCCTAGCAGGCTCTGGAGTCCTTGATGACATCATCATGGTCACAGTTGTTTCCTTGGTGCCTTCAACCAGAAACACGATGACAGTGAACCTCTTTACCTGCTTTAATAAAGGATGGTGATGTGTTTTGGCTTTAAAGCAGAGCTGCATCATTTTGTTTTGTTGATGTCGAGTCGGTTGGTATTTTCCAGAATGCGCTTTAAAAAGCAACGTACAGTAAAAGCACAGTGAAATGATGAGTTGATTCGTTGAGTCAATGATAATTACAATCCAGTTCAGTTTAGCCTTGGTGTTGTTGGTGTATAACTAAAACTAAATAAACAATAAAATTACAAGACACTTCACTGTTTAGTTTATATTTTATACTTTTATACTATATTTTAAGTCATCTCCATAGTCTAAATATTGTATTTCATTTAATTGTCCATTAAAATGTATTTTTTTTTTTATAAATATTGACAATTATTATTCCTTATTATTATTTATTCTGTTAATTCTTTATTGTTGTACTGTAACAAGTGAATTCCCCCAATTAGATCAATAAAAAATATTATACTCTATATATTTTTTATTATATATTATCATTAAAAAGCAGACTTTCTGGAGTTATGCGATGGCCGCCATCTTGGACAAAGGCCGCAATGTCGTTGCCAGGCAACCCCTTAACCCGGATGTGATCGAACAAAATATAAACGTATGTGTGGAATGAAATAAATATAAACTTTGTTGTTATTTATTATTGACTTACTGTGTGTGTGTTATTAATATTATTCTGATCAAAATAAAACTGGTAAAACAAGTTGTAGACAGGAAGTAACTGGTTGCCATGGTTACGACTTCTGAACCCGCCGGGAGTCGCTGCTGCCGTTAGTCAACAAGCTAGTAGCTAGCTACCTAGCTAGCTAATATTACCGTTGTAAAGATGGCTAAACAAACTTATTTAATGTGTTATTTTAAAAAGCCAAGAGTTGGGGAAGAAGACGAGCCACTGCGTCCATTAACTGAGTCCACCAGCCCGGTTCTTCACTCTCATTAACCCGTAAGAGGGTTAGCTAGCAGCGGTTGCGGCTGCTAGCTCCCAGGCGCTAGCGCTCTCTCCCGGTCAGCCTGCCGCAGATTGACCCGCGATGAGCGAACCTCCCTCACAGCCAGAGCTGGAGGTATTTCCCCAAACAGCGGAGCAGCAAACCTCCTTCTCCTTCTCCATTTCTTCACTGGACTAGTTTGTACGGCTACAGGGGAAGCAAGCTGCAGGCCGGAGCTGTGTTAAATCCAAAGGATGGATGACAGGGACTGTTCATTGATCCAGAGCAATCAGGAACATGTGGAGGAGCTTTAGGATGGTTCGTGTCGAGCAGCAGGTAAGAAGATAAAGACCATATGAAGTTAATGTGTAAATAGGAATAGGCCTGTTTAAGTGTTAACAGGCTGTATTATTTTAAATTAGTAGATAATCTTTTCAGCCACATTTCACTGCATGTGTTAGTTGGTTTGATAGAAAGAAATGACAGTTTGTTCTTTTAAACTGATCATGAGTGGAAACAGCTGTTTGCTATCAGCTGTTACATACATGATGATCATATTCATTCACTGTGAAGTCCATACTTCCACCGCTGTTTGGGTTCATGTTTAGTTGCCACTTTGTGCTCTGGTGTTAATTAACCGTAGATATGATGAGTAAACCAGGTACGTTTAAGAGGCTGAGGTCAGAGAATGTAGACTTTTCTTTCTTAAGAAATGACTCATCAGTACAGACAGAAAACTGGGACTCAGATTAATTATTTGTCTATCATCTCTCTGAATTTAATTAATTAAAGTTGTGGCAAGAGATTGTGTTTGATCCTGACTGAGCTTAACTGGTCCCATTTTGACATTTTGATTATTTAGGTCAGTCTGTGTGATCACTTGTTGTTTTGTGTTCATTGCCATCATTGTTTTACCTCCTTTGCTCGTCTTGGTGGCGGAGGTGACGTGGTTCAGCGTAGCGGCGTCTGTGACCTTTGTGACCGTGGTTGTCCCCATGGTTCCAGCAGCATCAGTCCTGGATGTTTTACTGAGTTCAGAGGCTGCAGGGGTCTGGACGGTGGCAGCCTTGGGGGAAACCACTGAACCACGGCTGCCAGCTGTTGTAGCAGCTGGAGTCACTGCAGCTGGAGGGGTGGAGGCAGCTGGAGGGGTGGCATCATTCCTCACAGTGGGGGGTGCGTTGGTGATGCTAGCGGGCGGCGCTGGTGGGTTTTTCGTGACGGTTGGGGCTTGTGGTTGGGTGGTGGTTGGCTTGTCTGCAGGCTTGGCTGTAGCAACCACAGTGGTGGTGACCACAGCCGGTGGCTTCATAGGTGTCGTAGCCTGCGTTGGGTTGGTCTTCTTAGTGGCATCACCAGTTGGTGACGCTACAGTTGTGACAGCAACCATAAGGCTTGTAGTTGGCTCAGTCACAGAGGCGCTGCCACCGGTCAGTACCGCCGGTGGCAGCGCCGTGGTGGCGGCAGATATCTTGGTCACAGAAGTAGCGCTCTGACCGTTGCTATTTGGACAGATGCAGCCTGGGAAGAAGAAACAAGATGATTAGAAAGAAAACGGACCAATCAGTGGCAGAGATTCACCTGCATTCACTGATTTTAATGTCATTTTCTGCCACTAGAGGTCTGTCAATGGAAAAAATAAGTTTGGTGACGTTGAGAAGCAGCATGGGATCATGGAGATGTAGTGTTCCTGTGGTTAGGAGGTTTTTACCACAGAGTCTCATCCTCTCAAAACAAACCTAAAAGCTTCACATTAAAAATCAGCTGTTTGGAGGATAAAGGATGACCTGCTGCTAACATTAGCTTAGCTTGTTTCTATGGTAACTTCACATCCAGATGTTCTGGAGGTTTTTACCAGGAGCCGAGAGTTCACCTTGTCTACAAAACAAACCAACCTGATGACTAAAACCACTGAAAACACTGAATAAAGCAGTTTCATGTAAAGAAATCTACATTTCTCCAGTGCAGTTTGGTGAATCCATTATGTTAGCTCAGCTGGTTTCTATGGTAACTTCACATCCAGATGTATAAAATCCTTCATCTGCTCAAAATATCTTATCAAGATCTAAAAAGTATGGGGTAAAAATGTGCTTTAAAACTTATAACCTAATAACTGCATCTAGTCATTTTTCAACGTTTTAGTGCAGAAAAGTTACACAAAACCATAAAGGACAACCATGAGCAGAAGAACCACTCCTCACTAGTTTGTCACCACAAGCCTCTCTTTACTATCCCACAGTACAAATCCTTGTCATAAATCTCCTCATTAGTTATAGTAATGAGCCTTTTTTCTAATAGTTAAAGTCAAAGCTGGCGGAGTCTCTGAAGCTGGAGTTGGCTCGACCTCTGACCCTGGACTTCTTGCCGTTGGGACAGCTGTGGGCTTCGTCCACGGCGCTCCGTCTTCGTCTGCTTCTCTATTTATAGAGTCCAGCACAGGATGCTGCACACAATACACTTGGAAGCACCACGCCTGCGACCACGGCCCGTTTGGAGAGACCCACGAACAATCATCCTCTGACTCCACCGCCTCAAAACAATGACCTCACCCCCCTCATCCCCACCACCAACACCACTCTCTGACCTCCACCCACCTACAGAACATCCACACGGCGAACATGTGAACGGACACGTAACCAACCTAAATTTACTGTTAGCAACTTTGTTTGTGTAAAGTATTTTTAATGTTTCTGTAATGGTTAATCCACCAGTATGAGCAGAATGACATCTCTAATGCTAAAATGAAATTATTGTTGTTATCCAGGAATTTTCAAATTTACTGTTTTACAAAAAAAATCCAGTTAAATCCAGTCATCCCTGAACAGAAAAATGTGTTTTAGCCTATTTATTACAAACCATCTGTATTTTAATAACATGTTTTTGACTGTATCTAACAAGTATTTTAATAATCAGTTAGTCATTTGGTTTGTAAAATGTCAGAAAGTGGTGAAAAAGTGGTGGATCAGTGTTTCAAATGTCTCAGCTCTTTTCACCCTTTCACCCTTTCACGCGTCTTTTTAACAAAAATAGAATTTGTTAAATTATCTTCATTGTTGATTAATGTGTATATTACTTTCTCCATTAGACAGTTGTTTGGCTCATAAAATGTTCAATTTATTGTCATAGAGGAGGAAAGAAACCAGGAAATGTTCACATTTAAGGAGCTGAGAATCAGAGGATTTATTATTATTATGTGTTATTGTATAAAAGGTGACTCATATTGATTAATGCTGGTGTGTTTTAATCGTTTTTGGAAGTTGGCACGTTCACTTGTCTTTAACCTCTATTAGTTAAAGACAAGTGAACGTGCCAACTTCCAAAAACGATTAAAACACAAGAGTTTACAACACCCTAAATGCTCCAGTAGGGAAGATATTTTCAAAGTCAGGCTGCCGTCGGCTTCGTCCAACACAAACAGACGTTTCCATTAAACCATCCAGTTTTGTTCTCACGAGCCGCTCTCTTTTGTTATTCCCACAGCCTGTGAATGCATCGTGAGCATGGTGTCAGGAGTGAGCAGATAAGGTCAAGTGGAGGCTGGTGCTGTCTCTGAACACAAGAGTTATCAGCAAACTAAGAGTTACTAAGAGAGGGAGAGCGCTGTCACAGCTCGCTTTAAATGAGCTGATAGTACACATCTATAATGTCAGCGGTTAAAGGCACTTCAGCTCTTAGCTTTAGCAGCAATGAAAACATGAAATAGTTAAAAAAATACAGTCAAAATGGAATAAAATAGGATGTTTTATTGTGTGTTTAACATTTAAAGCGCATATTAACAATGCAAATCAGTTATTATCAGCATATTGATTGACTGGAAATCAAACAAAGAAAGAAAGTGACTTTATGTTCGCACCGTCTGATTCGCTGCACTAGCGTTAGCTTAGCTCGTAGCTGCTAGCTCAAATCAGAAGTACTTCCCTGATGTCTTAATTCAGCATAAATACTTCCTGTTTTCAAAATAAAACCAACCACTTCAGAAGCCGTCGTTCTTCTCCATGACCGCAGCAGGAAGCGTCAAAATAAAAGCACAGTGTTAAATATAAATAGCACGTTATGCACATTGAATTCTGCTGTTATCGGTCCCAGAAACTGAGCTAAAGCTAAACCATGTTTTGACGTCTCTTAAAGGAAATCACTAGCACACACTTGAGTTGTTGCAGTTCAGCGGTGAGATATCTTTTAAATCGGTGGCGTCTTGTTTCGACGTGACCCCCGCCGACCGCGAGCTGTCACTGACCAGCTGTTTCTTAGCGAGCGACAGCGCTTCTGTCAGCACCAAGGCTGTTTTTACCTCGAGCACTCACTCCTCCAGGAAAACACTCACTACCTGCAGACCGTCACATCCACCCGCTCTTTATTCACTCACATATGGGAGAAGAACATGTTTTTAAAATGTCTAAAAATGACCACATATGTGTGAGATGTTTTGTTGAGTTGTTTCCTTATGTTATCCTGAATGTTTTCATACCAGAAAACCTGTAATTAAAGTAACGTAGAAACTAAGTAAATAGACACATTTTTATGACACACTACTTTTGAGATCTTGGTGGTTTTTAACTGGATGTTTCAACCACATGAAGGATTTAAGATGTCAGATGTCTGGATGTGAAGTTATCAGAGGAACAAGCTGAGCTTACGACCTGGTTCACCAAACTGCATTGGAAAAAGATTTTTAACTTGAAACTGCTTTATTCAGTGTTTTTAGTGGTTTTTAATCACCAGGCTGGTTTGTTTTGTAGATGAGGTGAACTCTGAGGAGAATTCGTCTCCTGGCAAAAACCTCCAGAACATCTGGATGTGAAGTTACCATAGAAACCAGCTGAGCCAACAGCGTAGAAGAAACACTGATTTTTATTCAGTGTTTTTAGGTTTTAATCAGTTTGTTGTGGAGAGGAGGAGACTCTGTGGTAAACTTCCTAAAACAATGAACACTGACATGAGGACTAACTCCCATGATCCCACACTGCTTCATGACATCACCAAACTTTTCTTGCCACAAAAAATTACATCAGCAATGTCTGAACTGCTAAAGCCCTTTAGCATAAACATGTGAACACATTTTAGTCCATTTAGTTTAATGCTGTGATGACCAAAATAAAGCTAAAAAGAGAATGAATTGATTTTTTAGGTGGCTGAAAACAAAGCTGATATTGCTCTTTATATGATAGATGTGCATATAAGCAACTAATATATTTTTGATGACTATATTGTGTAGATTTAGATAGTATAGATGAGAGGGAACAAAGGGAGGCGGTGATACGGAATAACATGCAACATTTTTAATTATTAATTAGAAAACAAATTATTTTCCATAGAAATGTATTATAATAATATTATTATAAGCCTTAGTTGTGTAAACGAAGATCTAAAACCTGCTTTGTCATGAAGATTGTGTCCAGGAACCTCTTCCTTTTTGTCTAAAAAATCAAGAGTCACAGCACTAAAGTAGATAATGAAGAAGTAACCCTAACTCTCTGCTCTTGCTTTGCCTACCACTTTCAATGTATTTTACTGTAGTTTATTGTAGTTTGCTGTAGTTTATTGTATTTTACTGTAGTTTGCTGTAGTTTGTATTTTACTGTAGTTTGCTGTAGTTTATTGTAGTTCCTGTTGCTGTGACCTGATCCAGGCTCAGTGAGCAGAGGCTGTGAGAAACGACCTGCTGTCCTTTCCCTCGCTCTTCTGTCTACTTCTTGGCTGACATCAGTGTCAGGAAACACTTCTGTTGATTTCTGTGTCATGTGTGACTTTCTAATTTGGAAATAAGGAAAAAAACTAAATAGACTTCAGTTGGTCCTCACATGAGAGGTCACATGAAAGTAAAAGTATCCTTAAAAACTAAATGTGGCAGAAAATACCAGATTATTCATAAAAAATAATATTCTAATTAAAAATCTGTTGTAATCTTTGTAACAGTTTCATTTATTAATAATAATTATGTTGCACCTTGAATACAAACAAAAAGGCGTTTTTAGGTTTAGGCAACAAATCTGCAACATTTTTGGGTAGATAAAAATACTGCAACATCTTTGAGTTAAGGTAAAAAACTATGACATCATCAGGCAACAAAACTACAACCTCTGTGTGTTGTGCTAACAAATTACAACTTCTTTAGGTTTAGGCAACACAACTACAACTTAATAAGGTAATAAAACTACAACTTATTTAGGTGTAGGCAACAAAACTACAACATCTTTAGTTTTGGCTAACGAAACTACAACATCTTAAGATTTAGGCAATGAAATTCCAACATATTTAGGTATAGGCAACACAACTAAAACTTTACAAGGCCACAAAACTACAACTTGTTTATGTTTATGTAACAAGAATACTGTTATGTTAAGGGCAAAACATAATTAAAGTGACTACAGTCACTTGAGGTCCTTGTTATCAATCTACCACATGAATAAATGACCTAAAACCAGGACTAGTAGGCCCTTATTGATCCACATCTGTGGTGCTCATAGTGACCAGTACCGCCTCTTTAAAGGCCTGACAGCAGTCTAATCAGCTGACAGGAAGCAGAGTCTTTAGAGGGAAAGACCTTTTACACCAGAAGTATTTAAAGCCGGTCCTATAGTGAAGCTGTGGAGCATGACGGCGTTTAGCCTGCTTTCACTGAGGCTAAGTGGAGGTCCAGAGGAGGTCAGAGGGTCTCTGTGGTCCCCACAGGGGGTCCCTCTCTGAGAAAACCACCATCCATTGACTGTGTGGCCAGAGGGTGGAGACCAGTTGACTTCCTGTCTGCCATGTTGTAAATAAAAGCCTCTCACAGACTGCAACATAGAGAGGACACACATTAAGAGAAAGTAGAGCACTTTTATTTCTCTGGATGGAGTTAAGGTTAGTTAGGTCCACTTAGTAAAGATCTAGATGCTGAACAACCAGAGAGCCAGTTTTTGTTTTCCTACCAATGATCGGTGCTTAGTGTCGAGGCAGCAAAACTACACGGATAGGTTTAAGAAAAGATCTAGCTTTGGGTTGAAATGAGCATGTCACAAATTTGGTTAAGTTTAGACAATACAGTTTTGGTAGGTTTATTATAAGGTTTGGGTTAAAATAAGTATGTTTGTGGTACTTGGTTATGTTTAGGCACCAAATTAGCAAGGTTTTGATAAAGATCGAGGTTTGGATTGAAATAGTGCTCTAGTACTGTGGTATGTTATAGGTTAAGTTTAGGCAACAAAACTACTTGGCTAGGTTTAGGAAACGTTGTTTGGGTTAAAATAGCCGCAGATGTGACGTTACTGAAGTTCTGTGTCAAATAAGTCCTCCTTAATATGATTTTTTTTAAAATAATGTAGAAGACCAGTCTGTGTGCATCATATCATATCATTAAAAACTACAGGGGGGTGGACAAAATAAGAGGAACGCCTGAATCTGAGCACTTTATTTCTAATCTGCTATCCGGCCCGTTATCCTACCAGGATCAGAGTGCGTCAGAGCATGAACATGGAGGAGAGTAAATAAATAAATGTAGCTGTCGCTCTAACGCCTCGAACAAAGCCGCCCCGTTAGCTTGGTGACAGCCCTCACAAAGGACCCTCCAGCCCCACGTGCGACCACGCAAGAATGGGCTACTCCTTCAACACAGACCCCTGCTGCATCCAGGGCCGTTTAGGGCTCCAGCTGCCCCCGTCCTCAGCCCTTTCAGGGGGGTAATCCTGGATGTGGGGGGTGGGGAAGGGAAGGGCCTTTGCTTTACATTGTGAACGGAGGTGAGGAGCTGTGAATGTAAAAACACTCGGGAATAAAAGAGAGACAAGTGAAAGGGAGGAGAGAAAGTGAAGAGGGGTTCGTAAATCTAACGGCCACATGGAAATGACCGACCACACACACATTATCCACCAACAACACACTCCCTGTCCTTGGCGACCAGGCTGGTATGTGTGTTTATATGAGCTGGCTGTACATGATCACTCCTCCAACGAGGAAAACTGAGTCTAAAAACTTTACTTCATTAGACCCAAATTTGATCCAGAACACTGGAATTCACTGAGAAGTCAGAAATGAATCCAGAATAACAAACAACATAGGTGCATTAATCTGTTTGTGTTGTGGTTGCTTTCTAATGATACGTCAGATTTATAGCTGAGTGTGTGTTGAAAAGCCAAGTCAATCGTTCCCTATACCTAAGTTGTTTTATTTTGAAAAGACTGGGGAGGATACATGTTGCTGGACTTTTGGGAATAATACAAAACCAAGGGAAAGAGTGGTTTTGTGAAAAACAGTAGTTTTGTGTGATATAACATGCAAAATATATTGGAACCTAGGAATATCTAAGGGTTAACGGGTCACTTAATTACAAATGAAAACTTATTTTGTGGGCATGTTTTTTTCCACACATAAATGCAGTTTTTCTTGCTGCCATCATGGAGCAGCCTGCATTTTGTGTTTTCCTAAAAGCCTGAGGAGTGAAGGGAGTTCAGCCAAAGTGATGAGGCAGATGAAAAGAGCACTGAGAAAGACGAAGGGAGTAGAGGAATGAGGAGGCTCTGGAGGCCAGTGGAGGTCCGTGACGGTACCAGCCGCCGGCCATGATTAATGGACACCTGGCTGTGCAGCGTGGCATGCTGGGTAGAAGGAGGGAGTGCGAGGTTACAGTGGAGGTGAAAGAGAACAGCTCTTTATCTGCAGCATCGGACAGTGATGAAACGCCAAGCTTTACGGAGAGCAGAGGTTCCTCCCTAAAGGAAACATCCACATGCCAGCCATGCTTGGCCTTTAAAAAACAAGATCCGCCACATCTGGACCAAAAAGGCCGCCTCGGACCTCCAGGAGTCTTTGACTGGAGGTCAGGAATGTGAGCTGCATTTCCAAGGGTTTGAGCAGTGAACTGAATAATGAAGGACTGGTGATTTGCAGGTGTTAGTGTTTGCAGAGTTTCCTTCCTATGCGGCATTGATTCTGCTGTAAATCATGAAGGATTACAAATCAAATCACTGCCAACCACTTTCCAAAACAATCCAGGACACATACTTATCATTGTGCCCTTATCCACTTCAACAAATTGTACAAGTTGTTTTTGCAAACAGGAACTGATGGGGTGTTCAAGGGCCCAAACATTTAATAAATAACTGGAGACAAACACTAAGCATTGTGATTAGAAAAATAAACAAAATAAAATCATGTCTGCTCATCAGAAAGATGCAATGAGATGAAAGCTCAGTAAATAAGTAAGATTTTTTTGTCAGATGTCACGGAAAGATGAGTGTGAGGTTGGTCTTTTTTGTATGAATTATCAGACATTATCTCGACATTTGAAGGGGAAAGTGAACTAATAATGTCAATTTTTATAGGTGGTAAGACCTTCATGTACCAGGGGCTAAATACCCACTGTGTGTCTAGGGCTCTTATTGTGAAAGCCTTGAGTTGTGCTTTTTGGCCGTCGCCACCATCTTGGTTTTTGCAGCCAAAAGTGACATGAATGATAAGTGCAACCAAACATGGAATAAACCATTTTTAGGTGACCAAAAAAGTTCTAATGAACTCTGATGAAGTGAAAACTTACTGTAAGGGTTAAAGTTGTAAAACAAAAACACAGATCTTAACTCACCTGATTCATTTCAACACCTTCAAACGTTTGATTTGATTCACTTCAGCTGAATGTTTTCATCTTTGATCCGAGCATCCTGGCGACATTTTTTTAGCTTTAACCTTTCAGGTGCTAGTAGTTAGCTAGCAAAAATGCAAATAAAGGTTCATTACATGTTCATTCCACCTGCAGGAAGCATGAGACTAGTTTGCGTAAGATTATGAAAGAGTAATTATTGTGAAAACACACACGCCCAATTTGAACATTTTTGACATCAGAACATAAAAACACAATCTGAAGGATTCATTACACAAGGAATATGTAAGTCCCATTAACACAAAATTATTATTTCGTGAACATACAGTAGTTCTGGAGTTTTCAAAACAACAAATAGTTTGACATTTTGGAAAGTACGCAGCCATGTTGCATCTGAAATAATAAGATAAGACTGGAGTTCCAGCAACAAAGTGGACAGAGCAACATGACAATAAGGACCTACAGTATATAAATAATAAGAAACAGTGACGTCTGTAAACAAGTGGAGTAAGGAGAACACATGTCATGATAGTAATAATGACAATACTTCAACATTTATCTGTATCTATCTGGTTAAAACGAGCCAAATATGCACAGGACTCTTTCTTGGCTGGGAGCAGTGACTTCCTGAAGTCTTGTCATCACCGTGACAACCAGCAGAGACCACAGGAAGTTTCTGCGCCCGAGCCAAGAGAGAAATCCTGCACATAAAACCCAGAAAACCAAGAGAGAAGTCCTGCACATGTAAGTCTAGAAGAGCTGGAGGCCACGTTCACAGATGAGCTCTGGTTATTTCAGAAGGGTCACACTGGAGAAGCTGCTCTTTTACTGAGGATGACGATGTGAGGAAGATGACTTTTGGTCCGGTGTGCATCACATAATAATCCTGCTGGGCGTTGTTATACAGAGCAGAACAAACTGCTTTTCTTAACTTGGTCTTAATGTTTTCTTAACGTTCCACGTTCAGTGAAAATCGACACATTGATTTGAAACTTATTGGGTCCGACAAAACGTTAGCATTGTTCCGCATCCATGGAAATTATACGTGTGATTATTGTTGTGATTTAAACAAAAACAATTGTTTAGGTTTAGGCAACAAAACCACTATAGTTAGGTTTAGGAAAAAAACTTGAATTATTCCCACAGTAAACATTGTAAACATGAGTTTATGGTCTCAGTCTGTAGTTTCTAGTCTTCTTCAACACAACATGATGTTCATTTAGTAAATTATGATCCCATTCAGAGTCAAACACACCAGAAAGCAGGACGAGGCTTTAGAGGACGACTTTAACACTTTCACAGTGTGTTTTCACTTCATCAAAGTTAATATTTACCTTTTTGGTCACCTGGAAAAGTTTTATTCAGCAGCTGATGCCATGGTCACCGCATCCATTTCTTCTTATACACAGTCAGTTTAGTGGACACCATGCTTGTTAAGTTTTTGATATAAGTTCCACTTTAGCACACTTTAACAACAACAGCAGATTGCTCTGAAGTTTCCAAAAGTCGTCAGTTACGATGAATTAAGTTGGACTTTACTCACTCATTAAACTACGGCATTGTGGGTGTTTTCAGCCCAGCTTGTGATAACATGCAGTTAAACACACAGCCACAGATGCTCCTTCACAGGCTTTTATTTTTAGAAAGAAAAGGGCTGACAGGCCTTCAGATTGAGTTTTGGCTGGTGGTGGTGGTGGGGTGTCACATGTTTTTTTTCTTCACACGCTCAAAAACAAATAAAAAGCCTGAATCCAGCGACTGTAGTCTGTAGTGGTGAGAGAGCGGCAGGTGCATAATTAAAGAAAAACACTTTGCTGGCCTCTCAGCCAGGGAGGGAGGTCAGGGTGCGCTTCATTATTCAGCCTCCTTGTGTCCTCGGCTATTCGAGGACTCTGTCTTTGGACGGGTGGGATGGCGGAGGGGCATTGGGGAGCTCTTAATGGTGGGATGTTTGGAGGTGGTGGTGGGGGGGGTATGAAATCTGTCCACACAGCAACATGTCAGCGTCCTAAACTTCATCCACATGCAGGCAAACAGTAAATCCCAGTGGAGGAGCAAATTAAAGCACAAAGGAACAAGACGATGAAAAGAAGCTCAGACTGGCAGCGAACCAAACCGATGCTTTCTTTGCTTCTCAGAGTATGAATTGATCCACAAACTGAGCCTCTTTTTTCCCTGTGAGGTTTCACAAGATGAGTCATTCATAGAAACTAAGAGCAAACAGTGATGATGCACTTTTCATCAGACGAGAATAATCAGTGAACACAAAAGAGAGAGAAAATATCACCGAAAATAGCTTTCAACCCAGCAATACTGAGAACTGGTGACTACTGGACTAAACCATATGAAACTAGAATAAACCACAGGATTAAACCTTATAAAACTGGAATTAAACCACAGGATTAAACCATATAAAACTGAATTAAACCACAGGATTAAACCATATAAAACTGGAATTAAACCACAGGATTAAACCATATAAAACTGGAATTAAACCACAGGATTAAACCATATGAAACTGGAATTAAACCACAGGATTAAACCATATAAAACTGAATTAAACCACAGGATTAAACCATATAAAACTGGAATTAAACCACAGGATTAAACCATATAAAACTGAATTAAACCACAGGATTAAACCATATAAAACTGAATTAAACCACAGGATTAAACCATATAAAACTGAATTAAACCACAGGATTAAACCATATAAAACTGAATTAAACCACAGGATTAAACCATATAAAACTGAATTAAACCACAGGATTAAACCATATAAAACTGGAATTAAACCACAGGATTAAACCATATAAAACTGGAATTAAACCACAGGATTAAACCATATGAAACTGGAATTAAACCACAGGATTAAACCATATGAAACTGGAATTAAACCACAGGATTAAACCATATAAAACTGAATTAAACCACAGGATTAAACCATATAAAACTGGAATTAAACCACAGGACTAAACGATGTGAAACTAGATTAAACCACAGGATTAAACCATACAAAACTGGAATTAAACCACAGGATTAAACCATATATAACTGGAATTAAATCACTGGATTAAACCATATAAAACTGGAATTAAACCACTGGACTAAACCATTTAAAACTATATTAAACCTCTGAATTAAACCACTGAATTAAACCATATAAAACTGGATTAAACCACTGGATTAAACCATATTAAACCAGATTAAACCATTGGACTAATCCATATAAAACTGGATTAAACCATATAGAATTGAACTATACAGCTCAACAATATAATAAAATACATTTAACTCAAGTACAGGACACTTTCTCCACCACTGTGGGAATACTTTTACTGTTGTTTTCAGACTAGTGTTGTGTTTTTACTAAAGACGAGACACTCGTCACAAAAGTTCACTTTGTGGAGAGAGATCATCCTGAACACACAGTCAGCTCTTTATTTTACTACTCTGTAGTTTTATAGTACGTAAGGCCTCATTTTCATATTGAAACATAACATTTAATAACACATAGAAGAATAGTCTTAATGTCAGTGATAAACTGGGGAAGTTTCATGCTGATATCTGTTAGTTATATTTTCACTCTGTTCACCTTAAAATGTGTGAAATGTAATAATCCACTTTTCTCATCCACCAAACTCTCCACTGTCACTCCTCTCTACACCCTGAAGGTTCATTTCTCATTCATAACTTGATTTATACAGCATTTTATTACTAAAAACAAGGCAAAAGTATATTTCTTATGTGGCTATTTTCTGCCTCATGGAGTGATAAAAAGAGATTGTATAAAAAATCAGACTCAACAAAGTGAAACTTCTTTTTTGAACCTGTCTTTACCTAAATGTTCACATTTCTGTTCTTTAAATGTATGAAAACGAGTGCATATTTCTCATATCTGTCAGTTGTAAACAAGCCTAAAAAGGTTAGTATTGCTTGCAGTGCAGTATTTTAGTGTACTCCTACTTTTACACATGCAGAAGATGTGGAAAAACAAAGTGAGGTTATTCTAACAGTGTTCTGCCACCTGTTGCTGCATCACTATGAAGCTGAATTCATTAACGCCTCTTTTTTAAAACGATGCCACTTCTACTGATCTACTACTAAACTATACTCATGTGTGTATGTATATATATATATTTATATATATATGTGTGTGTGTGTAGTGGAGAGAAGGCACGCTGCTTTAGATGAAAGTGTACTCACTGAGTGAAAGCAGCAGCCATGTGATCCTTGTCGTCGTCGCTCTCATCCTGGATGGATTTATCCTTCATGCAGAGTCCCGTCACGCCTTTCTCCTTCTCTTTCTCTCTCCTGGCCTTTATTGTGATCTGCTTCTCTCTTCTCTCTCCGACGCTGAAAGCCCAAGAATGCTTTTGTTTGTCAGGTCAGTGTGGTGGAGCTGTTCGCAGACCGGCAGCTCTGCCCATCTGAGCGGCTTATCCCTGCCTCCCTTATCATGAGGAACCAGGGGCAGACCCAGACCGGTCCAATCCCAGAGCTCAGGACTGGCTGCTGCCGGGACGCTTTTGAATAACAAAAGGAAGCGGTGAGACAATGTGTTCCCCTTTTGGTTTTGATTCAGTCCCTAAAACAGTCTGAGACTCAAGGACGTTTGGTCGTTTGATCAGGGGAAAGTCCTGTTTGGACTCACACAGTCAGCAAGTCTTCATGTCCACCACTGATTCCATCCTTTTAAGGAGGAAAACCTCTAGAGCTTCTTAAATGTGATGTTTGAGCTTTTAGGAAACACTGATCCCAGTCCGTCTAGATTTTCTGATATTTTCTTAATCAATATGAGTCACCTTTTATACAATAACTCATAATAATAATAAATCCTAAATAAATAAATTTCCTGGTTTCTTTCCTCCTCTGTGACAGTAAACTGAATATATTTGAAACACTGATCCACATTTTTCACCATTTTGTAGAGATCAACAATAGAAATGATAAAAAAAAAACATTAGTTGCCCTAATTTTCACCACTAACCTGCCTCCTGTAAGCCCCTCAACTTAATTTGTTTTTACCAAAAATAAAAAATAACTAAAAATCGTAAAAAAAACTGGAACAAACAATTTCAATGAACTATTTTTGAAAAAATAACCTACAATTGGAAAACATTTTCTGCTTTCCTGACAGGAAACTGAACATCTTTGAGATTTTTGAAACTCTGATCCACATTTTTCTACATTTTCTGACAATGGAGGGAAGAAACAACAGATTAATCAACTATTAAAGTTGTCAGTTGCAGCTCAGATACTGACTCTTTTTGGTTAATGTGAGCAGCACTACTGCTGCTGCTATTCACCTTTAGTTTTAAATGCCACCCATTTATTTTAATTCATCCAATACTTTCTTTAATCCTCTTTTGTTGTGGAAGTGTGACAGAAAAACAGTTTTAATCAAGTGGAATACAGATCATAGTGCTCCTTTAAAGCGTCACATATTTAACAAAAACATTAATAAAGTTGTCCTTTTCTTCATTATTAAATATTAATTCCTTTCTCTTCCATTTGCCAGCAACAGCCCTTTAATTTAGTCCAGCTGGCGTCTTGTGTTTGACTGTGGATTAAAGCCACATCGCTCGCTGCCTCAGTGGGAAAAAGAAAACCTCGGGTCGACTTGGATGCCAGTAGCCATGGCGACGGATATTCACAAACGTCCCAGGAATTGCTTTCAGGGCCACTTCTGTACTACGACGCCTCCATTCACTGAGGGCCAAGCTGCCCTGAGTGACAGCTCCATTTAATCCAAAACACTGTTTATTTATGTATTTTTTTTTTAACTTTGTCTTATTTATTTTATTTTATTATTTTACTTATTTCATTTGCTTTATTTATTTTACTTATTTATTTATTGTATTATTTATGTTGTTTATTTTCTGGATGTATTTATTTTGTATAAGGATCTAACCTCTGTCGTTGTTAGTGGGGGGATGTGACGTCCGGCTCCAGTGGCTGCAGGGAAGTCTGGGAAACAAATGGCGGTGATAAGATCAGGGGTGTGGAGGTTTTCCTGGGTGTTTCCTGCCACTGGAACCGTTAGCGCTCATTAATATCAAGCTTCAAAGAAGTCACGCTCTCACTGATCTCAGTACTGTGTACAGCACGATGCTAATGCTAATGCTGCTGACTACTGAGCTACTGAGTGTGTTTGCTCCATGTGTGAGTGTGTGATTTCCTGTTGACAGAAAACTGACATTATTTGGTCATGTAAATATCATGTACGTATGCGGTTCTTCATCCTCTCTGCTGATCTTTGTGTGTTTTAAAGCTGACTGACTGTTCAGCTTCAAATCCTTTTAATTAACAATAATCTCTTCAATAATCAATGTCATGTAATGTTCACTGTCAGTGTAATGATGTCGTTAGAAGAGTGCTAATCGCTAGCTGTTGCTAAGGTAATTGCTACCACGGTGGCTAGTTAGCATGTTTTCCAAGACGTCACTTGAAGATTTTAGTCTTTCTAATGATACATTTTCACAATCTGATTCCTCAACAGACTGTGACTTTCTTTACTGGCGCATCGCTACGTTAGCTAGCTAGCTTTTGTGGCTTACGCTTTGTGAGTTGAGAGATGGTACTCAAAATGGTACTAAGACAATCTGCGGCTTTACCAACTTGTAAAATGCTCTTGTGGTATTTGGACCACTCAGTAAGAGGAAGGAGATGTTAGCTGCAGTAAATCTGAGCTGATGGCAAAGAATGCAGTAAATAAGGCCGAGGACTGGACTCTTATCTGGCTGTGATTGGTTCCACGTCTCAGGAGGATTTCAGAGATGGTCTGGCAGAGGAGGTGGAGGAGGAGGAGGTGTTTAAAGGAGACCCAGAAGGTGCTGAGGAGGTTACTATGAGGAAGAATGTGCTCTCACATTCCTGACATACCCATCACATTGTGGTGGTCTAATGGGGTGGGGGGGAATGGCCGCCAGGTCCAGAGAGGACCGTCCGGCACCGGGCTGAGCTCACGGCGGAGGCTGGGCTGGTTCAGAGCTTCATCTGAGGAGATCTGGTCATTCAGCCGGATCACACAAAATACATGCTCATTATTTTTTATCGTCCCTCAGTGTATTGATCTCATTCTGCTGTTTATGAAATGTAGACAGGAGATCGCTACCACTCATGTCTGTACGCTATGAGGCTAGCAGCTGGTTAGCTTAGCTTAGCATAAAGACTGGAAACAAGTTTAGAAAATATAGACAGGAGAACGATACCACTCATGTCTGTACGCTATGAGGCTAGCAGCTGGTTAGCTTAGCATAAAGACTGGAAACAAGTTTATAAAATATAGACAGGAGATCAATACCGCTCATGTCTGTACGCTATGAGGCTAGCAGCTGGTTAGCTTAGCTTAGCATAAAGACTGGAAACAAGTTTATAAAATATAGACAGGAGATCAATACCGCTCATGTCTGTACGCTATGAGGCTAGCAGCTGGTTAGCTTAGCTTAGCCTGGTTTAGCTTATCATAAGAAACCGGAAACAAGTCCTGAAGCTCTGAGGATTATTTTCTTTATTAAGCAATCAGTTGTTTGATTTATAAAGTGTCAGAAAAATGTGGCTCATCGTCTTTCTCACTCTCTTTCACTCAATTAGTAAATGAGAAATATTTGGTGTTTTGATAATCAAGCAATTAAAGAAAAGTATAAATCCTCTGATTGCCCGTGAATGTTTCCTGCTTATTTTCCTCCTCTATGACAGTGAACTGAATAACTTTTTCTTAATATATTAACCATTTTCCATCATTTCAAACACAAACGATTAATAGAGAAAATAATCAACAGGGCTTTTGTAACCTGCTTTTGATAATCTTTTGTTGCCGCCTCAAAGCAAATTGCATGTTTATTGTGTGAAATAGATCATAATGAGTCATCTGTCCTGTGTCCAGCATGAACTAACGCAGTGACTTAACACACATTTCCTTCAGTGGAAACCTCCAGATTAACACACACAGCACTTAAATTAAATTCCACCTCCACCACTTTCAGAATATACTGGAGCTGGTTCAAAAAGTCAACTGTTGTTGTGTCAAAATATGCAGGAAAGTTTATTGCTGATGTTCTTTTGATGTTTGTCTGCAGGAGTGAGTGATGTCTTGACTCTGCTGCTGCAGGAGGAGGAGGAGGAGGAGGACATGGTGATAGGACACAGACTCCACACCTTGTTATCAGATGCTTGGTACCGAGTGGAGCTCAGCACCGGACCTGTTTGTTTCTGGAGGCTCTTTCCTCGGCTTCCTTCAGGTCACATGCACCGAGCGCCTTCCCTTCCCAGAGTGGACGAGGGCTCAAAGGTCTAAGGGAGGAAGGAGGTGACGTAGGACCCAGCCTAAGAAAGGAGTGGGAGGGAGCAGCTGACGGACAGATAGACCTCTATCTGCCAGAGCTCAGGCTTATCTGGAGCTGCCGCCGTCTCCGACTGACACCGAGAGCTGTCGGCCAGATCCACGGCAGACGCCGCCGCCGTCCTCGGGTCGGCGTGACGCTCTACGCTGAGCAGGTGCATTGATGTCAGAGCGCTTTAGTTTCTAAAACGCGAAGCACAAAACCTGATTTCCTGTGTTCCCTCACCACAGGCTGTTCACTGTGGACATAGCGGTTTATAAGCCTTGAGTTTAATGTAAAACCCCCCCCCCCCAAAAAACCTAAACACACTTTCAGGTGTTTGTTTTACTACTTTGTCTGTAGTTTTTTTCTCCTAAATTCACCCAAAGTTAGCATTAGATAATGCCTCTTTTGCATATTTAAACATAACATTTCAGAAAACTATTAATAGTCTTAATGTTAGTGATCAGTTACATTTTTACTCACCTGTTCACCTGTAGTGTCTGTAAAATGTGTGAAATTTCATAATCCAGATATTTGAAGGAGGTTTGTTCAGATATCATCCACAGCCTCCAATGTTTTATTCCTAAAACATGGCGAACATTGATGTTTTTTAGTATTTTCTGATTTATAGAGTGATAAAAAACAGATATTCTCTCTGTGAAAACCTTTGAAACCAGATCAGGGAAAATCCCTTTAATGGTCTCTCCTGTAGCGCCACACTCAGGACTTTTTTTCTATTTCAGATCACAGTAAAAGGTGACCTCTCCGTCTGATGAGGTGATTATTTATAGTCTTCTTAAATATAATGGAGGAAGAGGAAAGGGAGGAGGATGCTGGGAGCAGCTCCTCAGGCAGGAGATCATGTGCCACCATGAGTGTTTGTCCGTCTGTCCAGGGATGTTTGACAAACAGCTGAAGGGTGGTGTTCATTCAGGAAACAGCCAGCAGGAGGAACGGGAGCTTCCCCGCTTTCTGTGGTTCTATGGGAGGAAATGATCCATGTGGGCGTCGGCCTCACTGAGCCTATTTGTAACCTATTTGAGGCCCTTAGGTGGAGCCGCCCCACAGGGATTGTGGCATTTTACATTTACATGACCAAACACTGAGGTATTTAGCTATTTAGCGAACGGCACAGAGAAGCCTAATGACAGAGATCCAGAAGGATCTTTATAACACTGATGGGCTGCATGTTCTCCTCATGTCTGTGTGGGTTCTCTCTGGTACTCCGGCTTCCTCCCACCATCCAAAAACATGCATGGGGATTAGGTTAATTGGTTAATTTAAATTGACCGTAGGTGTGAATGTGAGTGTGAGTGGTTGTCTGTCTCTATGTGTCCTGTGATGAAGTGGACACTTGTCCAGGGTGTACCCTGTCTTTCACCCTAAGACAGCTGGGATAGGCTCCAGATGGATGGATGTTTATATTCACCACTATTATTATTTTTTTTATTGTCATCACATATCCATCATATTTCCATCAA
Source organism: Synanceia verrucosa (assembly GCA_029721515.1). NCBI lineage: Eukaryota > Metazoa > Chordata > Actinopteri > Perciformes > Synanceiidae > Synanceia > Synanceia verrucosa. The sequence goes on from CM056571.1 coordinate 18,502,764, forward strand.
CGTATCAAGAGAACTACAACCAATAATAATTAGAATTATATAATGGTGGTGGATGTAATATGATGATAATAATAGCAAGTATAATTAAAAATAATAGTCAGAATAATAATAGAGATATTACTACTAATAATAATGATTAATAGCAGACATAACAGCAAAGTAGTACTACTAGTAGTACTAATAATAACTGATCCATGGAAACCTGGGAGTTCAGAAAGTACAAAGTGTGTGGAGAAATTCAGTTGGTGTGAAGCGTCACTGACTCATGACTGGAAGTCTCCACTAAGTGCTGCCAGACTCACACATCCTTAGATTAATAATCTCATGTGATCTGTAGGAGAACAGGTCTGACTGCTGACTGAGGGAGGGAGGGACGACCCACTGCAGGGCTTCAGGTGCATCTCACCTCTGCTGCTCACATCACATCTCACCTCTCTTCATCATGCTCTGTGTGTCCTTTCACGTTCATGGCGAGTGGTTCAGGGTCCCCTGTGCCGGGCCCTCGGCCTCCATCCGGTCCCTGGGGTCCGAGGCCCTGCGGCGATACCGCCAAGCCAAGAAGCAGCAGGAGGAGGAGGCCGGAGACGAGGAGCTGGAGTTCAGCGTGAGGAGGTGTCGCCATGGAGAGCTCCTTCACCTGGACGACAAGGTGGAGGACGTTCTGCAGGACGGAGACTTCCTGCAGCTGGGTAACGCTCTGCACACATCATTTATTTATGTTGTTTCTACTGGTCTTTATTTCTATTTAATTCTATGTTTAAAACTCCCTCAGAGGTTTTTTTCCCCTCTGGCTTGTTATAATCTGATGTGTTTATCCAAAAGAAAACTCACTGTGAGCTCACCTCCTGTTTTTAAAGTCTTTGCAGGAGAAAAAGCAGGACAGGACTTGTCTCTTCTGGCACCAGCAGCGTATCCTTCAAAGTAAATTAGCAGTTTTTGCATCGTTTTTCTTCCAAACTCTAATATTTTATATTTTTATATTATATAATATTTTTGTTTAGTTGTGTTGTCAAGAAAAGGGGAGGGCAATTAATTTACCTGAGAGTGTTGTGTTCAGTTCTGCTCAGTGTTCATTTTATTTCTTCATTAGAAGCTGTAAACTGTGTGGAACAGGAGTGGACTTGATGCCAAACATCCTGTCACTAATTAATCAACATTCATAAAGATTATCTTGAATATGAACGTGTTTCTGCAGCTTTTCAAAGATTAACTTTCTACAAAAAAGCAGCAGGGGTTTAGTCAGGTAACGGTGTTTCAAATGTGTGGTTCCTAATTTGCCGTTGACCTTAGTCCAGGTCTGATCCAGATCCACAATGATCCATGATCCCTGGTTTGTGATTAATAGGCTCAACAGCATGAGAAACTCCCCCATGTCACCAGACTCCAGATCCCCAAAATAATAAAAATCAAATCATGAAGTAGTAAAGTTGTCCAAATGTGGCTCTAAATAAGAAATAAGTGCACAAACCTTAACCTGCTGCCAGCAGACAGGACTGTTATGAAGAGCCCACAGAGGTGAGAGTGTCGCTGTTATCCTTTCATGTTCTTATTCAATGAAAATCTTTCTGTCCAGTTAAACCTGTTTTCCTGCTGTTGGTTTTCACCACCAGTACATTTCCCTGGACGGAAACAGTCTGACCACAGCAGCTCTGGTCAGTTTGGGCCGAGGCCTTTTCAAAATAAAGGTGAGAAAGAAACATCCTGTCCTCCTCTAAAGCTCTAAAATAAAGACGCTTCTTTGAAATTATGACCCAAGACCTTTGAGAATGTCTGGGTTTTCCTTCTGTACAGTGTAGAAACATATTTTTATCACATCACAAAAACTGATTTTTCCTCCCAGTTAACCTTTGAGGCCGAGCAGAAAACCATCAGGAGCCGAGAGCTCATCGAAGCTTACATCAGAGAAGGCCAAGGTGGGTTTCTCTGGTTCCTCTTCCTCATAACACCTGAATGTTTCACATTTCAGACACTTTTAATGGTCCGTGTCGTTGCAGTTGTGTACGGAGTGAACACTGGCTTTGGGAGGTTTGCCAACACCATCATCCAGAGTGCTAAACTTTCGTAAGTGAAGCTGCTCAAACTGGTTTATGTGACGCTCGTGTTCAAGTTAAAGTTCACTCTGCTTCCAGGCAGCTGCAGGAGAATCTGATTCGCTCTCACTGTGCTGGTGAGTTCAATGATCCACCTCCCCATCAATAAGTGGCTCCTCTCCTGCAGTTATACATTTCTATCTTTGTTATATGTCATCAGGAGTGGGTCCTCCTTTGAGTCCAGAAAGGACACGAATGCTGCTGGTCCTGAGGATCAACGTCCTCGCCAAAGGACACAGCGGCATCTCCATGGAAACCATGGACGCCATGATCAAGGCCTTCAATGGTACACCATCACTCTGTTTCACACCGTTACTATGGTAACGATGCATTAAAAATAATGCACCATACCCAAAAAGAGTAATGCCTTTATTGCTTTAGTCACTGCTGAAAGTTGCAACACCAGTTCCATTACTTTGGGATTAATACCAGATACTTTCAAAGTAAAGTTCCCCTTTTGTAATAAAAGGGGAACAGACACCAGATATTTTCAAAGTAAAGCTCCCCTTTTGTAATAAAAGGAGAACAGACACCAGATAATTTCAAAATAAAGCTTCTTATTGTAATAAAAGGAGTACAGACACCAGATAATTTCAAAATAAACATTCTTATTGTAATAAAAGGAGTACAGACACCAGATAATTTCAAAATAAACATTCTTATTGTAACAAAAGGAGAACAGACACCAGATATTTTCAAAGTAAAGCAATTACAATGAGGAGCTTTACTTTGAAATGATGTGGCATCTCAGTTGATGTTACAGAATAATCCCGAAGTCATGAAACTAGTCAGCAGAGAGTAATTAAATTAAGTTCAGTAATTTTAAAAGTATCTAGTGTAATCCTTTTCCTTTTTGGACTAACTACCCCGACACTGATCAGGATGAATGTTGATCAAACAGGAAAAGAGATGATTTGTTTTTCTGTCCTCCTGTTATGCAGATAGTTTGAAAGTTAGCACCATGTGATGGGAGAATGAATCAATCGGCACATACAGCTGTGCTATATGTAAACTCTTGACTCCATTAGTGAGTGTTTTACTGCTTACATAGTGACTGTTGTGTTCTCAGCCTCCTGTTTGCCCTGGGTACCTGAGCAGGGAACAGTGGGAGCCAGTGGAGACCTGGCCCCCCTGGCTCACCTGGCCCTGGGTCTGATGGGGGAGGGCAGGATGTGGTCTCCACAGAGCGGCTGGGCCGATGCCAGGGCCGTGAGTTTACCTCTACACATTTCTTATTGATCATGTCCATCATCAACGAGTGTCTGATCAGTGACGTCAGGTGACAAGCAGCCAATCAGAGTTGGTGTCTTAGACCAGAGTCTTCATGATGTTGACTGGTCTGCAGTCAGCTGGAGTTAACTTCTTCATTTAGTTTCATCCTCAGCTCTGTGGACAGTTGATCACTGACAAACAGTAGCTGTTAGCCTGCTGTTAGCATGCCTCTGATAAGTTGCACTAGCAGCTACGAGCTAGGCTAATGCTAGTGCAGCTAATCAGAGGCATGCTACACTAGCATTAGCTTAGCTTGCAGCCGCTGCCTCAAACCGGAAGTACTTCCCTGATATTTTAATCCAGTTTTTACACATTAGTTTGATGTCTGGGAGTTTTTCAAAATAAAATTCAGCAATGTGTTGCTGTTGTTGTTCTCCATGACTAGCATTAGCTTAGCTTGTAACAGCAAGCTCAAACAGGAAATATTTCCCTGATATTTTAATTTTGCACAAGGTGCTTGTTAATTTTGAGCCACCTGGAGTTTTTCCAAAATAAAATTCAGAAGTTTGTTGCTATTGTAAGGGTGCGTTGAAGAGACAAAACAGCAGATTAAAAGAAAAAGAAAAATGCTTTAACGATAATCTGGAGGTTTTTTTTTGAGAGGGAAGTCTGTGAAAAAAGTCAAGGATCTTTGTGATAAAGTTATAGAAGGACATGCACCGAAGCCAAAGTGATCTTTCACTTAAATGTTTTTTTTTTTTACTTATTTATGATCTATAACCACGAAAGACTATTCATTAACCATTCTAAGTGCCTACTTGTGTCTGTGGTTTTATTTTTACAGGTGTTGGAGGGTCATGGGCTCAAACCTCTCGTGCTGAAACCAAAGGAGGTACTAAACTTTATTTTTTAAGGAAAACTACTGTTCATTAAAACAATAAGAGGGTATCAAGCTAGCTAATTTGCTAACATGCTGACCATTATTATTACTCTCTAAAAAAAGACCCCATTGGTTGTTTGTTCAGGCAGCACGTTCTGACCTGAATCCAGGTTTATTGTTGGTAGTTTGACCTCTATGAAAAACATAACTTAGTCAACTAGCATGGTAACTTTGTTGCGAAGGTTAATTTACAAAAATCAGAGAAGTACCGATTTTAACTTTAACCCTTTCACACTGTTTTCACTTCATTGAAGTTAATTATCACATTTTTGGTCGCCTTAAATCGTACCATCGCTCTTAACTCCACCCTCTGGTGTCACTTCTGGTTGCAAACAAAACCAAGATGGCCGAACTCGATGCTTCAAAAATGCCACCCTCTAGACCAACAAATGTCTTCCTCTAATCACATAAAAACCGACACACACATGCTGCGTTGAATGACATGATGGCAGCCAGAAGTATTTATTGTTTTCCTCCTTAAATGTCTGAGACATTTCATTTAAGGGGTATTTAAGGTCATTTCAACATGTTGTGGTGGTTGAACAGGGAATTGCTCTGATCAACGGGACTCAGCTGATGACGTCTTTGGGGGCGGAGGCGGTGGAAAGAGCGCTGGCCGTGGCTCGACAAGCCGATGTCATCGCTGCGTTGAGCCTGGAAGCCCTGAAAGGAAGCAAGAAGCCCTTCAGCAGCGGTGAGACGACCTTTAATCTGCACCAGCTTTATTAGACAGAGCAGTGAAGTGATTTATTTTGACATTTTTTTAAACTCTTCTGTTATATGTGGCTCTGCTGCCTCCTAGTGGCCAGAAACATAAATGAACTCTGCTCTGAGAATCTCCAGGGATCAGAAGTCCTAGCTCCTCATTCAAAGGACGTTCAGTCTCAGTGAAGACACGTCATTTCCGTCTGAATGACATGACGTTGACAGTACTATTTCTTGTTCGCTGTGCTGCAGCCGTCCATGCTGTGAGGCCTCACCCTGGACAGGTGGAGGTGGCTGAGAGGCTTCTCTGCCTGCTGGACTCTGACGTCTTCCCCTCTCAGATCTCAGGTAGGACCTGATGACTGAACCTGGTCCTGAACAGTCTAAACTACAGCTCAATGACCTGTGCATGACCTGCTCTTCCTGTAGAGAGTCACAGGTCTTGCGGTCGAGTTCAGGACGCCTACACGCTGCGCTGCATCCCTCAGGTACGTTACTTCCTGTTTGATCATCTCAGCTCAGCAGCTCGTTCACTTCTCACCTCTGCTTGTTCCAGGTTCACGGAGTCGTGAACGACACCATCGCTTTTGTCCAGAAGGTCATTTCTACTGAGATGAACAGCGCCACGGACAACCCAGTATCCTAAAGAGGCTGGATGTGTTCAACAAATGTGCTGCTTTTCTGCCTCATGTCTGATTGTTGGATCAATTATTCAGATTCAGATCATAAAGTGGATGATCAGAGGGACCTACGTGACATTTAACGTTACTTTCATTCACTTCAATTGTGACCTTTGAACAGATTTTGTCATATTTGTCAGCATGAAGCTGCAGCCGCTTAGCTTAGCTTAGCTTAGCATAAAGACTGGATGCTGCTAGCCGAGCTAGCTTCTAAAGCTCACTGATTAATACTGATTATCATGTTTTATCTAGTTTAGAAGTGTGAAGCTGGTCGATTTCATAGATAACCAAAGTTAATATTTAATGGACATGATGTTCAGTATTCAGCTTCTCATCTAATTCTTGCAAAAAAGCTCATTTACTAAATTATTGAACTCTTTAACCTTAATCTATATTTTTCCTAAATAGAAAAGGTGCTTTAAAGTCTAAAAAAATGTCAGAAACGGTTCCTTTAATCACGTAAAAACATTAGAACATGCTGCATGCAGTATTTAAGGGGTATTTAAGGTCATTTAGGCCCTCAATTTCCCCACCAGGTGACAGTGCTGCACAGCATACAAACCCTTAACTCCTCTCCAGCTGGTGTTTGTAGAAACCAGGGAGATGATCTCTGCTGGGAATTTCCATGGAGAGTATCCAGCCAAGGTGGAGTTTTGACTTAAAGTTTAATGTCTGTCGCTCTGCTGGTGGCCTCAGGAGATGAACTGAAGGGTGCTGTCACTCTGGTGTTTCAGGCTCTGGACTTCCTGGCCATAGCGGTGCACGAGCTGGCCAGTTTCAGTGAGAGGAGGTTGGAGAGGCTGGTGAACCCCAACCTCAGCGGACTGCCGGCCTTCCTGGTCCAGGACGGAGGCCTCAACTCTGGCTTCATGATCGCTCACTGCACCGCCGCCGCCTTAGGTTGGTCTGGTCCAGCTTTCTATTTAGTGTCCGAAACGTCTTCACGTATAAAACTACCTTTAGTGACTTTTAACGCCTCACAGATAAACAAAACAACAAACCAAAGATGTCAACCTCATGTTGGTTTTGAGGCCTCCCGTTGTGCATTATGGTCGTTGGCATCTTGTTTTTTTTTGTTTTTTTTTTGCAACCAGAAGTGACATCAGAGGACAGAGCTAAGTACTGAACGCTGAATAAGATGTTTTTAGTCAAAAAAAGGTTATAATTACCTCTGATGAAGTGAAAACACACTGAAAGGGTTAAAGTTCAATGACGTCGCCATGGTAACAAAGCTGTCAATCAGCAGACAGACCCTGCTTTATGGTCTATTTGACTCTCAATGGGACCATAATTTACTAAATGAACATCAGGCTGTTCTTCAGTGCGTAATCTTCTCAACTGTCTCATCCTCTCATGTCGTCAGTGTCGGAGAACAAGGCTCTTTGCCACCCGTCCTCCGTGGACTCCCAGTCCACCAGCGCTGCGACAGAGGACCATGTGTCCATGGGCGGCTGGGCGGCTCGCAAAGCCCTGAAAGTAGTGGAGCATGTGGAGCAAGGTGAGGCAGCGTAAATACCCCCCAGATATAATGAGCAGCATGAGGGTGGAGGTAGGAAATGAACCTGAGTCTGTCCTACAGTTCTGGCCATAGAGCTGCTGGCTGCCTGTCAGGCTCTGGAGTTCCTGCGTCCTCTGAAGACCACCACCCCTCTGGAGAAGGTCTACGAGCTGCTGCGCTCCGTGGTCAGGTAGAGGGAGCTGTGGTAGAGGTGTGGCCAGGTAGAGGGAGCTGTGGTCAGGTAGAGGGAGGTGCGATCAGGTGGAGGGAGGTGGAGGGAGGTGCGAGGAGGTGCGGTCAGGTGGAGGGAGGTGCGGTCAGGTAGAGGGAGGTGCGAGGAGGTGCGGTCAGGTGGAGGGAGGTGTGGTCAAGTAGAGCGAGGTGTGGTCAGGTAGAGGGAGGTGTGGTCAGGTAGAGGGAGGTGTGGTCAGGTAGAGCGAGGTGCGGTCAAATAGAGCGAGGTGTGGTCAGGTAGAGGGAGGTGCGGTCAGGTGGAGGGAGGTGCGAGGAGGTGCGGTCAGGTGGAGGGAGGTGCGAGGAGGTGCGGTCAGGTAGAGCGAGGTGCGGTCAAATAGAGCGAGGTGCGGTCAGGTAGAGGGAGGTGCGGTCAGGTGGAGGGAGGTGCGAGGAGGTGCGGTCAGGTGGAGGGAGGTGCGGTCAAATAGAGCGAGGTGTGGTCAGGTGGAGGGAGGTGCGGTCAAATAGAGCGAGGTGTGGTCAGGTAGAGGGAGGTGACCGAGGTGCGGTCAGGTTGAGCGAGGTGTGGTCAGGTAGAGCGAGGTGTGGTCAGGTAGAGGGAGGTGACCGAGGTGTGGTCAGGTAGAGGGAGGTGTGGTCAGGTAGAGGGAGGTGACCGAGGTGTGGTCAGGTAGAGGAGGCGTGGTCAGGCAGAGGGAGGTGCGGTCAGGTAGAGGGAGGTGACCGAGGTGTGGTCAGGTAGAGCGAGGTGCGGTCAGGTAGAGGGAGGTGTGGTCAGGTAGAGCGAGGTGACCGAGGTGTGGTCAGGTAGAGGGAGGTGTGGTCAGGTAGAGGGAGGTGACCGAGGTGTGGTCAGGTAGAGGAGGCGTGGTCAGGTAGAGGGAGGTGCGGTCAGGTAGAGGGAGGTGACCGAGGTGTGGTCAGGTAGAGGGAGGTGTGGTCAGGTAGAGGGAGGTGTGGTCAGGTAGAGGGAGGTGTGGTCAGGTAGAGGGAGGTGACCGAGGTGTGGTCAGGTAGAGCGAGGTGTGGTCAGGTAGAGGGAGGTGTGGTCAGGTAGAGGGAGGTGACCGAGGTGTGGTCAGGTAGAGCGAGGTGTGGTCAGGTAGAGGGAGGTGACCGAGGTGTGGTCAGGTAGAGGAGGCGTGGTCAGGTAGAGGGAGGTGACCGAGGTGTGGTCAGGTAGAGGGAGGTGTGGTCAGGTAGAGGGAGGTGTGGTCAGGTAGAGGAGGCGCGGTCAGGTAGAGGGAGGTGACCGAGGTGTGGTCAGGTAGAGCGAGGTGTGGTCAGGTAGAGGAGGCGTGGTCAGGTAGAGGGAGGTGACCGAGGTGTGGTCAGGTAGAGGGAGGTGCAGTCAGGTGTATTCATACTTGCAGTGCTCCTAATCTCATTGAATTCACTGTAATAAAATGAGCATAGAGGCTTTTAATTTGAAATGTCCTGCAGACCCTGGGACAGAGATCGCGTCATGAGTCCTGACATCGAAGCCGCTCACTCCCTCCTCAGGCAGCAGAAGGCGAGTTTAAGCCGACGTGATGTTTTAGCGTAGCGCTGCGAAGAACGCCAAATCAACCATGTTTGTTTTCCTGTTCCTGTTCTGCAGGTGTGGAGCGCCGTCGAGCCACACCTGGACGAGTACAGGAAGCAGCTGCAGACACCATCCAGGCCGGAGGGGGAAGCTACTCGCTAACTGGGAGCACTTTGTGCTAAATAATAAAAAAGAAAGTGGTAAACTTTTGAATTGACTTTTGAATTTTTATTCAAAGGATTTCCATCAACATTAAAGCACATGGTAAACTGTTAACTTACAAAAGAGCTGCATGATCTGATGTGACTGTAACAACGGCCCTTCTCCACATCCCAACAAAGAAGGGCTTCAAAAATAAACAACACAACACTTCCTGTTATTAACCCCACCCCCAAAATAAATGCATAAAAGCAAACACATTAACACATAATCATGTCAGAGGACTAGCCTTTAAAATAAAGCCTCCCAGCCAACTAGGAACTACACTTTCTACTCAACAGGTAGTGATTTCTCTGCACGCCACGGTCCGTCTGCTGACCTTTGACCCCCACGGTGAGGTCAGAGGTCACGTGGCGAGCGCTGGGCCGGTGGAGCCGCTGTGTTCAGGCCTCGTCATGAAAACTGGATCTGTTGTACGGTGGGAATCTGCAACACAGCGTTCAGTTTAGTTTCATGAAATGACAGCTGCCTCTTTTTGGTCTGAAAGAGAAGAACTGTTGTGCTTTTTCTGAGGCTTCAGGGAAGAAAACACATCTTCACTGCTCGCTGTCACTCTGTCACAGAAACACTTTTAATCTAAACCTGATGGCTCATATTTACTCATTCATTTGTGGTGTGGCAGAACAGCGAGGCGCTGTGTTTGTTACCTGTTGATAGGAGGTGGTGTACACCATGACGTTCTGCTGCTGACCGTCTGCTGTGATGATCCCAGCTGGCAGCGGGTTTGCTGAGGAGGGTGGACATTTGTGTTTTAAAGAGAGCAGGAAGAAATAAAAAGAAAGGGTGAACTGACCACATTCACACAGCGGCTGACTCGTTAGAACTTCTCTTTAACCTTAATCTATCTTTAGGATCCTTAAAATAAAAATCCAAAATCTATGGTGCTTTAAAGCTTCCAGAACATGTTAGAAACGCTTCCTTTAGTCACATAAAAACCCTTTGGATGTGCTGCCGTCTTAACTTGTGTCTCCAGACTGATCTGTTTCAGCTCGTCTCCATGGATACGCCGGAGTGTCGAAGCCTTCCTACTTACTGAAGCTGTCGTCTGTGAGGTCGTCTCCCAGACCTTCTCCCACCGCCACTCCAGGAATCCCCTTCTCCCCCTTCATGGCCTGGAAAACAAACGTTACACATGTGAAAAACATCTGGAGCTGCAGCCAATCAACCCAGTACACTTTAAGGTCTTTGCTGAGGTTCGTAGAGAAACTGTCGTTATTTGGAACCGTCATGCTGAAACCTCCTGAGGTAAGAGTTTCAGCTTCAGTAATTTAAAAATTATTTAAAGGGACATATAATTTAAAAGAAAACTACACTGTGCTGAAATGTTTCGTTATCTGGACAACAGTCAGGCGTTTAGATCAAAAAACATGATTCAACACATCAGATAAATTCAGATTTACAGGATCAAGTTTTGTGTCACATTTCCTTAAAGAGACAGGTGAGTACAGGTCTATTCAGAGGAGTTTTCTGAACTTTAAAGCATGTAACCCTTCTTGAACATGTCCCCTTTCATTTAAGGTAAGTGTTTTTCTGTCTCACCTCTCTGAACTTCTGCAGGTAAAGCTTCAGCGGCTCCACATACATGTCGAAGCCCAGTGTGGACATGGCGAACAGGATGTCCTCCCCGTTGATGGTCTTCCTCTTCTCCTGGTGGCATCGCTCGCTCGCCTCCGACGTGATGAAGCTGATGAACTCGCTGACGCACTCCTGCACGCACTCCTTGGCGTCTTTTGCAATCTGTGGAAAAGGGACGCAAATTTTACATAAACGAGAAAATGAGAAAACAAACACCTTTAAAAGTTTCTCTTCTGGGACTATCAGTATGAACATCCTCAGGCTGTAAAACAGATTTTTTTTTCTCCTGGTGTTTGAACAAACAGCTTCTACCAGAACAAACAACCTTTGAACGGAAATGTGCTCGACTGGGACATGGTCCACACTCTGAAGTCGTCCTTTAATCACAGACAGGTGACAGGTCTTTGATGGACCAACTCTGCACCGTGTGCAGCTTTAAAGACTAACGAACGTCTTTAATGTATTTTCTCTCATTAAAAATGAAAGGCAGCTCTTCCATTTCGTAGCACAGGACACACATGAACCAGACAATATACAGCATGTAGAACTATTAAACTATTACCATCACTGACACTCATTTGCACTGTCATTTCGCACAGACAAATGTTTTTAATTAAGAGTTTATTTGCAATTAAAATATTTTTTCTTCTTTTTTTATTTAGTAAACATTAAATTATATTATTATTACTTATGCTGCTGTGGTGGGTGAGTTTTCTCCAATGGGGGATAAATAAATAAACACTATCTATTGTAAAAACAGAAATAGAATACAAATGGCAGTGATGTTTGGTTATATCCAGTTATTTCCCTCCTCATAGAACATTTTAGTACGTTCAATCCAGCTCTGTTTACTAGCTTTTCCTTTTTTTTCCTGTGTTTGTTGCTTGGTGCTTTGCAGTGAAACACAGGGAGCCTTTAAAACAGAGTGAATGATGTGTCTATAACTGAAAATATTCATTCGTGCTCTCTCCCACCAACCTTTCCAGTCTGAGGAACGGCGTTCTTCATGATTCGGGCCACGTTGGCGATGGGAAGATAGATGTCTTGCTCTCTGAAGTTCTCCTTGATGCCGCTGTCGTCATGATCGTTCAGGTTCTCCTCTCCGTCATCTGCAGGGAAACAAACAGCTCTTTGTGAGGTGAGCCAAAACACAACGCCGGTGCTCCTTTCTTCACCACTCCTCCTCCTCCTCCTCACCATCCTGGGACTGGAGGACGTAGTGACCGGATGCCATGTACTCTCCTGTGATGCCCAGCTGGGAGGCGTCGGTGGTCGAGCTGTCTCCGTCCATCTGCGACACAAACGCATCTCATTTCAACATTTCAAAGCTACAGTAACATTCCTGCAATGGACCACACAGTGTCACACATCCAGGAAAACCTGGAAAATGATTGATCAATTTCAGTTGTGGAAAATGAGAACAAAAGGTCAAATACCCAGGGAACTTTTAACGGATTAACTGTTAAGTTATCCTGGAGAATTGTTTATCCTCCCCATGCTTTGTGAGCAAATACGAGTGGGTCAAAAGTTACTTTTCAACCATTCGCACAAATGATTTTCCAGGATAACTTAAATGTTTCCAGGATATTTGACTTGTTTTCCTCATTTTCCATGTCTTCCATGACTGGAAAATTGGTCAGTCATTTTCCAGGTTTTCCAGGAAGCGTGGGGACCCTGAATAAACTTACAGCAGCTTAACATGAACAGTGTGTGCATGTCAAGCAATACAGTGTTAAACAGAGTGAGTGCCAATGATGTATCAGATAAATACAGTTACTAAACAGATATCTTTATATACAGTGTAGAACATGACTCATGATGATATTTTAGATTATTATCACCTATTGTCCCTGATAATAACATCCATAACCATATACTGTTGTATATACACTGAGTATCTTTCAACAAGACACCTCTAGTAGATAAAACATGTGTGATCTGCAGTAGAAAACAGGCAGTAAACAGAAATACATATCATCAATATACGGCCGTATCGTGACTTAATATCTCGATATATCCCAGAAGTGCTCCTGGGTGTTGTCATGATTATTATCATGTGCTACTTTAGTTAATCTCTATGATATAAACTAACCAGATGAATGTTTTCCTTTGTCTCAGTGTTGAGTCAGTTGTTGCGTTCAGGCCATTAGCTTTAACACTGGAAATGTTAATGGTTTCACAGGAAACAACGAAGCTCCCCTTCGTATCAGATGCGGGTTTTACGTGATGAAGTATGTTTTGCTAGCTCGGGGATACACCGTGAATTGACCTGGCTTCCAGCACGGTTGTGGACTACCGTTGGCTAACTGTTAGCATCGTGGCGCTAACGGAGGCAGCGCTAGTTAGTCAGCTATACACCCGCTGAGAGGTCAGTTTACGTTAGCAACGCGCTAACCATAACGAGTTGTGTTTAGCTTTAATGCTAACTAGCCGCGGGTATGTGGGATGTTCGGCGAACGTTAGCTAGACAGTCAGGCTAACAGGCTAGCTTGCTAGCTGGTTCGTAACACAACCAATGAGTCCAGCATAATGAAGCGAGATTGTCCAGCTCGGTGTTACCTTCTGTGGTCACCCCACTCAGGTACACAGTGTCCCTTGAATGCATTTTCATTGTAAGTCCACCACAACCAGCCCCGGCAGAGACAGCTGTGGCCTGTTCTTTGTCGCACGGAACGGAGCGAGACGTGGCCAGCGGCCGAAATGTTAAGTGGTGGTTTATTAAGTTTCGCCCGCTGGATACTTCCTGATGAGCAGCCCTCATTCACTCAGACAACAAATAAAAAATCAGACAGAGACGGACATTTCCATTCGAGCTAACGAGAAATCGGTTAGCAATCATTGGCCGGAGCCAGGCACAAACCTGCAATGAAGCCCTGGTTGGTTACCTTCCTGAGACGGCTGTTTGGTTGGACAGAAAATGGCTGCGAAAGGACCAGTCCCAGCGCGTAGCCGCAGCTGCACTACCGCAACTGGCCGGTAGAGGGCCGTGCTGCGTTCAGTGACGCCTAGAAAGCTCCCTCCTTAGACACTGACTGCGAAATTGTGAACACGAATTGCGTGTTCATTTGAGTACCATGTCTCAAATATACATTTTTAACTGCTTTTGTTTAATAATCAAGTCCAAGAACAGAGTCACTGCATCATCACACGACAGAATGCTGAGAAAATACACATATAATCACGTTATGGTCTTCTTTCCCACATGCATGCACGTACGCGAATGCATCTCATGTGGAGTTAACTACCTTGCAAATGTTTGACCAAAGGTATGTCTAATTTCACCTGCTCACCCTGTTCTTCTGCCCAGAAAACTGCTACGGTTTGCTCCGTAAATATTTCTGTGGAAACCGATGTCTAAAGTGCCGCACAAAAAGCGTATTTATGTTGGTTGAGTTTAATTACGCGAGTAATTGATTTGAAAACCTCAGTGAAATCAGCTGCTAGCTAACATTTCGCATTCCGTAGCCACTCTAACAAAAATCAGTGTAGGGGCTGTAGAGCAGCTTTTCCTGCCAGCAAAAATACCACTGGTAAATATTATGTCTCTGAGTCTCACTTTATGCTGTTTATTTACTGTACTTTTACTGTCAGAGTGTGTTTCTGAAACATCTTCACAGAGAAGGTAATGTTGAGTTTCGCCACAAGATGGCGCCCAGAGACCGTGAAGCTAAAGAGGCTACTTCCTACGTCACAATGCTCTTTTTGTCACAGTTTACTGTGTGCACATTTATTTAAAATCTACCTATTTTTACACTAGCTCTTCCTGCTCATTTTATATAGTGCTCCTTTCCAAGGTTTATAAAATCACTTAAGATTTTAAAGTATTAAGTAAAGTTCCTTAAATGTAACAGTAAACTTAATTTTCACTGCTGCATGCTTATTTTGTTTTTTGATCAGAATCATGTGGTTTTACGACATTAAACCGTAACACAGTGATTTCTGTTGTGTCTCAAAGTGTAAATGCTGTTGATTGTTTCCCATCCAGGCAGGAAACAGCAATAAAAACTTCTTTGTTGGTGTGAAAAAACTTCAAGTGTGAATCTGGAAGATTTTCACTTCTGTTAAGTCAATATCTATTGCCAAAGGAGGTGACTGACCGGCTGATGAAAGTATTGCAGTGTTATAACTGGATATGTCTGTTGACTTTTCTTGCTCTGTTACAGCTTTTCTTTATTGTATACACTTTTAAAACCAAACTGTGGACACACTTCTGAAAACTGAAAGCTCATGGACCTGGAAATATATTTTTTCTTTTCTATTTCTGCTCTTTTATGAACAAAACAACTGCAGATTGCTGAACTCTGAGCTCAGTTTTAAATGCGGACATTACAAACAGTGGACGTCATCCTGTAATCATCATCAGAGGCCAGAGTCCGTCCTCACCCAGGGTTTTTTTTTTTTTGTCTCTGTGCCTCCAGGACCAAAAACCAGACATGGACCCACCGACCGGGCCGTCGCTGGGCCAATACGACTACGACCTGCTGGTGGTAGGAGGAGGATCAGGAGGTCTGGCCGTGGCAAAGGTAAAAACTCCAGTCTGTTTACGCTCCTCTGCTTTTATTTTCTGAAGCGTTGACATGAGGAGTAGTGGCAGAAAGTTAGGCCTGAAGACGCTATAAATCCAAGTTTTCTTCTACATTGCTGTCCACTCTTTACGTCAAAGATTCAGTCTTAGAAGCAAAGTGAAAGTAGAACCTGTACTGTAACATGGTGGGTTAAAAAATAAAATAAAAACTTTTAAAAAATGTAAAGCTTACACACAAAAAAATAATTATAACGTGAGAAAATAAATAAAAATAAAAAAACCTGAGATTTTAACTTAGTGAAAAAAAACAAAACATCTTAACATCAATAGTGGTGAAGTTACAAAACAGGGTTCCTGTGGTTCCTTAAAAAGTCTTAAATAAAAAATCCAGATAATTAATGTCTTAAAAGGTCTTAAATTTTATCATAAATTTGCTGCAGGTATTAGATTTTCAGATGGTGCGTTTAATGCCAATAGGAAATCACAGTATTCAGAGATTTACTGCAATTTTGCAACTTATTTTGTTCTTGAAAGTTGTGAAAAGTTTTTGAAAAAAGGTACCTTCAGTTTTTTTGCAAGTGTTAAAGGGCTGAAAAAAATCCCTTTTTTCCTGCTAACTATCGATATCCATCGGCCTCAAAAACTCCATATTGGTCCAGTCATACAATAAATTGATTGTTTTCTTCCAAAGAAACTGTGATGACATTTTTGGGTCTTTAATTATATCTGTTGAGGTCTTAAAAAGTCTTAAATTTGACTAAAAAGGTGCAAGAGCCCTGTAAGTCACCTGTATTCACAGAGGAGATGTCATATTTGCAGCAGAAATTAAATATTTGCAGAGGAAATTTGTGTTTGTGTTCACTCTCACGGCTCCTGATGTGATATTTGGGATGCAGTGACAGACTTCCTGTAGTTTTAAGTTCCTCTTAGTGTTAAGAGTTCACTCCAGCCGCCCTCATAATTAAGCCTAATCTGGTGAGTGAACGCACACGCAGCTCCGTTAATTATCATATTAATGTGCTTTATGGCGATGGGCTGATCTGAGAGCAGCTCCAGAGGAAACCAGGTGAGACGGAGCAGGAGGTTGTTGAGAAGGACAAACGCTTAACTCGTCTCACTATTTCATTTACCTCTTTCTTTGACCCTGTTGCTCGCATCTAGTCCCTTTTTTTGGCTCCTTTAGGAGGCGGCAGGGTTGAGGAGGAAGGTGCTCATCATTGACCTTGTGGCTCCGTCACCAAGCGGCATCAACAGGGGTGAGTGTTCCATCCTCCAGGAGTCCATCCCAGGGTTAATGTCGGTATGTTTCATACATAGTTTTTATGTTGTGGCATTTTCTGTCGTTACCTCCAGAACCGGGAGGCTCTGGTCTCGACGCCGACAGCGTCAGGAAGTTCCTGCAGCAGGCGACTCTTCTGGGAAAAGCCATTCAAGACTCCCAGAAATATGGCTGGAGGCTGGGCGAGCATGGTAATTAAAAGATCAGCTGGTGATGGTTCAGAGCTTTACAGGGACAGTGTGCAGCAGGTGGGAGGATATAGAGCAGAAACCTATAAATAAATACTGTGTTTTCACTGGATTATAATCAGCTGAAACTGGTTAGCCTAGAATGAACCCTTCATATCGACATAGGCCTCACCACTGAGTTTTAAGGGTTTTTATTAAGACAAAGGCTGAGGTTATTTTTAAAACTAAGATTATGTTTTCAAGACTTTTTTTTATTTTATTAAGTTTGAGGTTTAATTTTGTTTTCTTCAACTTTGTTTTAATTATTTTATTATTTTTTTAATTTAAATAAAAACGTTTTTTATGTTTGAATTTACAAGTTTTAATTTTCTTTTTATTTTAAGATTTTAATCAATTTTTATTTTCTTCAACGTTGACGTTTTTTTGATGTTTTGTTTTAATTTTCCATTTCTTAATTTACCATTCTGTAACACTTAACTCTGCTTCGTCATGTCACAAGATGATGCTTATTTTTTAAAAATTGATCAGGTCCCAGTGAGCCCAAATAGCAAAGAGAAAAAAAAAAAGCAAACCAAACAAGAGCTTGGGTCTCAGGAGCATAAATGAGATTAAAATCTTTGAAAACTTGGAGACAGAGGAAGGAGATGTTAATGTCTTTTTGTGTTTTTGTTCAGCGTCTCATGGCTGGAGCGAGCTGGTGGCGGCTGTTCAGGATCAGCTGAAGACTCGTCGCTCTGGGTTGAGGAGGGAGCTGATGAGCTGTGGAGTGTTTTACCTCAGCGCTCATGGAGAGTTGGTGGCTCCTCACACTGTGGAGGTAAACACTGTAAACACTTTGTATTCCAGGACTGTGCTGATGTACCTTTCAGCTTCCCTATAAATATCAGCTCCTCTTGTTTTTGCTGCATCAGGTGACGGAGGTGAACGGGAGGAAGAGGCGTCTGACGGCAGAGACGCTGGTCGTCGCTACGGGAGACAGACCTCAGTATCTGGGCGTCCCTGGGGACAGACAGTACTGTCGGACCAGGTTGGGTTATCTTTCCAGAATAAAAGCCTAAATATGAACAGGTGCATCATACTGTAGTGCCTGTCTCCACCCACAGTGAGGATCTCCTCTTCCTGCCTCACCCGCCGGGTCGAACCCTGGTGGTCGGTGGATCTGCAGAGGGGTTGGAGAGCGCCGGCTTCCTGTTTGGCCTCGGGCTGCCGGTCACCGTCCTGCTGCAGCCCGACCTGCTCCCAGGCTTCGATCAGAAGATGGCCCAGAAGATAGAAAACCACATGATGGTTAGCGGAGTAGACTTCCTCCATCACGGTTCGCTCACCAAGGTGCCGACAGCGATAACGAAGTGTCTCACTTTCATTAGGAAGTAACAAAAAGGTCTTGATTTGAAGTTTTTCTCTTGGCAGGTGGAGCAAACTGAGGCCGGCGTTCCAGGTGAGGAGACCTGTTTTATCAGGATTAGAACAGAAACTGAACATCTGAGCAAGAGAGAGAGGTGAAGCCTGCTGATGTGATGTTACGCTGCACCTTTAAGTACAGATTCAGAGGATATATCATTTGTTTAACCCTACCAAATTGACTCGACAGCTGCTGTTACCAGTTAGTTTAAAAACAGGTTTTACATAAAAAAAGACATAAAATACAGATTAAACAAGTGGTTGACTCTTTATTAAATATGTATTTGTGAGTTCTTTTTGAAAATTTGCACCTTCAGTAGGAACCAATAGTGAAAGCCACAGATAGGAAGTCAGAAAATATCTGTAAAACACTCAGGTTGAGTCTGTTATATTATTAATATATTCTGTTCTAATTTTAAGGTGATTCTTTAACAGCACCAGAGCAGGCTCCTACAGCGAGACTTCGTGTGACCATCATGTTCCAGGAAGGCCAGACTAAACAGGAAGACTTTGATACGGTGCGTACGGATTTCTTTTAAGCTCCATCAATGATTCTCCTGCAGATTAAAGAGCAGCGTCCTGGTTAACAGTCTTAACGGGTCTCTGCAGGTGCTGCTCGCCGTCGGGAGGAAAGCCGCCACCAGTGACATCGGCCTGGAGCAAGTTGGAGTGAAGTGCAGCCAGGAGTGAGTTAAATATGTCCTCCTTTGTGTTTGACCACGGCAGGTCACCTGTCTTCAGTTTTAAGTAGGGCTGTGCTGCAAGGTAAAATTACTGTTTTTGTGAATGGAGTCTGGTGGCTTTGCAGAGTGATATAAAAGCTGTGGATAGAATTCTAATATTCAGACTTGAATAAATGCAGAACACCACTGTGAAGCTACACAATGACACAAAACTCTAAAAAAACACCAAAATATGTCAGCATTTTATAGGTTTCTGTGTTTGTTCAGCTCTGGTGGGATCCTGGTGAACGGCAGCGATCAGACCAGCGTGGATCACATTTACGCTATCGGATCAGTGCAGCATGGACGCCCCTCCACCACCGGCCTCTCAGTGCATGCTGGGACATTGCTGGCCCGTCGACTCTACAGAGGAGACGCCATCTTGGTATGCAGTTTGGAAAATACGTGACTAATTGACCAGACGAGTCAAAATGTCCATGAGTCTCTGTTAGAACTGATCTGAGGTTAAACTTAGATTCATAATCCTAGAGGTCATTTATGGACTAGTAGCTCCAGATCAGATCCATTTTTACCTGATACCTTGTATGACTTTTTGTCTGTGTGACACTGAGATAAGGGTTTCACTTTCTGCAGCTGCATGGTTGTTGTTTTTTATTTTTTTAAATATAATTTTATTTTATGTTATTTTATTGTTTATTTTATGTTATTTTATTGTTTATTTTATTTTACTTCGTTATGATTATTTTATTTTAGTTTGTTCATTTTATTTATTTTAGAGTATTTATTTTATTTTACTTTATTTGTTTATTACATTTTACTTTATTTATTTTATTTGATAATTTTATTTTATTTTGTTCATTTTATTTATTTTAGTTTATTTTATTTCATTTTGTTGATTTTATTTTACTTTATTTTCATTGATTTTTGCTTGTCTTTTTCATTTTCTGCTGTATATAATTTAAAAAAAAAAAAAAAGTAATTGATCTGAGCTGATTTGTCACTGGCAGTGTGATTACACCAGTGTTCCCCGTGTTGTGCTGACTCCACTGGAATATGCTGCCTGTGGTCCATCTGAGGAGGAAGCCACTCTAACATATGGAGAGGCCAGTGTGGAGGTACATTTATATTTACACACATGTACAAAAGCCAATCCTCATCTAGTGGAATAATCTGAAACCAACATGTCTGCCGTGTCTGCAGGTGTATCACAGCTACTACTGGCCGCTGGAGTGGACACTTCCTGCCAGGAATAAAAACTCCTGCTATGTGAAAGTCATCTGCCACGTCCCCGACCACGTAGGTCCTTTATTTTTATTATCAGTGGTTCAATACAAATTGTTGTTTGTATCCAGGGGGGTAACATTTTCCAGAGTACTCAGTAATCAGTTTACATTTGTGTGTAATGCAGTAAGAATATCTTTTTATGAACATTACTGAGAATTTGTCGCACTGAAGGAACCAGAAAGAGACGGTAAAGAAGTGGAAACTTTGAGGTAATATTTTGTGGTTTTGTTGTGTTGCTGAAAGAGTCAGAGGTATTTAGCGATAATAATCCACCCACACCTGATGTATTTTTAGCTCTGTGTCCTCACAGTGGACTTGTAGAGATAATTGCATCCATGCCAAGTTATTAGTAACTGTGCTAATATCTCTGCTCATCATCACTTTATTCCCCGTCGGCAGATGGAAACGTCTTCACCACTGAACTGGTTTTTAATGAACATTCATTAGTTTGGAGTTTCATATTTGTGAATGGATTACTGGAAGGTCTAGAACTAGGGAGGAGCCCCTGGTTGGACTAGGACTGGATTAAGGCACAGAGTCCTAGGGACCTGGATCCAGACTCAGCCTTGAGAAGACTTTGATTTAGCCTGAACCCACTGACGAACTGAGACTTGGGCAGGACTTCTGGTCCCCCAGAACATAGGGACTGGGACTGGATTAAGGCATGACCTTTCCCACATTGGGAACTAGTCTAGGACAGCACCCCAGAGACATGGATCCAGAGTCAGACTTGTGAAGACTTGGGACTTGATTTAGCCAGACCCCACTGAGTAACTAGGACTTGGACAGGACCTTGGTCCTTCATAACAGATTGACTAGGTCGCTACTGAGGCAAGACATTTCCAAATTCGGGAATTAGACTTGAACAGGGCCATAGGGGCTTGGATCCACGCTTAGACTAAGATTTAGCCTGACCCCACTGATGAATTACAACTTGGACAGGACCTTAATTAAGGCAAGACTTTTCCGAAATTGGGAACTAGCCTTGGGTGAGACCCTCAGACTTGTATATAGACTCAGACTTGAGAAGGCTTTGATTGAACCTGAACCCACTGAGTGACTGGGACTTTGACAGACCATGGCCCTTGAGAATAGATGGACTGGGACTCTGTTGAGTCAAGACTTCTGAAATTGGGAACTAGCCTTGGGTGAGACCCTAGGGACTTGGATATAGACTCAGACTTAAAAAGACTTTGACCTTGCTACCCCAGAACAGAAGAACTGGGACTCGACTTTGATTTATAAATTGGGGATTTGGTTCCTAGTTTAGACAGGACCTTCTTGACTCTCACATCATGGAGACTTAATGTCCTACTTAATGTCCTTGTCTCTTCACCTACAGGAACGAGTGGTTGGCGTCCACATCATGGGTCCCAGTGCTGGAGACATCCTCCAGGGTTTCGTCGCAGCCATGAAATGTGGCCTCACCAAGCAACACCTGGACTCCACGGTGGGAATCCACCCCGGGTCAGCCCAGGTCAGCATCCATCTTTCTTTAATTAATAACGCTGAATTCACACCAGAGCTGCAGCAGTTTGATTCTCCGGCCAATCAGAAAGTTTCACTTTTAGCAGTGCAGCCAATCAGTAAACACATCCTGTGAAATGATTTCCTCCGCTACATAGCAAAGCTGACGACCGTTTCGGTTTCAACACTCAACGTTTTGACCGTTTTGAGTACAAAGTCTGGATGCTTGGAGTGTTCTGTTTGAACACACTTATTTTGTCATATCCATTTTTCTGGGTAAAGGACAGATTAGACATGACCATATTTAATGGTAAATAACATCAACCTCTACTCATACCTGCTGGTTTTGGACACCACACTCTGTTTCCATGTCCTGTGCTGAGGTGAGTTTTCACATATTAGCATCTTCAGTCCCTGAAAAAATGAAAAAAATCTCCGGGGTGTCTGGGGTCAAAGCCAGAGCAGCAGATTCAAATGAGCTTCCTGCCCCGAATGCTGCTTTTCTGAATTATTCATGAACAATATTTAATAAACCTCACAGTCCATCTCGGCGGAGGACGACCCCAGAGTACACGAGCGGGTTAATACAAGTTGACACTTTCCAAACTTAATTAATAAAGTGTTCAGCAGAGTGTTAAATAGGGGTGACTGGGCTGTAATGAATGTCAGAGCAGAGATTTGATCTGAGATTTAAAATGAAATGTGTCAGTGTTTAGTGCTTTGATGGTGTTTTGACTGACTCATTTAGGAAAAAACGGTACAGCATTGTCTTGATATTATGTGATATTCAGGTATGTGTATTAATCTTTTATCATATGGGCAATTAATAACTAGACACTGAACTGTAGAAAATCCATCACTCATCATGTTTGAAGATGTTACATCAATCACAATATCACGTTTCACAGTAAGATCATATCCTGACCAAAGTGTCGTGACTAAAGTGACGTGACCAAAGTATTGTGACTTAAGTGACGTGACTAAATTATTGTGACTAAAGTGACGTGACCAAAGTATTGTGACTAAAGTGACGTGACTAAATTATTGTGACTTAAGTGACGTGACCAAAGTATTGTGACTAAAGTGACGTGACTAAATTATTGTGACTAAAGTGACGTGACCACAGTATTGTGACTTAAGTGACGTGACTAAATTATTGTGACTAAAGTGACGTGACTAAATTATTGTGACTAAAGTGACGTGACCAAAGTATCGTGACTAAAGTGACGTGACCAAAGTATTGTGACTTAAGTGACGTGACCAAAGTATCGTGACTAAAGTGCCGTGACCAAAGTATCGTGACTAAAGTGACCTGACCAAAGTGTCGTGACTAAAGTGACGTGACCAAAGTATTGTGACTAAAGTGACGTGACTAAATTATTGTGACTAAAGTGACGTGACTAAATTATTGTGACTAAAGCGACGTGACCAAAGTATTCTGACTAAAGTGACGTGACCAAAGTATCGTGACTAAAGTGACGTGACCAAAGTATCGTGACTAAAGTGACGTGACCAAAGTATTCTGACTAAAGTGTCGTGACCAAAGTATTCTGACTAAAGTGACGTGACCAAAGTATCGTGACTAAAGCGACGTGACCAAAGTATTCTGACTAAAGTGACGTGACCAAAGTATCGTGACTAAAGTGACGTGACCAAAGTATCGTGACTAAAGTGACGTGACTAAAGTATTGTGACTAAAGTGCCGTGACCGAAGTATCGTGACTAAAGTGCCGTGACTAAAGTGACGTGACCAAAGTATCGTGACTAAAGTGACGTGACCAAAGTATTGTGACTAAAGTGACATGACTAAATTATTGTGACTTAAGTGACGTGACCAAAGTATTGTGACTAAAGTGACATGACTAAATTATTGTGACTTAAGTGACGTGACCAAAGTATCGTGACTAAAGTGACGTGACCAAAGTATCGTGACTAAAGTGACGTGACCAAAGTATTGTGACTAAAGTGACATGACTAAATTATTGTGACTTAAGTGACGTGACCAAAGTATTGTGACTAAAGTGACGTGACCAAAGTATTGTGACTAAAGTGACGTGACTAAATTATTGTGACTAAAGTGACGTGACCAAATTATTGTGACTTAAGTGACGTGACCAAAGTATCGTGACTAAAGTGACATGACTAAATTATTGTGACCAAAGACTGAAGTATCGTGTTGTGACTAAAGTATCCTGACTAAAATATTCTTATTAAGCTATTGTGACTAAAATATTCTGACAGAAGCATTGTGTGATAATATTATGTCATGACTTAAGTATTCTTAGTAAAGAATTGTGATAATATTGTATTGTGACTGAAACAGATATGATATATTAATGATGTACAGTATATAAAGTCTAATGTGTTGCTGTCTGGTTTTCATTTTAAGTTGAGACATTTCAGATGCTACACAGATGCCTTAGTTTCATTGGGACGTTTTCAGGGAAATTAGAAGCAAAGACAGAAACAGCCCTGTTAGACCAGCAGGACTTAATAACACCAGCAGTTTCTACTTCAGGCGTAATGGAGGTCTGCTGTTGCTTTCAGGTGCTCAGCTCTTTGACCCAAACCCAGCGTATGTCTGAGGCCTTGCTGATGAGGGGGAACTGCTGAAGTTAGCCTGTCATTCATAAGACGGAGATCAGGGGTGGGTGGAGGAAGTGACGGTGGCGGGATTGGCCAGGATGACCATCCGATGACGTCTTCACCTGAAACCTGGCAGGACAGGTGGGCGAGGACCGATGCCCTGCTGCTGTCCTGTCCTTTTCTTTTTCTTTTTTAATTGGAGCAGAAATATACGCCGCCACTGAGCGGAGATAAGATGCTCCCCGAGGTCACGCCTCTGAAAATCCTCTGTAAGCTTTAATACAGCAGAGTGTTTAAAGGCTGCAGGAGAGCGATAACAGAAAAACTCTGTCTTTTTTTATTGCCAGCCCTCAGAGGGGAGTTTACAGCCTTAATTTCATGTAATCAACTACACGAGGATTACCCAAATTAAGTGTTTGTTGGTGGATGCTCTCTGGCTTTAATGGGTGCAGTTAACTGAGACGTTCAGTTCTTTTTCCATCTTCTATAGTCTCTCTCTCTGCTTCACAAAGGCGTCTTAAAGCAGCTGTTGAATATTCATGATCATTAGGTGATGAGATAAATGAATGCAGATGTTTCTGTCTTTCTTTTCTGAAGTTAATAAAGATGTAAACCTGCATCACGACCCGTTCAAGGACGTCATCTCCATTCTGTCGGCGTGTTGAGGCCCATCTATGTTAATGCCTCTGCCGCCATGCATCCTGCTGTCGCTTGCTAAACACAGAAATGATTAGATGTACTTTTTTTCTTGAGGTTATCCTCCAGACCACCTTCTGATTCTCTACCTGCTGATGTAAGTAGGATGGATTTCCTAATTACAGAGTCTCTCTGCTGGCATGGGAAACACCATTAGAGCATAATGTGATCAGAGCTGAGCGGCGTCCTGTGAAGGTTAAGATGCTGCTATGAGGTCTATCTCTCACTGCCCGCCGGTCCTGGACCTGGTCCTGGTTCTGGTTCGGTGTGCACCCTGAGCAGTGAGAGCTTTTTCACCACTAGATGGCACCGAAGCTGTTTGAGGAAATAAAGTAGTAGTACTACACTGATTCTGCCATGGTGTCTGCAGATACCATTCTGTTACTACGTCTACTAGTAGTACCTCTGCAGTTACAACTACTGTGAGCCTCATCAATAAAACTTACACAGCAGGTGTATGTTTTGTTTCTTTCTGCTCATTTTGAGTGTCTTTGTAGTTTTTTTTTACTGTCATTTGATTTCTCTTTGTAGTTGATTTGTGTCTATTTGTAGTTATTTAGAGTCATTTTGTGTCACTTTGTAGTCGTTTTGTGTCCTTTTAGAGTTATTTGTTGTCACTTTCTGTTCTTTTTTGTCACTCTGTTTCTTTGTAGTCACACTTTTTTCTTTGTAGTCACTCTGTTTCTTTGTAGTCACTTTATGTTTCTTTGTAGTCACTCTATGTTTCTTTGTAGTCACTCTTTTTTCTTTGTAGTCACTCTTTTTTCTTTGTAGTCACTCTGTTTCTTTGTAGTCACTCTATGTTTCTTTGTAGTCACTCTGTTTCTTTGTAGTCACTCTATGTTTCTTTGTAGTCACTCTATGTTTCTTTGTAGTCACTCTGTTTCTTTGTAGTCACTCTTTTTTCTTTGTAGTCACTCTGTTTCTTTGTAGTCACTCTGTTTCTTTGTAGTCACTTTCTTTTTTGTCGTCACTATTTGTTTCTTTGTAGTCACTCTTTGTTTCTTTGTAGTCACTTTCTGATTCTTTGTAGTCACTTTCTGATTCTTTGTAGTCACTCTTTGTTTCTTTGTAGTCACTTTGTTTCTTTGTAGTCACTTTCTTTCTTTGTAGTCACTCTTTGTTTCTTTGTAGTCACTTTCTTTTTTTTTTGTCGTCACTCTTTGTTTCTTTGTCGTCACTTTCTGTTTTTGCATGACGTCATGAAGTGGTGAAACAGCAGCTGTCACAGCTGTGATGCTGTAGAAAAGAGGCGCACATCTGGACGCGCTCATTCCCTCCCAGCTGTTGGGGGTGGAGGAGTGATGGCTGCTGCTCCCCCCTCCCGCTCCCAGCAGTGGTACGCTCCGTGCTGGATGCGTTCAGCCCGTTGACCGGCGGACAGTCCCCATCAGTAGCAGCAGACAGAGCCCGGAGCCTCCCGCACACCGGCCCTTCATCCCCCCGCAGACCGAGCAGCCCCGCAGCCCCTCCGGCATGAAACAGACTCTGATCGAGCTGATGAGGATGAGCCGGATCTGCCGGATGGTATTTGCCACTTGTTTGGGATCCTTTATTCTGGTCATCTTTTATTTCCAAAGTATGTTCCAACCAGGTAGGAGCTCTCCTCCTCAGTGTGTGTGTGTGTGTGTGTGTGTGTGATGGATTCAGCCTCCTGGCACGCTCACTTATCGATTGATCGGGTATCGCAGCAGATACATATTGATGACTGTATGTGTGGACGCATCCAGCCGGAGTGGCTTTAAACAGCAGCCACTGTTTTGTTGCTCTTTCTGTTGAGCTTTTCTCTCCTGGTGCTCAGGGTGTGATTATTATTGGATGTGGGAGCTACCAGGCGCTGCTTGGCTCGCTTCCCCTCGGCTTGACAAAGTGGCACAGAGACGGCAGCGCAGGCTTTTTGTCTCCGGAAACGTGGCTTGGCGACTGAAGTCGGGTCCTTTGCACATTTGATCCACCTCCAAATCTGATCACAGAGCAGCTGTGAATCAATTTGGGCTCCGAATCTAAAAATAAACCCGTCTTCAGGGAGCATTTTAACCCTAATCTGTGCGCGTCTGGAGACCCGCTTTAACAATTCATGACACAGTAAAGGAAACCCTCCGCGTGCCAGCAGGAGGGAATGGGTTTCGTCCTGGAGAATTTGAATCTGTGTGAGATGAACAGATCTGATGGTGAATCAACAGCCTGAGCAACCCTGGATGCGCCGGAATCAGGGGAAGCCATGCGCAAAGGAGGAGCGCACCGGCCACCCTGACCTGCAGCACAACAGGTTCACTGTGCTCTCTCCGGGTGTTTGCTTTCCATGAAGAGAAACTGAGGCACTAATCATAATCCCATAATGCTGCAGCTGGAGACTGAGAGTCTGCGAGGCTCAGCTGGCTGATCTGAGATGTCTGCACCCTGATTTATGGGGTTTGTTTGTGCATATTTAGTGACTTTTGCGGTTTGCATTCATGTAAAATCTGTGCTAAAGCCAGGTGGAGGAACCCCTGATCTGAGTGCTGGAAACATGCACACCAGCATGGGAATGTGTGATTGATCCATTTGTTGATTATTTCCTGAACTCAAACGTCTAAAAGATACTCAGTTTATTGTCACAGGACCATTTTGTTCCACAGAAATACTTAAACTCAATTAATTGATTGGTTGTTTGGTTTATACAATGTAAAATATTCAGTTTTACCACCATAGAGGAAGAAAGAAACCAGGGAATATTCACATTTAAGAAGCTGCAACCAGAGAAATTTGGCGGAATAATCGATTATCAGGATGGTTGTTGGTTAATCTCTGCAGCGCCACGTGAAACCAAAGCAGACATGTTTTCACATTGTCTTTTTGTTTCAGTATGAGTCACCAGTGGTGCTGCTGGTTTACATTTCTAACCACCACAAACCAAATCAACCCTCCAGGGATCCTGCAGAGAGTCTTTTCTGATCACTACCTGTGTGAGAATACAGCCAAATTTCCACTAATCAAAGCATCTGCACGGCTCAGTAGATGGACCTTTAATTCTATTTTCCTTCCTGAAGGTTTCTACAGGAAAAGTTCTTCATCAGTTTTGATTTCTGTTACATTTTATTCCTAAAAACATGGAGGAAATGACTTTTTTTATGCTTGTGTCAGTATTTACTAATTCACAGAGCAAAAAGTAGATAAATGCCTCTAATATGTGAACAAATTAAAACAATATTTTCATCCAGTGTGCACGTTTCTCTTCTGGAAATGTGTGAAAACATGGAATGAGTTTAACTAAACAGAGTGTGGATATAAGAACAAAAGATAGTAAAGTGACAACTGAGAATGTAAAAAAAAAAAAAAAAAAAAAGAAATAATAAGCTAATCATTGTGTGAAAACATTTAAAAATGGCTATAAAAGGCTGTTATCTGTCTCTTCCATTCATGGGGGTTTGGTTGTGAACCAGGACTCCATTGAACCTGTGAAGGACCCCTGGATCCTGGTCCCAGACCTGTGCCGGTCTCTGCAGGCGTTGCATCAGCTTCTTTCTGCCACACACTCATAAAGTGGATGTTTTATTACAGGGTTCATCCTCTGATTGAAGAGGAGCATGTTTGTGCAGTTTAGGTGTGATTACACAGGTGAGATGGCTTCCTTTCCAACTCGTCTTTTTATCTCAATCTGTCCGTCTTTTTTTATTCTGTAATGTGGATACAAACATGGCAGCACTGTGGTCGTCCTCCCAGCTTCAGGCATGTTTAGCCGAACTGGGAATCCAGTCTGGCCTCCCAGTGTAAACTCTCACCTCCTTTCCAGGACCAGCTGGGTCGTGACCTCTTGTAAAAGAAACAAAGGGAGGAGAAGGAGTGGGGGGGGAGCAGTGTTGTCACACCGAAGCCTTAAAGGGTCGTTTTCAGTCTGAGAAGTAATGTCAGTCTAATAGAAAATGATTCTACTTCTCTCTTGATTTATTCCCTCAGTAAACATTGTAAACTTGAGTTTATGGTCTCTAGTTTCAAGTCTTCTTCAACACAACATGATGTTCATTTAGTAAATTATGATCCCATTTAGAGTCAAACAGACCAGAAAGCAGGAGATGCTTTGGAGTGATTGACAGGTTGTTACCACGGTAACGTCCAGTCTGTGAGTTGTCCATGTTTCCATCTTTAAACTTTAACCCTTCACAGTCATTTTTCACTTCATTAAAGTGAAGTGTAAATCTTTTGATCACCTGCGTTCGGTTGTAATAAGCTCCTCCCTCTGGTTGCAAGGAAACCAAGATGGCGACGGCCAAGATGCAGAACAGCATTCCCTAAAAAAAAAAAAAAAAACAAGGACTTACATCACAGTGACGTACAATTCTTCTGCTACAAACTGTGTATTCAGGACTTCCTTAGCTCAACCCTCTGGTGTCACTTCTGGTTGCAAAAAAAAAGGTGGCGGCGACCAAAATGCAGAACTCAGGTTCAAAACAACAGCTAAGTTAAATTTAAACTCACATACTCAGATATTTCTTCTGTTTTGTTGCCAAATATTTTTTATTATCACTTCCTGAGAGTGTCCTTGTTTTTCAAATTAATAAGCTGTGAGACTTCAAGTCTAAATGAATTTAAAATATATATATTACGCCAGTCAATCTTGTATGTGACATGACTCTCGTCATGTCCTGGTCTAAAGTTTAGTCCTGATTTAAAATTGATATTAATATCCGGCTGGCATCGCTGAATGTCTCTCAGCTTATTTAAGATGCTCCCTGACAGCCTGAACTGAGCGTTGTTCTGTTCTTGTGATCCGGTCGGTCCTCGTCGGTCTCTGCTGCCCCTTTAAAGGCGTCACTGCTGACATCGGCTCGGCTAATAAGGCACTTTGCTCTGCTTGTTTGGTTTCTTTGTGAAGCGCCTCTGGGATATTTTGTGTGCTGAGTCGGCAGCTCTGCTGGACTGAACCGAGTCGTTCCTCAGCTGCTGAGCGGTATCTTTATTTTCACGAGGTCTCCAGAAATACACTGCTTTCTGCAGCTCAAGGAGAAAAGGGATCGTCTTGGGAAAGAATGAAAAATTTGTGGCTGGAATTTCTACAGGAAACTCTAAATTCCTCACGTCCAGCGGTGCGTGGCGTCAGCTGTGACTGATGCCGAGTCGCCGGGGTCACTGACCTCAAACAGTGGACCCTGCCTCCTCCATATTTAAGTGATTTCTTTCTCTTTAAAGGGAAAATATCGTGACAGAAAACAAAACACTTTTTCAGTGCTTGTGTTCATACATCTTACCCACAGACTCTTATTAATTCCTTCTTTTCTGAGAATATAGTAATATTACTAATTATTAGACTGTCAAAATCTCACTAATTTATCTTATGTCTATTTTTTTACTTTATAATTTCATAGTCAAAGTTTTCAGTCAAGGCATAGCCATAGTATAAATGTTGTATTTCATTTGAAATTTAAAAAAAAAATCTTTTCTTTTTTTAGTATATACTGTAAAATCTATTATTAATATTACTTATTCTCTTATCTCATTGTAATTGTTATTGTTTGTTACTTATTTTTCTTACTGTAGCAAGTAAATTTCACTTAATGTAGGCTCAATAAAAAAATTCTAATCTTATCTGTCAAACCTTTTCAGCAGCAGATCAGTTGTTATTGAATTATTGTTGACACTGACCTAATGAACAACGCAACTCAACTCTATTTCCCTTTAATATTTTTTTCTGATTTATTAAACATTTATTCCATTTAAGCTCAGAAACAAAATAAGACGACCCAGTCAGTTTTTTGATCAGACTGTATGTAATAAATAGACTAAGTTAGAATAAACTGCCCAAAGAAAGGGTTTATTTTACCATTAAATCAGGTAAGCGTGTTCTAGAATGAACCTGGAAATGAGATCTGTATAAAAACACACATCTGGTCAAAAACGAGCTTCAAGCTGAAAGATTGATTCAGTTCCTCTTCAGAGCTCAGGGTGATCGATCGCATTGGTTTTAAAATGCTGCTGTCATGATGGAGACTCTCAGCATCACAGTCAGTTTGTTTTCATGATGCCTCCACCTCCTCCACCTCCTCCTCCTCCCAGTGTGTGTTTATCATAGCAGTTTATCCCGGACGTCCTGTTAGTGTGATCTTAGTGCTGCCGCTGTTTTCCTGCCCACCTCTGCTGCTAAATCCCAGATCAAACATCCCATAATAAGGCGTGGGGGGTGGTAGTCCACATCCAGCACCAGAACACCCAGATCAGCTGCCACGCCGTCCTTTGTCCTCCGCGGCCTTAAAACCCGACCCGGCGCTCCCTGAATCTGTCTCTGAGTGATTCAGTCTTTGGACTTGGGGTTCCTCGTTTACTAGAGCTGATGACCATCTGCACGAGCGTCTGGACCTCATTAGCGACACACAAACACTCTGCTTTTGGCATCTCCACTGAGACTTAAAGACATTTGCAAACATTTTGAACCTTGTGAGGACACTCTTGTCCTCATACATGTCCTAACAGGAAGTGATCGTCTGCAGTTTGTTTTATTAAAATGTCCTAAATGGCTGTGAGCACCAACTCGTTTCTATTGTTCTGGACGAGTAACGACTGATGAGTTTGCTCTAAAATGAGTAGATTCTTTCAAGTGATGATGTTACGTGATTTAGACAATGCTACGCTATGTTAGACAATGCTACGCTATGTTAGACGATGCTATGTGTTGTTAGACGATGCTATGCTATGTTAGATGATGCTATGTGTGGTTAGACGATGCTAACGCTATGTTAGACTATGCTACACGATTTAGACGGTGCTACGCTGTTAGACGATGCTACGTGTTGTTAGATGATGCTACGCTATGTTAGACGATGCTATGTGTTGTTAGACAATGCTCTGCTATGTTACACAATGCTACGCTATGTTAGACGATGCTATGCTATGTTAGACGATGCTATGTGTTGTTAGACGATGCTACGCTATGTTAGATGATGCTATGTGTGGTTAGACGATGCTAACGCTATGTTAGACTATGCTACACGATTTAGACGGTGCTACGCTGTTAGACGATGCTACGTGTTGTTAGATGATGCTACGCTATGTTAGACGATGCTATGTGTTGTTAGACAATGCTCTGCTATGTTACACAATGCTACGCTATGTTAGACAATGCTATGTGTTGTTAGACGATGCTATGCTATGTTAGACGATGCTACGTGTTGTTAGATAATGTTACACGATTTAGATGATGCTACGCTATGTTAGACGATGCCAGTGCTATGTTAGACGATGCTACGTGTTGTTAGACAATGCTATGTGTTGTTAGATAATGTTACACGATTTAGATGATGCTACGCTATGTCAGACGATGCTATGTGTTGTTAGACGATGCTACACGATTTAGACAATGCTACACTGTTAGACGATGCTACGTGTTGTTAGACAATGCTACGTGTTATTAGATAATGTTACACAATTTAGACGATGCTACACAATTTAGACGATGCTACGTGTTGTTAGACGATGCTACGTGTTATTAGATAATGTTACACAATTTAGACGATGCTACACAATTTAGACGATGCTACGTGTTGTTAGACGATGCTACGTGTTATTAGATAATGTTACACAATTTAGACGATGCTACACAATTTAGACGATGCTACGTGTTGTTAGACGATGCTACACGATTTAGACGACGCTACGTGTTGTTAGACGATGCTACACGATTTAGACGATGCTACGTGTTGTTAGACGATGCTACACGATTTAGACAATGCTACGCTGTTAGACGATGCTACGTGTTGTTAGACGATGCTACGCTATGTTAGACGATGCTGCGTGTTGTTAGACGATGCTATGTGTTGTTAGACGATGCTACACGATTTAGACGATGCTACGTGTTGTTAGACGATGCTACACAATTTAGACGATGCTACGTGGTGTTAGACGATGCTACACGATTTAGACGATGCTACGTGTTGTTAGACGATGCTACACGATTTAGACGATGCTACGCTGTTAGACGATGCTACGTGTTGTTAGACGATGCTACGTGTTGTTAGACGATGCTACGTGTTGTTAGACGATGCTACGTGTTGTTAGACGATGCTACGCTGTTAGACGATGCTGCGTGTTGTTAGATAATGCTACGTGATTTAGACGACGCTACACTACGTCAGACGATGCTATGTTTGTTTACGTGATATAACAGGTTTAATGGATTCAGTGTTCAGTGCCACAGGATATCATGTGATCATCAGATGTTGTTGTTAGGACGGTTTACGATCAATTCGGAGCCTGTCTTTGATTGAGGAATTGCCTCAACACGGCTCTCAACATGGTGACGGTGTTAGCAATGCCGGTGGATGGTTTCACACAAAGTGCATGTTACGTTTGAGTCGTTGGGGGGGTTTTCAAATAAAATTCAGAAGTGTACTGCTGTCGTTTTTCTCCAACATTAGGAAGCAGGAAGCTGCTAGTGAGGGTGCATCGAAGAGACAAAATAAAAGCATGAGACTAAAGAAAAATGGTAACTTTAATGTGATTATGATTTACGTGTTGACGCTGATCCGTTTAGCTATAGCCTCCCTGAACCTCTGTTGCTAACAGATGCTAACATA
Source organism: Synanceia verrucosa (assembly GCA_029721515.1). Classification (NCBI taxonomy): domain Eukaryota; kingdom Metazoa; phylum Chordata; class Actinopteri; order Perciformes; family Synanceiidae; genus Synanceia; species Synanceia verrucosa. The sequence continues at coordinate 18,536,058 of CM056571.1, forward strand.
TACTCTCTCTTGGTAACTGAATCCACATCGACATGAATGCAGAATAACTTCTTGTCCAGAGGCCCGTCCTGCTGGACTGTCTTTAATCATTTCTTCTACTCAGCATCCAAACTAAGCTGAGGGTGGAGGGTCGTCCTCACAGAGCACTTTTCATCCCTGACATGTTCGTCCATGCGTCAGCGGCGAGGTTTCCCTTCCTGAGGCCATTCACACTCATGAAACACAAACCCTCTGCAGCAGCAGACATACCGCTGGAGTTGCACATGGGAAAACTGCCGTCACCTCCGCCTCTCCTCCCTGAAAGAAAGAAAAAAAAAAAAAAAACACTGTCTGCCTGCGACCAGACGTCATAAAAAAAGTGTGGTGGGTGAAAGGTGAGGCGTCTCTGACAGACCACGGTGCCCCAGATGTTTTTATTTTCTCCTTCCTTCATCCCTGAGGATGGTTTATTTCCCATGAATCACCGGCGACGACGGTAATGACGCGTCGACATCTGTCGAGAAGAGACGTCTGGGCTTGTTTCCTGAAGAGGATCCTGTCAGAACAAATCAACACTTTATAAAAACCAGCAGGTTTAAACTGACAGTTAAACTTGTGTCGTTAAAGCAGCTCTTTTACTTTTTATATACATCTTATTCTATTATGTTCACTAAGTAATGATCTGTTATTTTATCATGAGTTTATCATTATCAGTTGTATTATTACAGTTTTATTATTTAAAGTATTCAGTAACCATTTCAAAAACGCTTTTAGAAAAAGTTTATAGATGATTTACAAACCAGTTTCATTGTATAGTGTGTGTGTGTGTGTGTGTGTGTGGCTGGTTTAAATATCTTGTTCAGCAGTAAACTGAGACAGGGTGAACATCTGACAGACTTCCATGTTCCACATCTGGTGTGTGTGTGTGTGTGTGTGTGTGTGTGTGTGTGTGTGTGTGTGCAGCTACTGGAAGGAAAATCTTAATGGCATCTCCAAACAAAAGTGGATGCTGGGATTTTTTTTTTTTTTAAACTGGCAGCTTCAAGAGTCTGAGATCACTCATGATGTTCGTAGGACAGGAGAGTATATAACAGAATATATAATACAAATAATAATATTGATTACTGTTAGTATTGATTAGTTATGTCCTGTGAGAGACAGGAGTTAAAGATACAAAATTATCTCGAAGAGGTGCATGGTATAGCATCACATAGCATCGTGTAGCATCGTCTACCATCGTGTAGCATTGTGTAGCATGGCGTAGCATCGTCTACCATCGTGTAGCATTGTGTAGCATGGCGTAGCATCGTCTAACATCGTGTAGCATGGCGTAGCATCGTGTAGCATCGTCTAACATCGTGTAGCTTGGCATGTTATGAGGTGAACACACCCTGTAGCGCTCAGCTGCTGGAGGCGTTCCCACTGTAAAGAACTCAGACAATAACTGTTCTTCTGTCTGAAAGAATCGTTGCTGATCTCCCTGCAGCCTGATGACTCCCGATTCAGAACAAAACCAACAGATCTGCTCATTTTAGAGGAAACTAATTAGCTGATATCAGCTCTCAGGATCTGGCTTGTGCCGTGGTCGTTACGCTGCCGTAAGAATGTAATCACACCACCGCTGTCGATAAATATTGATTTGGTTGTTAGGTTTTATCCCTGGGCAGTAAGTCAGCAGTGCGAGAGTCACTCGTTGGCCACATTTGGGCATCAGTAGCAGCATTTTTATCCAGTGACAGAGCGGCCGGACAAAATGTGAGTCCATGGAGGACGAAGCAGGAAGTGTGTCTGGTTATCTTTGGGGAACGTCAGGCCCATTGACTCAGGAATTAAGGAAAGTAAACGGCATCTAAAACCAGTGTGTAGTTAGTGTCGCTGGCTGCAGACTGTGTGGCGTAAGAGAAGTGAATCATGGCTTTAATTAAGTGGAGGAACACTTAAACTGGGCTGCTACTGGGACACTTGACTGGGAGGGATTTTTCCACTCCTCCTCCTCCTCTAGTTCTTCCTCTCTCTGCAGAAAAAGGAATAATCCACCCTGAGGAACTCTTAAAGTGCTGCTAAATGTCAGGTTTTAGTGATGAAGTGCTGCCGTTAACTTCCTCAGTGTTTCTTCTTTCTTTAAAGGAGCCTCTAGATTTCCTACAGTTCTAGAATTTAGTGGAGCGATCCATCAGGCTTTTTCCTCTCTTTATTATCCATTAGTCTGTCGATCATTCATCAGTTCTTCTTTAGTTTATTGAAATTTACTTTGGTTTTGAAAAGGATCGTTAATTTGGGTGTAAAGGAACAGATTATTGGTCCAATCAGGGCGACTGGAGTTCATTTGTGTTGGTGATTAATCAATTATTTTCTCCATCTATTGATTAGTGTCTTCATCATGTCTCCTCTCCTCCCTTATCTCCTCTCTTGTCTCCTTTCTTCTCTCCTTTCCTCTCTTGTCACCTGCCTTGTCTCCTCTTCCCTCTCCTTGCTCCTCTCCTTTTGTTTTGTTCCTCGTCTCCTCTCTTGTGTCCTCCCTTGCCTCTCCCTTGCCTCCTCTCCTGTCTCCTGTCCTCCCTTGCCTCCTCTCTCCTCTCCTCTCTTGTCTCCTCTCCTAATGTATGAGTTGATTAGATATTTATAATGGAGGCTGATAGAGGATGGGGGGGGTCTTTTACACCTTCCTCCTCCTGCTTGCTTCGTAGGCGGGATGCGGTTGCCATGGTGATTGTGGAGGGAGCGTAGCGGCGTCCCGGTTGGCTTCGGTCCTCCTCAGGAAGGTGTGACTCCTGACAGTGAGGGCTGTGTTGAGTGTCAACACTAGGATGAATAGATGCTGTACTTACTGTCAGCTCCAGTCATAGAGAACACTGACATCCTTTAGCTGGGGTTTAAGTAGAAAAATCTGGACTTTCCACGTGGCGTTGCCGACCTCGACTGTAAATTAACGCCTGTTTTTTTCTAATTATGTTGTCTGATGGTTTCTGATCCGCTCCTGCTTTAATTTGCTGCTGCAGCTGTTTGCAGTTTACTGTAAACTCAACACTTTCTCCTTCCCTGTTGTCTTATTAAATTCAGCATCATCTGCATCCCCTCAGCACCGACTCCATCAACGGCCACAATCACGCCTGTTTTGTTTTCTGTCCGCTCTACTTTGCTATTTTGTTCACTCGATGTTGAGAAACTAAACACTTCCTGCAAAAATAAGAAGTTGTTGAATTTTATTTAAGGTGTGGCGTTAGCATTCAGAAGAACCACAGATATGTTATTTTTTTTATTTAATCTGTTCTTTTTCCTTAGCAAAGCCTGTCACCTATATTTCCCACAATTCAACTCGACAACCAACAATTCAATGGGAAATGTTATGATGGTTGCAGCTAATGAAGCTGCTAGCATCAAGCCAAAGATGCACGTCTGTCAATAATAAAGATATAAACCTAAATGCATAAATAATACATGATCATTTAAAAAAGTTTCTGCCTGAAACCTGACTTTCAAATGTGAGAAATAATTAAGAATTAATTTTAAGTCTGACTTCAACAAACCATTGTTTTAGAGAAAATCTGAAAATATCATGTATGATATATATAATCGTGAAATATCCTTAAATGCCCTCAAATCTGTAGCTGGAATACTGGATTTTTTTCTCTTCATGAATGGAAGCTGTGTTTTTAAAAATAGTTTCAGTGCTGTGGAAACGGACATTATGCTGACTTTTCGGGCTCGTTTGGTAACGTGCAGTGTGGACTTCATGCCCACTCTCTGTTATCATGCTTCATATATAATATATGTCTGAACACGTTTTCTGCCTCGGTGTCATCCTGAATCGATTTCCTGTGCATCCTCCTGCCTGGTCGTCTGCAGATGACTGATAGCAGAGATGCATCCAGTCGCTAACACATGGCCACGCAGGGCTGTAATTCCTCCGTCTGTCTATTTTAAGGAGAAAACACACACACACACACACACACACACACTGTAATTTGGCGGTGCATAACTGCAGAGCCTTAAAGCTATCTGAGTGCAGAGAGGCCAGACAGACTCATGACTCAGAGCTTCTTTCCTTCGTTTGTCTCACATTCAATCTCACAAATTAGCTCTTAGCGTTTCCTGCTCTGTAAAGGAATAAAAATAACACTCTAGTACTCATAATGGCTCAGCGTTTGTGGCAGGGTTTGTGTTTTTTTGGGCTGTCATTGTGTGTCCTCGGCAGCGGTAAGCAAGCGAAGGCCGGCGTGGCCGACGTGTCCGGCGATCTGTCTTCCTGTCTTCAGTGAAGGCCGACGACAGGAAACAAAAGAAAATAAAAGGGGAACAGAAACACCGCCGTCTGTTCGAACATCATCCTCCATGTTTTTGTTGGTCTGTCTATCTATCTATCTATCTATCTGTGTGTGTATCTGTCTATCTATCCACCATCTATCTATCTATCTGTCTATCTATCTATCTCTGTATGTATCTGTCTATCTATCTATCTATCTATCTGTGTGTCTATCTGTCTGTCTATCTATCTATCTGTGTATGTATCTGTCCATCTATCCACCATTTATCTATCTATCTATCTGTGTGTGTATCTGTCTATCTATCCACCATCTATCTATCTATCTGTCTATCTATCTATCTGTGTATGTATCTGTCTATCTATCTATCTATCTGTGTGTCTATCTGTCTATCTATCTATCTGTGTATGTATCTGTCCATCTATCCACCATTTATCTATCTATCTGTGTGTGTATCTGTCTATCTAGCTATCCACCATCTATCTATCTATCTGTCTATCTATCTATCTATCTGTGTATGTATCTGTCTATCTATCTGTCTATCTATCTATCTGTCTATCTAAATATCTATCCACCCATCCATCTATCCATCTATCTATCTATCCATCCACCCATCCATCTACCTATCTATCTGTCTATCTATCTATCTGTGTATGTATCTATCTATCTATCTATCTATATATCCACCCATCTATCTATCTATCTATCTGTCTATCTATCTATCTGGCCATCTGTCTATCTCTCTATCTATCTATCTGTGTATGTATCTATCTCTCTCTTTATCTGTCTATCTATGTATCCATCCACCCATCCATCTACCTATCTATCTGTCTATCTATCCACCATCCATCCATCTATCTTTTTATCTATCCACCCATCTATCTATCTATCTATCTATCTATCCATCTATCCATCTATCTATTTATCTGTCTATTTATCTATCTGTCTATCTATCTGTCTGCGTCAGTGTTAATCATGATTATATAAAGCATAATGCATTCTTTTATTTTGTCTCTTCGACGCTTCCTAACTAGCAGCTTCCTGCTTCCTGCTGCAGTCGTGGAGAACAACGACAGCAATACCCCTCTGAATCCTTTTATTTTGAAAAACTCCCAAGCAGAAGCAGTTGCAATACAAAGCAGAGGTGTAAACAGATTGTAAAAATATAGTGTGGAACAGTGCGTAAAGAAACAATGAAATAAACATAATTAAGTAGTTTTCAAAGTTATGCCACTTCCTGTGTGGCTGAGTCGTTTTGTTAACTAAACCTAAGCAAGTAGTTTCCTGTGAAAACAGAAGTTTATTTTGTAGGAAAACACATGAAAAGTGAGGACTCACTTTTCTGAGGGTATCACACAAATACATCAAGTTAAAATACCAACAGTTTAATCTTAAAACAGGTTTCTTTGGCTCCTCATCAGGTGATCTCAGGGTTTTTGGTCTTAAACCAGCTTCATCAGAAGGTGTTCAGTCACTTCCTGTCAGCCTTTCATTGACCTGAAGTAACGCTACTACAAAACAAACCTCCAATCACTTAAAGGAAACACCGACTCGTCAACAGTGACAGGTTCTGTGAGCAGACTCAAAGCCAAAAAGGTAAAAGGTTCATTTCATTTGGAGGCGTAATGAGGAGTGATTCTCCTAAATGTAAGCGCAGATGAAAGCGAAGTGTCGGCCGCCGAGAAAAGAGCTAATGAAGAGGAAAATGACAGCAGTGCGCCACAAACAACCTATTAAAACTAAGCACATTTCAGCATCACTAGTGACTGGAAAACAGTTTACGGCTAACGAGGAAGCAAAGAATAGGACTCACTTTGTCTTTATCGTTTAAATTTATTTTTGCTGCAAACTGAACACACTTTTATTATTACATACATTAAATAACCATTATTCACAAAAACTGAATGTGAGCTCCTTGTTCCAGTGTTTTTGTCCATATTCATAGACCCACAGAATATTTAGTACTATGTCTCTGAAAACAGTGAATAGCTCAAATGAAAGAAGAGACTCTCTATTTCATCATGAAAAAAGTGTTTGTTTTTACCTTGTTCCATTCTTGTTTTATCAGAGGTAGAGTAGAGGACACTTTCACCAAAATCACCACTTTTTGTCCACATTCTGTTTGTTTTGCTCTCTAATCTCGATCGTCTCCACTTCCTGTTTTGATCTCTGTGGTGTATACCGTCTCTTTATGCTCTGACTACATCTCCCAGAAGCCCCAGTATTACTCACAGGCTGTGTGAGAGCGCTCTTTTGTCCCTGCCGACAAAAAGAAGATGCATATATAGGTTTATGGCACTCAAGCATTCTATTTTAGAAGACGTACAAATATGTTTTTGGCACTCAGAGTTAATTAAGCATTGTATATATACAGTATATTATAATGAACAATCTTATTCTTACTCCTAAACACCTGTTTGTTCATTGTTATTGATGTAACAGAGACGTCCATCAGCGTCTGTTATGAACGCTGTCCTCTCCAGTGCATTGTCTTCCAAAAACCAAGATGGCGCCGGCCAGTGTGCAGAGCTGGAGGCTTCAGATATGTGGGGTTCATGACCATACTTTACTAAATGAACATCTGAAACTAGATGCTGAGCCCGTGAACTCATGTTTACAGTGTTTACTGAGGGAATAAACCTCATGAAAACTGCTAGAGAAGCAGAGGAGTCGCCCCCTGCTGGCTGGTAGACAGGATGCAGCTTTAAGGCTATTCAGCTTCACTTTTCAGACCCGCCTTGTTGCCCAACAAACTCCAAACCACAGCGGCCTGTGCTCACAAACACACTCATTTTCAGACTATTTTCAGCTGTGCAAATCCATTTAGGTACACACACACACACACACACACACCATTACCCTTCGTCTATTTTCAACCCTGCACACATTCACTTTAAATCCAGTTTCAGCTGCACACATCTTCCCCAAATGCACTCATTTTAAACCCATTTTCAACGAGTATCTCCAGCTCAAAAAGTGTGTAGCAGCAGATAAAGTGTATACACACACACACACACACACACACACACACACACACTTCCCCTCTGCTCTCTGCTGATTAAGGCTTTTATAATTACAGCCGTCCGACTTGTTCGCACTTCAAAGCCGGCCGGTCTGATTGGAGGAGGAGAGGAGGCGTCCTGTCATTTCTGTCCCATCAATCTGTCATCATCTCTGTAACTCTTCATCTCTTCTTTCCCTCAGCCTAACATGTATTTATGCTCCAAATCGTCTCATAAATACGGTGAAAACGGCGATCGAGCATATGAGCACTTCAGAGAGTTTTTGAGGTTAATGTTCACGGACGTCATGAAGTAGTTTCTTTCTTTATTATCAGCCACAACTTATCCAAAATCCTCCTGCAGTATTTTTATTCCTCTTCTCTCTCTCTCGCTCTTCATGATGCAACAGCAGCGACAGACTTTATAATAAAAACATTAACAGTTGGTTTCGGTGCTAAATTAAGAGCTCCTTTCTGTGCTCTTTTTGCTTCGACGCCCATCTGTTGGAAATCCTGCATAAATTCATTTAATCGTGCATAAATTCCATCTTTTCACAGGTTTTTTCCTCGAGTTCAAAGTCACATTTTTTTGTCTTTAGGCTCTTTCTGACTAATCCATCCATCAGTCCACTGAAAATGATCCAGCATTTATTTTGATATCCAGAAAAAGAAAAAAGTTTCCAGCTTCTCAAATGTGAATATGATAATAAAGTTAACAGCGGTGCATGTTTTACTACTTTCTGACATTTTATGGACAAAAATAAATAATTGGCAAATTTGCTCTGATTGAAATAATCTGGAATTGCTGCAGTTGTTGGCATGAAACTAGTGTTAGCTGTGCAAGAGGTAAAAACAAGTAAAATGAAACATAAAAAAACAATGCACATGAACAAATTTTAGCAGTAATAAAAAAAATAAAATTTGCACAATAAGAAAGACAGTAACGTCTTAACTTGACCAAAAATGTGATGAAATGTTACATAAGTTTGACAGTACCAGTTGAAATATCGTAAAAATAGATGACGATAGATAAATTTCTCTCCAAATATCAGCCTCCACCACTTTATTTTACATTCCAGTCAAGATTCTACTTTAAAGACGACACGCCATGCTCATTTTTCATTCATACTTACATACATACATAAAAAACGCATCATCTTTCTCTCTACCTGCATTCACCTCTCTGTCCGTTTTAGCGCCTGTCTCTTTAAGAACCAACCAAGTCTTCTGTGATTGGCTGCAATGGGCCAAAAAAATGTCAGTTATATGAACAGTTTTTCACAACGTTTCCTCTTTAAGAGTTCACAGAAAGGTGTGGAAATCTGGAAATGTTCTGGTTAGTTGTTGTTTTGTTGCAGTCGAGCTCGGCTTGTGACCTCCGCAGTATTTCCTCAGTTGGAAGAAGAGCAGCGTCGGCCATCTTTGCGCCATCCCACATGCATCCCTTCCTGTTTGTGTTCAGAGAGGCGTTAACTGATGCTGTTACTGACCTCCGTGAGAAACGGCTGTTTCTTTCGATCGATGGCTTCGTAGACGTCCTCGTCTACTCGTCCTCTGAGCCACTGTTAGTGTAAAATCAATCCCATTTGTCTTCTTGTCAGCGCCGTCCACACCTTCAGCTTCAGCTGGTGAAGGCTTCACTCTGCTCTCCACCGACTGTTTTTTAGGATTTAATCAGAGCCAGTTTATGCGTTTTCCCCCGTGTCATTTCTACACTGGAACTGATGATAAATGATGCTAAGAGTTATATTTTTCATAAGTTTACGTACTTATTTGAGGCCCACCCCTGATGTTTTTCCTTAACCTGGCTTCCTGAGAGTCTCACTCTTTATTCCTCTTCCTGTCAAACTGGGTTGAACGGACCGAGCTGAATTTATTCTACTTTGGTGAAGCTCAAAAGTTGGCAGCTGTTGACGTGCAGCTGTATGCAGTCTTGGGACAGGAAGTTGTATTTTTAGGCCGGCCCTCCCGCCTGTGTTTGTTTTCTTTGACTTCCTCACTTCCGTCCTCGTCCACAGCAAGTCTCACTTTTCACAGTATGGAACCTTTAAAAGTTATTTATCTATTTCTGAGCTAAATGACTTGTGTTCTTTGAACAAAACAAAACTGCAGAACCTTTAAATGTGCTCTGTTGCTTTAGCTTCATCCTTTATCTCCATCCTTTAGCTCCACCCTTTATTTTCTTTCTTTAGCTCCATCCTTTATCTTCATCCTTTAGCTCCATCCTTTATCTCATCCTTTATCTTCATCCATTAGCTCCATCCTTTATCTCCATCCTTTATCTCCATCCTTTATCTTCATCCTTTAGCTCCATCCTTTATCTCCATCCTTTAGCTCCATCCTTTATCTCATCCTTTATCTTCATCCTTTAGCTCCATCCTTTATCTCCATCCTTTATCTCCATCCTTTAGCTTCATCCTTTAGCTCCATCCTTTATCTTCATCCTTTATCTCCATCCTTTATCTCCATCCTTTATCTCCATCCTTTATCTCCATCCTTTATCTTCATCCTTTATCTTCATCCTTTATCTCCATCCTTTATCTCCATCCTTTATCTCCATCCTTTATCTCCATCCTTTATCTTCATCCTTTATCTCATCCTTTATCTCCATCTTTTATCTTCATCCTTTAGCTTCTTTTTTTATCTCCATCTTTTATCTTCATCCTTTAGCTTCTTTTTTTATCTCCATCTTTTATCTCCATCCTTTATCTTCTTCTTTTATCTCCATCTTTTATCTCCATCCTTTATCTCCATCCTTTAGCTCCATCCTTTATCTCATCCTTTATCTCCATCTTTTATCTCCATCCTTTATCTTCATCCTTTAGCTCCATCCTTGAACTCCATCCTTTATCTTCATCCTTTATCTCCATCCTTTATCTTCATCCTTTATCTTCTTCTTTTATCTCCATCTTTTAGCTCCATCCTTTAGCTCCATCTTTTATCTCCATCTTTTATCTCCATCCTTTGTCTTCATCCTTTATCTCCATCTTTTGTCTTCATCCTTTATCTTCTTCTTTTATCTCCATCTTTTATCTCCATCCTTTAGCTCCATCTTTTATCTCCATGCTTTAGCTCCATCTTTTATCTCCATCCTTTATCTTCATCCTTTAGCTCCATCCTTGAACTCCATCCTTTAGCTTCATCCTTTATCTCCATCTTTTATCTTCATCCTTTATCTTCTTCTTTTATCTCCATCTTTTATCTCCATCTTTTATCTCCATCCTTTATCTCCATCTTTTATCTCCATCCTTTATCTCCATCTTTTGTCTCCATCCTTTAGCTTCATGATGAGCTGTGTGGTGGACTGGCTGCAGAGTTGCAGATGTGATCTACTGAGTCTTTTCAGCCTCAGGTCAGAGAGCACAGATTGATCACAGAACCATGGACATCCCCAGCGCCTTAAATCACCTTAATCCACTGGAGGCTACGACTGTAAAACATGCTCTGCTATGCTTTCTCCTCATTTCTTTTTTCTCCCTCTCTGTGCAACACACCTTTGGGATTTTATCTGAATCAATCCTCCTTAGTTGTATCTTACTATCTGTTTCAGCCTGTTTTCCCTTTCCGATTCGTCCAGGCCTAAGCTCTGCCTCTATATTTAGCCCCAGAGGTCCAGCTGTGGCTCTGGAGGGGGCTGATCTGGCTCCGATCGGTTCTCTCCGGGGCTCAGCTCGCCCACAAAACCCTTAATCGCCGGGCGGCACCCCAGAGAGGAGCTGGATGAATGAGATGCTGGCCAGAGAAAAGACTGCATGTGGATTATAACGGGTAGAACGGGGACGAGCTGAAAAGTAGATCTGCAAGAACAAGAAGTGTGTGAATAAAGAAAAGCAGAAAATGAGCCCCGTAAGAGCAGCTCATTAGCTTTTGAGTGCAAATCTCATTTTCAGCCTCTGAAAGGAACAAAGAGAAGAGGAAAAAAGAGAAGCTGGCTGGCACTCAGATGAGCCAGGTTTACCACGAGCAAAACACAAATAGTCCATTATATCCTGGCCAGGACAGCCTCCATCCATTTCAGACGCTTCTCTTTGTGCTGATAATAACTCCTGATGGTCTAGTGAGTCATTCACACAGCAGCACTGCTGAGCTGTTAGCATGTGTGGCTTCACCTCTTTACTTTTAGCAGAACTTCTGCTGGCACTAGGTTCCTGTTTTTACCCATGAAGAAGAGGTGTGTGGATCAATACCCCCAATACCAGACATCTATGTTCTAGAATCGATTCTCATATTAAATATCAATAGTTTAGTAATTTGGGGTAAATGTGTAGTTTATCATTAACTCTTTGAGCTCCAGCTGTTTTTTAAAACAGAAAGTGTCTTGTTCCAGTGTTTTTGTCCATTTTGAGTCATATTTCTAGACCCACAGAATATTTTGTACTATGTCTCTGAAAACACTGAATAGCTCAAATGAAAGAAGAGACTCTCTATTTCATCATGAAAAAAATGTTTGTTTTTACCTTGTTCCATTCTTGTTTTATCAGAGGTAGAGTAGAGGACACTTTCACCAAAATCACCACTTTTTGTCCAGATTCTGTTTGTTTTGCTCTCTAATCTTGATCGCCTCCACTTCCTGTTTTGATCTCTGTGGTGTATACTATCTCTTTATACTCTGACTACATCTCCCAGAAGCCCTAAAATTACTCACAGGCTGTGGGAGAGCGCCCTTTAGTGCCTGCTGCCGAAAAACCACTTTGACGTAAATATTTGTCAGTGGCACTCAAAGATTTAACACACAATTTTTCAGTTTTTCTTGTATGATAAGCCTTTAAACAATGAGACGCTAGAATTAGAAATACATTACTTTTTTATTTTAAGTTTTCCGTACAAAGCAGTGACCATCCTGAGTTTTACTTGGCATGGGTTCGGAAAGTGTGAATTTTATTGGGCGAACGGTAAATAAAAAAAGTTGGATGCCAAACGAGGATCAGATCTCTAATCCTGAATCCAGTTAAAGTCACAAACCAGCAGAAATCAACTCTTCAGGCGTCAGGTTTTTGAGGGTTTCCACCCACAGCAGTGACAAATCACAGCGCAGACACCAGATGTGTTCTGGGTAAATTACTTTTTTCCTCTCTTGTCTGGAAAAAACTTCTTTGTGATGCCACCACCACCACCTCCACCTACTGATCCTTCCCAGATTTTCTGGTCTGGACCTGCTCTGTCCTGACTGTCGTCTGTAAACAGTGTTCTATAAAACCCTGACATGTTGTCACAGTCAGGTAAAAAGTCTTTATGACACTTTCTGAGTGTAGAAAAGTGTTTTTAATACATGCAGGAACAGATGGACGAGGTGAAGGGAACATCACGTCACTTAATGATGACTGAAGACGAGTAAAGCATTTCTTATTCATTGTTTTCACACGTGTCAAACTCTTTCAGAGCTCAGGTAGCAGCAGGGCTCTTTCATAACCATCACTCTTCTTCCATCTGGACGTCACTGTAAACAAAGTGAACTGCAGTTTCTTTCCGCTTCCAGCTGCAGGCTGAATGTGGCTCTCTGGTGTATATTGCTGGGTTTTTTGCTAACGCCATGGTTTATTCCAGTTGTAATCAAAATCTCCACGATCTTGTGTCTCTTTGTCTCTTTTTAATTGGTTTGAACTTTGGACTCTTTCTTCCTCACTGAGTTCACTACTCTTCACCATTTTGAAGAGGAGTGAGGAATTTAAACTGAATTCACCTTTTTAGACCAAATTTGTTCCAGAACGCTGGAATTCAGACTGGAAGTCAGAAATGAATCCAGAATAACAAACAACCAGTTTAACACCTCTGTCAATACATAATATATGAACAACCTTTTTTGTAAAACAGTAAATATCTGGACTTATTCCTGTCATAGCCATTTCTGCACTAATTTACTCAGCAAATTTGCACAGTTTTTACTTTATGTCTATTTTTATACTTCATTTCCAGTGTCACTCACAGCAAGAATACTTTTTATTCACTGTGTTTAATTTGGTTTCATGTAAAAATCTATTTCTTTTCTTTCTTTAGTGCAGATATTGTTGTAAATTCCTCCAATAGGGGATGAATAAATACTACTCTATTTTATTAGAAAATCCATTGATAATAAACCAATTATATTTTAGCGTTAAAGAAACATGTTTTGTAATCAGCTATACATATATAACATATATGCACATTTACATGTCCATACCTACACACATATCCAAAACGTTGTTTTATAACAACATTTGAAAATGTTTTCTAAGATCATCAGTCAGTATGTTTACATGCACTTAGAGACATTTGACTTATTGCCTTAGTTTTAAAAGCCAAATATACGCCTTGGTTGGACTGAACTGGAGTTTTTGTAATCGGACTGTTCGTGTCAGATAATGCAGTTCTAAGTCGAGCTTTTCCGGCATGTATACGCAGACTATGGTTAGCCAGACTATTGACTAGCGGCACTCCCCTCTTCTGGAAGTGACGAGATGACAACAATATACTAGCAGAAGAACCGGAAGGCTGCCGACGCGAAAGGGCGTGTAGCGCCACCTAGTGTCTCGTAGGCGAACGTACCTCACTCAGTAATTCAATTCTCTTGCTACGCATGTCGGGTTTCTCGGAAACTCCAGTTAAATCCTTAGCTCGACTTAGATGTGCCTGTAAACGTCCTGAATGACTGAAGCTCATCTCCAGTTTTAGTTCATCTTGTACAGCTGTAGGTTGAGCTCGCAGTGAAACATGCAGCAGCTACTGTAACACTCCTCTGTGGCTCCATCTCTTTTTAGCTGTTTGTTTTTCCAGAATCTGTAAAGCGGCTGAATCCACACATCCTGACTGTTTTTACCGTCCTGCTGTTCAGCTCTCAGCTTCAGCAAGAAAGAGATGAATCAAAAAAAAAAGATCAGTGAGAGGAGTGTGACAGTGAGCGACTCTTTACTGAGGCCTTCAGGTGCCGTATGGAGAAAGCAGCGCTGCAGCGTGGTGACAGAATAACGGTACGTCAGCGCCTGTCAGCGTCCCGACATTGGAGCGACATTGACTTCTGACAGGAAGAAATACCGCCGGCTTCACGGCCTCGTAGTGCTCCGACAAACTCTCCAGCACAGACTGGTGCTTTGTCAGAATATCCTCAGTTATTTTACACCCAGCCCCCCTTTTTTTCTGCTGACTCAGACTTTTCAGCGCTGCCTCTCCTTCTGAAAGGCTCTCTGTAGCGTGGATCCAGGCGTTGTGTCAACAGCTGGCGAACGGCGAGGTGACGTCAACCAAACAGGCCTTCCTCAGAGAGCGCCTGGCGAGCCGGAGGCGCCGCAAACGGCAGCTTGAGCCTCGAGTCTGTTCATGGACTTCATCAAGGCACAAAAGCAGAAGGTGAAGGCTGATTGATGTGGACTGTGTACAGTACTACATTATGTCGCAGCTAACTGTTGCTTTTCCTCCATTAACCGCTGAGTGTCAAAGATATTCAGTGTAGTGTCTCAGAGGAGGAAATTCACCAGGAAATGTTCACATTTAAGAAGTTGTGACCCCTCTTCAGGGTCGTGGCGTCGTCAGGTCATTTTTTTTAAAGCTATGATTCACCACTGAGAGCACTTATAGCTCCAGGTTCCTCCATGATGCATGAAGGGCAGTCGGCCTCAGATCACCAGCTGATCTCACCGTGAAGCTCAAGAGGAAACCTTGACAAATGGTGTCTGCCGCCAGTATAAGACTCACCATTAAATATGACTGAAGCTCATAATGTGATGGAATATTAGAGGCTCCCAACTGAGCGATTTACAGGCTGTCATCATAAGAGGCGTTTGACGGACGGTGCAGGAGGCAACAGGGCTGAACATCAAACCAACGCAGTTTGGTTCCTAGAGATCAGAAAGTCAGTGTCAAGGACGCTTCGAACCCGGCCACCTTTCTCGCCACGCCGCCCTGAAATCGATGACTCTTAAAGTGCTGCCGTGGCGATGCTGACTCGTTCGAGGCCCCGCAGCACCATGGGAGGTCGGCGTGAGACGGCGCACCTCTCGGCAGGGTGGCGGTCATAAACACAGCAGCCCTCCGGGTTGATCTGAGTGGGTTTGTTCAGTCAGCACAGAGCAAATTAGCTGAAAAGCTAAGAAGCATCTCGCTGAGTAAAAGACTCCAGCTGAAACATTAAAGGGTCAGTCCACTTCACTTTGTGAAAGTGATACTGAGCTGCAGTGTTCTTTATTTCTTTGAAGTGTTTCTGCAGGAAACCTGCTGGTTAATCTGCTGGTGAGCATCATCTCTTCCAGCTGCTCTTGACAGCGACTTTCCTTTTTTACCAAACATACAACAACAGCTGCCGTTAATTATCCTCTCCATTAACCGATTGGATCAAACATCATGATACAGGCCATTATGTTGAGTTCACGCTCTAAAAATAGGTGTTGTCTGAAATTAATCATAATAATATTTTATAAATAAATTCGTAACGTCATCCTTTATGATGCAGCTAACAATGTTGATGTCAATCTGCTAATTATTTTCTCAATTCATTGATCAGATTAAATGTCAGAAATTGTTTTTTTTATTAAATAATGACGATTGATTCCTAGATTAAATTAATTGTGATTTAATGTAACAGTTGACAGCTTTCACTTGTCTGTTTAACAAAAATATAGACTTTATTTAATCTGGTGATGTTTTAGTTCGTAGTTTGGTTTATAAAATGCCAGAAAATGGTGAAAAAATGTCCAAGGTGTCAGTTTAGTGTCACGAAAGAAACCAGGAAACATTCACATTTAAGAAGCTGTGATTAGACTTTTGAGAACTTTAGAGTACAACAGAACAATCTTTATCGTCATTATACCATCGTGGAGCTGGGAATGTAGAGAGGAAAAGTGTATTGCACTGAATGTTAGACTGTGCACAGGATAAATTATGTGTTACAGTAACAGATGCACATTTCATTTAATAATAATCAATAATATGGAACCTAATAAACCAGGTTGAACTGTTTTTTTATTTTAATCCCTCCATTATAAACCAGTTATTTCCCTTCAGTTGAACTGCTGAATCGTCTCGGTCACAGTCTGAACCATGACGCTGCTCAATCTGTGTTTGTGTTCCTGTTTGAAGGAGTCAGGTATTAATGTGTGTAACGAGCCACATTAAGACAGGATGGAGGGTCAAAGGTCGCGGCTCTAGACCACACCCAGCAGCAGTGATGTCACAGGGTGGCCGCTGTGTTGAAGGAATCCCATCAATGTGTCATCACTCCAGTCGAGCATGTTTGTTGTTATTAGTCGGTCTGTCAGCAGGATGTTTCCTTCAGTGGATCCTGGGAACAGTTTGGCTGTTTGCCAGTGAACAATTGATCCAGAGGCAGCGTCTTGTCTTCGATCAGACAATCAATGATTGATTAGTCATGAGTGTAAAAGTGACGGCGGCAGGCTGTGTGTTTGCAGACATGTGACGGATCACCTGCAGCACATCTCTGATGGTTTTCAGTCTCATAGTGACAGAAAACACTAAAGAAAAGGGATGAAGACGCCTCTGCTTGCTTTTTTCTTTGTGTTTTAGCAGCAGCTTTTGTGTTTTCCACGAGAGCAGAGAAAGAGGATTAAGTGAGGCGACAATGTCACGCTTCAGCGTCTTTTCTTTTTAGCTCTAGAGAGGCTTCAGTCTTTAAACCTGTAAAACAACTCAGTTCTGCTTTTTTGAGCTATTTCTCCACGCACACTTTTCCTCCACAAGATGTGTTACTGCTGCAATCAGATTTGAAAGGAACAGTCATACTTATAGAGAACACTTCCACCTGTTGGCCAAATGGCACGAAATTTATCATAATCACACAGACATCATATCTACACATTTCTACCAAATGTGCTGCCAATAGCACAGAGCATTCAGGATATATGGGGGTATATGGCCACAGAATATTTTGTACTGTGTCTCTGAAAACACCGAATAGCTCAAATGAAAGAAGATTTGATGCTGATGTATCAATAGATTCATCTGGACCCATAATTTAGTTTCTGAGACCATTAGAGCTTTGGAGGCTGTTATATTCCAGTTATTGTGTTTTAATGTCACTTTGAACCTCTAAATTAACAGCTTCTGATTTTTTCAACATGTTTTTTTTTTTTTGCACTATTCTGCTCTTTAGGTACATTTTTAAATCTGTTGACATTTCCTCCTTTGTGGTGCACAACAGTTTCCCATCAGGATGAATAAATTTGATCTTATCTTAGCTGAAGCACATAGTGAATGAGAATATTTTAACACGTTCATGTCCTGTGAATAGATCCTCTGCTTCCTGTTGTGACGTGTTGATTAGATCCTCAGATTCACACCTGCAGTGACAATAAATTCAGGCGCTCCACAGCATGTTTGTGTTTTCATAAAGCAGCGGCGTATCAAACCGCGGCGGTCTGGTTTCATGTCGTGTTCATCCACAAAGCCAACGGCTTCACCTCGACTCCAGCGTCACTTCAATGTGGTGGAGGGCTGGAGAGCTACTTCAGGAGCTTTTCTGGGGGAAACGCCAAGAAAACAGTCCGAATCAAAGAATGCTCGCATAATGTGATTCATAAATGAGCTGGAAGCTCAAAGCGTCTGAATGCTGGACATGAGGAGCTCTGCTGGATGCTCCACAGCTCTCCAGAGTTCAATCTCTGCAGGACGTCCAGAGCCAATTCAGCGCTCGAGTGACTGAAATGATAAGAGCAGCTGTGAAATGTGTGTGGCTTATATTACAGCATGAAGTGTGTTCAGATGTGGACCAGCAGCTCCGATCCAGCGCTGTTAAATATTACATGAAGGCAGTTAAAGCTGCACCAGAGGCAGCGATGTTCATCACAAAGAGAAGAAAGCTCCCCAGATAGAGTTTTATTCAACGATTCATATCTGCAGATCACCTGAATGTTTCCATTATGATACTTAGAATGTTTATTCTCAGAGGAAAGGCGAGATTTATTCATAAAACACAGCAGAGTAATACATTTAAAATGGAAAAGAAGCACTAATAAGTAAGTAAGTAACACCAGAGCCTGATAGAACAACAAGAAAAGTAAGTACGATAAGCTCTTTAGGTTTAGACAACAAAACTACAAGTTCTTTAAGTTCAGGCAATAAAACTGCAAGTTCTTTAGGTTAAGGCAATAACACTCTAAGTTCCTTATGTTTGGGCAATAAAAATACAAGTTCTGTAGGTTTAGGCAGTAAACTATACATTCTGTAGGTTTAGGCAACAAAACCACAACTTTATTAGGTTTAAGTTAACATAAATTGAGTTAGGAGAAATTGGAGTTGTGTTGTGTTTTGAAAGTACTAAAATGTAATATCGCACTTGATATTCTGTCACTGGGTTACTTATGGATGGAATTATAGGAAATAAATGGTTTCCCCTTTTTCTGGGGACCCCCTGAACCCCCCTTAAGGACCACCCGGACCCCCTTAAGGACCCCTGAACCCCATCAAGGACCTTTCTGTAGACCACCCATCCTCAGTCCAGCTGCTGATGAAGTGGATTGTGTGTGATGTTTGGGGGTTACTGATGCTCTGATGATGTCGCTGGTGTGTGTGTGTGTGTGTGTGTGTGTGTGTGTTAATCCGCTGCAGATCACTGTGTACTTTGCGAAGCTTTAAAAGGTTTTAACCTGAAGGTGTTGTCGTCTCTCTGCTGATGAGCTGGCAGCGATCAGATGGACTTGAATGAAAGTCGTTCACCCAGTGAGTGCCTGACCGTTTCACCTGGCCGCCATCTTTGTTTCTGACACATCTGCATTACTCTACCAGCTCTTTAATGTGACCCAGTGAACTGATTCCAGTCCAAGGCCTCTGCTGTCCTTTTCTGAGCTAAACTTCTGCAGTAAATCTTGTCGGTGGTTGCCTGGACGCTTTCGTCCAAAGCGCCTCACAAACAGAAAGGAGAGTATTTTTAGCGTCGGGGTCCCAGTGGAAATAACAAAAGCAATCCAGAGCAGCTTCAAACAAATGAAGACGACTGTGTTTGAAACACCAAGCACGTATTTGATGTTCATACGTTCGTCGTCCCTCCGCAGGGAAAATAAGCCGGTACCAAACAAGCTTTGACAGGCAGTAAAGTCCAAAAAGTGGAATCATGCTTCAAAATACAGTTTCATCTGCTTCTCGTTCCCAGGGTGTCGAATAACGAGGCTTTTGGCGCTCATTACCGCCACACAAGGCGTCCTTTGAAATGCACCGACAGTCTAAAGCCGTCCATGACAGCAGCAAAGTTTGTGGAGTCTGGTGACGTAGATGTAACAGCAACAACAAGAGGGATCCGACAAACACAACGTTTTCATCCCGGACAGTGTTTCACAAACTGTCCTTAAATTGACCCAAATTAAACCACAGACCCTCATTTGATACGATTTTGTCTCCTTTTAGATGTTTTACAACAGAAAGTGAAGCCCACCGACCAATGTTTTGATTAGGGCTGTCAAAATTAGTGTTAACGCGATAATTTGCACAAAGGTCACTCTACTTAGAATAACAACAAAAGCAGGTCATGAAGCAGAACTCCATTCAAAAAAATCAAGGAAACCAATTAGATAGCTCTCACATATTAGCTAATTTACGTAATTCTGACAGCCCTGTTTTGGATTTAAAGTACTGAAAATCAACCCTCCACCGACGCTTGATTTAAATGAGAGCAGTCAGGGTGTTGATAGAAGAGAGAAAAAGAGCTGTAGAAATATGTCCCTTAAATCATCAGGAATAATTGTTGTGGTTAGTTATAGCTGTTATGATGTGTTTTCATCCAATCGCTCTCTCTCTCTCTCTCTCACTCCCTCTCTCTCTCCCCCCGTGGCTGATGGGAAAATGGGTAAATGATGATGGGTAAAGATTATGTTTTAGTATCCAGAAGAGCGCCAGTCTGGGAAGATCGTTCTTGTAGTTTAAAACTACAAATTCTTTATATTTAGGTAATATAACAACTTCTTTGGGTTTAGGAAACAAAACTACAACTTATTTGGGTTTAAATAACAAAACTACAACATCTTTAGCTTTAGGCAATATAACCACCTCTTGGAATATAGGCAACAACACTAGGTTGTTTGTTTAGGTTTAGGCAACGAAATTACACCATCTTTAGGTATACTGTATATAACAAAACTGCAACTTATTTAGGTTTAAATAACAACACTCCAACATGTTTAGGTAAAAATAAAAAAGTATAAATTATTTAGGTTCAGATAACAAAACTAGAACTAGCCAACAAAAATAGGTTGTTTAGGTTTGGGCAGCAAAACTACGTTTAGGTATGTACAACAAAACTACAATTTATTTAGGTTTAAGTAACAAAACTACAACATATTTAGGTATGTACAACAAAACTACAATTTATTTAGGTTTAAGTAACAAAACTACAACATATTTAGGTATGTACAACAAAACTACAATTTATTTAGGTTTAAGTAACAAAACTACAACATATTTAGGTATATATAACAAAACTACAATTTATTTAGGTTTAAGTAACAAAACTACAACATATTTAGGTATATATAACAAAACTACAATTTATATAGGTTTAAGTGACAAAACTACAACATCTTTAGGTGTATATAACAAAACTACAATTTATTTAGGTTTAAGTAACAAAACTACAACATCTTTAGGTGTATATAACAAAACTACAATTTATTTAGGTGTAAGTAACAAAACTACAACATCTTTAGGTGTATATAACAAAACTACAATTTATTTAGGTTTAAGTAACAAAACTACAATTTATTTAGGTGTAAGTAACAAAATTACAACAGCTTTATGTATGTGTAACAAAACTACAATTTATTCAGGTTTGGGCAGCAAAATGAAGTGCCTACATGTACCAGCATGCATTGTGCATCGATGCACAGCCATATTGTCATGCGGGGTTAATGAAACCACGAGGTTTCTTCCACCTCCAGCTACGCCATGTCGTCACGTCAGATAGCGCTGGTATTGATCCTCTCATCCGACCCAAACAGTTATCAGAAGTCATTCTGGGAAACGTAGGCCACCGCTAACTGAAGAGGAAGTAGAGAGAAAGTGGGTTTTCCTGCTCAGCAGATGGTTAAAGAACTCCTGCAGCGTGTTGACCAGCACATATTGATTATCTATCAGTAGAGGTCCAGGTTAGCTTCTCTGTAGCCTCACTTCCAGGAGCAGCTTAGCCTTGAAATCCCTCTGAACCGGCTTGTTAGCGTGAACCAGGGACCTCCCTCGCCTGCAGCAGCCGTGGCAGCGCTGCAGTCGCTCCTGATGTTAAACTGCTCTGTTTAACAGTCGCTTCACGTCCACGCTTCCTCCTTCCTCCTCTGGAGTCTGATGGAGCTGACTCATCCGTCTTCACGTTGGCGTCGCCTCCCAAACCAAACCGAGGACGCCGTAATGTTCGGCTCTGTTTCCTACATCCAGTGCCTTTGGTTCTGAGCCTTGAACTGTTGGGAGTTTTTTTTTTTTTTTTTAGAAATGTAAGGCTTCTCTGAAACTGTAGTTACTGTTGGACTCTCCAGACACTCAGAAGTCTAATGTAAATGCATTAGCAGCTGTATTTTCTGACTTCCCCTCAGGCAGTTTTGCCTCCAACTTCACAGAATTTTTTTTGTTTTTTTTAACGTGCCAGTGGGGAGAAAAATCACACTGTGGAGTTTCAGTGCAGAAATCATTCATTAATATTCTAGTGTGAGGAACAGCTGAACAATGAAGGTGACCTTCTGTTGAACATCTAAGAATTATCGTATGTCCAGATAGAAAGTGTTTAACATCTACGCTAACATAGTGTGGCTTCTGCAGCGATGCTAATGTCCCCATTTCTTATCTTATCTCATCTTATCTTATCTTATGATTGCAGACAGAGATTATTAGAGATAAAAAGGGTATCGTTAACTATCTAACTCAGAGATTTCAGACTAAAATCACATGATTGTTCCATACTGGCTATGGATGTGAATACACCTGTTAATATACCTTTTATTTATCCAACTTATCACTGTAAATCAATCTAAATAAATATTTTTTAATCAGCCTATAACACAACAGAAATCTTAAAACGCCTCACTTCGAAAAAATATTCATATTATATTATATATTAAAATATATAGTAGATATAAAAATAATGAAAATATTAAAAAATGAAAAAATAATGAAAATATTTAAATATATAAGGCCATACATTGTCAGTCAGTATTATGTACAGTTGTTATAATAATTGCAGACTTAGTAAATAAATTAATGGATAAGTGAAAGAAAGACGTTATGTTAAAGTGATATTCCGGTCGATGTTAAATGTTCTTTTGAGTCTCACCTCGTTAACAGGTTTTTATATTCGTTGCTGCTCTTCCTTGAAGGAATCTCAGGCAGAAAAAAAAAACATGAATTACTCAGGACCTCTGGTTGCTTCAGATGTTTTATGCATGGCACCCTGGTGAGTGGGCAGGGAGGACAAAGATAATCTCTCTGAGCAGTTTGTTCTGAGTTTAGTGGCTTCTTTGCTGAAGCGAGCACCATCTGGTTTTTCTCCCAGCATGCCTTCTGTGTCTGCCCGTCGGCCCGCCATGCTCATTCACATGACAGCTTGACTCGCCAGCTCGCCGTAGAGCCTCGGGGTTCAGATCCAAGCCCAGCTTTCCTCCTCACTTGGCTCATGTTGACTTCCATTCACACGTCTTATTGCAGGGTGCCAGACAGGAAGTGAGCGTGGTGATGAAGGAGGTTGAGAGGGTTCGCTCTGGTCGCTCCTCTGTATCCAGGCAGACTCATCACTCCCTCCTCCTCCTCCCCCGTGGCGTTTGCGTCTCGTGATTTTTGTTTCTCATGTGACTCGTCTCTTCCACGCTCGGACACTTTCACACTGAATCGACTCACGGTTGACCGCATTCCACCGCTGGTTCGTTTCCGCTCAATCAGGTTGTATATCCTCCTCTGACCTGGCGTCCATGTGTCCTGATACCTACACCAAAATACCCATTTCTCATTTTTCTCAAAAACAACATCATGTTTGTTTGTAACTCATTGAGTTCCAGCTGTTTTATAAAACAGGAAGTGTCTTGTTCCAGTGTTTTTGTCCATTTTGAGTCATATTTCTAGACCCACAGAATATTTAGTACTATGTCTCTGAAAACACTGAATAGCTCAAATGAAAGAAGAGACTCTCTATTTCATCATGAAAAAAATGTTTGTTTTTACCTTCTTCCATTCTTGTTTTATCAGAGGTAGAGTAGAGGACACTTTCCTCAAAATCACCACTTTTTCTCCAGATTCTGTTTGTTTTGCTCTCTAATCTCGATCGTCTCCACTTCCTGTTTTGATCTCTGTGGTATATACCGTCTCTTTATGCTCTGACTACATCTCCCAGAAGCCCCAAAATTACTCACAGGCTGTGTGAGACCACGATCAGCAACCTGCTGCTGAAAAAACACTTTTGATAATAATAATAATAATAATAATAATAATACGTCTGTGGCACTTAAAAAAGAAATGGATTACTCATCATTACAAGTTAGTTTTTTTTTATTTACTGAGTTATTAAAGTTATACTTCTAGTTCCAGTACTTTTGGATTAACATCACCTAACTGCCTTAAAATTTAACATGAAACCTCCTCATTGTAATAAAAACAGGATAGACACCAGATCTCTCTGTTCCTAAGCTAAGCTAAGCTATGCTAATCTGCAGCAACTGAGTGATGTTATCATGTCAGTATGGACACATTTTGTTGAATCACTGGCACCAAGAAATGAGGCAGATCTGAAGGTGTTCCTAATAAAGTGGCCAGTGAGAGTCCTTGCAGGTTGATCTCAGTGTGACTCACTAAATGTCTGCCATGTAAAGGTTTCAGTGTGTCAGCACTTTGTTTCCTCCACAGATTCCTTTCCTTTTTAGTTCAAGGAACGTCGAGTCAGGCGCTGAGAGGGCAGCCATGACTCAGGGGTCCTGAGAAGTGGTGAGGTGATGTCATGAAAGGGTCAGGACGGGTCAGAAACCAAATAGAGACACAGACGTTTCATAGCAACCAACCCTCAAGTTTGCAAATTTTTTACACTGTTTTTTTTTTTTTAGAAAGAAAAATAAATAAATACATAATTTAATAAAAAATACACAAATAAATAAATATATACATATATAAATTAATAAATAGTCAAGCAGGGCAAAAAATAAATGAAAACTGCTGAATAATCGTTTTGTGCCAAAAAAAGTAGACCTGTTTAACATAAATATGCTGTGGTAGTTTATTTTGTTATTTCCATTCTTTAAAAGTCACAAAAAAGTCTCTGAAAGTCAAATTATTTTGTTGTTTGTTCGTTTGTTTGTTTGTTTTGTTTTGGGGGTCTCAGGTTTACCCAGCATTCTCGGTGGTTTTGGGTGGTTGGTGTCATCCCAGTGATCGTCGCCCCTCGTCAGGGTTTCATTACTGAGCTAATTAATGGAAGCTGTATTATTTATTTATTAGTCCCCAACAAACAACACTTACTTCAGTACAATAATAATATGTATTAATGGTGTTCAGGATCTTTTACTCTTCCTGCCTCCATCTTTCTTTTCACTCCACTCTTTCTCTCCGACGCCTCTGATGTGTTTAAGGAACCTGAATAAGCTCCGTTAACAGCAGCTGTAAAGAGTCACTGTTTGTTTTTATTCTGTCTGTGCTTCTCCTCTGCTCTGAGAATCACGACAGTAATTAATTGACAGACATGAATGTGTTAATCTATCATCACCATTAATCTGAATTTTAATCAAATGTATTGATCAAAATGTTTTTCTTTTTTTATTTATACTCCTATGCAAGTACCACAAGCTTTTTGACGCTAAATTAAATTATTATCAGGCTCACTTGATACTTGATTATTGAGAGCGGTTAATTGTTTTTAATCACAGAGCTGCAGGAATGAGTCCTGACACCTGTTGATGATTTGACCCTGCCAGTGTTAATCACAATTAAATTAAATTAAAATTATATTTGAATCTCATGCTTTTATTTTGTTACATCAGTGCACCATTACTAGCAGCTTCCTGCTGCTGTCATGGAGAAGAATGGTTGGTTTTATTTTGGCTCTATATCATTCATAATCTAATTAGTTAATTGCGATTAATCAATTTTTTTTACTGTAAAACTTTCTTATTGGTCATTTCCCATCAGTTCTTATCAACGACTGTCTGATCAATGATGTAGTAAAGCCTCCAGATAGCAGCAGGCCATTAACATGGTTTTAAATGTTAATTTACTATTTTTAAATAAATAAAATAAATTTCATATATAGTTTTCAAACATAATTCTCTTTGAATTATTAAAACTGTTCCAGTGTCTGGTCATGACTTCATGATATGATTCATATATTCCTTTAAAGGTAGCGAAGGGGAGTCTGATAACATCGTCAAAAGTCTGATGAACACTTCCTGTCGTGGGACGCAGCAGGAATGTGTTTAACATCTGATCTCCAGTCAGTTTGAGCCCGAGGTGAGGGCTGCCATAATTACTTGTGTATTATCGTCATGTTGGCAATCATCATTAAGGGGATCAGACTCTAACCAGGAAGAGACGCTCGCCGCCGGCGGCCAATCACTGGAGTCTTGATTGGTTTCCACACAAACAGCCACTTCAGCCCTGAAGTTCCTGTGGAGCGTTGTCTAATGAATCACCTGGATCCCTGCTCCTGTGCTCGCATTGTTCATTTAAATCCCAATTAAGCTGCAGCTCTTCAACATGATAACAGAGACAAGAGGCTCTGCGTCCTCTCCCACTGCGACAGATTAGCGGCACATTAATCCTAATCTCTGCTGTGCGTGACGACGGGAGCGCACTGAGCATGTGCAGGAGCGTTTGCTGTTTATTCACTGAAACGACATTATGAGGCTCACCAGATATTATATCTGTCAAACCAGGTCAGAAGTGACAAAAATGACTCAGCAGAGTTAACATGAACATTAATTAAAGGCGAAATAAACAATTCAAATGTTATTTAAATTGGAAAACACATCAGAAACTGGCCGTACTATGGCTAATGTTTTTTAGAGAGCGCTCAGATTCATCGGCAAAGAAATAACTTTGGATTATTACAGAGAATCAACAAAGAAACTTTTACGATTTTTGAGGCATCGTTCAGCAGAAATGAAAAATTAATGTTCGGATATAAAAGATGTTTTAAGACGATAAGATGGATATTTACTCACATTTAATAAATTAGAATTAAGATTAACATTTTTTTATTGTATGTTTAAAATCCTATCCTTTCAGATCATTTTAACAATGGTTGTATGAACAGTTCTGATTAGCTGCATTAGCTGCTAGCTCAAACTGGAAGTACTTCTGGAAGTACTTGCTGTCATTCTTCTCCATGACTGCAACAGGAAGCAGGAAGCTGCTAGTAAGGGTGCATCAAAGAGACAAAATAAAAGCACAAGATTTTTTAAAAAAATATATTAAGCTATGCTTTGACTTTGACTTTTAATTGCTATTATTAATAATCTCTTCTTGCTTGATTGACCTGATATCAGGCAAGATTCAAGTCTTTATTATCATTATGCACACATAATGCAATTTTAAAGGCACACATAAATAAGAAATAAATATAAAGCTATAAAATATCAAAATATAAAATATCTGTGTTTACAGAGGAGATGCAAAAACCACCTGACTTCAAGACGAGGGAACATGAAGCGCTAAATGCTAATGCTAAAGTCATTTCCAGGTTACACACTCGTTCCTGCAGCTGTTAACAAATGCAGATGACAAATGTTGACGGATGCTTTAGTCAGGAAGCTCACAGCCTTCTTTATAGAGAGGAAAATACACAACAGGAGATAGAGACGACACAACTGACAAAAGCCACTTTATTCTGATGTTTGACGCCACTCATGATTTATGACGTCAATTTCCTAGAAACCTGTTTGGCAGAAGCCTTCTGGATGTTTTTTCCCCTCTCAAAGCCAACAAAGGCATTTTGTTGAATGTTTTAAGTGAATTGTGAAATCCGTCTGACCTTCTCGGGCACAATGCGACTTAATTTAGAGGAGCTGTGCGTCGGGAAGCCGAGGCGAGAGCATTAAGTTTTACTGGGAAGCACTTAAAGTGGTCCCTCTGGTTCTGAGTGGATGACGGAGAGCTGGAGGCTTCCCAGCTTCTCCACACCTGCTTTTAAAAGCACCAGTAAACCCAAAATCAAAGCCTTTTGAAGCGTTTGCAGCAGCAACCCGGCTGAGTCTGATAGAAGTTAAAGATATGAAAGCTGAATGATGTGTTGTGTTTCTGTGGCATCAAAACCGACCTGACTGCTGACGGTCTGGTTGGTGAGGACGCCTTGTTTCAAATCCCATTTGTACTGTATACTGTAAAAAAAACTGAGAGGTAGATCAGATTTCAGTGTATAAATACTGTGAAAGTGTCTTAACTTTATAGTAAATCAGGCTTTGGTGTATAAACACTGCAAAAGTATCTAAACTTAAACATAAATCAGGCAAAAGTATCTAAACTTTATCGTAAATGAGCTGAAAGTATCTAAACTTTATTGTAAATCAGGCAGAAGTATCTAAACTTTATCATAAATGAACTGAAAGTATCTAAACTTTATCGTAAATCAGGCAGAAGTATCTAAATTTTATCATAAATGAACTGAAAGTATCTAAACTTTATCGTAAATCAGGCAAAAGTATATAAACTTTATTATAAATGAACTGAAAGTATCTAAACTTTATCGTAAATCAGGCAAAGTATCTAAATTTTATCATAAATGAACTGAAAGTATCTAAACTTTATCGTAAATCAGGCAAAGTATCTAAGCTTTATCGTAAATGAACTGAAAGTATCTAAACTTTATCGTAAATGAACTGAAAGTATCTAAACTTTATCGTAAATCAGGCAGAAGTATCTAAATTTTATCGTAAATGAGCTGAAAGTATCTAAACTTTATCATAAATCAGGCAAAAGTATCTAAACTTTATCGTAAATGAACTGAAAGTATCTAAACTTTATCGTAAATCAGGCAAAAGTATATAAACTTTATTATAAATGAACTGAAAGTATCTAAACTTTATCGTAAATGAACTGAAAGTATCTAAACTTTATCGTAAATGAACTGAAAGTATCTAAACTTAATTGTCAATCAGGCAAAGTATCTAAATTTTATCGTAAATGAACTGAAAGTATCTAAACTTTATCGTAAATGAACTGAAAGTATCTAAACTTTATCGTAAATCAGGCAAAGTATCTAAACTTTATCGTAAATGAACTGAAAGTATCTAAACTTTATCGTAAATGAACTGAAAGTATCTAAACTTTATCGTCAATCAGGCAAAGTATCTAAACTTTATCGTAAATGAACTGAAAGTATCTAAACTTAATCGT
Organism: Synanceia verrucosa; assembly: GCA_029721515.1. NCBI lineage: Eukaryota > Metazoa > Chordata > Actinopteri > Perciformes > Synanceiidae > Synanceia > Synanceia verrucosa. The sequence goes on from CM056571.1 coordinate 18,564,558, forward strand.
CAATCATGCAAAGTATCTAAACTTTATCGTAAATGAACTGAAAGTATCTAAACTTTATCGTAAATGAACTGAAAGTATCTAAACTTTATCGTAAATCAGGCAAAAGTATCTAAACTTTATCGTAAATGAGCTGAAAGTATCTAAACTTTATCGTAAATCAGGCAAAAGTATCTAAACATTATCGTAAATGAACTGAAAGTATCTAAACTTTATCGTAAATCAGGCAAAAGTATATAAACTTTATTATAAATGAACTGAAAGTATCTAAACTTTATCGTAAATGAACTGAAAGTATCTAAACTTTATCGTCAATCAGGCAAAGTATCTAAACTTTATCGTAAATGAACTGAAAGTATCTAAACTTAATCGTCAATCAGGCAAAGTATCTAAACTTTATCGTAAATGAACTGAAAGTATCTAAACTTTATCGTAAATGAACTGAAAGTATCTAAACTTTATCGTAAATCAGGCAGAAGTATCTAAATTTTATCGTAAATGAGCTGAAAGTATCTAAACTTTATCGTAAATCAGGCAAAAGTATCTAAACTTTATCGTAAATGAACTGAAAGTATCTAAACTTTATCGTAAATCAGGCAAAAGTATCTAAACTTTATCGTAAATGAGCTGAAAATATCTAAACTTTATCGTAAATCAGGCAGAAGTATCTAAATTTTATCGTAAATGAGCTGAAAGTATCTAAACTTTATCATAAATCAGGCAAAAGTATCTAAACTTTATCGTAAATGAACTGAAAGTATCTAAACTTTATCGTAAATCAGGCAAAAGTATATAAACTTTATTATAAATGAACTGAAAGTATCTAAACTTTATCGTAAATGAACTGAAAGTATCTAAACTTTATCGTAAATGAACTGAAAGTATCTAAACTTAATTGTCAATCAGGCAAAGTATCTAAATTTTATCGTAAATGAACTGAAAGTATCTAAACTTTATCGTAAATCAGGCAAAGTATCTAAACTTTATCGTAAATGAACTGAAAGTATCTAAACTTTATCGTAAATGAACTGAAAGTATCTAAACTTTATCGTCAATCAGGCAAAGTATCTAAACTTTATCGTAAATGAACTGAAAGTATCTAAACTTAATCGTCAATCATGCAAAGTATCTAAACTTTATCGTAAATGAACTGAAAGTATCTAAACTTTATCGTAAATGAACTGAAAGTATCTAAACTTTATCGTAAATCAGGCAGAAGTATCTAAATTTTATCGTAAATGAGCTGAAAGTATCTAAACTTTATTGTAAATCAGGCAAAAGTATCTAAACTTTATCGTAAATGAACTGAAAGTATCTAAACTTTATCGTAAATCAGGCAAAAGTATCTAAACTTTATCGTAAATGAGCTGAAAGTATCTAAACTTTATCGTAAATCAGGCAAAAGTATCTAAACTTTATCGTAAATGAACTGAAAGTATCTAAACTTTATCGTAAATCAGGCAAAAGTATATAAACTTTATTATAAATGAACTGAAAGTATCTAAACTTTATCGTAAATGAACTGAAAGTATCTAAACTTTATCGTCAATCAGGCAAAGTATCTAAACTTTATCGTAAATGAACTGAAAGTATCTAAACTTTATCGTAAATCAGGCAGAAGTATCTAAATTTTATCGTAAATGAGCTGAAAGTATCTAAACTTTATCGTAAATCAGGCAAAAGTATCTAAACTTTATCGTAAATGAACTGAAAGTATCTAAACTTTATCGTAAATCAGGCAAAAGTATCTAAACTTTATCGTAAATGAGCTGAAAATATCTAAACTTTATCGTAAATCAGGCAAAAGTATCTAAACTTTATCGTAAATGAGCTGAAAGTATCTAAACTTTATCGTAAATCAGACAAAAGTATCTAAACTTTATCGTAAATGAACTGAAAGTATCTAAACTTTATCATAAATCAGGCAAAAGTATCTAAACTTTATCGTAAATGAGCTGAAAGTATCTAAACTTTATCGTAAATCAGGCAAAAGTATCTAAACTTTATCGTAAATGAACTGAAAGTATCTAAACTTTATCGTAAATCAGGCAGAAGTATCTAAACTTTATCGTAAATGAACTGAAAGTATCTAAACTTTATCGTAAATCAGGCAGAAGTATCTAAACTTTATCGTAAATGAGCTGAAAGTATCTAAACTTTATCGTAAATCAGGCAGAAGTATCTAAACTTTATCGTAAATCAGGCAGAAGTGTCTAAACTTTATCGTAAATCAGGCAAAAGTATCTAAACTTTATCGTAAATGAGCTGAAAGTATCTAAACTTTATCGTAAATCAGACAAAAGTATCTAAACTTTATCGTAAATGAACTGAAAGTATCTAAACTTTATCATAAATCAGGCAGAAGTATCTAAGCTCTACTCTAACTCTAAGCTCTCTTTGGTGTCTAAATACTGTGAAAGTATCTAAAATTTATCGTAAATCTATCTTCGGTGCTACCAACCAAGAGCTTCGAGCCCATTTGGTCCATTTTGAGAGCAAGTAGGGAATCTGTGCTTGAAAACACTTGAAACTCCTTACCTGTCTTGAAATGAGTTGAGTTTTTGGAGCTTTCTAAACAACATAAACAGGTTCAGGTTTCTGTTAACTGTTGATTGTTAGCTTGATGCTGACTGGAGAGTCAAAGCTGAAACGCTTCAGGAGTGGAGGAAGTGTCGGTAGAAGAGTCGAACGTGACGTCATCTGTTGGTTTTGAAGCCTCAAGTTCTGCATTTTGGTCATCGCCATCTTGGTTTTTTGCAACCAGAAGAATAAGAAGGAATAGGACACTTTCGGGTGGCCAAAAACATTATAATTAACTCTGAAGATGTGAAAAAATGTCATATATTTATGTCAGTTTGTGGCTTTAGGAGGTTTCTGTGGAAGTAAAAGGAGCTCTGTGATCAAATCTCATCACTCACTGGCATCAAAAATGTAAATTTTCCCAAGAACTTGTATGAAGTTAACGCTCAAAGCAGACAGCCGATGTCCTCATGTACATTATATAATATATATTATATAACATATGATGTATTAATGAGACTGAAGCCCAGGAGCTCGTCATCATGAGTGTGTTTGTACCTTTCAGCGCTGAGGAAATTAAAAGTTTCTGCTTTCCCATGACCTTTAGCTGATTCCAGACCTGGGGAATCCGGCCAGGTGAGGGGATGGTGAAGAGTGTCTGTTTCCATGGAAACGGCTCAGTTCCCAGCAGCCAGGTGTTGCTAGAGGTGGGGGGGGGGATCTGCAGGTGACCTTATATCATGGTGGACACTGCTGGGTTTCTAGAAACAGAAAGATGAGGTCAAGATGAAACGACGTTTGGAGCACAGGATAGCCATACGCTCGTCCTTTCAAAATAAACCTCACAGGTTGAGGCAACACAAACACTTAGGGCTAGGAATCAGTAGTGGTTGACTGTTAACTTCATGATTCACCTTACCTGTAGTCACTGTGAGTCTCTTGTCTCTTCTTGGACATTTTGTGTCTTTTTTACAGTTGTTTTATGTCCCTGTGCTCATTTTGTGTCCCTTTACAGTCATTTTGGGTCTCTTAATGGTCTTTTTGCATCTCTTTTGTAACTCTCTGTAGTTGTTTTATGTTCATTTCTAGTCGCTTTGTGTCTTTTTGTAGTTGTTTTGTGTCTCATTTTGCATCTGTTTTTTTTAATTGTTTTATGCTCTTTTGTTGCTACTTTGTGTCTCTTTGGATTCACTTTTTGTAGTATAACAGTTTTCTAATAGTTGTGTTGTATCTTTTTGCGTCTCTTCGTGGTCATTTCATGTCTCATAAAGCATCCTTCTCTCCTGTATGTTGAATCTGTTGCCGTCCACACCGACTAGATTGATTTTGGTCGTCGTTAGCGGCAGGATGGTGGATAAATATCCATCGATGCCATGAAGATCAGTGCTCCTCGTTACCTTGAGCTCCACAGTGATCGGTCATCACCTCTGCTCTGCTGATTCAACAGGAAGTGGAGGTGTAGAGCGTCCTGAGGCTTCGCAGTGATAAACAAAATCAGATATTTCAGGATTCTGTCATTACTGAGAGCTCATCATCGTCTGTTTGTGTTTAAACTCCATCTTTGATCAGAATCAATCAAACGCTCGAAGCGTGTGATTAGGCATCCCTCAGCGTTCGCCATGTGAAGGTCACGGCTGTCTGCTGAGACTCGTTACGCTAACAAGCACTCAGCTAGCTCCCCACTGAGGCATGCTGGGTAAATCTGTGGTCAGCGCAGACAATCCTTCAATTTTTCACCAGGATTTTAAAAGACTTCGCTTTGATGTGAGATGAGATGAGAGCAGACGGATATTTATTGATTTCTGAGTCTCTTTTTGGTCATTTTGCCTGCCTTTGAGGTCATTCTGAGTCTTTTCTTGGTGATTTTGCATCCTTTACTCATTGTTATGTCTGTCCTTGGTCATTTTGCATCTTTTACTGGTTGTTATGTCTTTCCTTGGTCATTTTGCAACTCTTTGTTGTCACTTTGTGTGTCTTTGTAATCACTTTGCATCTCATAGTGGTTGTCTTTTGGAGGTCACTTTGTGTCTCTAGTCATTTTTTGTCTCTTTGTGGTTGTTTTGTGTCTGTTTGAGGTCATTTTGAGTCCCTTCGTAGTTATTTTCAGTCTCTCTGTAAATACTTTCTGCATCTCTTCGTAGTCATTATCTGCCTCTTGGAAGTCAGTTTGCATCTCTTTGTAGCTGTTCTGCTTCGCTTTGTTGTCTCTTAGTGGTCATTTTGCGTCTCTCTAGTCATTTTGTCTCTTTTTTGGGTCATTTTCTGTCTCTTTTTGGTCATTTTCAGTCTCTTTGTAGTAATTTTCTCTCTTTTTTGGTCATTTTCTGTCTCTTTTTGTGGTCATTTTCTGTCTCTTTTTGGTCGTTTTGTGTCTCTTTGGTCATTTTCTGTCTCTTTGTAGTCATTTTCTGTCTCTTTGTAGTCATTTTCTGTCTCTATGTGGTCATTTTCAGTCTCTTTGTAGTAATTTTCTCTCTTTATTGGTCATTTTCTGTCTCTTTTTGGTCGTTTTGTGTCTCTTTGGTCATTTTCTGTCTCTTTGTAGTCATTTTCTGTCTCTATGTGGTCATTTTCTGTCTCTTTGTGGTCATTTTCTGTCTCTCTGTTGTCATTTTCTGTCTCTATGTGGTTATTTTCTGTCTCTTTGTGGTCATTTGCTTGTTAACGACCTGTGCTGTGAACATTTGAAAGCATCCAGTGTGGACGTGCATCACTCTCAGCAGCTGATGACAGTAACACACGTTCGTCCATTAGCATCGAGGCCGATGACGTGAGGAATAAACCACCATCAAATCCTCGGCTTTGTCGTTAGCAGTTCAGTTCTTCCCCTGATGATCCTGCGTCGTCCTTCAGCTCTTTTCCGTCCACAGTAATTGGAGAGAGTGTGTTGGCCGCCAGCAGCTAGCGCTCTGCATCGACTGTGTAAAGAGCTGAGCTGCAGCCAAGCAAACGCTGAACTGTGGCTTCGCCCTTGGCATGCAGTCACTGCTCTCATTATTTATCCTCCTCGCAGCAGTCGCTTCGTTTAAAAGCGCCGCTCTCCAAAGTGGCGTCCTTGAGGACGAGTTCAGGGGTTTCACAGCTAAAACAAAGAGATTTCACTCCGCCGTCGATCACAGGGAAGCAGCGGCGACTTCAGCACTTTAAAAGAATAGAAATCTTCTCTGAAACAACGAACCCTGGTCAAACTGTGTGAGGCTTTTTATTCAGGTTAGAAAGAAGAGCCAAATGAAAATGAATGAAAAGCAGTGTCCGCTGGAGCTGCAATGATTAATCGATTGGTCATATGAAACTACTTTTAATGAAATTTCTGTGATTGCAGCTTCTTAAATGTGAATATTGTGTTTGAGTGCAACTTTTTTTTCTTGGTCTTGGTCTGTGTTTTCTGGTCTGGTTTGTCGGTTTGAACGATCCTCGGGTCTCACTGGTGTGTTTGTTTCTGTTTTGCAGTCATGCGGAGGAACCCGTTCGTGGTGGACGGCTGCTGTCGGAAAGGTTCCCGCAACGCCCTGCAGGAGCTCTACACCCCTTCACAGGTAGGAGGCCCACTTGAGCATTTTTTATGTGTTTTTTTTTTTTTAGCTTATTTAGCTCCCTGTTGCTAACCGTGGCTTTTTGACGTGTACTAAGCCAAGCTGACCTCCTATGAAAACTGCATTAGCATTAGCATAATGGCTAGTTCAGGCTATCAGCAGTGAAAATGGACAGCGAGGAACAAAACGGGACAGACATTTTGCTGTAATCTCTGAAGGACAGAGAGGACAGGACGGCTGGAATAAAGCAGGAAGTTTTCCCCTCTTTTATTGCTGTGTCAGCACAGCCTCCCATCATTCAGCTTGTCAAACCATCTTAGAACATGATGCTTACTGTAACGATTAATGCACATAATGAGGTGCATTATTAATGTCTTCTCTGCTCTATTGGTCACTTTACAGACAGAGGTCTTAACCAGTGGTGTAGTCTACATGATAAGCAGGTATACGCTGTTTACCCACTAGAAAACGTCCGGAATTACCGTATAACCACTACAAATGCGCAAAGATATGTATCATGGATTCTAGTCCAGAGAGGCCCCTAATACAGTAATAATACTGAGAGAATAATATGACAATCAGTAATGTACTCACAGTCACACATTAACATTAAGTTTATTTGTTTTGGAAACATCCCCCCTCTCTGTTTATGTAAAATGGTTCAGTCCAGCTGCTCCATCAGACAGCCTGCAGAGAGCTAACTTTTCACAGAGTGGAGGAGGAGACGACAGGATGTCTAAAAAGTCAGGGAGTTAAAAAAAAGAAAAGAAAAAAAAGTTTAGACAGGAGAAAGAAGTGAAGACAGTGGACAGTTTGTCACCAGTTCTTTCATAGGTAAGGTGGGTCTGTTAGTGGTTCATGTGATAGAAAGTTCTGGAACATTAGCCTTTTATATTATTTTTTTGTTATTTTCATGAATATGGAAATTATAGTCAAAATATCATTAAAATGGAGAGGTTTATGTTAAACAGTATCAACATTTTCCACTAAGGGGGGACAGTAACCAGTTTTTTTCTTTACTTTATGCAGCCACACGTGGGGTTGGAGTATACCCAGTAGAATAAACCAGACTACACCACTGGTCTGACTGTTAAAGGCCAGATTAAAGTAAAAATTTGGCACAAAGTTGCATCCACAGCGGAGATTCATCTGGAAAAAAACCCCTAAAAACTCATGTTTTTTTCACTTTTATTATTGCTGAGTGCTTTCCAAAGCATCTCATACATCTCAGGATGGTTTTCTTGGTTCAAAGAAGCTTTTTTTTATTTATTTATTTGGCAGCCACTTCAGTTTAGATGAGGCTGCCAAACGAGTATTGCACTCATAAGCTGTATTGATAGAAAATCAAATTTGGAAGACAAAAAAAAACAAATGTTGTAAAAAGGAAAAAAAAAAGTTGCAGTATTGATATACGGTAATGGCAGGATACCAAATCCTCTGGTATAGATTTACACATCATCAAAAGGAAATAACTTGGTTGGGTTTAAATGACAAAACCTCTTGTTTATGTTTGGGGAAGGATCATCAGTTGCCTCAAAAATAAGTGTGTTTGCTACATTAATAAACTCACGTCATGTTCTGAAGCTTAAGCACTGAGTCACATTTAAACCTAAATCTAACTGAAATGAATGAGTTTTATAAGATGCTATGAACGAGGAAATGAGCTTTAAAACAATAAAAGCCTTCTTTGTAAACTTTTAGTTTTTTAGTTGCTGCAGTTTTTGGCGTTGGCTTCATTTCTCAGCTCTGGTTGCTGCTTTTTATGGCCTCGTAGTTTTGTTTCTGTGATGCCACCAAAAGGATTCAACGTGTTTTTTAAGGAAAACGAAGCTTTGTTTTGTGCAGCACTGACGAGTGTGAGAAGTCAGACAGTCAGAGAGTTTTACCAGATGACGGCGCTGTGATTTTATTTGGAGGTAAAACTAACAGTAAACACCAGGAAGTGTTTAAGCCATCTTTATGGGACCGTTTGGTTGTAATTTCACCTTTCTCCTCTGACAGCCTGGTGTTGTGTTTCTAAATGTCTGACAGCTTGTTCGGGTCGCCTTCATGGACCTGTTTCTGCTGACTTTGTCGAGCACGAGCCAATAAAACCCAATAAAACCAATAGAACAGAATAAAGCTACGGGAATAAATCTGAGATGCTCTTTGGCCCTTCCATGCATCACAAGCTTTCAAAACGCTCCCTGCTTGCGGTGATAATGTAAATCTGACTAAACGTTCGTGGTGATGGATTTCCAATCTGGAGCTGCTGAACTAGAACCAGCGGACGCCTTGACGGTAGGAAATCAGTTCAGCTCTTAAAAAGGGTTAGTGTGCCCGAGCGTCGTCATGCAAAACCAGGCAGGAATAGATGTTGGGGGGCTTATTTTGTGCAGCGGCCTGTTTGTGGTGCAGCAGCTGAAGAGGTGATGCTATCACGGTGATGGATGGGATAGTTTCTGCTGCTCTTCTATCCTCTCTTCACTGTCCTCCTCACTATCCATCACTTACTGTCTGGCCACCTCCAGTCGTCCTTTATTCGCCGTCTGGAGCTTCTTCACTTCCTCTCTGCTGCTTTCTCTGTCCGTGTCGCCCATTTATCACCATTTAAAGCTAGACTGGAAGCCGCAGGAGGCTTTGACAGATAAGGGCAGACCAGGTGGACTGGGCGTCCATTTTTCCATCCGTGGAGGGTTTTTCCACACGTTCTCACTCATGTGAAGTCCCATTGATGTATTACTGTGTGCACAGTGTTGGGAGGGTGGCTAGAGTAAACTTCAGCAGGGTGTTTTGGGGTCAAGAAAGAGCTGCCATGTTTGTTCCTGAAGCTGAGACTCAGTTTGATTTACAGACCTTCAGAGGCCGTTAAAGTGAGGCTGACTTGGCTTCACGCTGAGATAACGGCATGTAAAATAGATTTTTTCTGAGCTGGGAGAATGTTTATTACAGTTTGTTTTTGCACTAAAGTAGTCTTGTAGTAACATCCCTGTAAAAACAAGCATGAGAGTTGGAACGGGAAGTGTTTAAGTTGGTTTTATTGGACAGTTTGGTGGTTATTTTACCTTTTGCCTTCATTTTTTGGACAACAACTTCATGTAAAACAGCTTTTCTGGGTTGTTTTGGGTTTTAATAATCACTCAGACTCTTGTAAAGCAGGAGCATCTCTTTAAAAAACTCCCAGTGGGACCAAACAAGCATGAGTTGAAACAGGAAGTGTTTAGGCTGGTTTTATCATCATTTTTGGTTTTATGTGCTTTGTTGCTCTTTCGGACGTATTTTTACAGACCTCACATTAAGATAATTTCACATATAAATAAAATAGCTTTTAATAGTTTGTTTTGACTCTGAATTAATTGCTGACGTTCTTATAATGCAGTGACATTACTTTAAAAAAGTGAGCGTTGAACCAGGAAGTGCTTTTATTGGACAGTTTGGTTGTGATGTTACGTTTTATCTGAAGGATTGTTTTCCGTTGCTCTTCTGGCCTTTTTTTTTTTTTAGCTCATGCTAATCCCTTTTATCTCCTAAATGAACCGACATATTTGTAGTTGAGGCTGAACCTCCTGCTGGCAGAGGTTAGGGAAGTTTCAGTCATGCAGGGAGTTAAAGATGTATTTGAAAAGCTCACAGAGATCCTTCTCTTTGCTATTTCTACCCTGCGGTGGGTTGAAACTGCACTGAGCTGAACTTGGCGTCCTCAAGCCAACGCTAATCAGATTTAAAAAATCACAGTGAGTTGATTTGCCAAATAATAATTCGTCCAGAGGGAATGATGTGATGTGGCCACACACCATCCGATAGGGAGGAAACTACACAGTAATGGTCTTTTCCTACTCATGGAAATGTCTCAGAGCGAAACGCTGATTCAGAGCACATCTGGTTTGAATGACTCAAATGGAAGTATGTGTTCACAGTCTGAAAATAATCTGCCAAAATAAAAGTCTCTGATGACGATATTCTGGGTTTAGATTTAAATTCTGGATTATTAGTTTTGGGTAAATGGTAAGATAACTTTCTCCTTCCTCTCTTTTCACCCTGGACTGCATTTTTAATGAAATTACTAGACTGTATGTGGGCATATTTTTCCACCTCTGCATGGTTTGGATTTACTGTGGCAGCATCAGGGTGTGCCTACACTGATTTGTGAGGAAAAAAACCAAAAACATTTAGCTGAACAGGTTTGGATGTGTTAGCATAGCGACGGCATCACAAACCGCTGCAGACTGTATATAAGAAGTGGACGTAGTTTTTTAGACAGGAGTGATCAAATGTGGACGGAGGTTTGAGCGAGCGCTAAGATAGCTAGCTTGGCTAACAAGGAACAGCTATAATTCATTAGGATGCTAATAATTTAGTCTAGCAGCAAACCTGCTTAAAACAATGTTTTGGCAAATACGTGTTTAGGTTTAGGCAAGAAATCTACTTAATTCAAGGCAACAAGTGTACTTAGTTAAGTTTAAACACTACTTAGTTAGGTTTAGCCAGTAAGACTACTTAGGTCCAGGTAAGGAAAGTACTTAATTAGGTTTATGCAAGAAATCAGGTTTAGGCAACAAAAACCTCTTCGATTAAGTCACTGAGTTTGGTTTAGGCAAGTCAACTTCTAAGTTATGTTTACGCAACAAAACCAGTTAGGGTCAGGCAAGAAAACTACTTAGGGTTAGCCAATAAGGCTACTTAGATTCAGGCAATGAAAACACTTTAAGCAAGAAAACTATTTAGTGAGGTTTAGGCAACAAAACCACTTAGGTCAAGGCAACAAGATTACTTAGTTTGGTTTGGGCAAGTAAACGTTATGTTACGCAACAAAACCAGTTATTTAGGGTCTGGCAACAAAACTACATAGTTAGGTTTAGGCAAAGATTGTGGTTAAGTTACGCTGCTCCGATATAACTTAAGTATGGAAGGTATATGGCAAAAGCTACTTAGGTTTAGGGAAAGCTTGTGGTTTCAGTAAGGTTTGACTTTGATTAATGAATGCTTTCAGTGGAGGAAAGTGTTGGTTAACTAGTTAAAACTAGCGTTGGTTCTGCAGCTGTAGATATCCTGCTAACCTCACAATCCCCTGGATTACACCAAGGTGCGTTTGTTTTCTCACGCCTCCCCTCCTGTCCTGAACCCTGGACCAGATTATGCAGAAATTGGCTCGGACTTGAAAGAAACGTTGCACCTTTCACCCTCGGTGAAGCAGCATCTGTCTGAGCAGTAAAACCATCAGAGCTTCAGTGGGTAGATGAGGTGGAGAGTTTAAAGACAAAGGGATTTAGAGGAGGAGGAGGAGGCAGCTCTGCTTTTGTCTCCATCAATCTGTGGAGGCTGAAGAAAGGAGGTGAGAGGAGAGAGATGAAGGGATTTAGAGGACATGCTTTGTTTTCTGAGGAGATAAACTGTAGAGGAGAGACAGCAGAGAACAGCTTTTAGTTTCCTCATGAGATCCACATAAAGAGCTTGTTTCCTTGAGATCATCAGATAATTCTGGGGAAACATCTCCGTTAAGGTCTTTGCACAATCCGTCTGACATGTTTTATCAGTCTATTAAAAATTCATAATACGAGACAAAACTGAATACATTTTGTCTACTTAGTGCTAATCAAAAATAAACGAATGATGTGAGAAAGAAGCTATTGATCTTTCCTTCTTCTTTTCAGCAGCTCGTCCTCATCACGTCTACACACCTAAATACGTTAAGTTGTTTCCACCTGATTGGCTGATTAGATATTTGTGAAAAGAAGCAGTTGAACAGGTGTACCTAATGAAGTGGCCAGTGAGAGTTCATACAGTACATATACAGCAGACTTATATTTTAAGATTATTTTTAGTACCTTAAGGGTGTCAGAAATCAGTGTTGAAGCTAAGTGGTTTTGTTTCCTAAACATAACTACGTGGATGTGTTGTCTATCCCTAAGAAGTTTTATCATCTAAACCTAACTAAGTGGTTGTGTTGATTAATCCTAAATTGTTTTGATGTCTAATCTTAAGTAGTTGTATGACCCTAAACATAAGTTGGTTTGTTGCCTAAACCTAACTTTGTAGTTTGTTTGGCTAAACCTAAATTGTCTTGTTGCAACTAAGTAGTTGTATTGGCCTAAACATAACTAAGTACTTTTGTCGCCTAATCCCAAGTGGTTTTGTTGCATAACCCTAAGTAGTTTTATCATCTAAACCTAGGTAGTTGTGTTGCTAAATCCTAAATGGTTTTGTTGCCCTCAACCTATCTAAGTGGTTGTGTTGCCTAAACCTAACTTAGTACTACTGAAAGCGTTTCTTATGAAACGTGGTGAAAACTGGCGCTGAGCTGTAAATCTAAAGCTTCACATGCCGTTTGGACGTGTTCAGACATCACAGCGTTTCGTTTCTATGGTGATAAAATTCCAGATGAAGCTTGATGAAGTTCTCTTGAGATAAACTGGGATGTTTCTGAGGGAAAGTCAGAGCAGGTTGTTATTATCTGCTCTGTAATTATACTTCTACGCTCAGTGGTGATGCGAGCAGCTGCAGCAGACACACTTCCTCCGATCTGTTGTTAAAAGAAAGCGTAATGGAGGGAAACAGTGAATGTTTTTGTGTCATGGTGAAGTGAACGGCGTGGCGCTGAGCTCAGGTTTAATGTGACCGTGGGACCGGCAGAGTCCGGCTTCCCCAGGTGTCAGATGTCCTGCAGGTATGAGCCCTGAAGTGGCCACAGCAGAACTCAGATCAGCCTCAGCAAACCGTTCATTTACGCTTTGTTGCTTTTTATCAACGATGCGTTACGGCTGCGAGAGGGGAGGAGTTCTCAAATCACCTTCACAGGTAGATGGTGCATTCAGGGACACAAGGAATGCTAAAAAAAAAAAAGTAAAACAGGTTTTCATTTTCATTTCATACAGTCTAAGTATCGATAGTGAAGTCCACAAACGTTACGTTTATCAGTGTTTGATATTTAGCTCGCTAGCCACAATTTCTCTGTGACAAAAGATATAAGACACTAAACGAGCCGCCATCTTGGTTCTGGTTTCAAAGCTCCTCACTGATTGGTCGGCTGGCTGGAAACACCTGGAAACTTAATCTGGCGCTAATTGATAGACAACAAAAACATTTTTCATCATGTTAAGCAGTTCACAGTATTGTACTTTATTGTCTTTTACTTTCCATCACTAATCAGTTATTACCTCCACCAAGGAGGTTGTTTTCACCGGGGTTTGTTTATTTGTTTGTTGGTTTGCAAAATAACTCAAAAAGTTGTGGATGGATTTTGACGAAATTTCCAGGATTGGCCGGAAGTGGCCGAACTTAAAACTGATTCATTTTTGGTGGTCCCCAATCCTGGAAATTTTAACAAAAACCGTCCACAACTTTTTGAGTCACTGACAAACCAACAAACCAACATACAAACAAACAAACAAACAAACAAACAAACAAGCCCTGGTGAAAACATGACCTCCTTGGCAGCGGGGGAACTTTACATAAAAAGTTGGAGGTCAGCGCTCTGAGTGCTTTTCTAGTTTTAGATATGATCACATCATCCTTTCTTCATCCCGTCAATATTACAGTAAGGACCTAAATAAATAATAAGAAGCAGTGTAAACAAGTAAATATGCCAAAAATAGATAGGAAACAAAGGTAAGTTAATAAACATATGTTAAAATATATGTACAGAACTCATAACTATATAAATGCCAGATCAGTGAGGAAACATGATGTAATAAAGAGACGTATTGCACATGTAGATGACGAGAGAGTTGCAGCTCTCTCTCTCTAACAGGGATGTTTTTTTTAATGAAGCTCTTGCATCAGTTTTTTATCCAGAAACTGTTTATTTTCTCCTCCAGTTTTCTTTAATGTGTTCACTTCCTGTGAGGAGCTGCATGAATATGAAGCATGTTCAGTAATGTTAAAGGTGAAAATGGTCGCGCTGTCAGGAGGAGCTGAAGGCCTTCAGGTGGAGCTTCAGGTGTGTTTGGCAGCTTGGCCGTCACGAACGGCTTCCTGTTAGCGGAGACAGAACGCCTTCATGATGCTTCCTGTTTGGATGACTTCACAGCTCTAACAGAGACGAGAGGAGCTCTGAGGAAAAAGTGACTTTCTGCTGCAGCACTTCGCCTCCATCTGATGCACTTTGGTTTGAAATTGTTTCCAGAAAATAAACAGCTAATAGCTAAATAGCACTATTGACAGATGCAGTGTTTCACTTTCAACATTAAGTAGATTTTTATTATTATTTCTTCGAGGAAAAGACGTTTCTCTACTGAATCCCAGGGCTGGAAATCACGACGCATTAGCATCTCATTTCCTCCAAGACCATATTCATAACATATTTTTCTAAACTCTGAGGAATAAATTAGCAGCAGGAAGTTGTTTACATCTGTATGGTAATTCAAAGTAGATTCTGCAGTGTTTTCACCAGAGCCAGATCAGTGCGGTCGAGGGCCCCGGGGCCAATATCTACTGTTGGGCCCCCTGTAACCTCTGTGCAGTGTTTTGTTCTTTTTCAGTTCAATTCACTTCAAAGTGGCTTTACTGGTGTGAATGTTTTAAAAAATAATGATGACAAATAATATTAGTATGAACACAAGATTACAATTATTCTCATTTCTGTCCTTACTTTAAAATTATGAACTTATGAAATATGTTCATATGTAGCCTCATTATATTAATAGTTTTTAGAATCATGATAGACCACATGTCATTATAACCACAGTGAGGCCCTCTGTGATGCAGGGAGGTAGTTCCTTCCTTCCTTCCTTCCTTCCTTGTGCAGTCCTTCCTCCATCCTTCTTCCTTTGCAGTCGTCAGCAGATAAGGAGGAAGCTGTTCATTACCACTGATTCTCGCCTCATATTTCAAAGTCAGTGAGAATCGTGTCGCCTCGCTGAAGGAAATGAAGGCTTGAAAAATGTAAAACCAATCTGTGCGTCTCCGTCATCGTTGCTTCCTCTCACATTTCAGCAAACAAATGTGCGAGAAAGACGAGCTGAAGATAAGAAAAGAGAGAGTTTTTACTCCTCCCTGATAATATTGTTTATAGTGAGATTAAGTTGAAAAGCAGACACAAGGATTTCTGATGGAGACTAGGGAAAAATATTTATTCACATGAAGTAGACAATATATGGTGTCTAAAAATAGAATAAAAAATGGTGGGATGGATGTGTCCACATTACAGATGGTAAGAATATTCAGAAAACTGGTCAGCTGCTAAGTTAGCATAGCATGCTAACTGCCTTTAAAGTAGTTATGTACAGTTATTTCATAGTTATATACAGCTATATTATATGCACAGTTATTTCATAGTCATTATATGCAGTTATATATACAGTTAATACATAGTTATATTATACACAATTATATTATATATGCAGTTACTCAGTTATATTATGTACAGTTATCGATCAGTTTTATAAACTGTTATTACTGTACACAGTTATTGCACAGTTTTAATATATATCTACACACTTGTATTTTATTCACAGTTATTGCACAGTTTTAATATATATCTACACACTTGTATTTTATTCACAGTTATTGCACAGTTTTAATATATATCTACACACTTGTATTTTATTCACAGTTATTGCACAGTTTTAATATATATCTACACACTTGTATTTTATTCACAGTTATTGCACAGTTTTAATATATATCTACACACTTGTATTTTATTCACAGTTATTGCACGTTTCTCGTGTAAATAGAGGAATAAAATGTGAGCAGATATGTCGCTGCCTTCCCATGGGAACGGCTGCTGGAGGTCAGAGGTCACATCGACTTATCGCCTCGCTCATCTCTTCCTGCTTTCATCCACACTGAGCTGCTTGAAGGGGAGATAAAATGGCAGAAAGTAATCCTGCAGAAAAGCAGAGCGATAAGGAGAAGGGACCGAGCGATGACAAGATTCCTCTCCTTCGTCACGTTAATTACAGCGTTTGTCCTCCTCTGGGACGGCGGGCCGCTCGCCGTCGCCTCATGTGAATCACAGCAAAGATTTTTCCTTCGATAAAGAGCTGCTGTTCTGTCTGTTTGTGGGCTTTGATGCTTTGAAGTGAATGAGGGGAATCCATGATGTCAGTGTTTTAGATCAGCTGCTCACAAACCTTTAGAGTGACCATCGCTGACCTCGACATGTCAGGCCATCTGATGCAACATGTTTGCTTTTTATTTATTACAGAAAGTGACTGAAACCTACAACCAAAAAATAGTCCTAACAGAGATGAGACAGAGATAGAGATGAATACCAAAGGAAATTATTTTAAGTGTATCCCAAGTGATATTAACCCCCAACCTCCCTTATCCATTTCTTTACTTTGAACAGCAGAGAAAACCCCTAAATACAGTAGAATAGAATAGAATATTTTATATTGATCCCCAAATCACTTCTGTTAGCTCCCGTTATCCATCCCGTTAGCAGAGAGTGTTTCCGCTCTGAACATGGCTTCTATCCCCTCATGACTTTTCCAGACTTTCTGCTGAAGTATCTGTGATTTTACGCTCATGCTTCTGTCCGTCATCACCAGATTAAAAACACAGTGAACGATCAGTTTGCACTCGTGTTCGAGCAGCAGGATGTGCACATGATGGACTCCTGTGACTTGAAACTGAAATACATACAGACCTCTTTAGTCGAGCTTTCTAGACGCCCGCTGGTGTTTCCACAGTTATTTCAGCTCTGGCTGGCGAGCCGCTGAAAGGTCTCATTGTGATGCTGTGGTGAAGATGCCGGCCACAGGACGATCAATTCAGATCGGCCGAGGAAGCGCTAGAGGGGAAAAATAATCAAGATGCATAAGAAAACATTCCTGCCCTTCAGGTGCAAAACCCTCAGGCTTTAATTCCCCTCCAGCCTCTGCTCTTCCTCCTGCCATGGTCCTCTTCATCACCAGCATCATGGAGGATCAGAAATATGACTGACTGCTGCCTGGATTTGCACATATTGAACGCTCAATATCTGTAATATCCTCTGATGTCATTATGTTCCTCTGCACCCACAGACTAATCTCTATCAGAGTCTGCAGAGGGGAAAAAGATGGTCGACTATAATGATAATAATAAAGACTGAGGAGATTAATAACACTCTCCCCTCTCGTCATCACTCCCTCTTTCTGCTTTGGTTTCCTTCATTTTAAAGTGCTTTACTGGCACGACTGAGGAAGGTTAAAAGACTTCAGACACAGGAGATCATTTTTTTTACCTGTTAAGGTTTTTTTTTTTTTTTGCTTTAACTTATCGTTAGGAGGTAAATGATGATTGCACAATGTAAATGTTAAGGAATAACGACACCATGGACGCTGCTGGAAAATGTACAGAAACTCTGAGGTGTTTTACTTTATTTTATTTTTAATTTTACTTTTTTATTTTATTGTACCACTGTGATCTGGTTTCTTGGGATTCTTAGGGTTGCTTATTGGTGTAGACAGTAGCCATGCTGCTAATGCTAGCAGCCTGAAAACTGCAGGCTGCCATACTGCTAACGGTGTTGCTAACGCTAGCGCTAAATCTAAAGCTCCTTTTCAGTTCTGAATTGCCAATTAACCAACAAGCTAATTCAGCCTCCAAGACCAGCCGTTCCTAAACTTGTTATTGATTAGTTAATCATAGTAGTATTAGTTAATCAACTGATATGGAAGATCTGGAGAGTTGACAGTCTCCGTATCTTCATACCCAGACAGTCTCTGTTTAAATTTAACGACAGTATTTATTCCTCTCTCCCTCCCTGACCAGCCGGAGTTATCAGGGGCAGCCGTCCTCCATCAGACCAGGAGGGACCAGGTCGTGGACGCCTGTCGGGTTTACAGCGCTTCCAGCCGTAAGCGCCGAGTCCTGACACCTGGAGACCTCAAACACCTGGTGGTGGACGAGGACCACGAGCTCATCTACTGCTACGTCCCCAAAGTGGCCTGTACCAACTGGAAACGAGTCATGATGGTGCTCACCGGCCGGGGCAAATACAGGTCAGTGCTCGGTCCTCTGCCTTCGACATGTAGGAAGCAACAGGTTGATCGTAGACTGTATATTTGATGTAAACACTCTGGCGACACCTGGTGGTTTTGGTTTCATGTTTTGAGTTCTGATTTTGGCGGCTGGCATCGTGGTTTTTGGTCATTTTTTTTGTCTGTTGCTTTCCTGGTTTTTGGCTGTCACTGTTATGGCCTTAGGCTGTCACCATGCTGTTTTATTTGCAACCAGATTTAACACAAGAGGATGGAGTAACCAAACACTGAATGAGACATATTTAGGTAGCCAAAAAGATTACAATCAACTCTGAGTGAAAATATAATTTACTAAATGAACATCAGGCTGTGTTGAAGAAGACTTGAAACTAGAGACTGAGACCATAAACTCATGTTTACAATGTTTACTGAGGGAATAAATCCAGAGAGAAGGAGGATCATTTTCTGTCTATTATAACCAGTGGAGTCGCCCCCTGCTGACTGTCAGACAGAATGCAGCTTTAATGAATGCATCTTGTTTTTTTCCTCACTGTCTCTCCTCCACAGCGACCCGATGGAAATCCCTTCCAATGAAGCCCACATTCCCTCCAACCTGAAGACGCTGAACCAGTACAGCATCGCTGAGATCAACCACCGACTCAAGAACTACCTCAAGTTCCTGTTTGTCCGCGAGCCCTTCGAGAGGCTGGTCTCTGCCTACCGCAACAAGTTCACCCTCAAGTACAACTCATCCTTCCACAAGCGCTTCGGCACCCGCATCATCCGCCGCTACCGCAAGAATGCCACACAGGACGCCTTGCTCAACGGCGCCGACGTCAAGTTCAAGGAGTTCACCGAGTACCTGGTGGACCCGGCGACGCAGCGTGACGGCCCGCTGAACGAGCACTGGCAGACCGTCTACCAGCTGTGTCACCCCTGCCACATCCACTACGACCTGGTGGGCAAGTACGAGACGCTGGAGGAGGACGCCAACTATGTTCTGCGGTTGGTCGGTGTCGGCGACTCCTTGCGCTTCCCGAGTTACGCCAAGTCCACCCGCACCACGGACGCCATGACGGCGCAGTTCTTCAGCAACATCAGCACCCAGCAGCAGGTCCAGCTCTACCAGCTTTACAAGTTGGACTTCCACATGTTCAACTACTCCACGCCCAGTTACCTCCGGCTGGACTAACGGGGGACGGCGCCGGGACTCTGCCTCGTTTAAGGAGAGGCAACGTAAGCGAGGGATTTTTTTGTTTTGTGGAGGCAAACTTGATTTTTTTTTAGAAATAACTGTAAGTCGCAGACGTGGGGTCTGAGTTAGACATTCAAACAGGTGCTGAAAGAAGAAAGAAAGGTGAAGCGTGCTTGTCTTTAGGATGTCCACTCAGCTCTGACGAGGAAATGTGGGGCGAAAATGGACCAAATGCATGCAAAGACGGGTGAAGCAGGTCTTCAGGGTGTTTTTAAAAAAGGAGGATGGACTGGAAGAGGGACGGCGTTCCCTACATGTTTAAACAAATTAGGCTGCTTCAGATTCTACAAAGCAAACAGCGGCCTCGCACGCGCCCTGACCCCCAATGCATCGTGGGAGCTAAGCTTACCCTCCGCCGATTAATAAAGAAACTCCGTCAAATTGTAAAAATGCGTTATCGCTCGCCATTCATTTCAGAAGGGAACCGGCTCAAGGACGAACCTGTTCATAGACGGCTACTGACTTGTCCAGACCTCTACGACCGTAACCATGGCAACACCGCCTCCAGCCAACAGTCGTAGCGACCGGTGGCTTCTGTCGCTGTGACGCTGGCAGTCCTGCCAGTATGACTTGCAGCGCCAGGAAGTGGTAAAGCTGCAGGAAGTTGTCACATTAATAAAGGCACTGGATCTCTCCACCGCCCACCCTGGCGTCCCCCGTCCACGCCGCCGTGCTCGTCTTTAAGTAAATTAAGATTCGTCCTCCTGCTTATTTTTATTGTCTTATGAAGCATTGCTGCGAGCAGCAATAACAACAGATTATTTAATTAGCTTTGTTTAAAGAGTTCATTGTTTTTGTTTTGTCTCTCCCGGGCTGATGAACACTTTTCCATTTCATGTCGCTTTTCTGTCTTTCTCGTCACATTATTTCGACGTGGCTTTGTCTCTCTCTGTGCTTCAGAATGATCGCAGATTTACGAGCTCTTTTCCGTTTCCCGTCAGCGAATATTTGATGGCCAAAAAGAATGGCCGCTGGCGCTGCTGTCAGTGTTCATATCGCCATCAGAAGTGTACGTTACAGAGTGTATCTGGTACTGTAATGTGATGAATGTTAGCGGCACTAAGCAGTGTTAAGGTTAATAACTGAGCTCTCCATCACGCTGTGAACAGGATTACAGGCTGCTGTGGGAGGTTTTTTTTTACACCTCTGTGTAAATTATAAACCACTCTAGATATTTATGTGGTTTGCATGATGATAATATTTTTTCATTCAGCCTGTTGGACTGAATAAACCATCATTGCTGCTGCTGTTGACAACATTTTACTCTCCAGATTCAACGCTGAGATGCTGCTGATGCTGACTAATGTTGATTATTGATTAACTGAACCCTCATTTAAGAGTATGCACCAAGTGGGTCCTTTTATTCCTGATCTAAGACCTCAGATAAATTCAGATTAATTTGTGGCAGCTGTCACTGATAGATGGACCATAAAGTCAGGTCAGAGATGGAAAGTAAAAAAAATAATGTTGACATCGAGTGAGTAAAATTTAAAAGTACAAAAACAGTAAAGTGTTTACAGGTGGAAGTCCTGTTTTTGGACTCGTCCATCACCTTTATAAAAAAATATGATTTATTCTGTTATGAAAACTCCAAATAAATAGCTATTTAGTCCTCTGTGTGTGTGTACAGGACCAGTAATGTAATATGGATCAGTAAACCATATTTCAATGTCTACAAACACACACTGTTTGAGAAGAAGCTGGAGGGTGAAATGTCAGCATGTGTGCTGGGTGTGATGACTGAACTTTGGGTTATAAATAGAAATATCTGTGTGGTGTTATTGCTGTACAGTGTGGGGGAGGTTATAATGAGGGAACAGACTTATTTTCCTTGTTTTTACTCCCCCCCCACGCAGACATCTGGCTCTAATAAAGGCGAAGAGCTACCGGCCTGGCTCGCCGCCGTCCTGCTGCACAAACAATGACTGTATTCTGCTTCCTCCCAGTAAAAGTCACTGCGCTCTGCTTCTCCTGCTGACCGAGGCGTAAAACGCTCGTTTAAGACGCCAGAACAGAAGACCAACGAGGCACAAAGGAGCTCTGAGGCCGCAAACAAGCCGTCACCATGTTTTTTGGTGTCGCTGATCCCTGCCGTCGCCGTGGGAACAGGTCAGCTTAAACAAGCAAAGCCCCCACGAGGCTCTATTTGTCTCTATTAACGTGAGTTTCTACTGGAGCCAAACGGTGTGTTTGTGTTGCTCTCCAACGACGTCTGTTATTAGACTGAATCAGGTTTGTGCTGAAAGGAGCGCAGGAAGTGAAGTTACTGTTATGTATGTACAGATTTAACACTTTTAGTGGAGATTTACAGTGAGAGGAAAAGAACAGGGACAGCCGCTGCCTGACAAATATAAGAGGGTGGAAACAGCCTAGCTTAGCTTAGCATAAAGACTGGAAACACTCAGCAAGGTCTGTCTGAAAGTAAAACAAGACTGCAAGAGTACACTTCCTCTAGTACACTTCCTCTAGTGCACTTCTTCTAGTACACTTCCTTTAGTACACTTCCTCTAGTACACTTCCTCTAGTACACTTCTTCTAGTACACTTCCTCTAGTACACTTCTTCTAGTACACTTTCTCTAGTACACTTCTTCTAGTACACTTCCTTTAGTACACTTCCTCTAGTACACTTCTTCTAGTACACTTTCTCTAGTACACTTCTTCTAGTACACTTCCTTTAGTACACTTCCTCTAGTACACTTTCTCTAGTACACTTCTTCTAGTACACTTCCTTTAGTACACTTCCTCTAGTACACTTCCTCTAGTACACTTCTTCTAGTACATTTCCTCTAGTACACTTCTTCTAGTACACTTCCTTTAGTACACTTCCTCTAGTACACTTCCTTTAGTACACTTCCTCTAGTACACTTCCTCTAGTACACTTCTTCTAGTACACTTCCTTTAGTACACTTCCTCTAGTACACTTCCTCTAGTACACTTCTTCTAGTACACTTCCTCTAGTACACTTCTTCTACTACACTTCCTCTAGTACACTTCTTCTAGTCCACTTTCTCTAGTACACTTCCTCTAGTACACTTCCTCTAGTACACTTTCCCTAGTACACTTCCTCTAGTACACTTCCTCTAGTACACTTTCCCTAGTACACTTCCTCTAGTACACTTCTTCTAGTACACTTCCTCTAGTACACTTCTTCTAGTACATTTCCTCTAGTACACTTCTTCTAGTACACTTCCTTTAGTACACTTCCTCTAGTACACTTCCTCTAGTACACTTCTTCTAGTACACTTCCTCTAGTACACTTCTTCTACTACACTTCCTCTAGTACACTTCTTCTAGTCCACTTTCTCTAGTACACTTCCTCTAGTACACTTCCTCTAGTACACTTTCCCTAGTACACTTCCTCTAGTACACTTCCTCTAGTACACTTCCTCTAGTACACTTTTTCGAGTGCACTTCCTTTAGTACACTTCCTCTAGTACACTTTCCCTAGTACACTTCCTCTAGTACACTTCCTCTAGTACACTTTCCCTAGTACACTTCCTCTGGTACACTTCTTCTAGTACACTTCCTCTAGTACACTTTCCCTAGTACACTTCCTCTAGTACACTTTCCCTAGTACACTTCCTCTAGTACACTTCCTCTTGTACACTTCCTTTAGTACACTTCCTCTAGTACACTTCCTCTAGTACACTTTTCCTAGTACACTTCCTTTAGTACACTTCCTCTAGTACACTTCCTCTAGTACACTTCCTTTAGGTCACTTCCTCTAGTACACTTTTCCTAGTACACTTCCTTTAGTACACTTCCTCTAGTACACTTCCTCTAGTACACTTCCTCTAGTACACTTCCTCTAGTACACTTCTTCTAGTACACTTTCCCTAGTTCACTTCTTCTAGTGTACTTCTTTCAGGTCCATGTAGTACACTGTACTTAGTAGTACTTGTCAAATGTCATATCGGCTGTAACTTATTTCAAACGTACAAATTAAACCAGTTATGGCCGATGGCAGTACAATAGTACTTGTGGTAAAAACACGTGTGCTTCTTATATTTGTAAACGTTTCCTCTTTGTGCTTCGCAGCAAAGATGGCCGCTGGAGGTGAAAGGTGTCCGTTGTGTTTTGCCGTACTTCTTAGCAAGTTTAAGTAAAGCAGTATGCATTAGCAGTAAACAGGCTCAGAAGTACAGGCTAATGGGGGACATCTCAAATCTTTATGCTAAGCTAAGCTCAGCTAAGCTAAGTCGCTACTAGCTGTGTGCTATCAATCATCTCATTTAACTGTCAGCAAGAAGTCAAATACTCCCTAGAATGTGTAACTGCTCCTTTAAGGGGAGTTTTTTTATTTTTGTTTTGGTTCTTTTTGATATTTAAAAACATATTTAACCATAAAATGGCATCATGTCTGGAATCAGAAGCACAGAAGGACAAAGCCAGCAGTTTCCTCTTCACTTTTCTCAGCCTGTTGTTTCTGTGCCTTCATCGTCACACTGGGCCTTCCTCCATGTTAGTAGTACTACTACTCCACCAGTATTATACTGTGGTAGTACTACTCCTCCAGTATTACTCCTCCAGTATTATACTGTGGTAGTAGTACTACTCCTCCAGTATTATACTGTGGTAGTACTACTCCTCCAGTATTATACTGTGGTAGTACTACTCCTCCAGTATTATACTGTGGTAGTACTACTCCACCAGTATTATACTGTGGTAGTACTACTCCTCCAGTATTACTCCTCCAGTATTATACTGTGGTAGTAGTACTACTCCACCAGTATTATACTGTGGTAGTACTACTCCTCCAGTATTATACTGTGGTAGTAGTATTACTCCTCCAGTATTATACTGTGGTAGTACTACTCCTCCAGTATTATACTGTGGTAGTACTACTCCACCAGTATTATACTGTGGTAGTACTACTCCTCCAGTATTATACTGTGGTAGTAGTACTACTCCTCCAGTATTATACTGTGGTAGTACTACTCCACCAGTATTATACTGTGGTAGTACTACTCCTCCAGTATTATACTGTGGTAGTACTACTCCAGTATTATACTGTGGTAGTACTCCTCCAGTATTATACTGTGGTAGTACTCCTCCAGTATTATACTGTGGTAGTACTACTCCTCCAGTATTATACTGTGGTAGTACTACTCCAGTATTATACTGTGGTAGTACTACTCCTCCAGTATTATACTGTGGTAGTACTACTCCTCCAGTATTATACTGTGGTAGTACTACTCCAGTATTATACTGTGGTAGTACTACTCCTCCAGTATTATACTGTGGTAGTACTACTCCTCCAGTATTATACTGTGGTAGTACTACTCCAGTATTATACTGTGGTAGTACTACTCCTCCAGTATTATACTGTGGTAGTACTCCTCCAGTATTATACTGTGGTAGTACTACTCCTCCAGTATTATACTGTGGTAGTACTACTCCAGTATTATACTGTGGTAGTACTACTCCTCCAGTATTATACTGTGGTAGTACTACTCCAGTATTATACTGTGGTAGTACTACTCCAGTATTATACTGTGGTAGTACTACTCCTCCAGTATTATACTGTGGTAGTACTACTCCAGTATTATACTGTGGTAGTACTACTCCAGTATTATACTGTGGTAGTACTACTCCTCCAGTATTATACTGTGGTAGTACTACTCCTCCAGTATTATACTGTGGTAGTACTACTCCTCCAGTATTATACTGTGGTAGTACTACTCCTCCAGTATTATACTGTGGTAGTACTACTCCTCCAGTATTATACTGTGGTAGTACTACTCCTCCAGTATTATACTGTGGTAGTACTACTCCTCCAGTATTATACTGTGGTAGTACTCCTCCAGTATTATACTGTGGTAGTACTACTCCTCCAGTATTATACTGTGGTAGTACTACTCCTCCAGTATTATACTGTGGTACTACTCCTCCAGTATTATACTGTGGTAGTACTCCTCCAGTATTATACTGTGGTAGTACTACTCCTCCAGTATTATACTGTGGTAGTACTACTCCTCCAGTATTATACTGTGGTAGTACTACTACTCCAGTATTATACTGTGGTAGTACTCCTCCAGTATTATACTGTGGTAGTACTACTCCTCCAGTATTATACTGTGGTAGTACTACTCCTCCAGTATTATACTGTGGTAGTACTACTCCTCCAGTATTATACTGTGGTAGTACTACTCCTCCAGTATTATACTGTGGTAGTACTACTCCTCCAGTATTATACTGTGGTAGTACTACTCCTCCAGTATTATACTGTGGTAGTACTACTCCTCCAGTATTATACTGTGGTAGTACTACTCCTCCAGCAGCACAGATGCTTCTGCTTCTCTCTGCTGTATAATTCACACAGAGTTATCCTCAGTGACTTCCAGTGATTTGGGTTCAGAGTTTGGATTTGCTCGATTATTTCACCTTAACCTCCCTCTGCGACTAACTGACGAGCATTTTCAGTGTTTATTCATCCACTGATTGTTTTCTCTATTCATTGATTGTCGTTCACTGTCAGTGTTGTTAAACTGTTGGTTTTCAACTAGATGTTTGTTTTTGTCCTAAATTGAAATATATTCATGAGTCTTAATCTGATTTATAGCAGAGAAAAGCAGAAAATCTCCACATCTGAGAGGTTTTTTTGATGAAAAAAAAAAGTTATTGGAATGATTCTGAAAATGGTTGTTGATAATCAATAATCGATCAGTGTGTCTGGAAGGCTTTCATGGTTTCACCTGACGTCTCGTGTCATCGGCTGCTTCATGACGGCGACCTGTGCAGTGTGTGAGCGTGTGACCTTTTGACCTTTACAATCAGCCGTTGTCATTTTGTCATCAGAGTGCCTCGTGGACGACGTGCAGACGGGGGGTGTTTGTGTGGACACTCTTGCCTTAGAGTGAACGTCTCCGAGGACGACGCCATTTTATTTATTTATTTATTCTCGAACAACGACCCATACTCCCCTCCTCTCAGTCACCATGGCAACACATCCCAAGCTCTCTCTTTTTCTCTTTTCTGTTTTTTCTCTCTTTTTTTTTTTACGGCGTTTCTTCATTTTTATTTTTTTTCTCACTGAAAAAAATATGAATGAATAATTGAGTGTTTGCTGTTCGATCCGACGGCAGCGCAACCTGCGGTACATCCTGTCTGATGTTTTCACAATAAAATAACACTGAAACTCCACCACAGACTCCCACTGAGTTATTGTTGTTGTGTTACATGTGTTTATTTCATTGATGTGAGGACATGCATGACCTCTGACACAGATGTCATTAAGCTCACGGGGTTATAATATATTTTATTCTCTATATAATTTATTCATGTCTTCATGAAAACCAGTTGTGCATCAGAGCTGCTCACTCTGAGAGCTGGCGTCCCTCTTGTTACTGTGACTTCCTGTAAATTATTTGCTCTCCATTGCCCCCTGCTGCTGAGGTCCAGATACCAGCTAACACAGGAAGACACCAGCTAGCATATGAAGGTAGCAGCTAACAGCCAGCACAGGAAGGTCCCAGCTCTTTATTTTATTTTGTTATATTAAATATTCTCTCTGCTCAGCCTGCAGTGGGCTCATCTTTAAATATTATTTCATATTTTCTGACCACCAGAGGTTGAGTTTTTTTTTTTATTCCCACCAAGAACAAAAGAAAAAAAACGTTCCCGAACAAGCTGTCCTTTCCTGATGACGTCTTCAAAATGAGACAACGTTAAGCTGCCTCCATCCTGTCCACTGAAGGTTTGTCTTTGTCCATAAATACACAAAAAATGTGACATCTGATCATCTGACATTAGAGCTACAACACTTAATGGATCAGTTTACAAATATTTCGATAATTGTTAACGTTGTTTTTCATGGCAAAATGTCAGAAAATGCTGTCTGCTTTTCTCTTTTTTATATCAAAAATAAAACCAGATGTCATCTCGGACATCCAGAATATTGAGACGAACATTTTTCACCATTTTCTGACATTTTATCGATTCATCAGTAACAATGACAGTTGCAGCTCTAATCTGTTTTGTCATTTCTTAGATGAACCCAGGTGATGTTGGATGTGACCCTGTGACCCTGTGGATGTGACCCAGACGGCGAAGCTGGAGCAGGAGGAAGCTGCTGCCGTTTAAAATGATGTCAGGAGTTTCACACCTGAAGGTCGACCACCAGGTGAGCAGACACTCTAGGATCCGTCCTTCACCTTCATCCAGCCGTGGAACCAGGAAATATTCACTTTAAGGAAGGTTTTAGACTTTTACTTCTGATAAAACTGATTCAAAGCGATTAATAGATTATGGAAACAGTTGCGTTCAGACCCTTTGAAACTATTTTACAAAATATGGACTCTGTTTAATTATTTTTAGCAGCACCATTCAATCAAGGACATTTATCAGAAAGCTTTATACCAATTATTTTTTATTGTTGATTATTTTTTTTAATGAATCTGTTTTTGTTTCGTGGTTCAGTTTGCTGTCTGAAACTCTTGTTAATTCTCCAGTTTCCATCAGCTTCACTGACCATCAGATCACCTCCCATCATAAATTCTCCCTCCTGATGACGGAGGACATTTTTATGGAGACATTAACCCTCAGGACGAAAACTACCTGAGCTCTTTAATTGAGTCCTCATCTCTAAATGTCACAGATGAGCTGGTGATTTATGGTCTCATCAGATAATCCATTCAGTCTTTCATCTTTATGGATGAAGAATTGACAAACCATGCATCATGTTTCACTTCTGTGACATTCTGGTCACGAGACCTCGGCTCAGACCGGTCATGGGAGACATGAGACCACAGGAAATGTGGAGTTATCTGTGATGACGAGGCGTGAAAAGCATCTCATCATCGTTTATTAACTGCAGCTGTCGGTTCAGATTTCACGCTGCACGCTCCAGAAGAAGCAAACTTCTGTTCTTTAGTAAAAACCTGATCTGTTTCAGTTTAAATGCTTCATATGAGCTTCCATTAATATCTCAGAAAAATGATACCACCTTCAGGAGGATTGTGTGGTTAAAACCGAACAGACCGATTCTGGTTCAAGAATTCATTAACTCATTGAGTGCCAGCCGTTTTATACAAGAGAAAATACCTTGTTCCAGTGTTTTTGTCCATTTTGAGTCATATTTCCAGACCCACAGAATATTTTGTACTATGATTCTGAAAACAGTGAATAGCTCAAATGAAAGAAGAGACTCTCTATTTCATCATGAAAAAAATGTTTGTTTTTACCTTGTTCCATTCTTGTTTTATCAGAGGTAGAGTAGAGGACACTTCAAAATCACCACTATTTGTCCAGATTCTTTGTTTTACTCGTATTTGCTTGGAAATAATTTGAAAAAAAATACATTTTATAACATGTTGAAATTTTTGCAAAAAAAGTCATACTATAGCATGTCGAAAAAGTCAAAAAATGACAATTTTTAACATGTCATAAAAAGTCATTAAAATACTCATTAGAGCCTGTAGAATGATTTTATAGCAGTATTTTTTCAAAAAGCTTGGAAAAAAATATATTTTATAGCATTTTGAAATTTTTGTCAAAAAAGTCATACTATAGCATGTCGAAAAAGTCAAAAAATGACCATTTTTAACATGTCATAAAAAGTCATTAAAAATACTTATTAGAGCCTGTAGAATGATTTTATAGCAGTATTTTTTTTTTAAAAAAACTTGGAAAAAATACATTCTATAGCATGTTGAAATTTTTGTAAAAAAAAAAAGTCATACTATAGCATGTCGAAAAAGTCAAAAAATGACCATTTTTAACATGTCATAAAAAGTCATTAAAAATACTCATTAGAGCCCACAGAATGATTTTATAGCAGTATTTTTTTTTTAAAAAAAACTTGGAAAAAATACATTCTATAGCATGTTGAAATTTTTGTAAAAAAAAAAGTCATACTATAGCATGTCGAAAAAGTCAAAAAATGACAATTTTTAACATGTCATAAAAAGTCATTAAAAATACTCATTAGAGCCTGTAGAATGATTTTATAGCAGTATTTTTTCAAAAAACTTGGAAAAAATATATTTTATAGCATGTTGAAATTTTTGTCAAAAAAGTCATACTATAGCATGTCGAAAAAGTCAAAAAATGTCAATTTTTAACATGTCATAAAAAGTCATTAGAAGTACTCATTAGAGCCTGTAGAATGATTTTATAGCAGTATTTTTTCAAAAAACTTGGAAAAAATATATTTTATAGCATGTTGAAATTTTTGTCAAAAAAGTCATACTATAGCATGTCGAAAAAGTCAAAAAATGACAATTTTTAACATGTCATAAAAAGTCATTAAAATACTCATTAGAGCCTGTAGAATGATTTTATAGCAGTATTTTTTCAAAAAACTTAGAAAAAATATATTTTATAGCATGTTGAAATTTTTGTAAAAAAAAAAAAGTCATACTATAGCATGTCGAAAAAGTCAAAAAATGACAATTTTTAACATGTCATAAAAAGTCATTAAAAATACTTATTAGAGCCCGTAGAATGATTTTATAGCAGTATTTTTTCAAAAAACTTGGAAAAAATATATTTTATAGCATGTTGAAATTTTTGTCAAAAAAGTCATACTATAGCATGTCGAAAAAGTCAAAAAATGACAATTTTTAACATGTCATAAAAAGTCATTAAAAATACTCATTAGAGCCTGTAGAATGATTTTATAGCAGTGTTTTTTCAAAAAACTTGGAAAAAATACATTTTATGGCATGTTGAATTTTCGCAAAAAAAGTCATACTATAGCATGTCGAAAAAGTCAAAAAATGGCAATTTTTAACATGTCATAAAAAGTCATTAAAATACTTATTAGAGCCCATAGAATGATTTTAT
Source organism: Synanceia verrucosa (assembly GCA_029721515.1). Classification (NCBI taxonomy): domain Eukaryota; kingdom Metazoa; phylum Chordata; class Actinopteri; order Perciformes; family Synanceiidae; genus Synanceia; species Synanceia verrucosa. The sequence continues at coordinate 18,594,534 of CM056571.1, forward strand.
AGCAGTATTTTTTCCAAAAACTTGGAAAAAATATATTTCATAGCATGTTGAAATTTTTGTAAAAAAAAAAAGTCATACTATAGCATGTCGAAAAAGTCAAAAAATGACAATTTTTAACATGTCATAAAAAGTCATTAAAAATACTTATTAAAGCCCGTAGAATGATTTTATAGCAGTATTTTTTCAAAATACTTGGAAAAAATACATTTTTTGGCATGTTGAAATTTTTGTAAAAAAAAAAGTCATACTATAGCATGTCGAAAAAGTCAAAAAATGAACATTTTTAACATGTCATAAAAAGTCATTAAAAATACTCATTAGAGCCTGTAGCATGATTTTATAGCAGTATTTTTTCAAAAAACTTGGAAAAAATAAATTCTATAGCATGTTGAAATTTTTGTTAAAATAAGTCATACTATAGCATGTCGAAAAAGTCAAAAAATGACAATTTTAAACATTTCATAAAAAGTCATTAAAAATACTCATTAGAAACTGTAGAATGATTTTATAGCAGTATTTTTCCAAAAAACTTGGAAAAAATACATTTTATAGCATGTTGAAATTTTTTTCAAAAAAAGTCATACTATAGCATGTCGAAAAAGTCAAAAAATGATAATTTTCAACATGTCATAAAAAGTCATTAGAAGTACTCATTAGAGCCTGTAGAATGATTTTATAGCAGTATTTTTTCAAAAAACTTGGAAAAAATATATTTCATAGCATGTTGAATTTTTTGTCAAAAAAGTCATACTATAGCATGTCGAAAAAGTCAAAAAATGACAATTTTTAACATGTCATAAAAAGTCATTAAAAATACTTATTAGAGCCCGTAGAATGATTTTATAGCAGTATTTTTTCAAAAAACTTGGAAAAAATATATTTTATAGCATGTTGAAATTTTTGTCAAAAAAGTCATACTATAGCATGTCGAAAAAGTCAAAAAATGACAATTTTTAACATGTCATAAAAAGTCATTAAAAATACTCATTAGAGCCTGTAGAATGATTTTATAGCAGTATTTTTTCAAAAAACTTGGAAAAAATACATTTTATGGCATGTTGAATTTTCGCAAAAAAAGTCATACTATAGCATGTCGAAAAAGTCAAAAAATGGCAATTTTTAACATGTCATAAAAAGTCATTAAAATACTTATTAGAGCCCATAGAATGATTTTATAGCAGTATTTTTTCCAAAAACTTGGAGAAAATAAATTTTATAGCATGTTGAAATTTTTGTAAAAAAAAAAGTCATACTATAGCATGTCGAAAAAGTCAAAAAATGACAATTTTAAACATTTCATAAAAAGGCATTTAAATGACTCATTAGAAACTGTAGAATGATTTTATAGTAGTATTTTTTCCAAAAAACTTGGAAAAAATACATTTTATAGCATGTTGAAATTTTTGTCAAAAAAGTCATACTATAGCATGTCGAAAAAGTCAAAAAATGACAATTTTTAACATGTCATAAAAAGTCATTAAAAATACTTATTAGAGCCCGTAGAATTATTTTATAGCAGTATTTTTTCAAAAAAACTTGGAAAAAATATATTTTATAGCATGTTGAAATTTTTGTCGAAAAAATCAAAAAATGACAATTTTTAACATGTCATAAAAAGTCATTAGAAGTACTCATTAGAGCCTGTAGAATGATTTTATAGCAGTATTTTTTCCAAAAAACTTCGAGAAAATATATTTTATAGCATGTTGAAATTTTTGTAAAAAAAAGTCATACTATAGCATGTCGAAAAAGTCAAAAAATGACAGTTTTAAATATGTCATAAAAAGTCATTTAAATGACTCATTAGAAACTGTAGAATGATTTTATAGCAGTATTTTTTCAAAAAACTTGGAAAAAATACATTTTATGGCATGTTGAATTTTCGCAAAAAAAAGTCATACTATAGCATGTCGAAAAAGTCAAAAATGACAATTTTTAACATGTCATAAAAAGTCATTAAAAATACTCATTAGAGCCTGTAGAATGATTTTATAGCAGTATTTTTTCAAAAAACTTGGAAAAAATATATTTTATAGCATGTTGAAATTTTTGTAAAAAAAAAAAGTCATACTATAGCATGTCGAAAAAGTCAAAAAATGACAATTTTTAACATGTCATAAAACATCATTAAAAATACTCATTAGAGCCTGTAGAATGATTTTATAGCAGTATTTTTTCAAAAAACTTGGAAAAAATATATTTTATAGCATGTTGAAATTTTTGTCAAAAAAGTCATACTATAGCATGTCGAAAAAGTCAAAAAATGACCATTTTTAACATGTCATAAAAAGTCATTAAAAATACTCATTAGAGCCTGTAGAATTTTATAGCAGTATTTTTTCAAAAAACTTGGAAAAAATATATTTTATAGCATGTTGACATTTTTGTAAAAAAAAAAAAGTCATACTATAGCATGTCGAAAAAGTCAAAAAATGACAATTTTTAACATGTCATAAAAAGTCATTAAAAATACTTATTAAAGCCCGTAGAATGATTTTATAGCAGTATTTTTTTAAAAAACTTGGAAAAAATATATTTTATAGCATGTTGAAATTTTTGTAAAAAGAAAAAGTCATACTATAGCATGTCGAAAAAGTCAAAAAATTACAATTTTTAACATGTCATAAAAAGTCATTAAAAATACTTATTAGAGCCTGTAGAATGATTTTATCGCAGTATTTTTTCAAAAAACTTGGAAAAAATATATTTTATAGCATGTTGAAATTTTTGTAAGAAAAAAAAGTCATACTATAGCATGTCGAAAAAGTCAAAAAATGACAATTTTTCACATGTCATAAAAAGTCATTAGAAGTACTCATTATAGCCTGTAGAATTTTATAGCAGTATTTTTTCAAAAACTTGGAAAAAATACATTTTATAGCACATTGAATTTTTGCAAAAAAGGTCATACTATAGCATGTCGAAAAAGTCAAAAAATGACAATTTTTAACATGTCATAAAAAGTCATTAAAAATACTTATTAGAGCCTGTAGAATGATTTTATACCAGTATTTTTTCAAAATACTTGGAAAAAATACATTTTATGGCATGTTGAATTTTCGCAAAAAAAAGTCATACTATAGCATGTCGAAAAAGTCAAAAATGACAATTTTTAACATGTCATAAAAAGTCATTAAAAATACTCATTAGAGCCTGTAGAATGATTTTATAGCAGTATTTTTTCAAAAACTTGGAAAAATATATTTTATAGCATGTTGAAATTTTTGTCAAAAAGTCATACTATAGCATGTCGAAAAAGTCAAAAAATGACAATTTTTAACATGTCATAAAAAGTCATTAAAAATACTTATTAGAACCTGTAGAATGATTTTATAGCAGTATTTTTTTTAAAAAAAACTTGGAAAAAATATATTTTATAGCATGTTGAAATTTTTTTAAAAAAAAAAAGTCATACTATAGCATGTCGAAAAAGTCAAAAAATGACAATTTTTAACATGTCATAAAAAGTCATTAAAATACTCATTAGAGCCTGTAGAATGATTTTATAGCAGTATTTTTTCAAAAAACTTGGAAAAAATATATTTTATAGCATGTTGAAATTTTTGTAAAAAAAAAAGTCATACTATAGCATGTCGAAAAAGTCAAAAAATGACAATTTTTAACATGTCATAAAAAGTCATTAGAAGTACTCATTAGAGCCTGTAGAATGATTTTATAGCAGTATTTTTTCAAAAAACTTGGAAAAAATATATTTTATAGCATGTTGAAATTTTTGTAAAAAAAAAGTCATGCTATAGCATGTCGAAAAAGTCAAAAAATGACCATTTTTCACATGTCATAAAAAGTCATTAGAAGTACTCATTATAGCCTGTAGAATTTTATAGCAGTATTTTTTCAAAAACTTGGAAAAAATACATTTTATAGCACATTGAATTTTTGCAAAAAAGGTCATACTATAGCATGTCGAAAAAGTCAAAAAATGACAATTTTTAACATGTCATAAAAAGTCATTAAAAATACTCATTAGAGCCTGTAGAATGATTTTATAGCAGTATTTTTCAAAAACTTGGAAAAATATATTTTATAGCATGTTGAAATTTTTGTAAAAAAGTCATACTATAGCATGTCGAAAAAGTCAAAAAATGACCATTTTTAACATGTCATAAAAGTCATTAAAATACTCATTAGAGCCTGTAGAATGATTTTATAGCAGTATTTTTCAAAAATTAGAAAAATATATTTTATAGCATGTTGAAATTTTTGTCAAAAAAGTCATACTATAGCATGTCGAAAAACTAAAAGAATGACAATTTTTAACATGTCATAAAAAGTCATTAAAAATACTCATTAGAGCCTGTAGAATGATTTTATAGCAGTATTTTTTCAAAAAACTTGGAAAAAATATATTTTATAGCATGTTGAAATTTTTGTAAAAAAAAAGTCATACTATAGCATGTCGAAAAAGTCAAAAAATGACAATTTTTAACATGTCATAAAAAGTCATTAAAATACTTATTATAGCCCATAGAATGATTTTATAGCAGTATTTTTTCAAAAAACTTGGAAAAAATATATTTTATGGCATGTTGAAATTTTTGTCAAAAAGTCATACTATAGCATTTAGAAAAAGTGAAAAAATGACAAATTTTAACATGTCATAAAAAGTCATTAAAAATACTTATTATAACCTGTAGAAAGATTTAATAGCAGTATATTTTTAAAAAAAAACTTGGAAAAATATATTTTATAGCATGTTGAAATTTTTGTAAAAAAAAAGTCATGCTATAGCATGTCGAAAAAGTCAAAAAATGACCATTTTTCACATGTCATAAAAAGTCATTAGAAGTACTCATTATAGCCTGTAGAATTTTATAGCAGTATTTTTTCAAAAACTTGGAAAAAATACATTTTATAGCACATTGAATTTTTGCAAAAAAGGTCATACTATAGCATGTCGAAAAAGTCAAAAAATGACAATTTTTAACATGTCATAAAAAGTCATTAAAAATACTCATTAGAGCCTGTAGAATGATTTTATAGCAGTATTTTTTCAAAAAACTTGGAAAAAATATATTTTATAGCATGTTGAAATTTTTGTAAAAAAAGTCATACTATAGCATGTCGAAAAAGTCAAAAAATGACAATTTTTAACATGTCATAAAAAGTCATTAAAATACTCATTAGAGCCTGTAGAATGATTTTATAGCAGTATTTTTTCAAAAAATTAGAAAAAATATATTTTATAGCATGTTGAAATTTTTGTCAAAAAAGTCATACTATAGCATGTCGAAAAAGTCAAAAAATGACAATTTTTAACATGTCATAAAACGTCATTAAAAATACTCATTAGAGCCTGTAGAATGATTTTATAGCAGTATTTTTTCAAAAAACTTGGAAAAAATATATTTTATAGCATGTTGAAATTTTTGTAAAAAAAAAAAAGTCATACTATAGCATGTCGAAAAAGTCAAAAAATGACAATTTTTAACATGTCATAAAAAGCCATTAAAAATACTTATTAAAGCCCGTAGAATGATTTTACAGCAGTATTTTTTCAAAAAACTTGGAAAAAATATATTTTATAGCATGTTGAAATTTTTGTCAAAAAAGTCATACTATAGCATGTCGAAAAAGTCAAAAAATGACAATTTTTAACATGTCATAAAAAGTCATTAAAAATACTTATTAGAACCTGTAGAATGATTTTATAGCAGTATTTTTTTTAAAAAAAACTTGGAAAAAATATATTTTATAGCATGTTGAAATTTTTGTAAAAAAAAAAAAAGTCATACTATAGCATGTCGAAAAAGTCAAAAAATGACCATTTTTAACATGTCATAAAAAGTCATTAAAAATACTCATTAGAGCCTGTAGAATGATTTTATAGCAGTATTTTTTCAAAAAACTTGGAAAAAATATATTTTATAGCATGTTGAAATTTTTGTAAAAAAAAAGTCATGCTATAGCATGTCGAAAAAGTCAAAAAATGACATTTTTTAACATGTCATAAAAAGTCATTAGAAGTACTCATTAGAGCCTGTAGAATGATTTTATAGCAGTATTTTTTCAAAAAACTTGGAAAAAATATATTTTATAGCATGTTGAAATTTTTGTAAAAAAAAAAAGTCATACTATAGCATGTCGAAAAAGTCAAAAAATGACAATTTTTAACATGTCATAAAAAGTCATTAAAAATACTTATTAAAGCCCGTAGAATGATTTTATAGCAGTATTTTTTTCAAAATACTTGGAAAAAATACATTTTGTGGCATTTTGAATTTTCGCAAAAAAAGTCATACTATAGCATGTCGAAAAAGTCAAAAAATGACAATTTTTAACATGTCATAAAAAGTCATTAAAATACTTATTAGAGCCCATAGAATGATTTTATAGCAGTATTTTTTCCAAAAACTTGGAGAAAATAAATTTTATAGCATGTTGAAATTTTTGTAAAAAAAAAAGTCATACTATAGCATGTCGAAAAAGTCAAAAAATGAACATTTTTAACATGTCATAAAAAGTCATTAAAAATACTCATTAGAGCCTGTAGCATGATTTTATAGCAGTATTTTTTCAAAAAACTTGGAAAAAATACATTCTATAGCATGTTGAAATTTTTGTTAAAATAAGTCATACTATAGCATGTCGAAAAAGTCAAAAAATGACAATTTTAAACATTTCATAAAAAGGCATTTAAATGACTCATTAGAAACTGTAGAATGATTTTATAGCAGTATTTTTTCCAAAAAACTTGGAAAAAATACATTTTATAGCATGTTGAAATTTTTTTCAAAAAAAGTCATACTATAGCATGTCGAAAAAGTCAAAAAATGATAATTTTCAACATGTCATAAAAAGTCATTAGAAGTACTCATTAGAGCCTGTAGAATGATTTTATAGCAGTATTTTTTCAAAAAACTTGGAAAAAATATATTTTATAGCATGTTGAAATTTTTGTCAAAAAAGTCAAAAAATGACAATTTTTAACATGTCATAAAAAGTCATTAAAAATACTTATTAGAGCCCGTAGAATGATTTTATAGCAGTATTTTTTCAAAAAACTTGGAAAAAATACATTCTATAGCATGTTGAAATTTTTGTTAAAATAAGTCATACTATAGCATGTCGAAAAAGTCAAAAAATGACAATTTTAAACATTTCATAAAAAGGCATTTAAATGACTCATTAGAAACTGTAGAATGATTTTATAGCAGTATTTTTTCCAAAAAACTTGGAAAAAATACATTTTATAGCATGTTGAAATTTTTTTCAAAAAAAGTCATACTATAGCATGTCGAAAAAGTCAAAAAATGATAATTTTCAACATGTCATAAAAAGTCATTAGAAGTACTCATTAGAGCCTGTAGAATGATTTTATAGCAGTATTTTTTCAAAAAACTTGGAAAATATATATTTTATAGCATGTTGAAATTTTTGTAAAAAAAAAAGTCATACTATAGCATGTCGAAAAAGTAAAAAAATGACCATTTTTAACATGTCATAAAAAGTCATTAAAAATACTTATTAGAGCCTGTAGAATGATTTTATAGCAGTATTTTTTCAAAATACTTGGAAAAAATACATTTTATAGCATGTTGAATTTTCGCAAAAAAAAGTCATACTATAGCATGTCGAAAAAGTAAAAAAAATGACAATTTTTAACATGTCATAAAAAGTCATTAAAAATACTCATTAGAGCCTGTAGAATGATTTTATAGCAGTATTTTTTCAAAAAACTTGGAAAAAATATATTTTATAGCATGTTGAAATTTTTGTAAAAAAAAAAAGTCATACTATAGCATGTCGAAAAAGTCAAAAAATGACCATTTTTAACATGTCATAAAAAGTCATTAAAATGACTCATTAGAGCCTGTAGAATGATTTTATAGCAGTATTTTTTCAAAAAACTTGGAAAAAATATATTTTATAGCACGTTGAATTTTTGCAAAAAAAGTCATACTATAGCATGTCGAAAAAGTCAAAAAATGACAATTTTTAACATGTCATAAAAAGTCATTAGAAGTACTCATTAGAGCCTGTAGAATTTTGTAGCAGTATATTTTCAAAAACTTGGAAAAAATACATTTTATAGCACATTGAATTTTTGCAAAAAAGGTCATACTATAGCATGTCGAAAAAGTCAAAAAATGACAATTTTTCACATGTCATAAAAAGTCATTAGAAGTACTCATTAGAGCCTGTAGAATTTTATAGCAGTATTTTTTCAAAAACTTGGAAAAAATACATTTTATAGCACATTGAATTTTTGCAAAAAAGGTCATACTATAGCATGTCGAAAAAGTCAAAAAATGACAATTTTTAACATGTCATAAAAAGTCATTAAAAATACTCATTAGAGCCTGTAGAATGATTTTATACCAGTATTTTTTCAAAAAACTTGGAAAAAATATATTTTATAGCATGTTGAAATTTTTGTCAAAAAAGTCATACTATAGCATGTCGAAAAAGTCAAAAAATTACAATTTTTAACATGTCATAAAAAGTCATTAAAATACTCACTAGAGCCTGTAGAATGATTTTATAGCAGTATTTTTTCAAAAAGCTTGGAAAAAATATATTTTATAGCATGTTGAAATTTTTGCAAAGAAAAAAAAGTCATACTATAGCATGTCGAAAATGTCAAAAAATGACAATTTTTAACATGTCATAAAAAGTCATTAAAAATACTCATTAGAGCCTGTAGAATGATTTTATAGCAGTATTTTTTCAAAAAACTTGGAAAAAATATATTTCATAGCATGTTGAAATTTTTGTAAAAAAAAAAAGTCATACTATAGCATGTCGAAAAAGTCAAAAAATGACAATTTTTAACATGTCATAAAAAGTCATTAAAAATACTTATTAAAGCCCGTAGAATGATTTTATAGCAGTATTTTTTCAAAATACTTGGAAAAAATACATTTTTTGGCATGTTGAATTTTCGCAAAAAAAGTCATACTATAGCATGTCGAAAAAGTAAAAAAAAATGACAATTTTTAACATGTCATAAAAAGTCATTAGAAGTACTCATTAGAGCCCATAGAATGATTTTATAGCAGTATTTTTTCCAAAAACTTGGAGAAAATAAATTTTATAGCATGTTGAAATTTTTGTCGAAAAAATCAAAAAATGACAATTTTTAACATGTCATAAAAAGTCATTAGAAGTACTCATTAGAGCCTGTAGAATGATTTTATAGCAGTATTTTTTCCAAAAAACTTCGAGAAAATATATTTTATAGCATGTTGAAATTTTTGTAAAAAAAAGTCATACTATAGCATGTCGAAAAAGTCAAAAAAATGACAATTTTTAACATGTCATAAAAAGTCATTAAAATACTCATTAGAAACTGTAGAATGATTTTATAGCAGTATTTTTTCAAAAAACTTGGAAAAAATACATTTTGTAGCGTGTTGAATTTTTGTAAAAAAAAAAGTCATACTATAGCATGTCGAAAAAGTCAAAAAAATGACAATTTTTAACATGTCATAAAAAGTCATTAAAAATACTTATTAGAGCCCATAGAATGATTTTATAGCAGTATTTTTTCAAAAAACTTCGAGAAAATAAATTTTATAGCATGTTGAAATTTTTGTAAAAAAAAGTCATACTATAGCATGTCGAAAAAGTCAAAAAATGAACATTTTTAACATGTCATAAAAAGTCATTAAAAATACTCATTAGAGCCTGTAGAATGATTTTATAGCAGTATTTTTTCAAAAAACTTCAAGAAAATAAATTTTATAGCATGTTGAAATTTTTGTAAAAAAAGCTCATACTATAGCATGTCGAAAAAGTCAAAAAATGAAAATTTTTAACATATCATAAAAAGTCATTAGAAGTACTCATTAGAGCCTGTAGAATTTTATAGCAGTATTTTTTCAAAAACTTGGAAAAAATACATTTTATAGCACATTGAATTTTTGCAAAAAAGGTCATACTATAGCATGTCGAAAAAGTAAAAAAAATGACAATTTTTAACATGTCATAAAAAGTCATTAAAATGACTCATTAGAGCCTGTAGAATGATTTTATAGCAGTATTTTTTCAAAATACTTGGAAAAAATATATTTTATAGCATGTTGAAATTTTTGTAAAAAAAGCTCATACTATAGCATGTCGAAAAAGTCAAAAAATGACAATTTTTAACATGTCATAAAAAGTCATTAAAATGACTCATTAGAGCCTGTAGAATGATTTTATAGCAGTATTTTTTCAAAAAACTTGGAAAAAATACATTTTATAGCATGTTGAATTTTTGCCAAAAAAGTCATACTTTGTCGAAAAAGTCAAAAAATGACAATTTTTAACATGTCATAAAAAGTCATTTAAATGACTCATTAGAGCCTGTAGAATGATTTCATAGCAGTATTTTTTCAAAGAAAATTGGAGAAAATACATTTTATCGTCCGGGTCACCTGAGCCGCCATGTCAACCGCAAATCGGGATCAGTCTGCCTTGTTAAATATGAATCGTCGAGACGCTGCAGAGAGATGCACTGTTTAAAAAAAAAAAACACACTAGCCCAAATAAAAGAATCATAGCTTCCCCCTTTAATAATGAATGAGGACAGCGTGATGCTCGCCTGGCATGTGCTCCTGATCATCTTCAGAGGTCCACAGAAAGATCTGAAGAAGAGAGACGATCCATAAGCATGAATAATCCATATGTAGCTGGGCTTTGATCACATGACAGGTGAGAACAGAGAAATCCATCGATGAGACGAGCACGGTGCTCAAGTGCCCACTTCTTCCTTTTGATCCTCTGCCTGTTTCCATAGCGACACCCCACTTAGCTGCTGATGTTAGCTTGGCTGGTGCCACGGGAAACCACATCGGTATGCTAGGCTAGGCTAGGCTAGCTCACCACGATGCTTGGTGGTTTCAGAGACGCTTCACAGCCAGTGCATAATTATGTTTGATGTTTGGGAGTTTCAAAATAAAACAAATAGGAATATGTTGAAGTAGCCATATTATAGCATGTTGAAAATAAATATGTCATAGTTTATTCTGTTTAAAAAAAACCTTATTATGGGATGTTGAATAAATTCGGTGTAATATTTGTTGAAATTTTTAAAAATTTCAAAATAAAATTCTGTTTACTGAACTGGGACGACCCACGAAAGAAAAAAGATTTGTAAGAAAACAAAAGTACTTTTCAACCATCAGCCACACACTTCCTGTTAACACTTCCTGTCCCATCCAAACATTTTACCAAAGACAGGACTATTATTCTGAAAGGACTCTCATACAGTCAGGACTTCTTAGGATGGCTGCGATTCCACTGAACTTTCCTCACCAGCTTTTATTGTGAAACAATCTGCACTTTAAACGCTGAGGTCAAGACTTTCGAGCTTCGCCTGGTCGTGTTGTCATGGCGACTGTCGCAGGATGTCGCTCCTGTCTGAGGCTGTTTTTCAATCACAGCTGCATATTTAAGCGTTCGTCTGCCGTGAAACACAAATGACCACAGATGAGCAGCTTTTCAGCTCAAACACATTTATTTTGACAGTTTTCTCAAAAGTAAATTACATCCAAACGTGTGACCCTCTGGATTCTGACGAGTTGGGTCTTTCAAAGTAGTTTAATACAAGGAATTAAAATTAGGGCTGCAACTGATATTAGTATATTTCCTTAGTCCACTGACTGATTTGTTGTTTGGTTTATAAAATGTCAGTAAATGGACACAAACTGTCAGAAAAGAGGAAAGAAACCACTTAAATTCACATTAGAGAAGCTCTGACTCTAATTCGTTGCAGCTCTAATTAAAATAACACTTTGGGATGGAACTCCTCAAAAACACAAACGTCGTCATCGTCGAGAACAAAAAGAAATCATTGCTCATTACTACAAATCTGTAGAAAAGAAAACTGTTTTAATGTGAATGTGGCGGAGAGGAAAACATCTTGTGAAGCAGAGAATCTGAAGAGGCACAAACTGGAGTTATTTTGATTTCAACACGATGCTATCAGCTCAGTCATGTAAACAGGTTAGCGTCATTAACTTAGCGACAGCAACCGTGGAACGTTTGGGGGAAATAAACAGGAACTGAAAGAGAGGGAAGGCAGGAGGTTCAGATCAGATCCAGAAGACTTTGGACTTTAGTTTGTTTTGGTGTTGCAGGACGTTTAACAGGAAGTAAACAAATCTGAGGATTGGTTGATCCGGCACGCTAACGGCTAGCTCCAGTTGCTACAGCTGTTCTCACGCAGCCACATAATAATAATAATAACAATAATAAAGATGATGATAATAATTCTGGATTTCAGACACCAAAGCTGCTTCTCAGTTCACTGTCTGTATGTGGAGCTAGCGAGCTAATCAAGCTAGCACTAGAGCTAGAACGCTGCCGTTCAAAATGATGATTATTAATAATTCTCTTCCAAACACACTGTCAGTCGTCTCTGTCACTGCTTCAGTCCTGAAATATATTGAAAAATAGAGGCGTTATAATTCACAGCATGTTTGATCTGATGAAATATTCGGCTTCAGTCCATATTTACCTGCTTACTCACCTGAACACACCTGTATTAACGGGATCATTAATTAAAGCATCTGATCTGAACACCTGGACTCAACCTGCTACTTTATCAGCTTTATTTTGTCATTTTGTCCATGTTCTAGAAAAAAAACCTCTGGATGTATTAAAGAGATGACAGAAATGAACTTTCACTTCTTTGAACACCCAGTCAGAAACGTCTCACACTTTAATCATCCTGTTTGTTGAATCCTCTGATCTTTCATCCTTTGCTCAGCTGCTACCATCCGTCTTCACGTTCAACACCTCAGTATTTTTCTTTTTTTTAGTGCTTCGTGCTGCTCAGACGACCCTCTTTAACCTTTTGACAGATGAAAAATAAATAAAGGTCTTTGAGGTTGAATTTAATTCTGAAATAATTTGGGATGACAGACTCAGTGTTCCTTTATCCTTGCAGAGAACTGAAATACTGAATATTGAAATTATTTCTGGACTGTGTGCAGTTTGGCCACTGGGAAAACAAAAACAACATGGAGACAGGAAGTGATGTCACTTCCAGCCACCTACACAAACCCACATGATTCCCTTCTGACAGCAGATCTGCTGACATGGCGGTCCACCTCCATCCACTTCCTGGCAGTAAATCCCCAAAATAGTCCCCAGAAGAAGAGAGAAGTCCTCCGACTGAAGCGACCCGCCGACATGTTTCCTGAGTGGAGGCTGGCGTTTCCCTGCTCCAGTAAAATATGGAGGCGCTCTGGTGCAAAACGATGCAGATCAAAATCTGTTCTGAGAACTTGAAGGAATGTAAAGAAAAAAAAAAACAGAAGAAGCCAGGAGCAGAAAATAGTTTCCAAACCATCGGCTGGGTTTGAGTGAAGCAGAGGAATGTGTCGACACACGACGGTTAACGCCACCTCAGTCACCCACGTCGCTGTCCTGGTCGCCGATGACCCACAGGAAGTGGAAGCTGAGCGCCAGCAGGGCGGTGCCCAGCAGGTCACCGAGAGCCGTCAGGTAAGGGATGGAGAAGCTGTCTGGATCTTTGCCGCTGCGCCACATGGAGTGAACCATCCAGTCTGCGATGCACAGCAAGAGCAGCACCTGCAAGGAGAGCAGACTGCAATGTGACACGTACATAGATACACAGTATATACAGATATACACACACATATACACATATATATATATATATATATATATATACAGATATATATATATAGATATATATACAGGTATACATATATACGCGTATATATGTATATACATATATACACACATCTGAATAAAGTCTGAATAAAGTCTAAATTAAGTCTGAATAAAGTCTGAATAAAGTCTAAATGAAGTCTGAATAAAGTTTAAGTCTGAATAAAGTCTAAATGAAGTCTGAAAGTCTGAATAAAGTCTGAATAAAGTCTAAATGAAGTCTGAATAAAGTCTGAATAAAGTCTAAATGAAGTCTGAATAAAGTTTAAGTCTGAATAAAGTCTAAATGAAGTCTGAATAAAGTCTAAATGAAGTCTGAAAGTCTGAATAAAGTCTAAATGAAGTCTGAATAAAGTCTAAATGAAGTCTGAATAAAGTCTGAATAAAGTCTAAATAAAGTCTGAATAAAGTCTAAATGAAGTCTGAATAAAGTCTGAATAAAGTCTAAATAAAGTCTGAATAAAGTCTAAATGAAGTCTGAATAAAGTCTGAATAAAGTCTAAATGAAGTCTGAATAAAGTCTGAATAAAGTCTAAATAAAGTCTGAATAAAGTCTAAATGAAGTCTGAATAAAGTCTGAATAAAGTCTAAATGAAGTCTGAATAAAGTCTGAATAAAGTCTAAATAAAGTCTGAATAAAGTCTAAATGAAGTCTGAATAAAGTCTGAATAAAGTCTAAATGAAGTCTGAATAAAGTCTGAATAAAGTCTAAATGAAGTCTGAATAAAGTCTGAATAAAGTTTAAGTCTGAATAAAGTCTGAATGAAGTCTGAATAAAGTTTAAGTCTGAATAAAGTCTGAATAAAGTCTAAATGAAGTCTGAATAAAGTCTAAATGAAGTCTGAATAAAGTCTAAATGAAGTCTGAATAAAGTCTGAATAAAGTTTAAGTCTGAATAAAGTCTAAATAAAGTCTGAATAAAGTCTCCAGAGTGCTAGCCTGAAGTTTTCCACAGATAAGATAAACCTTTATTAGTTCCACAAAAGAGGAAATAAATCATTAGGGTCATTAGATTAGATGAAAACTGTTTGATTTAACACAGAAATAAAGCCTAAATAATGCTTTGATATTTTTTCTGCTTTTTTTTCAAATAAAACATTAAATTTGAAAAATCCTGGATGACAATAATTATATTTTAACATTAAAGAAAAAAAAAGATGGAGGAATAAAACATTAAACTGCATGTATTTTAATAACATGATGCTCAAAGCCACGTCAACAAGCTGAGGACTCTTAACTCTGTCCGTATTAAAATAGTCTGAGTGGTTTCCATAAACAGTCATCCCATAATAACCTTGTTGCCATGACGCCGCTAACAAACCAAAGAGCTTCATGAATTATTCCCACAGCTCCTCGTAGAAAGCAGACGTGGTGTTTAAGGTCCTTAAAGTGATCGATGAGCTCTTTAGTGGCTGGAGACATGTCTCTGCCCTTTAAGAAGAATTAATAATCAATAATTAATAATCTACCTGGTCAGGATCACATCCTAACGCTCCACGTTATTAAAGATGGAACAGAGGAGCCTTAAAGCAAAAAGTCAGTCATGATAATTATGAGGGAAAGATTTTTTTTCCCTCATAATTATCTTAACCGCAGCCAAACTCAAACACACAGATTCACTGAGGAATCTTTCATAGCCTGAAAGATAATTTCTGATCCACCTCTGGGAAAAAAAAGAAGCTGTTTCTGGACACAAAAAGAAGTTTTTAAGAAGTTGATTGAATGAATAACTGGGCAGCAGCGTCTCCACACAGCGCAGTGGACAGTCTATAAAAATATGCAGCAGTTGCCGTGGTAACGACCTGTCAGTCGGCAGGTGTCCTCTGCTGTATGGTGTGTTTGACTCTAAATGGGACCATGCCTCACTGAATGAACCTGAAACTAGAGTCAAACCTTCTGGTTTGACAGCTTGTGGAGCTCACCTGCAGCATGGCAGCAGCCAGGTAGACGGACATGAAGATGGGCGTCAGGGTGGTGTGTCCGCTCTTCATCAGGTGGATGGTGTAGAGGAAGATCAGGTGACCTGGGATCACCAGGAGGAGCAGCACCTGAGCAGAGCGGTGATTGGCTCCTGGAGGAAGAAAAAAGGGTAAGAACTCTCTTATTGATCATGTCCGTCATCAAAGAGTGTCTGATCAGTGATGTCAGGAGACAAGCAGCCAATCAGAGTCTTCCTGATGTTGACTGGTCTGCAGTCAGCTGGAGTTAACGTCCTCATTTAGTTTCATCCTCAGCTCTGTGGACACTTCATCACTGATCAATCGGAGCTTTAGCCTGTTAGCTGTTAGCATCCCTCTGATTAGCTGCACTAGCATTAGCTTTGTACTTCCCTGATATTTTAATTCAGTTTTTAAACAAGGTGCATTTTGGGGGTTTGATGTCTCCACTGAGCTGTTTGGCACTTTTTCAAAATAAAACCAATCAGCTGTCATTCTTCTCCACGACTACGACAGGAAGCTGCGAGTAAGGGTGTGTCGCAGAGAAAATATAAAAGCATGAGATGCTTTGACTTTACTCCTGACGAACGCCGTTACATCCACAGTCTGGTCTGAACCAGCCTCATCAGGTCCTGCAGGTTTTTCCTCACAAACCAAACGTCTCAAACTGTGAACTAGCTGCAGTTTAAAGTCCTGACAGAGCCGCCGCAGAGCGTCACACCCACACCTACTGTCAACATGACAGCCAACGACAGCGTGAGGGCCGATCATCAGCAGGGCATTATTCAGGGTTTACTTTTAAATTATCGGTGGTGATTATAATGAGCAACAATGACGGAACTGAGGAGGAATAAAGAGGAGACTGATACTTTTAATGTGTGTATACTGTATGTACTGAATATGTCATTTCACCAACAGGTGGCATCAAAACATGATCATCTCTAACCAAAAGGAAGTATTTTCTGTGTATTCATGACTTTGATTAGTTTAGCTGAAGAATCCAATCAGCTTCACAGCTGGAGGGAAATCAGCCCAATCTGAACCTTTGACCAACAAGTTCATCCTCAAATCTAAGTGGACTTTTGAGCCAAATATAAAGAAATTCCCTCAAGGTGTTCCTGAGATATCGCATTTAGGAGAAGGAGCTTAAAATTAAAGACATAATATTCTTAACAACATCCTGCAGTGACTTCGTGTTGTGTAAAAACCCAGATTCTGTTGAATAAGAGCCTCTCTCTCTCTCAGGAAGTGTTGTTACAGTACGAGTATTAATGTAAAAATGAACAAACAGAGCGTGCGGTACGGTGTGATTTTCCTGACCTGCTCCCCAGAACGTGCGGCAGGGGAAGTAGCATCCTCTGGCCTCGTCAGGAACCTCCCCAGGTGAGCAGTGGAAGTGCAGGTGAGTGGAGATCCTGCTGGCCTGGATGGCCACCAGGTTTCCTCCGATTCCTGCAGAAGACCAGAGAGCAGAACGATCGGTCACTTCATCCACCAATTAACTAGAGACGACTCCGCTTTTTACTTTTCAACTTATTTTTGCTTTGATTCTTCTATAATTTACTCATTTTATGAGCATCTGCTGCTTTACTTTTATCTCAGCTGGGTTTAGAGCGATACGATACAACAACTATGAGAACATACGTCTGCAAACATAAGCATGCTGGAAGTGATAGTTTAAAAAAGAAAAAGTGTTCAAGTTTTAAAGAACATTTCCATGGGAAGTTAAGATGGGGAATTTGGAAATATGATAAATTATAATATGGGAATGTTTTCTATGGATGGAGGTTTTGCCTGATCTGGTTTATTCAGGTCACTGAGTGTGACGGAAGGATTAAAGAGCGACAAGATGCTGCACACAGAAACCATGACAACAGATGAAAATACAACTGTAAAGTGTGTGTGCTTGACTGACACTTTGAACTAACGAGCTATTAATATAGGATTATTATTATTGTTATCATCTAGTCTAGTATCTTATAACTAATAAAAAATTTTATAAACTTATAAAAAAAAAATCTGATAACTGATTAATCTCTGATATTAATCATTTTTTTTAACAACGATATAAACTGAAGGCATAACTTTTTTCTATAACTTTAATTTTACAACTTTCAAGAACAAAGACGTGAACTTTGTGAACAAAATCACCTGCAAAAGTGCAGTAAATCTCTGAATGCTGTGATTTCCTATTGGCATTAAATGCACCAGCAAATTTATGGTAAATTTAAGACAATTTAAGACCTTAATTTCCTGGATTTAAATTTAAGACACTTTTTAAATATGTAGAGTTTAATAAATGTATTATTCCTCTAGTGTCAGGTGTTTACCACCACTGCCCTACATTAACAGTATTACTGATTATTTTAAAATATTTTTAATGTTTCTTTAATGGTTAATCCACCAGTATGTGCAAGCTCTTTCATAATAAAATATAATTATTGTTTTTGTTCAGGAATTTAATATTTTACAAAAAAAAAGAGAAAATATCAAAGCACATTATTATTAATATTATTATTATTAACTGATTGAGATGTTATTTCCTGTCGTTCCTGAACAGAAAAATGTGTTTTAGTTTTGTTTGTGTTCTGGCTCAAATCTTGGACAAAAACTGTCTATTTTTTTATTTTTATATTAAGTAATATTTTGTATGTGAACAGGTTTCAGTGAATAAATACTGTGAACGTTTGAAACAAGCTGTCAGGATTTCTGTCCATCTGTGACGTCTTAAATATTTAGTTCATTTTTCAGTTTTAAACGCTCTAAATATTCCAGTTTATACAGACCGTTTGTCAACATCTGTTTTACGTCATAAGATCCAGTTTTCAGTGTTTATTTTATGAGTTTTCATTCACGTCTTGAGGTCGAAGATCATGTGACGCCTATGAAACAAGCCAGGTTCTTTATTTAGTTATTTAGCCTCCTTCCTGACCCACAAAACACTGCAAAGCTATGCTGCATGGATTCACTGTTTGGATATAATAATATAATAATAGCTCCTCTCAGGTAACTGGCCGAACGAGAACAAAAACAGGACGTTAACTGGCAGAAACTTCCTCAACACCTGGAAAGAACACGGCAGAATTTAAATGTTCATATCACTCACAGACAGACGCCTTCGACTGCATAAAACAACATATTAAAAATGAATTAATGGAGGTCAGCGTGAGGAATCTTTGGTTTGACCCGTCTTTTATCGTCACGCTCTGCTCATCTCCTTTCTAATCAAACATCCTTTCACACTTTCCGTCTGCCTCTTCTGTCGTTTTATTCTCATTTTAGAGCAGGAACCCTCTGTGAATTTTAATCAGCTGGAAAGACACGACTCCTCGTCCAGGAATGAAACTCAACATTTCCGAAACGCCTCGCACACAACAACAAAACAACAACAAAACGTCTCGATCCCCAGCTGCTTCGTCTCGACGGAATAACCAACGAAGAGTCAGACTCACCCTGCATGTCGTTAAACGTCTCTCGTTAATGCCATTTAATTAAAGGCTTATCTGTTGTTGTGGAGGCGCTGGAGCAGCCAGACTCATTAGGGAACTTATTTATGCTGATGGCCATGTAGCGTCTTTATTTAGAAACCTTCATCTATCAGGACTGTTTCCAGTCACACCTGGTCGCTACAAGACCGATGGAGTGGACGGCTTGTCGTCCATCTTCTGGATCTCAGCTCCGAGGGTCAAAAAGTGATTTATCTGAAAAACTGAGAGGAGTTTCTGTTTCCACAGTCTGTTACCAGGACGTGTCGCTGTCCTCATTAAGAGGAAACCATTTTAAGAAAACTGGTGGTTAAATGATGCCTTCTTAGCCGACATCAGAGCCTTAAATCAAACCTATCTGCACGGTTCGAGTATATACCGTATATTTTACATATTTATATCTTTAGAATATCCACATACATTTGTGAATATCTGCAACAGTACTTATTTTGGATATTCCTAATACCACTGTATCTGGAACATTTTTTTATTAATATTAATCAAGTGTCAATTATTCCTACTAACAACTGGATGGTAGATATCTGAACAAAGGAAGTATTTCATCGTACAGGTAAACATGTTTCCTTACTGGTCATAAACACCTTGAATCCTTGAAAATAAAAAAATATTAATATAATATACAATAAATCTTAGAACAGCTTGTGTTGCATTAACACTAATTAGTTAGCATGTTGGCATGGCTAAAACCATTGACCGAGATAATAATTTAATAAAGACATTTGAAACCAGCACCACATGTTTGAAGCCTGGATTTCTGCCTTTTTGGCCGTCGCCATCTTGGTTTTATGCAACCAGAAGTGAAAGCAGAGGGTGGAGCTAAAAACAGCACTGAATAAAACATTTTCAGGTTTCTGATGCCTGTGAAAGGGTTAAAGTTTGGTGCTGTTTGACTCTAAATAGGATCATAATTTACTAAATGAACATCATGCTGTGATGAAGAAGACTAGAAACTACAGACTAAAACCATAAACTCATGTTTACAATGTTTACTGAAGACAGAAGTAGCATCATTTTCTATCAGACTGACATAGAACCAGAGCAGTCAGGCTCTTTTTGGCTGTGTAAAGTGGATTTAGGGTTTCCATTACAAAGGCATACCTGGAAGCTGTCATGTTAAAACTTTGTCGGTCAGCAGACTCACCGTTGATCACCGGGGTGTAGACCACGATGCCGGCCAGATTTGGGTCAGACACCGTTTTGTCCAGGATGAGTCCTCCAATGCTGCAGAGCACAGATCGTTAAGTGAGAGAGCATCCACAGTCAATCTGTATGCTGCTCTATAAACGGCAGTAAAAAGCGCTTCATCAGCTGCACCGAGCGCTGAAAGACGGCACAGGAAGTTCAGGAGTTCTGGGTTTATGGCGTCCACAGATAATATTCCTATTGTCTTACTCCCAGTGGTGACTTTAAGAGTGTTTTATAGGGGAGCTCAAGCACACCTCCATTTCATCTCAGCACCCGTAAAAAATAATTACTGAACCCTCTGGGACCTGCAGGAAGTGTCTTTAAGGGCGTTTCACGGGCCGACGTTTATTCACTTTAAATCAAACTGTGGTGAGGTTTGTTTGTGGACGCATTAAAAAAATAAACAAGCGTTTAAGAAGGAATAAAACTGACAGGCCGACTCCAAAAGCAGGCTACATTATGGACAGGTGTTTGTTTTTTTTTTGTTTTTTTTAAAAAACACTCTTTCTGAGCGTTTTCAAAGTTAATTATATTGAGTTAATTAAAGGCTAATTACTTTTTTAGTCACCGAACATATTATCATGTTAATCATGTTGTAGTATTGCTTATTATTAATGCAACATGAGCTTTGGCAAGCTGTTAAGAGCTAGAAAGGATATCTATATATAGATATATACACATGTATATATATAGATAAATATATAAACAAACCCAAAAACTATGGTGATGCTAAGGTGACTAAAAGCATCAACACCTATAAAGTGATTATTTTATCTTAACTCATTGAGTTCCAGCTGTTTTTTTAAACAGAAAGTGTCTTGTTCCAGTGTTTTTGTCCATTTTCACTCATATTTCTAGACCCACAGAATATTTTGTACTATGTCTCTGAAAACAGTGAATAGCTCAAATGAAAGAAGAGACTCTCTATTTCATCATGAAAAAAATGTTTGTTTTTATCTTGTTCCATTCTTGTTTTATCAGAGGTAGAGTAGAGGACACTTTCACCAAAATCACCACTTTTTGTCCACATTCTGTTTGTTTTGCTCTCTAATTTTGATCGTCTCCACTTCCTGTTTTGATCTCTGTGGTGTATACCGTCTCTTTACGCTCTGACTACATCTCCCAGAAGCCCCAAAATTACTCACAGACTGTGTGAGAGCGCCCTCTTGCGCCTGCTGCCGAAAAAACACTTTGACTTTGTTAAATTATCCTACAGAGATCCTCCAGATTGACCTCCAGACGCTGACCTGACCCCAGACTCTGCTGACTGAGACATAAAGAATTGAGCTTTCTGCTTTTCTCAGGAGGACCTGAGTCATGGATCCGGGACCTGAGTCATGGATTCAGCCAGACGCAGGAACCCACCTGCTGATGACCATGGCGGTGATGACGGGCTCCCATCCAGAGTACAGCAGTGTTCGGCTGGCTGGGTGCTTGGAGGAGATGACGATCCACAGAGGAGTCAGACACATGAAGAAGGCGCAAACCAGCGACGACACGTACGGGAAGGTATCTGGAAAAACAGGAAGCGACGTGCCGTCATGTGTTTTTCCAGCAGTGGATACTGCTGTGTTTGTTCTACACTAATGTCAGGAACCGACAGACTGAAGTTCTGCACTTTAAAAGCTCTCGTCTAGTTGTACACTGGATAACGACACTGAAAAGTTCATGAGACACCAGAGTTTCCTCTTTGAGCTGCTGGAGTCATAAATAACATCATGACAGAAGTTCCACCAGACTCCTGAACAGATGACGTCATGGATGATAAAAATAATAATTATGGTCAAGCTTGTTTTTGCACACTTACTGCTCCTTTAAATCACCTTATATGCTCTTTAAACTGACTTTATTTTTATCTTTTTATCCATTTTACACTTTGATTTATTGGTCTATATTGATTGTGGATATCAAAGGAAATATTTCACTGTGCAGAGAAACATGTTTACAGACTGTTCACATGATAATAAACACTTTAACTCCTGCATTTGGTGCACAGATTTAGTGCTAAATTCAACCTTTTATTACCACTCGATTACTGATAAAAATGATCAATAACTCTGCAGGGATGGTGCTTCTTCTTTACTTCTATTCTGGGAGTATCTGGATATTAGCATGCTAACATCTGCTGATTAGCCAGAGGAGAAGTCATAAAGGAAAAAAGAACGCCTTTTAGTCAAGATATTTGACTGAAAACCAAACAGGAAAACTTCATGGAGGCACGAAGGAATATTTTGGTTCCTATTCCCTGAACCTGAGCTCCTCTGAACAAACCAAAGGAAACTCGACCTGCAGCCTCAGAAACATCTCCTCATTTCTGACAAACCTCCTCGATCATCAGGCAGAGGTGAAAGAAAAATAGTGAGAAAAAGGAAAAAAGAAACAGCTCCAGCCTCTGATCCTCCTGAGTTTTAAATGTGAGGAAAAAGTAAAAACACTTTCTCTCTGCCTCTTTGATCAACTATTTCTAAAAAAAGAAGTACTTAGGCTAAAGCACCTGCTTAGAGCCACTGCCAGATGTTTCCAGCAGGATTCTGTTCCAGCACTAAATAACTGTCATTAGCAAACAAGTGGAGCAGATTTATGATCCTCTCCTCGTTTACCTGGAGAACAGAAAGGCCCAATGTTCAGGCTGTTACGGGCTCTATAGCAGAGCTGCAGTCCTGGAGATATCAGCCACGCTGCAATTAAGCTTTTCTGCAGGTTAGAGGCTTCAAAATGTACAAACTACAAGTAAGGAAGAGCAAAAAGGTTAAAAGTAGGACTGTCAGTGTTAATCACCGTTAGATTACAGTCAAAGCAAAACAATTTATTATTATACTACTATATGCTTTTTTAATTTCTTGTGCTTTTATTTTGTCTCTTCGATGCTCCCTTACCAGCAGCTTCCTGCAAGACGCTTCTGAATCTTATTTTGAAAAACCCACAGACAGCTCAAAATCTAATCTGCACCTTGTGTAAAATTAAAACATCAGTACTTCCAGTTTGAGCTAACAGCTACGAGCTAAGCTAATGCTAGTACAGCTAATCAGACAGATGCTAACAGCTAACAGGCTAAAGCTACAATTTATCAGTGATCAAGTGTCCACAGACCTGAGGATGAAACTAAAGTCAAAGCATTAACACATTCATTTAATCTCATGCTTTTATTTTGTCCCTTCGACTCACCCTTACTAGCAGCTTCCTGCTTCCTGCTGCAGAGTGACAGCAGTACGTTTTTAAATTTTATTTTGAAAAAATCCCTGATGGCTCGCTGGAGACAAACTCTAATATCAAGAGAATTAAAATATCAAGGAAGTACTTCCAGTTTGAGCTAACAGCTACGAGCTAAGCTAATGCTAGTTCAGCTAATCAGACGGATGCTAACAGCTAACAGGCTAAAGCTACTATTTAGTCATTGATAAGATGAGCTGAAGAACTGATGGAGATGATCAAAAAGAGAGGTTTAAATGTTCAATAAAAACAAATAATAGTTGAACTTTAGTTACTTAAAAAACAGAAAGGGTTAAATAGAGTGTTGCCATGGTAACAACCTGTCAACGAGCAGGTAGCCTCTTCTGCTCTCTGCTTTATGGTCTGTTTGACTCTAAATGGAACCATAATTTACTAAATGTACATGAAGACTTTAAACTAGAGACTGAGACCTTAACCTCTTGTTCACAATGTTTACTGAAGAGAGAAGTAGCATCATTTTCTATTAGACCGATAGAGAACCAGAGGAGTCGCCCCCTGCTGGCTGACAAAGAGCCTTAAACCTTCAGTCCCTCTAACTTTGGCTGCTTCGTCACCACAGCAACAGGCGCTGAGGCTCATGGGAACCTGCCAACCTGATGGAAAAAAAACCTGAACTGTAGCCGAAGCATAAAAACCATCTGTAATATTACTCCAGTGTTTCTATTTTGAGGAATTGAATAGATTTAGCAGATATTAAACCCTGGAGCTGTTCTGCTTTATGCTGGTTTTTTTCCAGCCACAGTTTCCTGCCAGTTCTGCACATAATGAAGCAGTGAATAAAAAAAAATACAGGGAGGATAATGACTGTGGGTAGTTTAGCCCAGTAGATGAGTATGAGACTGCAGCTGCTTTCTCAGTGTTAAAGTCCAGACTCAACCTGACGTTGTATATTTAACTCAATACCAGCCACTTATTCCCATTTGGCCTCCATCATGGATCCACACAAACACTCAAACTGTGAACGCTCACCAGCTTTAGCCACATTTCTTGGTGTTTAAACCGTTTCCTGCACTCATTATCCTCACTTTTATCCACTGTTCAGCCCCCTCACAACAACAACAACAACACTTTATAAATAAAAAGGACTGAGAGATTAATGGGGATTCATGGTAGAATTTCAATAAATAATCATGATTAATGACATTTTTTATTGAACATTTAAACCTCTCTTTTTGATCATCTCCATCAGTTCTTCAGCTCATCTTATCAATGACTAAATAGTAGCTTTAGCCTGTTAGCCATTAGCATCCATGTGATTAGCTGAACTAGCATTAGCTTAGCTCCTAGCTGTTAGCTCAAACTGGAAGTACCTCCCTGATATTTTAATTCTCTTGATATTAGAGTTTGTCTCCAGCGAACCATCAGGGATTTTTTCAAAATAAAATTTAAAAACGTACTGCTGTCACTCTGCAGCAGGAAGCAGGAAACTGCTAGTAAGGGTGAGTCGAAGGGACAAAATAAAAGCATGAGATTAAATGAATGTGTTAATGCTTTGACTTTAGTTTCATCCTCAGGTCTGTGGACACTTGATCACTGATAAATAGTAGCTTTAGCCTGTTAGCTGTTAGCATCTGTCTGCTGTACTAGCATTAGCTTAGCTCCTAGCTCATACTGGACGTATGACCCTGGTATTTTAATTCAGATTTTACACAGGGTGCATGTTAGTTGTTTGAGAGTTTTTCAAAATAAAATTCAGAAGTGTATTGCTGTCGTTCTGCTGCAGCAATCAGGAAGCTGCTTGTAAAATAAAAGCCCATTTGACTTTATTCTAATGCTGACGGCTCATAAATCAGCTGGACTCCTGCAGCTCATCTCTCTTCAGCTGCATTGAAATCAGAAATTGCTCAAAGTTCTTGTCTGCATCAATAATCATGTGACTTAAACCCTGTTGTGACGGTAAACTGACCATCAGATCAAACTCAGCAGGAACCACAGAGCCTCTGTCCTGACAGGGAAACATAAAATCTGTGTTAGCTACGCTGCTGCTGTCGTCGTGACGAACAATCAGAGCAGACGCTTCGTTAATGGGAGCCTCTTTCCGGGTCCCAGTGCTCTCAGTATTATGGGATGTAACAAGGTTGGTGCAGCGGAGGTTTGGGTGTGACATGAATTAAACATGAGTGGGAGGAAGAAGAGGAGGGTGAGGCAGGAGGGCCCTCTACTGCTGAGCTCTGGGATAACAACCAGGGAGGACTCTGATTGGACGGTTTCTAGAGAGCGTCACCCTGCATCATCAGGTCGTCACAAACCCACCTGAGTTTATTTTAGGGCCCTTAAAGTCTTTAATTTGGTACTTCCTGCTTGTAAACATTTATGTTCCCTGCATCCCTGAGGACGAACACTCGTTTCCTTTCTGAGCAAATATTTACAAATGTGATTTTATCTTGAATAATTATTTAAGTCTTGTGGTGTATCCTGTGTGCTCATGAAAACTGAGCTTCTTCACCATATTACTATAATATTATATTATATCCCAAAAGTCCAAGAAAAACGTGCTTAAATGTCTCAAAGAAGAGGAAAGAAATCAGCTGGAATTTATCATTTAGTCATTTAACTGTTGAATCAAAACTCAAAACAGTCATGAATTTAACAGTGTTCAGTTTCTTTTCTCCTTAATGATAAGGATATCTCTGAGACATGTGAGGACGTCATCTTGTGTTTGTTTTTTTTCCCTAAAGAAAAAATCCTTGAACCAATAAAATGCTAAAATAGAGGTAAAAAGACAGAAGCGTTCACCTACCGAGGCACTTGTAGAGGCCCTGGCTTATCCAGGCCAGGATCGCCAAGGTTATGAGGTCACCGAAACTGGCGGCGATGGGCGTGGCTACGTTGTCCGGGTTGATGCCCGTCTTCTTTGAACCCACAATTACGCCCACCATGATGATACCTGAACGCCACACAGGAAGGACAGCACATGACCGCTGACTTTGAGAACAAGTTAAATGTAGAAAAGTGACTGTAAGAAGTCAAATATTTAGAAATATTATCAGAAATGTTCACACCAGAATTATATTGACGTAACTTTACATTAGCTCGCCTGTTCATGGCGTCAGATTCTTTGTTGTGGTTTTCTGCCAGTACATTCAGAAATTCAATTTTTATTCAGTTTTTATTATACTTTTTTTTAGATCTTGGTGTTTTTTTTAACTGGATATTTTTTAACTAGATTTTAGTCGTCAGAAGTTTGGATGTGAAGTTTCCAGAGAAACAAGCTGAGCTTACGACCTGGTTCACCAAACTGCATTGGAAAAAATATATTTTAACATGAAACTGCTTTCCTCAGTGTTTTTATTGGTTTTAATCACCAGGTTGGTTTGTTTTGTAGATGACGTGAACTCTGGATAATTTGGCTCCTGGTAGAAACCTCCAGAACATCTAGATGTGAAGTTACCATAGAAACAAGCTGAGCTAACAGTACTGGAGAAACACATGAAGCTGCTTCATTCAGTGGTTTTAGGTTTTAATAAGTTTGTTGTGGAGAGGAGGAAACCTCCTGAACTCTTATTGTTGGTTTCTTCATTAAAAGATCAGTTGTTTGGTCTATAAAATAGTTGTTGATTAATTTAATAGTTAACAGGTGATCAATCTGTTGCAGCTTCTTAAATGTGAATATTTCCTGGTTTCTTTCATTTGACATTTGAGGACAGAAACTCCACATTTTCCGACATTTTATAAACTAATCGATTTAAAACTTTTTAACCATTTTCTGTACTTTTATAGAGCAAACAACGAATAGATTAATCCAGAAAATAAGCCACAGTTTAATCAATACTTCAAATGACATGAGGACTACAACTCCCATGATGCCACGCTGCTTCACCACCAAACCAAACTGTTCTGTGTGTTTAAATAGCTATAAAGGATTAAAGTGATGGAAAGTATCACCAGTCCCTGTGTTTGTTTGTTTGTTTGTGTTTACCCTGCAGCAGCGAGGCTATGAAGGCCGTGGCCACGCTGCTGGAGCACAGCAGCACAGCGTGGCTCATCTGGAACTTTCCCTCCGGGATCCAACCGAGAACCACGGCGGCCACGGCGGCCAGGAAGCCCACCACGGTGGCCTGGACCTGGAGGACAGAGGGAGTCACTGCTGCTGCTGGGAAACACTGTTCAGACATGACGCCGTGACATCATGACGCCATGACGCTATGACGCCGTGACGCTATGACGCCGTGTCATTAAGGTCAGGTCCAGACCAGGACAAAGAGCTGTGGCTGTTATCACAGAGTGGTCAATGATCAGCAGGGATCAATAAAAGTGAACGCCCACCTGCTGTCAAGAACATTTCAAAACATCCACAGCGTCACCAGACGTACCAAATATCATCACTTTCATGGCCACGTATGGAGCTAAGGCTGCAAACGAGGATTATTTTTCTGCATTAATCAGTAGTTTGGTCGATAAAAAGGTCAGAAAAACTAATAACAAATAAAACATTTGAGTTTTCTTAATATATATTAAAAAAAAACACAAGCTGACATCATCAAACAATATTTAATTCAGCTATTTCTAAAAGCTGTTTAATTACTTTAATTATTGATTATTTTCTCCATTAATCGATTAGCGTGTCCTTTCTGTCCTCAAAAAGAAACCAGGAAATATTCACATTTAAGAAGCTGCAACAGATCACCTGTTAAATATTAATCAACAACGATTTTATAGACCAAACAACTGATCTTTTAATGAAGAACAACAATAACAACAATCATTTCTTGCAGCCTAGAACTCAGTTTGAAAAGGGAAATATAGATATAGTGCATATCTGAACGTGTCAGTTCAGTATTGATGAAGTGATTGATTGAAAGGCAGATGAACAGAAGGATTACCTGCTTCAGTGCCAGGTTTCCTATGATCAGATTCCACTTCTCTATCGGAGAATCCATCTTTCCCACGTTCACCTGTGTGGAGACGAAGACAAGAACAGAAAATACTTAGAAATCAATCAACAGATCAATAAAATTCTCACTGAGCAACAGACGTCTAGACCAGACAGGAAACAAGCAACGTAAAAACACAGCACACCTGCAAGTTTTTTTAACCGTTTACAGTTTATTTTTTTAAAATTGTTTACAGTTTATTTTTAACCGTTTACAGTTTATTTTTTAAAATTGTTTACAGTTTATTTTTTAACGGTTTACAGTTTATTTTTTTAATTGTTTACAGTTTATTTTTTAACGGTTTACAGTTTATTTTTTTTAAATTGTTTACAGTTTATTTTTTAACGGTTTACAGTTTATTTTTTTAAAATTGTTTACAGTTTATTTTTAACGGTTTACAGTTTATTTTTTTATTGTTTACAATTTATTTTTAACGGTTTACAGTTTATTTTTAAAATTGTTTACAGTTTATTTTTTAACGGTTTACAGTTTATTTTTTAAAAATTGTTTACAGTTTATTTTTTGTTTATAATTTATCTTTTAACGGTTTACAGTTTTTTTTAATTGTTTACAGTTTATTTTTTGTTTACAGTTTTTTGTTTACAGTTTTTTTTAACTGTTTACAGTTTATTTTTAACAGTTTCCAGTTTGTTTGGTTTATTTTTTCACTGTTTACAGTTTATTCTTTTTAACTGTTTACAGTTTATTTTTAACAGTTTAGTTTTTTATTGTTTACAGTTTAGTTTTTTATTGTTTACAGTTTATTTTTTTAATTGTTTAGTTTTTTTTAACAGTTTACAGTTTGTTTGGTTTATTTTTTCACTGTTTACAGTTTATTTTTTAACTGTTTTCAGTTTATTTACTGATGTTTACAGTTTTTCATATCGCTCACAGTTTATTTACTGATGTTTACAGTTTTTCATATCGCTCACAGTTTATTTACTGATGTTTACAGTTTTTAATATCGCTCACAGTTTATTTACTGATGTTTACAGTTTTTAATATCGCTCACAGTTTATTTACTGATGTTTACAGTTTTTAATATCGCTCACAGTTTATTTACTGATGTTTACAGTTTTTCATGTCGCTCACAGTTTATTTACTGATGTTTACAGTTTTTAATATCGCTCACAGTTTATTTACTGATGTTTACAGTTTTTCATATCGCTCACAGTTTATTTACTGATGTTTACAGTTTTTAATATCGCTCACAGTTTATTTACTGATGTTTACAGTTTTTAATATCGCTCACAGTTTATTTACTGATGTTTACAGTTTTTAATATCGCTCACAGTTTATTTACTGATGTTTACAGTTTTTAATATCGCTCACAGTTTATTTACTGATGTTTATAGTTTCTTTTCTGAGGAAGGTTTATGTTTTTACTATTACTCGGCTCCTTTCTCAAAGCTCTGTGGATGGAATGTTTTGTTGTTTTTTTAAATAAAGTGACTAAATGAGTGGTATCAATATGGTCTTTAACTCTGCACAAACTGAAATGAACTTGCTGTGAACTGTGCAGAGAAAACACTGTGTCGTACACTCTGCTGAAACACTCAGTGAGCTCGGTCTCACAGCCTGAAGGCCGACATGACCAGTTTGATTTCTTCCATGTTGACTCAGCGCTGCTGTGAAGGTTCAGGCTTTCTGCTGAGAGCCGGAGGCCCAAAAAGAGCAAACAGAGAGAGACTTCTCAAACACACAGAGCTTCATTTATTATCCTCCACCCAGTGTGAGGTGTTTACCAGCAGCAGCAGCACCGCCCGAAACCAGAGGATTTTAATGTTTCTCAACTGGCTAATCCTCCTTTCATCACAATAACATCTTTAATGTCACACATCAGACTCTGTTGTCGAGAAACGTAGCAGGAAAATCATAAAAAGGCGTCAAACATGGATTAACACTCATGACTCTCTCGTTATTGATCAGTTGGTTTGGTTTATAAATGATCAGAAAATGGTGGAAAATGTGGACAAGAAGACGTCCCAGAGACATTCACTTTAGGAGGAGGACAGAAACAGAGAAATGTCTTTCAGTGGTTGTTGCTTCACGCTGACAGAACAGTTAAGGATCAGATGTGGTTTTGAGTCAAACCTGTTTACTTTGGGAAGAGCATCACACACACACACACACACACACACACACACTTTGTTTACTTTTGCTGATATTCTGACAGAGCTCTGAATTTAAAGAAAAATATTCCAAATGTTTAATTTAATTTTCCAATTCCAACATGAGGGATGTGCTGACATTATTCTGATTTTAGGAGCGTTCTAAAATCGTTCCTGCAGGAAAAAAAAACAACAAAAAAAAACATGAAGGCTGTCAAAGTCAAAGCCTAAGGCCTTATATTATTTTGTTTTTATTTTATTAAATTTTATTATTTTATAATTTTGTTTATCTCTTTTATTTTGTCTCTTACCAGCAGCTTCCTGCTGCAGTCATGGGAAAAGAATGACAGCAATATGCTTCTGAATTTTATTTTGAAAAACTCCCAGGCATCTAACCGATAGCGCCTTGTGTAAAACTGTGAATTCACGGCTTGATCGTGATTAGATTAAAGCAAAAAAAAAAAAAATTACACGTTATGCTTTATCTTGTGCTTTTATTTTGTCTCTTTGAAGCACACTTACTAGCAGCTTCCTGCAATACAGCAATATGCTTCTGAATTTTATTTTGAAAAACTCCCAGACAGCTGAAACTTCATATGCACCTTGAGTGTAAAAACTGAATTCAAACATCAGGAAAGTACTTCCAGTTTGAGCTAGCAGCTAGGAGCTAAGCTAATGCTAGTGCAGCTAAACAGACTGATGCTAACAGCTAACAGGCTAAAGCTACAGCGGCAGCTTGTTTGTTTGCTTGTTTGTTTGTTTTCTCACCGCTGTGGACAGCCTGGAGGCCAGAGTCATCTCCAGGTTCCCCTTGAGGCCGAGCAGAGCAGGAACCAGGATGAAGATCTCTGTGATGTGCTGGAAGGCCTCCCAGTGCTGAGGAGGACAAAAGCCTGTTCAGCACGACGCTGCATGAAGCTGCGCTTCAAAATCAATCAATAAACATGCTTCAGACGTGGATTAAAGCTCATGATTATCCTGTTATCGATCACTTGCTTGGTTTATGAAATATGAGAACATGATGAAAAGTGTCAAAGATGACGTCTTCAAATGTCTCAAATGTGTTCAGTTTAGTGTCCCAGAGGAGAGAAACCAGGAAATATTCACATTTAAGAAGCCGTTCACATAAAAAGGACTCAGACAGATCATCAAAAATAACTGCAGATTAATTTAATACTTTAAGTGTTCCAGATCTGATCAGTTTGAAGCAAAACACGTCAGCAGTGAAGGATCGTCACAGACATTTTCACCGTTTCACTCGTCTATTTAACAAAAATAAAAAGACTCTGATTATTTCCTCTGTTGATCGATCACTAGTTTGCTTCAGAAAATGTCTCAAAGATATTCAGTTTACCGCCAGGAAACGTTCAAACATTTAAGTTATTGCGAAGAAAATCATCTAATTTCTAAATTGAACCTTCTTAAATGTGAATATTTCCTGGTTTCTTTAGACGATCTGTTTTAACAAATGACATGTCTGCACGTGTGTCATCAAAGAGAGGCTTAAAAGTGAATAAAAAGTAAACTTATGGCACATGTTCAACACTTCTTTCTTACACTTGTTTATTTCCTGAGTGTCGTTGCTTATTATTAATCACACATTATTTACCTATTCCTTATCAGTCCTGTACGTATTTGTTTACTTACTTAACTTTGTTATTTACTTATTCTGACATGTTTTTTTCTTCTTATTCTTCTCGTTCACTGATGCCACTGCTCCTTATTTATTTATTTATTTATTTTAAAGCTGCTCTGTCCACTTTCAAATAAAAGAACATCTGGTCTGATCTAATCCTCAGAGACAGAGGGGACTCATTGAAACTAAAACTAGATTAAAATGAATAAAACTGAGGATTTCTCAGACTCAAACATAACTGGGAACATTTGGGAAAATGTAAGTACACTAATAAAAATATATTTTTTGCACTGGTAGAATCCTTTGAGTGGAGAAATTCGACCTTTCATTATTTGGCTTGTTTTTTGTTCCCTAATCTCAGTAAAAAAGGCCACAAACAAACAAACAAACAAACGCCTCAGCTGTGAACCTAATCCCCATCTGAGCCCGTTTACCTGCACCACGTCCAGCACCATCCCAGCCGACACCGTCCCAAAGCCGGCCAGCAGGAAGGGCAGCAGGATCTGCAGCGCCATGGCCAGTGGAGATTCCTTGGGCATGTTCTGCCGGGCCGACCCCAGGCCTTCCTCCTCCTCGTCCTCTTCGTCCTCCTCGTCCGCCTCCTCCCCGGACAGCCTCCTCTCTGCCAGCATGGGCTCTGCCTCAGAGTAGCCTCCGTCTCCACAGTCAGACAACGTCACCGAGGACCGGGAGGCCCGGTCCAGGAGGCGGCGGCCCTCCACGTGGGACGCCTCTGGCCTGTAGCCGTTCTGGAGCGAGCCGGCCTCGGGTTTGGATCCCAGGTCCACCATGGCCAGACGCTCCTCCTGCAGCTTGGTGTAGCCGGTGGGGACCATGGTCTGGAGCAGAGAGGCGATCCGCCCGGAGGAAACGGGTTTCAGAGATAGAGCACTCCAGCCGCCACCGGCGCTGCTCATTCGCACCGTCAGGCTCGAGCCCAGGGAGTCCCCAATAGCTCCTCCCAGACTCTGGATGCTCATGATGTGGATGGCAACGACTCAGCTCCCATCATCCCCTCTGAGAGCGCCGTGGAAACGATAGTGACTGTGGTTCAGAGCGGCTCAGCGGCAGCAGCAGCAGCGTCCAGGTCGACATCAGCCTGAAGAGAGAAAAACGACACAACTGCAAGAACAGGAAGTGCAGAGGAAGACAACCAGGAAGCAGCTCTATCTGATCAATCTATAGAGACGATCAATAAAGAAAGAGCGCTTCAAAACACTCATCTGCATATTATTTACGTTTAAGTAACCAGCCTCATTTTATCCAGGAAATCATCACTGAATAAGATCTGGATCAGAATAATTCAAACCCAGATATATCAATAAATAATCTATTGGTGGAACGTCTTGAGTGTGGATTATTTATGCCACCTGTTGTGTTTTTGAGTGACGAAGAGGCAAATTATTTGTTGAACTTTAATGAGATATTTTTCTGGCAAACATCTCACTTTAACGCCCAGATGCTGCTGAATTTTCACATCGACAAGAGTGAAGAAGCTGACATAATCCACATTTTATAAGACACCCATCTAACATAAAGAAGCTCGAAAATCTGTTTTGCATGAATAATCAACCTGTCCATCTTTACATAATCATCACATCATAAAAGCTGTTTTTGTCCCGAAATTAAAGAATAATTTTATTATGGAGACATTATTTTTTAGCAAGATGTAACACTTGACTGTGATATATTCTTTTATTTGGTACCATTCAACTACAAAATACTAACAAAATACTAACAATTCCAGACACCAGATAAAAAGCTGACTGGGTCTTTTACAGGACGGCCTGGAGGTGACGCTGGACGTCGTCACATCGCTGTGTCATCACTATTTACTCAATCACTGCATGAACTCTGCACTTCCTACGTTTTTATGAGTTTTCGCAGCTTTTACTGAACTGCAAGAAGAACGATGCACTTCAACTCAGTGAAGACGTGGCGATATCTGCCGAGTTGTGTCTGTGTTTTTCTTTATGGAGGCAAATGAAACTCATTCCTGCAGGCAGTCACCATCGTTCAGATAGAAATGTGTTTATGATTAAATTCATTAGCAGAGCACACAGGCCTCTAAAAGTTCACCAAAAACTTTCAACAAGTAATCAGGTTAAATCATTGTGATCTCAATAACCCTATTTAGAGCAACAATTAGTCATTATTTCCATTGTGGGTTAATTATCTGCTGTTGAGTCCATGATTAATCCACTTGTTTGGTCTATAAAATGTCAGAAAAAAAGATGACTTTGTTTTCTGCCATAGAGGAAAGAAACCAGGAAACATTCACACTGAAGAAGCTCCCATCAGAGGACTGTCTTATAATGCACTTATTTGTTGATATAGAAAATATTACATGACATACTAAATGCTCTCAGTGCACATACACAGAATGGTGCATCATTTTACACATATTTCCATAAAACCTGAAATGCTGACTTCATGTGTTGCTGCGCTCTCAGAGTCCTCTGGTCACAGTTTTGGGTGCAACACCTGCACAGTTTGCCCACCTTTCCATCATTATTTCGGCTTTTAATTGTTACCTGTCTGTCTCAGTCTCAGCCTGTACAACTTAACTTATGGTAATCTAACATTTAACACGTTCTTGCCGCTATTTATTCCTCATAACGTTGCTAAACGTGAGAACATGGGCTAACAGCAGTCACGGATATTTGTTTACGTTAGCTAACATTTGAGCTACGTTAGCTAGCTGTGCGAGCATCAAAACAGCAGGAAGCACGGCGCTAGCTAAACCGTTAACGGTGGGAATAAAACGGTTAATCTTGGCTAAGTTAATACACATGTGATTAATAGAACTATTTGTTCTGTTCCACCCAGTATTTTAGTTTTTTCGTTACCTTTCTGGAGCGGAGACTTTTCATCCAGGAGTCAGAGAGAGGAGCCGCGTCACACTGAGTGAAGTACCACCAGAGCTCGT
The DNA here is from genome assembly GCA_029721515.1 of Synanceia verrucosa. NCBI lineage: Eukaryota > Metazoa > Chordata > Actinopteri > Perciformes > Synanceiidae > Synanceia > Synanceia verrucosa. The sequence goes on from CM056571.1 coordinate 18,629,587, forward strand.
CTATTTCAGGTAGGATGACCGACTAATCTCAGGAAAAAGTATGTGTAGGCCAAGGCCACTAATACCTTCTTTCTCGTTGGCGATTAAAGATGGTTTATGGTGCATTACCGCCACCAGCTGGCAGCACTTATGAAACAAACAGAAATTACTCGTCTTAATATAAATTTTGGTGGTGAAGTTAAAAATAAGGTTCACATGTGACTCGCATTAATTTACATAAATAAATAAAAAATAATTTATATAAATATAACATATATAATAGTGTCAGGATTATTAACAAATTTATAAATTAAAACTAACCTTCTTTATTGGGGTATTGAGCAACTGATGATAGACTAAAGTCTTTGTAAATATGAACATGTTTATGGTAACTCAAATAAGAGAGTGGCACATCTTGCAACCCCTACGAGCTTTGTAGTCAGAATAAAAAGTACCAAGGGGGTACTGTGAGGTGGGAACTCTCGCGAGATATAAACTACTGAAAAAATAAAACTCAAAAATTATAAATAAGCAAAATTATTCGGTAATTTAGATATGTATTAGAAGTGTTTCAGATGACCCTGGCTTTTTCTTTCCTGATAATCTATTTGTTGTACAGTAATTCATTTATTTTTGTAAACTTTTATACCGTCAAATACATTTACACCAAATTTTTGTCATGAAGAAACAGAACTTTAATCAATTAAAGATATTTTAAAAATAATTCCTCCTGTCCAGCAGGTGGCGGTAAGCAGCTTCCGGCTGTTTTTTCCGCCATTAACAGCAGGAGAGTAAGAGGACCCGGATGTTCTCAATGGAAACACATGTCTGTTTTTTTCTGTTTCGTTTTTTTTTTTTTTTTTTTTTAGAGCCACTGTGGTAGTGTTGTCAGAATGGAATTAAATATCAAGAAAACGAGTTCACAGGCTTTGCTGTCATGCGGAAACGGAAAAGGTTTGAATATTATTTGTTATCAGTTGAGGTGTTTTAATGAGAAAAGCCAGTGATTAGCAAAGACACACCAGAATGTTAGCCAGTAGCTAGTTAGCTAACCAAAGCTCCTCCAGGATCTGACTTCATATTTGCTTGCCAGCTCTAGAGATGAGTTTGACAACCAAAATACTCTCAAAAATCGAAGAATTTATAGCGAATATTTGCTCAGAAGCGGATATAAGAGCATTTCTTCCATGAAAAAAGACGCTCCTTAAACGAAACGGAATTCGCTTGATACTCTTTGCGTTTTTAAGTTCTCTTAAGTATCACAATAATCCAGCGAAAGATGTGTGCACACCAATGAGTTCATAATGTACATGAACTGCTAATAGAGGTTTCGGCGCACTTTTAATGGTGCCTAGTTGCCAAAATGTAAACAAACATGGGCTAAAAACAAGCCCATAGCTAGCTTGACTCTACGGTATCTCTTCCTGTTTACATCACACCAAAAATGATTGTCCCCCAGATTAAAGTAACACACAGTATATATTTTTTTTAAAACAGTGATGGATTTCAATAATGTTTTAGGATGAAATATTGGTGATATTGGTATGGCTCTTAATATATTATACATGTATATTACATTTTTCCTGGCATTTTTCTGTTAAGTTATTGTATATTACAGTGTTTAGCGTATTTATTATTCCACCTCAGCTGCCATAAGTTAACAGTATTGCAGATAGATTTTTTATGTCATTGTGAGCATGTTTTTTGTGCTGCAGCTCTCAGTGAGAAGCTTCTGATCAAGCCAAAGGCTGGCAGGTCGCTGCAGACAGAGAGAGTCCCAAGAAGCAGCGGTGAGGCCAAACAGTGTCCACTTCTTCTATTCTTATGTAGAAATATGTGCTGTGATGATATACTGTTTTATTCTAGATTCAAATGATGCTGGAGTCTCTGCTGCTCTGATATGTTTGTTAAGAACTGTGTGTTTTTTATTTTGGCGGTGTATCAGTGTTGGAGCGGCTGCAGAGCTTCCTGCCTCAGATGGCCGAGGCCAACGAGAAGCTGAAGCAGCAGATGGCCGAAGCTCCGGCCGGACGCTTCGACATCGAGAGCGTGGAGGAGGCGGATCGAGTCGTAGAGATGGTGAGCGAACAGGAAATGTCTGGACTAACGCTGTTTGTGCGTCATGTGATACCTTCACTCTGGTCTTCAGGACGTGGCGCTGGTGCAGCTCAGCGGGTCCGAAGATGAGGAAGAGGAAGAGGAAGAAGCTTCGGACTCTGAGGAGGAATCAGACTGTGGTGAGGAGAGAGAGATCACAGAGCAGAAGCTCGTTCTACCTGGGGACAGAAAGAAGAACAAAGCCAACATCCAGGTTCTCCATCAGCAGGACGAGTAGGAGAGCAAAGATGGCCGCGCAGACTTTTGGGTTTCTTGACCCTCTGAGGCATCGAAGCAACCTGCTGCCTCCAGCCTGGACAATTTTAACCTCCACAGGAACAGGACGCAGCTGAGTGGACGGACGTCCCTGAAGAACAACTGTAAATATTATTTTGTACATTTGGAGCTGTGATCATCTTAGGAAGTATAATGACAATAAAGACTATTCTGTTCTATTCTGTTCTTACAGATCTTTGTTGTGATGCTTTGAGGCGTTTTATGGCCACAGAAGTTTTTGTTTCGTACTTTACAATAAAGCTTTTGTTCACAGTTAAGATTAAAGTGTTTGTTGTCCTGTGAACAGTCAGGAAAAATGAAATACTTCCTTTAGTGTCCACAAAGAACACAGAGCGATCATTCAAAGTGTCAAACAGATAAACAGAGGCAGCAATGGGAAAATCCAGTACATACAGTATCAATCCCTCTACCTTTAATAGTCATTATTAATTAGCGTGTCGTCAAACTCATATCTGAACACTAAAACAAAAGACATAAAACTTTGAACTCCTCGTGTAGAAACGTCGACAAATCTGCTTAGAAATCAACAAAGTTTTTTTTTAAGTTTTCTTCAGCGTCACATTTGAATCCATCCTTTGAATTTTCAGAAAGCTTCCTGAATATTTTTTTTGCATTTTTAAATTTAAAGTTTTGACCCGTTAAAAAACATAAAGTCAAAATAAAAGCATGAGGTTAAAAAATGAATAACACATAATGCTTTGACTTTAATCTTAATTAATGGCCATAGTATACGTGTGTGTGTGTGTGTGTGTGTGTATATGTTAGGACCGTCCAAATTAGCACATTAATGCGTTAATTTGCTCAACAGTAACGCCACTTGGACAAACCTCCTGAAATGTGTTGCCAGAGACGTGCTGTCAGGTCACGAAGCAGAACTCCATTCAAAAAATCAAGGAAACAAACAACACAGTCAGAAGTAACGAACAAACATGCTGATAAAATTAGATTATCCATCTTTTCTGAATCTGTCCAAGCTTCTCCTGGAATTCAGCAAACAAATAATCCACCACTGAGCATCGCGCAGCGAGACACAACCAAACCTACAGAGCCTCACCACTGAAAGTAGGTCAGTGGGTTTCATCTTCTGGTGCTTTCTGCAGGTTCCTGCACTAGTTTTACTATAAAGGTCACCATGTAAGTTTTAATCTGATCTGATAAAATCAGAAGGAAAGATGCTCAATTTCATGAGATATTAGAGGTAATATGAAACGTCTTTTATTTTCTATAAAATAAGAATAAGCTGAATTCATAAAGCTTTTGTTTAAATGTCACGTTTTAATTCTTTTTAATGCTTTTTTATTAAGTGCAGTAAAATAATTTCCTCAGATACACAATGTGGGCAACATGGAGCAGAAAATACTAAATAATAAATGCAGTTTTAATATAAATAAAAATAATATTTCTTTTAAGAGGTTCTGATTGATAATAAAATATTATTATTAATATCTATATTTATTTACCTTCAGCTACTTTGCAGATTTTCAGATTATTTATAATGCATTATTCTAGATTAAATTCAGTCGTCTATTAACTTCAATTCAAATGATCTTTATCAGCTGCAACAATAAAAAAGTAAAAGCTCTTAATAGGTGTTGCTCAGAGAAGTGAAACCTTTTTTTATCTTAAAGGGCACCGCTGGCAGAACATGAGTCACTTAGTAAAAACACCCACAAAAAGCTGCAGCAAGGACGACGTGACGTCAAAAGAAAAGCAAATACTGTGATAAAAGACGAGAGGATTCACTGAATGATGAAGACGATTTTAAGGGCAGGAAGTAAAATACATCAAATTAAAGTGTTTTCATCTTAAACTGACTCAGTGAAAAAATCAAGTTTCCCACTGAAGCAGCAACATCAAACTTCTTTTATTATTTCTATCAGAGATCTTTTTCTATTATTTTAAGTAGATTAACATTGCATTGTGTGTGTGTGTATATATATATATATATATATATATTATATATATGTATGTATATATATATATATACATATATATATGTATGTATATATATATATATACATATATATATATATATATATATATATATATACATACATATATATATATATATATATATATATATATATATATATATATATATATATATATATGGTGCATAAAGAACCATAAAATAAATACAATAAAAACATTATAAAAACATTAAAACAAAATAATTTAGGAGGGTAGGATTGTGCAAAATAAAACAAAAACTAAAATAAAGAAAATGAGTAAAATAAAGGTTAATTGACTGTTTTTGGAAACGTCTTTGTCTCTCCATTGATCGTAATTGTTAAAATATTAATAAAACCTGTTTCATTGAACGGGCTGCCTGGTTTCATGTTTCTATTGTTGCTCTATTATTATTATTATATATTACTGAACTATATTGTTACTTTTGCAGGTTTTATGTTGTCTTTGGTGTTTTATTTTGTCTTTTTTTGTTGTTTTTGTCATATAATTATAATAATTTTTAGTTCCTTTAACTTCACAAACAACAGAGAGAAATGAGTCAGCGTTCATATTCAAAACCAAACTTTATTCATTTTTCAAGTAAACCTGGTGACAAACACTGAGTGAGACACTGAAATACTTTTAACTCCTTCACAACAGTCAGCCATAACATGGCAACATGATCAACACCAGAGTCCTCTGGGCTCCAGTATTAAAAGTGTCTGATCAATAAATAGATCAATAACTAATCCGTCGTAGTCGAGTCAAAATAAATATGGTAGAAAAAGATGTTAAATATACTGACAATAAATAAATGTAGAAAAGCCGTTGGTATAAAAGGGGATAAATATGATAAATAGAGTAGAAACGGGCTTCACTTTGCGCTGGTTTTGGAGTTTTGAGGCTGGACGCAGAAGTCGTGCAGGTAAGTGAACAGGATGTCGATCTCTCCCACTGCTTTGTTCAAACCTTGCTCGTCCCCCATCTGAAACAAACAGACTCGCATTAGAAACAATAGAAACTCGAAATGTTAGAAAATAGAGGACAAAGTGTCCATTAAAAGCAGCATCTTTAATTTCTTTTTGTTGTGTTAATGTTCAGTTTAATGTCGCCTTTGAGAAGCATTTAATGAGCTGAAACAATAAATCAATTGTAAATATATCTGCATGAATGTGCTTTATGAGCATCGCTGGTTTAAAAATACATGGAACACACTGAAGTGAAAATGTTAACATAAAAATGATCTAAATGACTGATTATTGAAATGAAACATATGGAGATCTGGTGATCTACTAAAAGACTAATAAAGAAATTTCCTTTAATTATCTCATATTCAAACCTAACCTTAAGGCTGTAGATATGAAATACAGTTTAATTAAGAGACATTATTTATTTTTATTACTTTATCATTATTAATTTACCTAAAACAAAGGCGATCAGCTCTGTGCTTCTGCACCAAACTCCATTCAAAAAAAGTGACGTTTATCTTGACTTCAGAGTAAAACGCAGTAACGATGCAGCAGAAAAGCCTCCAGTCTGAATGACGTCAAAGTGTTTTCACTCAGGTGTAAAATCTCACCTTGGCAAGCTTCGTGCGAAACTGCACGGCGTGGTGATGGTCGTGGTAGTGAGTGACGTTCTGCAGAGACAGAGAGGTGAAGTGAAGGTCAGCAGCTGTTATCTTTCATCTGTTATCACTGAGAGCAACTACACAGATTAACCACACCGCAAAACAACATTTTTTTAGCATTTCTTCATGCTAACTTAAGCTAAGCTAAGCTAAGTGTCTCCTTCCTGAAGCTTCATAAGCCCATAAAAGCAAATTAGCTGACATCTTAACTCTGGCTAGCTAACTCAGACTAGCTCTTTTCCCCCTGCTTCCAGTCGTTATGCTAAGCTACGCTAACTAGCTTTACTCACACAGCCTTGAGTCTTCAGGTCCTCACTGACGCGGGTGAGGTCGGTCCTCAGCCGCTGCATGCTGGGATGAACGTGGTCACGCTGGCGCAGGATGTTGTTCAGGTAGAAATCCAGGATGTTGGCGTGGAGGCAGCAGATCTTCAGGTGGTCCTGGAAGAGGTCAGAGGTCGAGCGTTACTTTAGCGTTCTGCTGACGTTGTTTTTCATGACCGTTCTTTGAGTGGTTCTCACCTGGTCGGGGTCGACTCTGGGCATCAGCCTGACACTGGAGTCGTCCTCCGTCTGCTCACCCTGAGCCTGAAGCAGCAGCAAAACTGATGATTAGCATCACATGCTAAATGTAGTTAGCTCTACGCCTTAAATGAAGTTCCTCTCCTGTCCTACCAGGAACTTTGTCAAAACAACAGCAGCAAGGTAAAATTAAATTTAAAAAAAAATATATAAAATATTATAATATAGTATAATAAAACATAACATATAAAATAATAGATTAAAATAAAAGTGTTTTCTCTATCCTTGTAATTCAATAATAAACTAAAATATTATGATAGATAAAATATTGATGTAAATGATGATTTTAACGTAAGTAAACTTTACATGTGAAGGAGTACTTCACTGCTTTTAATTAAAAATACTTAATCTTGTATGAATGAGTAAAGAGGAGAATAACATAATTATAACAGGATATATATGTGTGTATATATATATATATATATATATATATATATATATATATATACGTATATATATATATATACACGTATATATATATATATATATATATATATATATATATATATATATAGACGTATATATATATATATTTTTTTAAAGGGACACTCACGTAAAGCGACACGTTCCGGACGGCCTGTTGCGTCTCTGGATTCCTCAGCGGCTGGCTGAGCGAGCGGTCGACGGGAAGCGCCGCCGTCTTCTCGGCACCGCCAATCAGAAGCAGGGCCAGGAGGACGAGAGCGCCGGCAGCGACCGGACGGAGGAAGGAGGCGAGCTTCATGGTTTCAGGTGATTCACAGGATTGTCTTAATCTGGTTTGAAGTTTCCAACTGCAAGACAGAAAGGATCATAAATTATCGTAGAAAAGTTTGCCTTTAATGAAATGATAGAGCATTAAATGAGGCTGTGTGTTCGTCCTCACCGGAGGAGGATGCTGCTGTGAAGTCGTCTTTGTGTCTCCTCTCTTTATACAGATCAGTCCTCCGCCCACTGCTGCAGAAATATAGGACAGGTAACCATCTGAAAAAACCCCAACCCAGGTCAGTGCTGAGGTGGTGCAATCTGTGTTTACTGTCATCCACACAGTGGGAAAATGAGCTGTCAGTCAACTCTAATTAATGTTTGTCACTGATGCTGTTTGTTTGCTCTCCCTGCTGGACCAGAAGCTGGAAGTTTATTTGAAAACTCAGATCCTCTGCAGTGACCTCATGTGAATTATGCAACACCAATCACCTCAAACACATCAAAGTGTTGTGCAAATATTATTTTTGGAGTCACATAAAATGACGTAGAGAGGAGGAATGATGTCCAGGAGGAAGCAAGTCTGTGACAACAAATAAATCAAATATAATTTGTGTTTTTTTCAGCTGTGACATTTGTTTTATTTATGTCAAAATTAATAAAATGGTGCTGACTGGCTGCACATTTATGTGAAATAATGATGGATTTTTGCTCATCAAAGCTGAATGGTTTTTTTTAATCCAGTAACGAGTCTTAAATTTCAGTGCCGTTAATGACCACTAGAGGATACTGCTTGCAAAAAGAGTCCGATTGGACTGAAGTTAATGGGAAAAAAACTTCCAAAGTTTTTCTTTGGTTCACACCAAAATATAAACAGATAACAATAAATAAATGAACTGATAATTCACGACAAGTTGTGCATATATTAACTGTTTGAGTGCCATCAATGTAATAATATGTCAAAGTGGTTTTTCAGCAGCGGGTCACAGATCGCTCTCTCCCACAGCCTGTGAGTAATTTTGGGGCTTCTGGGAGATGTAGTCAGAGCATAAAGAGATGGTATATACCACAGAGATCAAAACAGGAAGTGGAGACAATCGAGATTAGAGAGCAAAACAAACAGAATGTGGACAAAAAGTGGTGATTTTGGTGAAAGTGTCCTCTACTCTACCTCTGATAAAACAAGAATGGAACAAAGTAAAAACAAACATTTTTTTCATGATGAAATAGAGAGTCTCTTCTTTCATTTGAGCTATTCAGTGTTTTCAGAGTCACAGTACAAAATATTCTGTGGGTCTAGAAATATGACTCAAAATGAACAAAAAACAGCTGGCACTCAATGAGTTAAAACAAGTAAATAATAAAGTTCGGTATCTTTAGATGTAGCTAAAAATACCTGACCTTAGTGAAGTGAATGGAAAAACATCCCTTTCATCTTTCCAGAAATCCCAAATAATTTTTTTTTACACAGCTATTTCAGAAATATTTGGTGTTTAGTAGGTAAAATGGTCTTACCTTGTACGTCTGTTCACCCTGAACAAAAATGGCGGCTCCTTTATTGAAAGAAGAGTAAAGAACGATGGTGAAGAATTTTCTCGATGAAAAAGATGTTTTTGCCACCGACTCTCCGGAGTTTGACTGACACATGGTTCGTCCAATCACCTGCAGAGTATTTTTTCCAATCCAATCTAATGATATCTGCTTGCAAGAATTTCCTTTTTCGCATCCAGTCAACACAAAACAACATCAGTACATGTACGTCCCATATTCTGTCTTTCAGCTGTAGTTTTCATCTCCACCACCTTCTACGGGAAATATTCATCTCTTTCTTTTTTTGCAGCCTCACCTCTGAAAACTATGCAATGAGAGCCGTGGGAGTGAACCAGGACAGTAAAACAATGAGCTGAAACTCACTTTAAAGCTCCTTAAAACCAAGAGCAAATATCTGAGGAAGACATTATAAGAACCTCATGATTCAACTGTCGCATAATCTGCCGTTAATTTCAAACCGAAACAAGGAAATGCAGGACATTACGTAACAGTAGTGGTCATGGGAATAACAGTGATAATCAGTGCTGAGATATGATGATATTCCCCTGAGGGAAGCTTGGAAATGAAGAATAAAAAGGGGCCCAGGATCGACCCCTGGGGGCCTCCACCACAGATCAGTTCACTAAAACTGGCCTCCTGCTCCCGTGAGGCTGTAATGGAAACAGCTATTGTGCTTTCTGACTGGTGCCAACAACGTCACGCCGGGTTTCCCCTCGCTTTCTTTAGTCCACCAGCTTTTTGAACATCAGCACTTTCCTGTCATGCATTTAACTTCCTGGTAGCTTATTTTTCCGGGTGTGAGGTGAAGGATCGAGTTGCAGACTCCTTTTTCTTCTTCATTTATTGTGCAGCCCTCAGAGACTGATAGTAGCTGAGGTCCTTTAGCTTTCACCAGGTGACACTTCAGACCTTTTTAATGGACAAAAAACGCTGAACGCCTCCTCGCTCAATGTGATCTTACTTCAAATTGCTGATTTTCGCTAGTTTCCAGTCTCTGGAAACCTTGGTGACCTCTCTCGCACCAGATCTTTGTTCCATAAACTCGTCAAATCAGGAGTTACATCACCTGTGTGTCACCAGGAGAGACATTAGTCATGACCTGTTGCAACATCTGGAGGAAGAAGCTGTGAAGTGGAATAATAAAGAGACGGAAATCACAGGAGAGCTGAGCAGCCGCCGGAAGTCTGGAGATAAATCCAGAAACGATTTTAAGATTTAAGGTTCTGAGCTCAGACAGTCATTTATAACGTCTGACTGCATCCATCAATAAGTCATTTTGATGTGTTTGTATTGCAGGTTGTTGCAAAGCTGTCACTTTATTTTGAAACTACTTTTCAAAAGTGGAACAAAAAAAAAATCATATTTACTGTAAACTGGTGCTTTGTAGTCCAGCATTAATAAAGTTTATTAATCTTTTGTTACAGAGGAAGTGCATCCCTTTATATTTATGATGATACTGCAGCATATTTTTTATTATTTGCAATAGTTGAGACCATGAGAAGGTTCATGTGTGACATCTTTTAAATAAAAAAAAAAAAATCTCAGAGACATCTCTTAATGTTATCTATGGGTTTGATTTTTTTAGATATGTTTTATTTTACTTATTTTATTGGATTTGAGGCTTTTTCTTCATTTTCATTTCCCTGTATTATTCTTAACTTAACTAAATTAACATACTTTTAGTGCAGTTTTTCCAGCCGTGCTCCTGATTTATTCAAAATATTTTCCTTTTTTTCTCCAGACTCTGAAAAGCTGAAACTCTCCATCAGCTTTACGTTATTTGTTCTGCTCTTTACGTCGTCAGAGGGGGAATTCACCTGCTTATTATTATGGTGTGGAAGTTTAAATAGAGCTGGTGGTTGCTAGGTAACAGTGCGCCCTGCGTGATGACCACGTTTGTTCTTCTGCTCCAACGTGATGACGGTTTATTTTAAAGAAAATAAATAAAAGACCTACAGAGGAACTACAGGACGGTTAGTCCAGGACTATTAGGAGGTATTTTACTGAAGTATTTACTTTTTATACTATCTCAGAGGGAAATATTGTATTTCTTGCAGCACTGCTTTAACTTGTTGAGTCTGATTAATGAAATTAAATTTTGATCAACAAATAAACAATGTTCCATTATATCACTAAGATTTTACTGATCTCCACGTTGTTTTTCTTTCTTTTTTAAACACATTTGTCCTGAAATCCACGATGGAAAATATCAGTACGTTTTTAAATCACATCTTATATTTTATTATTATTATTAATATTAACCACAGTCAGTTTTTTTTAGAACAAATATCAATAATAATATTGTTTTTCTTGTCTTTCATGTGAATATGATATAATATTAAAATAATTAAATATAATATAATGTAATAAAATCACACTATTATCAATAGTGACAGTCTGCAAAAAACACTAACATTGTGTTTATGAAATGTCTTCCATACTATCTGCATATTTTTTACATGTGCATATCTTTGATTTTCAAATAACTGATAACAAATAATTGTGTGTCTGTTTTATTCCTAAAATATAATGAAAAATAATGTATTAAAATAAAAAAACAGTAGTCCCATCTATCAAAGACTGAATATATTATGATGAGAAAGACTAACTTTTCAAATTAAAAACATCAGATTTTTTAGATCTCCACATTTTCTGACAGCGATCATAAAAGTGGAGTGGCTGGAAATGTTCAAAGCGTTAAAAGAGGAGGAAAGTACGGGGAAATTTCCCTCCAAAGAGTTCAAGGTTCAACTCGAGCTTCTTCCCGACAAACACAAGCACACTTTTTCTGTCTGTAACCACGTAAAATCAACATAATGCCTAAATAAACATAATAACTAAACGTATGAAAGCGTCTACTAGTGTGCAGAGCAGCACCTCGGACTCTATAAAACTGATTATGGATCAGTGATTGGTGGATGACAGACTTAGCCGTGGTCGGATCCAGAGGTCAGAGGTCATCTCTTCCCCCAGAAGTTCTCCCGTCTCTTCTGAGCGCGCTCCAGCACGGCGGACGCCATGGAGCAGGAAGCCGCCGAGCGCCATGACATCACCGATAGCCGGTCGTCTAGGCAACAGGAGAACGTTTTTATTTTTTAAATAAAAAGAGAATAAAGGTATAATAATAATAATGAATTATTGTTTTGTTTTGAACGTTCACCTTGGTCAGAGCCGCAGCCTCCTCCTGAACACTGCAGCTCCCTGAACCTCAAACCCAGCTCACCTGAGGACACAGGTGATTATTGATTATTGATCTGTGACCATGACAACATGCTGGTGTTTAGCATGTTAGCAATTAGCACTAAATACTGCAATGACATTTAACTGTAACGGGATGCCTGTGATGCTAAACGGGGCTCATTATTTGTGGTTTAAATGAAGGTGATGGATGTCTTTAATATTTAGTCACAAACCACCAAACATTTATCTGCAAAATATCAAACGTCTCCATTCAGATGAAACATTAAACTGACTGCCACAAAGGATAAATACATGTAGAAATATAAATATTGCAGTTGTATAAGTATAAATATATAACTTCTAACCTTACAGCTGAGCACACGTGCTCACTTGACTGATCCAAGTATTAAAAAAACGATCAGTGATTAATCAGTAATCGATCCGGTCGCTCACCGTTGTGCTGGAAGTCGGCGTGTCTCAGAGTTCCCTGGATGCAATGCAGCGGAGGAGGGACCAGTGGGGGCGGAGCTACGGGAGAGGGAGCCTTTTGCTTGGTCCTGATTGGCTTAGAGACAGGACAGGAGGGTGGAAGGGGGCTACTCTCTGGCCACGCCTCCTTCTGTTTGGTAGTCATGTCAACCACAGAAACCGCTGATTCGCACCTCTGAATAATACAATATAAAAAAATTATACCATGAGATAACATAAGAATAACATATAAAATAATAAGACATAACAAATATAATAACAAAATACTATCATACGACAGCAAATAAGACATAATATAATATTATATAACATAACGTAAGTTATATATAAATAAAATAATGAAATAAAACAACATAATATTATACAACAAAATAATACAATGTGATATAATAAAAATAATATAACAATCCATAATATATAATTTAATTTAATTTAATATAATATATAAGCGTGCTTGGTTACAGTATTACCTGTTTGTATGGAGAGGATTCATCACTGCTCCTCACTTTGCCTACCAGTATGGCTCCTCCTGGAGGACAATCAGAGGTCAAAGGTACACACTATGGTCTGAGCTGTGTGTATGTGTGTGTGTGTGTGTGTGTGTGTGTGCGTACCTGTGGCAGGTGTGGTGAGGTCATGGTGAGTCCTCTGAACTGGTTGAATCTTCATCCTCGGCGTGGGTAACCTTCCCTCCTCCCTCCACACAGAAACACAAAAACACAGAAAGAGAATCAAACCACAGCCCGTTCCTCTGAATGAGTCAAAGTTTCACTTGATCGGAACTGAAAAAAACATCAAATAAAAGATGTTTTTTCTTTGTGCGAAGCCAGTTCCTGTTCCAGGTAACGTCACTGGGTCTGGGGGATGCTCTGCTGCTGAGGAACTGAAGGAACATCTTCTACTGACTACTGAAGCACGAAATAAAACTAAATACAAATAAAATGTGAGTCTGCAGGTTAATTATTATGGTATAATCCCCTCTCACACTATCCTTTTAATAGGCATTTTACTTCCTATTTTAGATGATTTGATCTCATCAGCAGTTTTTAATATAATTGACTAAAACAGGGAAGTAACATCTTTATTTTAAACATAAAAAGTGAACTTCATTAACTACTTTATTTCCTCACATTTTCTTTGGATTCACCATGAAATTAACACACAACCTATTTTAGACCGTTACATGTGGCTACGGCCAGCAGGCTCTTAGCTTAGCTTAGCTTAGCATAAAAACTGGAAACGGGGAACCTGCTAGCCGGGCCTGATTAAGACATTTCCACTGTCATTCATGACTCCTGCATACTTGCACATTATGTACATTGTTTTCAGTGGATGTATTATAGTATTTAGTATGTATATTGTTTTTTGAATAATTATGTCTCCTCTGTAGCTCTGCTGCTCTTATTTTGGTATTTTTATCATCTGCTGGTTCCTGAATTTCCCTCTGGATTAATAAAGTACCTATCTGCCTATTTATTATTTTTTAACAGCTCACATGACATACTCGTCTGTATTTCCGTCCTCCTCTTCTTCCTCCCAGGCCGTTCGTCTCTCAGCTGGACTTTGTGCTTTTATTTGTGCGTTTTTATTTCCTGAGCTTGTGACTGAAGACCTCTTACTGGAGCTACTGGAGAGGAAACACAAAGACGACACTTAGAGATCAGATCAGAGGAGCTCTTACATCTGTCTCTGTCTCACCTGGCCAGGTCCAGGGCCTCCACAGGTGAGGCGCTGTGGCTGTCTGGGTCGTGACAGAGGTCAAAGGTCAGGCGGGGGGTGGGGGGGTCGGTTGCAGACTCCGTGGTGTCCGTCGGCTCCCAGAGAGCGTTGTGTTCGGACAGCAGCTGGTTCAGGTGATCTCTGGAGAAGTTAGCGCCCCAGGCTCGACGGCGGTACGACAAGGCCTTCTGCCTGAGCTCCTCAGCCTGGATGGAAAAAAACACAGCCTCTGCTCTTATAAATGAGCCTCTTTTATTCAACAAACAGAGTTTATCTAATGTATGAAAGCTGCAGCATCACCTCCAGCATCATTTCATTCACCAAACCTCAGCCAGAACACTGGACTTCTCTGAGAAGTCAGAAATGAATCCAGAATTTAAAAAAAAACAACCAGTAAAACACATTTTTCTGTTCAGTAATGACAGGAAATAACTGAAGAATTTAACATCTACATTCAAGAAAACAATAAGAATGTGCTTTGACATTTTTTTCTATTTCTATTTAAAAATAACAACAATAATCATATTTTATCATTAAAGAGCTCACACATACTGGTGGATTAACCATTCCAGAAACATTAAAAATATTCTAGTAATCAGTAATACTGTTACTTTAGTGAACACCTGGCACTGGGTGGAGGAAACCTACACTTATTAAACTCTGTATATAACACATTATATGTCATAAGAGTAACTGCAGGAATTAAACTCACAATCTAACTGTTTGAGCAGGAAGGGACACGTGCAGTTTGGAATAATTATCTTGAATTAACGTCCCTACAAATATTTAGAAATCATAGTCTGTTGGCTTACAGAAGTGTTTTTTTCCCTGCAGGGATTGTTTGATGTTTTCAGCTGTAAACTGCAGGTCAGCTGAGAAGCTGAAGATAACCTCAGTTAAACACCAACGACTCATCGATTAGCTGAATTTAAGTCCAGTGCTTGTGAAATGTGAATATTCCCTGGTTTCTTTCCTGTGTGATGTTGAGCTCAGTGAAAGTGAGAAAGTTTCAGAAGTAGGACGACGGAGGGTGAAGATGAGTTGTGCCCATGAGCGACTCATCTGAAACACACAGAGGAAGTGCTGAGGCTCCAGGGGGAGTTTTTACCAGTGATGTGCAGCTCTGTGCCATCAGGTCAGCATCAAAACCAGAGCAGTGATGCTTCAGTGGATTCTGGTAAACCTGACAGTAACCTGACCCCGACCCCAGTCACGACCCCGGCCTCCTTTTCACAGCTAACCTCAGCTCAAACCTAAACCTCAAATTCATGACGAACCGTAAGCCTGACGCTGCACATCACCGCCAGGCTCTGACGTCAGCCGACGTGAAACTCTTTCCAGGCCAGACTCACCGCAGAGACGGTGGAAAGTCCGCCCACAGATTTGCTCGCTTCACCCATAGAGGAGAGAGCGTTAGCTTATTTTAGCCTGTCGCACAGTGCTGCTGCAGCTCCACAAGGTGCTCTTCATTCACACACTAATCCCAAAAATGACACCTGGTTTCATTAGACTGTAACATCTTTGACCACAAAGACACCAAAATAAACACTGCTGCTTCAACTCATGTTTCACTGGAATAATATAATTAAACACTTTTAAATCACAATACCACCTTAAATGAGGGTGGACTGCATAAACAACAAATATGATCATCACATCTTATCTTTATAAACTGAACATTTCATATCAAACATGTTAACTACATTTATGTTTATATATGCAGCCACATGTTGAGGCTGCACTCAGAGTTTGCAGAATAATCTGATTTCATCTTCTGACCTTCGTTAGTATTGTGTGACCCCTCTGGGTGTCCTAACCCTCAGGTTGGGAACCACTGGTCTAAAATAGCTTTATGATAACAAACTAACTGGGGAAGGGGTGCTGTTGTGATGAAACAGGAACCAACAAACAAAAGATATTATAGGAATGGTATTAATTATGAATCCCTTCCTGTTAAACTGAGGACCCACAGGTGTGTTAAAGCGTCACACCTGCAGCCACTCATTACTGATATATTTACACATTTTGCTCTTTGAAAAAAAAAAGTAATAAAATCTCCTATTTATCCAAAAACCTGCCTCACATGTGTAACAAGCATAGATGATATTAATATTCATTATTCAAGCAGAGCCACAAAGACGTTTCACCTGGATGACTGAGAGGAGACATTATTCAGGTAAAAGATCTCATTTCACTTCATTTTCATATGTGAAAAATATTTCCACCAGTACTGAGTACAAGAACGCTTTAGGATACAATTATTAGATTTTATTTTACTCCATTTTATTTTGCCTCATTTTTTATTTGATTTTATTCTCTTTTATTTTTGCCTTATTGCTTATCTTATTATGCTTTTTTTATTTTGGCATGTTGCTCTTAAATTGTTGTTCTTATAACTCTTTTTCTTGTTCTGTCACTGTATATTTGCTGCTGTGACACGGCAGAATTAATAACGGTTCATACAGTCTTATCTTAGTTTGGTTCTAAACCACACACACACACACACACACACCAGGCAGCTTTCATCAATAAACCATAAAAACAGGCTGAAACAGCGTTAGATGATGCTGTCAGATAAAGGAAGCCTCCAGAAGCACAAACAGGAAGTGATAACATAAATATGATGTCATATTGTCACATCAGCTGCATGTTTTTCTTCACTTCTCAGAACTGATTTATGAATTGATGCTTTTGGCAGCCGGCAACCACGAACTATATGTCCTGTCTGAGAGAGACTCGTGTGAATATCAGCGCGACAAGAGTGTGCATTACAATAAATACAATAATTGTTATTATTATTACATGATGTATGTGTATATTTATATAACAATAATAATTTAAACAGCATAGCCACTTTTTTAAACAGCACAGCCACTTTTTCACCTGCTACATCTGTCATTATGCCTATGTATATGGATGTGTGTGTATATATATATAGATGTGCACATACATTGTGTGTGTGTATATATGTATGTATATGATATATATAGGTTTAAGCACTGATGGATGTATGCATATATTATCCTGTACTGTGTACAGTTTAATTTCTTATCCTGCACTGTTATACAGTTAAATTTAAATTTCTTACTTTTTTATAATTTTTTCTTAATATTTTATATTGTGTGTGCGTGTGTTGGTTGTCTTTGCAGTCTGTTCTGTCTTGCTGCTGTAAACTGAAAATGTCTCCATTGTGAGACAAATTTTATTATCTTATCTTAATAATAATAATAATAATAATAATAATGTTACTGAACCTCAGCCCAGATTTTTTTTTCTGCTACTCAAATAATTAACATCACATTTCTGGATAACTCTCACAGCCACATTTCACTGTATTGTCTTTATTTCACCTCATGCTCATAGTTTTTTTTTATATTTTCTTTTTTATTTGTATTTCTCATTTTTTATTGTCTTTTTTTTCTTGTTGTACTTTTTATATCTGCACTATATTTCTATTTCATGCAGCAACATACCAAGTCATTTATCGTGTATGTGCAAACTGGTTTCTGCTTCAGCTTTCTCTCTGAGGTATTAAGGTATTAAATCAGCAAAATAACATTAAATTAAACCATCTCAGTTACCCTCTGGTGGCTTAAAGAAGTGTTTTTTTTTCCCTGCAGGGATTGTTTGATGTTTTTAGTTGTAAACTGCAGGTTTGATGCAGAACAGTCACTTTCCACAGGACTGGTGGGAACCGACCACAGAGTGAGAGTGTGACGAACAGTGAACTGTTTCCCTGAAATGAAGCCCTGGGGTTTCACTGCTGACACTCGTCTTTTCCATCAGCAATTCGAGCTGTGTGCCACTCTGACGACCACATGAATGAAAGTGAGGGCACAGAGCCTCGCTGCTCTTCCTCCATCACCATGGACACACTCACATCCACCATGAGGATTAATCCACCGCTGGAGACGCTCCATTACATTTGATCATTTAACTGATGCTCCAGCAGTTTATAAAATCATTAAATCACCTCTACTGACTTAGTGTTTTATCTGGTTTGTTGTGTATTTACACTGATCTATATTAGTTATTAGTCCCATGAACATTCAGTTTTTACTTCCTTACCTTTGTTTGCTCCATATTTTGACTTTTTTTTCTACCTATGTGCTTTTTTTTAATATTATTCTAACGTTACTTTATCCACTTTGTCTTATCTTAGCAACTTTAGAGTGATGGACACATTAGTGCATCAATCAGTATAACAAAATATTATTCTGCTTTAACTTTCAGTACTTTAAGTATACTTTGATGCTAATATTTTTAGGGTATTACTACTTTTACTTAAAGTAGTTAAATAAAACACGTGGTAGTACTTGGGTGAATTAATAATATTACTACTTTTACATAAGTAAAAGCTCTGAGTACATGTTTTAAGGTGTCTTATTGGCACTAGGCTAGCAGCTTCCCCCTGCTTGCAGCCATTATGCTAAGCTAAGCTAAAAATCATGACACAGCTCAATGAGAGTGAACGCTGACCTGCCGGGCGGCGCCGTCCGGGGCTCCGCCTCCCTCCAGGATGCTGTGGAGGGGAGAAGAAAAGCTGGTCTGATACTCTGTCAACATCCTGTCAGACAGACAATAGCAGGATAAACCACATAAACACAAAGCACACATTTATGTGCACAAATACGACAAACAGAGACACACCTGTGTCCTCTGTGCACCCGAGGAGGAGGCGTGGCCTCATCTTTATGGACTTCCTGTACGGAGCGGGGCTTTGTCTTAGACTCCTCCTTCCTCTTTTTGTTGGTCTGCACACGAAAACGGGACTTTTACTGTGTAAAGATTAACAACTGCAGGAACAACAGTTTTAGTTACTACGTTAAAAATAGATCAGAACATTTTAAAACTATTTTCCAAACACAATAAGGCCCAAAAAAAAAAAAAAACACGACAGAAGGACGACTAAAGCTGCAACTAACCTTTGACATAAAATGTCATAAACAGCACATGAACTCTTGAGGAATGTCACAGTGTCTTTCCACTACCATTGGCCCAAATGTGAAGAAATTCCCTACCAGCCGTTCCCATGGCAACGCAGGCATACTAACTGTGTGTGTGTGTGTGTGTGTGTGTGTGTGTTTATACCATCTGTGTGTGGAACAGCGCGACCCTCTGATGCTCCAGGTGCTTCCGGATGCGGGGCTCGGCAGGTGGGACCAGACCCTGGAAGCTGCTCCGGTACTCCGTTTCCATGGGAACGGGATGCTTCTTAAAGGGGGGCACAGACCTGCTGCTGGAGTGGAGCAGCTGCAAGGGTTAGGGGTCAAAGGTCAAAATAAATACTCACTTAATGATTGATACAGTGAATAAAACAGAACATTTCACATACATTTTATTACAAATCTCTAGTAAAAGGTATGACTTCTGCTCTCTTAATAAAGCACCTTTACAACTCATCAACAGAATGGGATAGAAGCAGATCTATTAATGACTAAACAACCAGTAAACTCATCAGTCACCAGCTAAAGAGCAGTTTGCCTCCACCTAGAGGACGTACTAGTACTGCTACAGCAGATATGCATTATATTACACAGTTTTCAGGGTCCCAGCGGGTACACAGTTTGAGTATTAGGTGTCTCTTGTGCAGTATGTAGCTGCTATAGAAGTAGTAGTAAGTAGACGGTACAGCAGTACTTGTTGTAGGGTCAACAGAAGTACCTCAGTATTCTATATTATATCTGTCGGTGAGTATTTTATACTTGATATACCTCATGTTGTATTGTCTTATATTGTCCACACATTATGTATTACTGTATTGTATTTTAAATAAATCATATATTATTGTATTTTATATTAATAGACTCTTTATATTAAGTAATACACTTGGTAAACATGGAGTAGTATTTGGGTGTATTAGGTATCTCTCTACCTGTTCTGCAGTCAGTATGGGTGAAGCAGCAGTCGTCGGTTTCTTCCAGCTGAACTGTCTGTGGTACTCTGACCTGTGACCTCCTGACCTTTGACCTCCTGTCCTTAGCCCCGCCCTCCGCCGCAGAGCGTGCTGAACCTGCGATAAATATCGATATGTACCAGAGAGACACTTGAAAACTCAGTACATGGACACAGTTCTGCTCACCTCTGCAGCCAAGGGCTGCTGTCCATCAGGCGCCGCTGTCAAAGGTCTGCTTGGCAGTGATTGGCTGTCTACTCTGGGGGGGCGGGCCTTTGCTGAGGAGACAGAAAAACACCCACCAACTCAGAAACAAGCATCTCCAGATGGACAAAACAGAACGAAGAAACACAATTAATAATGAAAATGACACACAATTAATAATGAAACAATAACGAAAGCAGAGTTGTGTGATGTGTGTTCACCAGGTTTTTCAGCAGCTCCTGGTTCTGCTGATGGTCCAGGGTCTGCAGCAGGTCCTGGTCCTGCTGTAGGTCCAGGGTCTGCAGCAGGTCCTGGTCCTGCTGTAGGTCCAGACTCTGCAGGGGATCCAGGGTCAGCTCGTGCTTCAGGAGGTGTCGGAGGATTTGGCTCCAGGGAGGGCTCCTTCCTGTGGGCTGAGTGACTCCTGGAGGCTGGTAATGAAGGAGGAGGACACTTAAAAAAAAACACCTTGTTAGCTTACATAGGATGCTAGCATGCTAACATTAGTATGAGACAATCACAGCTCCATAATAACTTTGTATTTCTGTTTGTTTTGGGATTGTCCTACCAGCAGCAGGTGCTGCTCTGTTTGTGGTCTGCTGAGGATCTGGAGGACCCAGGAGAGAGCTGCAGGACTGAGCCAGACCACCAGGACCGCCGAGCCGCTTCCGGCGCTGGAGACCCGGTTCTCTGCTGATACCTGAAAGGAAGACACATCAGGGAGACGAGCTGTGATTTTCCACGTTTAGAAGAATAAATAAGCAAATTATTTCTTGTCCTGGATGAATATTTTATATATGAACTCAGACTTAAAGCCTTTATTGATACCTGGTGCCAGCAGGGTCTTACTTCTCAGAACTTAAGGTTATTTTTTTTTCTTTGTTCAGTAAAAATCAACAAAAAAAATGTTAAAAGATAAAAAAAAAAGAGAAAACTAAATCAAAAGAACAAAAATGAAGTTTCACTTCACATTCATCTGTGACTCTTATTTGCTCTTCTGATCTACTTTAACCTGGAAACTGAGAGGACTAGTTGGACCAATCAGAGCTCATATCGGGGTTCTCACCCATCTGGTCGGACCGCAGGCCGGCCAATGGGCTGCAGCGCTGAGGAGACTCACTTCTGGACCGAGGAGCCCGGTAACTCTTCTGGTACTCACTCCGACACTGAAACATACAGACATGGCTCTTTATGAATCCACTGTTCAAACAAAACTATATTTACAAAATACGTTGCCATATAAACTATCGTCTTTCAATGGAATCATCAAAATATTGTGATACATAACAACTCAACTTACTCAGAAAATCTGCTCAGTAAAATCAAAGGTACTTGTACTCTCCCTGAGTATTTGATGCTACTGTCTCCTTCTACTTCACTACATGCCAGTGATAAATATTGTACTTTTTACAACTTTAAGTGTTGAGAAAATCCTCAAACTCTTTGAAGTCGTCACAAAGCTGAAAACAGGCTGTTTTTATGATTTCATAGAAATATGAATTTCTAGCATAAACATAAACACATGGTGATCTGATAGACCATGATGCACTGCTGCAGATTAAACAGTCAACGGGATATAAAGGAGTTAAAATAATAAGATATTCCACAATACAGCAGGAATATTCATCCAGAAGCACCAGCTATACCAGGACTACTACTACTACTACTGCTACTACAACAACTACTAATACAACTAGAACTACCACAACTACTGTCTGAGCACAGCAGTGACTGTAGTCCAGGTCAATGTTTACTCACCTTAATCTGACACTGATTAGCTGGATTAGCAGATACTTCAGATTAAATCTCTTTTATCCTGACTCTGCGGTCTCGTGCACTGTTCTGACCGGTTCACGAGAACCAAAGCTTCCTAATTTAGTGACAACCGGTTCAGGTACACAAGGGTTAGTGAGCTCGGCAGCTTTAGCTAGGTTCGTTAGCATCAGGTTGTTTAGCTAACGGTGCTAACACCTGTTGCTTACCTTGAAGCGGACGGTCATGGCGCTCTCACCGCCGTTAAAATATCGTCACAGCTGCGTCATTGCGCTTCCTCTGTCTTCGTTAAGTTGCTAACTTTAACCAGCTGGTTAACCCAGTATAACTAGTTAACCGGGAGGCTAAGCTAAGCAGCCAAGCAGCTGCTCCTCAGCTTCAACACAGGAACAGGACAAGCTGCCGCCGTTGCCATGGCAGCCCAGCGTCTCGCGTAATCGCGTTAACGAACGACGTCATCTGTGTTGACGTTCTTTTGAATACCAAAAAATAATAAAATAAGTAAAATAATTACCCCCTCGAAACATAAACATAACATCTGCCTTAAAAATCTAAAACAATAATTATTCTTCAACAAATTATAGAAAAATAAAATAATGACACTTTAAAAAAACATTACAAGTTAAATCATGATTCCTAAAATACATAATGACCTCTCAAAAAAATATAGGATAATAAAATGATGACCTCTGATGAATGATGAAAAATTTAATTATGAGCCCTAAAAAAATTAATAATGACTCCTAAAAAATTCGATTGATAATTTAAAATAACAAATTTCAATGTATAACAATAATAATGAGGTCTAAAACTAATAATATAATAATAAAGATGGCCCCCCAGAATACTAAAAAAATTGACACCACACAAATGTAACAATATGGTTCCTCAAAAAATGACTCTGTAAAATAATAATAAAAAAATAATCCATCCATTATTATTTCCAATCAAAATTTAGAGCAATTTAGAGCCACACCGACTTCTTTGTTTAGTAGCCTACATACTGTAAATATTAATTATTTTTAATACTAATTCAATTATTTCATTACTGTTGTTTATTGTTTACTTCTTGCTGTAGCTTACTTGCTGTGGCTGGTGAATTTCCCCCAAAGGGGATGAATAAAATCTATTGTATTATATTTTAAAACCTAATAAGAAAAATAATGAATGAACAATAATTTCTTGCTTTGTTTTTTTTTTTTTTTTACTATATCTAATCGAGATGCACCGATCCAATACCGGGATCGATTATCGGCTTGGATATTGACTAATTAGCTGGATCAGATATCTGATGAATGAGGACGATCCAGCATACCGATCCAGTCACTTCAATTCTGTTGTCGGTTACGTCATCACGCAGAGTACTCTCCATGATCAGGCAAACCTGCCAAAACCTCTTTTATAACTGTCTATTATGTCTTTATATATTCACTTTAATCAGGAGAAGCACTGAAACCTCCAAATAATTCAGAACAATAATAAAAAAGTTCTGTTTCTCCATCTAGCTTTAAAAACAGGATGTTACTAATATTACTGTTTATATTTCATATCAAACACCATATGCAGTGTTGTTTTTTGACACAGAGAAATGATGAAGAAATGCATTGTGTAACTCAAAAATAATCCTTTGGATAATGGTGATGTAAATATTGATCAAAATAATGGTGATAATGTTTTTTTCCCCATAATGGAGCAGCCCTAATGCAGAGCACACAGCAGCTAGTGATAAGCAAACACACAGCAACATGCTGTGTGTTTGATATGACATTTGAAAATATCTGTTTGCAGTGCACTTTACATGGAAGTGTTATTGATTTCTTTTTGCTGCTCATGTACACTTTGTTATTTCTTCATAAATAAATTAAGTACATTTATATCTGTGTTCATTTGTTACCTTTTTTTAACAAAGCTAAATGTTTATGTCTAGCCTGATGCCTTCACTCACATGGTAAGGTATACAGTTCATTCATTCATCAGTAGTATCTGATCGGTATCGACCGATACGCTCAGCCCAGGTATCGGGATTGGATCAGAAAAAACTGGATCGGTGCATCGCTAAATATCTAACTGCCAACATTCAAGATAAAAACATTTTGCTTGTCACTAAACAAGTATGAAACCATGGATCAGAATGACTACACAGTGCAGGTTGCTGTTACAAAATTGCACCACTTTTATTCATTTAAGGCGTTTTAGTTTTTACTTTACATTTGGCTTCACCCCCCTTCCCTCCCCTACCGCCTGCTGCTGCTGTGGGTTTCTGGACTAGAAGAAACCAGTTCAGGCCAACTTCTAGTAGCAGCTTGAAACTCCGACGACGATTCGGCGGAATGGAAATGGGAATTTAACCTGATACTTGCACTGGCTGAACTGGTCCCTTGTACATTTCACTGGTCATCATGCCATACAGAGAAAAAAGCAGATTTATTTCAGTAATGTAAAATAATTTCTTCTTTGAATGAATCATTTCAGTTTGCATTCGGCTGCGGTTGCACTCGTCACTTCAGTGCTACTTCTGTTCACTGGAGGAGCTGTTTCACAGGAACAATCAGTGCGCAGAGATGGACGCGTTAGCGTAGCTTAGCACAAAGAATGGAATCACAAACAGCAAAAATCATAATTTTATGATTCTCTGAAAAGAGTCAAAACAACCCAACGATCGCAGCCTCTTTCACAAGCGATATCATCGACTGTCTGAATGCATGAGTCGCATGAAATGACGAATGCCGCCACAGCCTCCGTTACTGTGGAAGCCAGAAAGGTGAGCTTGCAGCGGCGGCCAGGTGTTAATTTGATTGGCTGAGCACAGCTGCTGCTATGAGCGTTTTCAGCTTGGTCTTTAAAGTGTTTCCCTACATCTTTTCAATAGGAAAAGTCACATTAGCATGCTAGCACGTTAGCAAGCCCCAGCTGCAAACTGACCTATGGCCTGGAAGCCTCTGCTCGGCATGCAAACTGTCGCAGCACCTCCTGGAGGTCAGACTGAGTACTGAGAGAAACATCAACATGCTACATGAACGTACTGCAGGAGAACCAGAATACTGACAGCAGTACTACGCAGTACTCCTGATAGTACTACACTGTGCGCAGCAGTACTCACAGAGGTCCAACACACTGACGACCACGCTCACGTTTCAAACAAAGACACATATTCAAAGGCTTTGTGCGGCTTCACGGGCCTCGAGCCGAACCGCCTCCGGTCGGCCTCAACCTCAGACATGCTGCTGGTCAGATTTTCAGTTCAGCTTCTCTTCTTTCACTGATGAAGATACAGGAGAAAACATCCAGGTGTCAGCGCCACTCCAAGCTAACACTTTAGCATGTTAGCTTTGAGCTATTACCAGTTAACATGAAATGTTACACACAGGATAGTTTAAATTCAGTGCTTCCCTCTCAGATGTGTTAATGACATTAATTATCAGGTAAGAATATCGTTAATAACACAGAAACAACACCTGCTCCACAACACTGCCCTGCTCAGTAAATATTATTCAATAACAGCCAAACAAATATCACAGAAACTGGCGTGGTTCATAGTTGTTATGCAGCTTTTTCTCTCTCTCTCTCTCTCTCTTTCTTTCTCTCTCTCTCACACACACACACACACACACACACAGAAGATACTGGACCAGTGTGAGTCTGCTGTCTAAAGGCAACATGTCCGCCCAGCAGCAGGTCTAGAGTTAGCTCACTGTGCTGCTACGCTAGCAAGTTAGCACGCAGTTCGTAGTTAGCATTCTGTGCTAACAATGCCTATGCATTCCACATACGACTGTGACTAGGAGCTAGCATTTGGCTAAAAGCCACCACCATTTACTTGGAATGCTAACACCCCTACAAACAGCGTACTTTGCTCACAATGTTTTTATGTTTCTTAGTAGCTGCTAGGCTAACAAGCTAGCCCCACACTACATAAGCTCTGTCCACATTAACTTCTTTAAAACCGTTGTTAGCATTTTCTCCACCTGTCGGCTAACTAAGCTAACAGTGAGCTGACCTCATGACCTGCTGCGCCTCCCCTCCCCCCCAAAAAAATCAAAAACATTAAATGAGTTTTATATCTTTTCACACAGAATCATAATAATAACCACCGTAATAATAATCACTGTATGGATCCACAGGTTTGACCGGAGCCGCTCACACAGCCGGCGGCTCGGCGCTGCTAGAAAATAAGTAAAAGGAAAAGGAAAAGTAAAAGCAAGAGGCCACTCCCCCTGCACATAATGGCCTAGCAGAGAGCATGATGGGAACTGTAGTATAGAGTCGGCCAGTTGTATGGACAGCCCCCGTTCCTGCAACAGCAGAATCCTCTTCTTCTTCTTCTTAATCATCATCATCATCATCATCATCGCCACTGCAGTCTTTTGATGTTTGGTTTTAATGTTTCCAAGGCAACAGTCTCTGTTAGACTGTGTGGTGAAGGGGATGGGAGGTGTGGTCGTCATGGGAACAGAGGTCAGAGGTGGCGGATGTTGATGATGACATGGTTGGTGTTAAAGGGAGCGTGGCCAGCTGGAAGATGTCCTGTGATTGGTTGGTTGGTTGGTTGTCGGTCAGGTGAGCAGAGAACTGGATAAAGGGAACAACAGTTGTGACTTACGGACAAATACATCACGACTGAATATCTACTATTTAAGACTCACCTGTCATTAGAGAAGTTGACAGTTGGACTTTTTGCGAGTTTTCCCTTGAACTGGACTCTTCCTGTTGATCTGTCGCACGAGGTCGTAGAAGATCTGCACACACAAATATCTACAGTTAAAAAAATGTGGACTATTTTAAATTTACTTCAGTAAATGTCAACAGGCTGAACAGACGGGGAAAGCACACTGTGGACAGATAAGAAGCCTCTGCTTCAGCTAACAGACCTGAGACGACACGACCAGACATGTCATCATTAAAGTCAAAGCACAACACGTTATTTTGCTTTTCGTCTCATGCTCTTATTTTGTGACGCACCCTTATGAGTAGCTTCCCGCTTCCTGTCGTCATGGAGACGAAGACAGCAATACACTTCTGAATGGCTGGTTTTATTTGGAAAATCTCATCAAACCTCTTATTCACCTTGTGTAAAATTAAAATATCATGGAAGTACTTCCAGTCTGAACAAGCAGCTACCAGCTAAGCTAATGCCAGTGCAGCTAACCAGAGGGATGCTAACGGCTAAGTGTCCAATGAGCTGAGGATGAAACTCAATGAAGAAGGTAACTCCAGCTGACTGCACACCAGTCAACATCATGAAGACTCTGATTGGCTGCTTGTCACCTGACATCACTGATCAGACACTCATTGATGACTGAGATGATTGATAGTAGAGTTCTGAACAGTTCTAGTTTCTAACAGTGTCTGGTCACCTCGTTGACGTTGATCTTGCTCTTGGCCGACGTCTCCAGGAAGGCACAGGAGTTCCACTGGCGGGCGAGGCCGACGCCCGAATCTTTGCCGACGACGCGCTCCACCTCCAGGTCGCATTTGTTCCCCACGAGGATCATGGGAACCTGTGATGTCACAAACAGACCAAAGCAGCAAGACTCGATAACGACTAAGTGAAGATTTTCAAAGACACCAGTGGATTTACTTTGATTATATGCTTCACTGTGAGTTGGCCAGCAGGTGTCACCGTTTACACCTCATCAAACCCTCTTAATCATCTGAGACAGAAATAAACTCAGTATAAAGAGATAAATAGAAAAATAAGAAGATACAAAGAGTGTGCGGCACTCCTGTACTCAGTACAGACACACAGCCAATGAAGATTAAATTAAATGTAATGTTCTGCTTGAATAATGACAGTAATACGAATAACTCTGTTCTGTTTGTTTGGTTTCTAATTCAGTTATCAGCACCTCGGTTGTTGTGGAAACGACAATAAATGAGAGTTGGAACATAATCAGTGAACCATTACAAACATTAAAAGGCATTCATCACAACTCTAAGAACTAAAAATACAGCCTCTGGATACAGAACAGAGCTACTATTGATGCTATGTGACATTTCTATAAGACACTATGGCTAAATAATAGGAACATTCTGAGAAGAGTGTTTGTTTATTACATTTTTATGATTTTTATCGTTATTTTCACCTCCTTTGTTTTTGAACATTATAACCATAATATATACATTATTATAATTAGTTGTTAAGGTCTGGGTTGTTTTTTTTCTCTTAAAGAAATAATAAAAAGCGTTGTTGGGTTTTATGGATATGGAAGTCCTGCTGATGAACATACCCACAATGCAGTGCTTGTACTTCTTTTACGACCCATCTGTAGTTTTTTTTTTGGTATGTTTTGAAGCAGAATTCATTTTCAAATTCAAATTAAAGAAACTGTGAATGAAAGATGAGCTAAAGCTAAACAGGAAGTGACATCATGACTCTGTGTGTGTGTGTGTGTGTCGTACGTCGTCAGTGTCCTTCACTCTGAGGATCTGCTCTCGGAGGTCCTGAAGGTCGTTGAAGGTCGACTGAGCTGTGATGGAATAAACCAGAGCGAAGCCCTGACCGTTCTTCATGTACAGGTCTCTCATCGCCGTGAACTGCTCCTGCAGACGGACAGAGACACAGGTGGTCAGAGACAGAGAGACAGAGACAGGTGGACAGAGAGACAGAAAGGTGGACATGTCTTACTGTTCCTGCTGTGTCCAGGATCTCCAACATACACTGCTGTCCATCGACCTCCACTTGCTGCAGACAGACAGGAAGTCAGACAGACAGACACTAAGCGTCTCCAGAAACTTTCTCCAAATGTCAAACTGAAGAGATTGTGACATGATTAGCGGCTAACGTTAGCATTCAGCCTGTCCCATCATCCTCTGGGAAAGTACCAACTGTCTCACGTCACTCAGAGAGAGACAGACAGGCTGAAGCCGTCTCACCTTCCTGTAGGAGTCCTCTATCGTCGGGTCGTACTTCTCCACGAAGATCCCCTGGACGAACTGGACCGTCTGGAGACAGACGGGTGGACAGTGAGACAGACAGACAGATAAAGTAGGCCAGTCCTGTTAATGGAGCTCTGTTCTCCATTGAGAGTCATTAGAATGGAATTAATGTGACACGTCTCCATTATATCATCTGGACTGAAGCAATGCATTGTGGTCAGGATGTGTGTGTGTTGGTGTGTGACATTTGTTCAGCAGTGGATTATTATGAAGTTAGAAACTGTTCAAGGATGAAGGATTGATGTGTTTTAATGTGAAAAACCCAGGAACCATCCAGTGCTGGTTCTCCTGCAGTACAAACAGGAAGTGGCTTTAATGTCTTACCAGAGCTGACTTGCCGACTCCTCCTGATCCTAAAACAACCAGTTTGTATTCACGCATCCTTACTGTGTCTGCTGGGCGAGAGAGAGAGAGAGAGAGAGAGAGAGAGAGAGACAGAGAGAGAGAGACAGAGAGAGAGAGAGAGAGAGAGAGAGAGTGTTGAGCAGCCAATCAGAGAGCAGCGTTACCTCCACACACCTGGAGCTGCAGAACCACACACCTGCCACTCACTGGGAGCTCATAACTACCCAGCATGCTTCTGGGGAAAAGGTCACGTGATCACGCACAGCTGGTGGTGATGTCACAGCTGTGGAATCCTTCCTAGTTACTGTTGCTAAGCACCCTCATAGAGTGTGTGTTTGCATACCAGTCATGCCTCGCTGTGTGTTTGTCATGACGGCAACAAGAAGCAACAAGACACACACACACACACACACAAAATAATAAGGGTCTGCTGGGGTTACCATGGCGATGAGATAAGTGTGTGTGATTAAGCAGGTGGCTTCATGACCAAAACATAAACCAGCAAGCTATTTTCCCAGAATTCCCGCTGCCGAGTACCCAGACAGCACACAAACAGCCGACACTCGATGGCCGCCATCTTGGCTGTGAGGCGCCACAAATGGCGGCAGAGGAAGCTGCAGTGGCGGCGCTTAAATAAAAATGTCGATGTTTCGGCGGAAACGCTCTGTCCGGAAGAAGTAGCCAAATTCTGCAAGCTTCATTTTCACATGGCAGCCATATTTGATTTGAGGCGACGCCACAATGCAGAAATTCACACACTACTAAGTATTCATCTTGAATTCAACACATTTTCCATTTCTGAAATGAATTGTGTATTTCCAGTGCTAACTGAATACATTTACTCAGGTGGTGTACTCCATTACTCCACTAGCTCTCAGGGGGACTGTACTGTTCTACAACACTATAGACTGTAGTGTGGAGGACCAGCTGTCCAGGTGTCAGCGAACGCATCACCGGAGGTGGATTTGGCTGCCTGGAGGTCTGGATGAGGACCGCCTCCCTACGAGTCCAGACGAGTTCAGGGATTGACAGGAAGTCGCAACTTGAAGCTGGTGAGGCTGACGGGGGGGAGTGAGTTATGACACCTGCCTGTGCACACCTGAGTGTCTGGATCAGGACCCGGAACTCCAACTCATCACACATAATGACGACAACAACACATGATCCTCAAAGTGGGTTTTATGGGCAACAGAGACACAGCTGATTATTCAGCTGTCATAGTAGAAAATTAATCTGCAACGATCAAAAAATAAACAGTTAATTACAATAAATTTTCTTGTTCCAGCTTCTCAGATTTGTGGCTTTTTGCTTGTCGTCTACGACAATAAACTGAATATTTTGGGGATGAGAGTGGAGGATGTTTTCAGACATTTTAAACCAGAAGCCTGTGAACTAAAATGGAAAATGACAATCTTTAGATATATATTTTACTACCTTTATAGAAATCTCTTCAACCCTGAGACTGTTTATTTTATATTATTATATTTCAACCTGTCAGATGTCATATGTTTGTCAAAATTAATCAAAAATAAAATTAAATAATTTGGTATTAGACAACTTTCAATATTAAGTTTACTATCACAGATGATAGAAATTATTATAGGAACTATATATTATAACTATTTGAGCATAATTTTGGGAGAAAATAACAGAAACAGATTTCTATCAAATTGCTTCCATTACAGAATATGTCGATATTAATATAGTGTGATTATCGCTTTCTACACTTAAACTACACGCCTAAATCTGTCGTCAGGCTGATACTGATGAAGGAACTTAATATTGATAAAAAATGAATGAAAAATGATATGTGGTGAGATTAGAGTTTTAAAAAAAAGAAAAGAGAAAGAAATAAAAACTCCAGAAGTGACATGATATCCTGAAAAGTGAATAAACACATTTAAGAAGCTGGAACCATATTAAGTTTTTTAAGTTATTGTCTTATAACCACCTGAACTGTTAGCTGACTAGCTGTAAATAACTGATCATTAGCTTGAAGCACATCATTTCAATACCTCCACTTCACAGATGATTATTGGTGCATTTATGGGGTATTTACAGTGGATAGTGACAGTCAGACAGGCTCAATCAATCACCTTTCCTTTCATGTCCACACTATAATGACTTCACAGCTCGCTCAGCTGATGTTTGAGTTTTAAATCCCGAGATTTCTGCTGAAACAACGTGGAGAAAGTGTGCAGTTCTGCCTTTTCCAGCAGCCACTGAATGCAGCATGGAGTCTAATCTACTAAAGTAAAGTTGGTGGAGGAGAAAGATGGACACAAACACACACATCCCTGAGTCAACCACAACTAGGTGGGGTCTGTCAATACTCTGTGTGTGTGTGTGTGTGTGTGTGTGTGTTACTGACAGTACAACAGCAGAGGGATAAAACCTAGCCTTGTCTGTACACTACAGGCAGACAGACAGACAGACATGTTCCTGCAAACTCCTCAATAAGTTACTTCCCCTCTTCTGCTTTTTTTCCCTCCTGCAGAGCAGCGGGAGTTCCGCAGCTCTATGTCCGCCTCAGGACGCCCCATGCCCGGCCAGCTCTGGCGGCAGGCCCCGCTGGAGGAGCAGAGGGACGAACGAACTGCATGCTGGAACGCGGAGATGTGACGACGGACAGACGGACAGCCGCCATGTTGTTCCGTCTGTCCGTCCGCCTGTGTGTACCAGCAACAGTATTGTCATTAACGGAGCTCCTGTCTGTCTGTCTGCCTCTCTGTCTGTCGGTCCGCCGGTCGCTTCCGCAAACCCAGCCCAGCTCAGCCCAGCCCGGCTCGGCTCGGCTCGGCACCGGCCCGTCCCTCCCACCCTGTCACGATGTGTCCCGGTCCGTCCCGGGTTAGGCTACATGTACATGAAGGAGGGAAGAAATGCAAGAAAGGGAGGAAAAGACGAAAAGAGAGAAAGGAAGCGGTACTCACAGTCATCCACCGTCCGCTCCGCTGCTCTCTCTCTCTCTCTCTCCCTCCCACTCTCTGTCTATGTCGCTCTACCAGAGCCGCTCCCTCCTGCCGCCACCGCGCGCTGACGTCAAGTCCGACTCTGTGAACACAGTCGCATCCTGTCGATTCTTTCAAAATAAAAGGCGACGAATTAAAAATAAAACAGCAAATTAGATTACAACAAATATTGGCAAAATATCGTACACATTGAGCCAACTATATGAACCTGTTCTTGTTAAAACGAGTAAATAATATAAAATGTCCTTTCTAAAGACAACAAAAAGCTCAAGATTAAAAAGTAAACAAACCTAAAGATTATTTTATCAAAATATTGAAACCAAGAGAGTGAATTCACACGTGCACAGTACTTAAAAATATAACTACGAGAAATTTACAGTTGCAAATTCAAAATAAAAGCTTATATTGTGATAATTTATTAGTGTAAAACAAAACAAAGAAGAAAAAGAAAAATGATAACATTAGTGGTAACATGACAGGAAAGTGATTTAAATCAGATACTACCAGTAATTCAAAACATATCCATTATCAATTTTCAAAATTAAGGCCTTACGGTGACATTGAGTCAAATCAAAATATTGGTGTATGAATGAATTAAAAAGACTTTGAATAATAACACAGGATAAAATACCATACTGGTACAATTTCAAAATAAAAGCTTTATTGGTGTTTTCATGTTGCCCTGCAGAATATAAACTGCACTGTTTTTCACAATAAATGTCAACATTACTTTACGTTCATATTTAGTTGAGAGGTCTATTGTATTTAATATCGTCTTTTATTCTGAAGGCAGTCCACACTTACATCCGCGTTCGCTCAAAGTTCGTCACATTTTTTTCTTTTCTTGTGACGTTTTAGCTTCTCAGCTGCTTCCCGCTTCCTGCAGAGTAGAAACACTAGAAGCAGTTTTTACTCTTATTTTCCATTTTCACTGAGAGTATTTGTACCGTACTCAAGTACAAGTTTGAGGTACTTCACTAGAGTATTTCCACTTTATTTATACTTATACTCCACTGCACCTTTAGTTGTTAAACTTGACATACTTTCACTTCAGTACGATGGTACTGACATTCTTTTACTTCAGTATTGTGTACTGACATACTTTTACTTCAGTACGATGGTACTGACAAACTTTTACTTCAGTATTATGTACTGACATACTTTTACTTCAGTACGATGGTACTGACAAACTTTTACTTCAGTATTATGTACTGACATACTTCAGTACGATGGTACTGACATACTTTTACTTCAGTATTGTGTACTGACATACTTTAAACTTCAGTACGATGGTACTGACATACTTTACTTCAGTACGACGGTACTGACATACTTTTACTTCAGTACGATGGTACTGACAAACTTTTACTTCAGTATTATGTACTGACATACTTCAGTACGATGGTACTGACATACTTTTACTTCAGTATTGTGTACTGACATACTTTAAACTTCAGTACGATGGTACTGACATACTTTACTTCAGTACGACGGTACTGACATACTTTTACTTCAGTACGATGGTACTGACATACTTTTACTTCAGTATTATGTACTGACATACTTTTACTTCAGTACGACGGTACTGACATTCTTTTACTTCAGTACGACGGTACTGACATACTTTTACTTCAGTACGATGGTACTGACATACTTTTACTTCAGTATTATGTACTGACATACTTTTACTTCAGTATTATGTACTGACATACTTTTAC
Source organism: Synanceia verrucosa (assembly GCA_029721515.1). NCBI lineage: Eukaryota > Metazoa > Chordata > Actinopteri > Perciformes > Synanceiidae > Synanceia > Synanceia verrucosa. The sequence goes on from CM056571.1 coordinate 18,663,588, forward strand.
CTCAGTACGATGGTACTGACATACTTTTACCTCAGTATTATGTACTGACATACTTTTACTTCAGTACGATGGTACTGACATACTTTTACCTCAGTATTATGTACTGACATACTTTTACTTCAGTACGACGGTACTGACATACTTTTACTTCAGTACGATGGTACTGACATACTTTTACTTCAGTATTATGTACTGACATACTTTTACCTCAGTACGATGGTACTGACATACTTTTACCTCAGTATTATGTACTGACATACTTTTACTTCAGTACGACGGTACTGACATACTTTTACTTCAGTACGATGGTACTGACATACTTTTACTTCAGTATTATGTACTGACATTCTTTTACTTCAGTATTATGTACTGACATACTTTTACTTCAGTATTATGTACTGACATACTTTTACCTCAGTACGATGGTACTGACATACTTTTACCTCAGTATTATGTACTGACATACTTTTACTTCAGTACGATGGTACTGACATACTTTTACCTCAGTATTATGTACTGACATACTTTTACTTCAGTATTATGTACTGACATACTTTTACCTCAGTACGATGGTACTGACATACTTTTACCTCAGTATTATGTACTGACATACTTTTACTTCAGTACGATGGTACTGACATACTTTTACTTCAGTATTATGTACTGACATTCTTTTACTTCAGTACGATGGTACTGACATACTTTTACTTCAGTATTATGTACTGACATTCTTTTACTTCAGTACGATGGTACTGACATACTTTTACTTCAGTACGACGGTACTGACATTCTTTTACTTCAGTATTATGTACTGACATACTTTTACTTCAGTACGACGGTACTGACATACTTTTACTTCAGTATTATGTACTGACATTCTTTTACTTCAGTACGATGGTACTGACATACTTTTACTTCTGAACGCAGGAGTTTAAGTTGTAGAGGAGTATGTTAACAGTGTGGTATTAGTACTTTTTAGTACAGGATGTGAGTCTCAAGTGTTCCTGTTGCTGATGATGTCATGTGATGTCATCATCCAACAGGAAGTCAAAGGTCACAGCGACTACTGAAGTCAGCAAAGAAACCTTAAAAACACAGAGTGTGTTACTGTAGAGTCAGAGAGCAGCTTAGCGTGTCAGAGCGTGTTGATGAGAACACGCCTACACACACACACACACACACACACACACAGTGTGTTTACTACAGTCAGAGATACACTGCTGTGAAACCACACCCAAACAGGAAGGAGTCAACAAGAATAGAGTCCCCCTCCGCCCAACCTGCTTCCCTTTCTCTGACACACACTTCCTGTGTGTGTGTGTGTGTGTTCTCGAGTCCTGCATTCAAACTAAGTAAATAATTTACATTTTTGTTTTATTTGTTCATTTTTGTCTCTCAGACTCAGGAGACAGACTTTTATTTTTGCTCAACCTGCATTGTTGTTTGTAAATATTTCAAAATAAAACGTCAGCTAGAAACAGGTTGTAAACACAAACAAACGACTCTGATGATGAAGACTGTGTCGTGTGGTTGAAAGCTCTGGGAGAATCAAGTGACTCAACCTTGATTCAAGATTACTTCGGTAAATTCTGAAACTGATATCTCACGTTTAAATTGGTATTCTCAATTTTCCCATTCTTATTTTCAAAAAAAGGCTGGGCGTTAAAAAACATTTACTCCCGAATCTTTAATTTATTATTGTGAAAACACTTTGGGATGAGGAAAGAATGAATTCAAGTTAAACTAAAATGTGATTAACAGCAGAACACCTGTGTTTCAAAATAAAAGTCTGAACAGAGGATTTGCTTCAAAATAATGTTGGGACAAATGTTTAAAAAATTCTAGTGATAAAGGTAATAATGATGGAAATTGATTAAATCAGAAAATGATAATAATTAAAAAATATCTGGTGTAAATTTTCAAAATAAAGGCCTTACAGAGACCTTGAAATACATATAAATCAAAAGAATTGGGGTATTAATGTAATAAGTGTTTCAGATTAAAGGCACTAAAAGACATTTCATCATTTGTGAGAATGAAGAAAATGATTAAAGCAAAGCTGCAGATTCTCAGCTGACATCTTATTTTATTTTTTATCTCCTGATATGAAAACATTTTTTTTGTTGTTGTTTTTTGAGGCTCGGTGATGGCGGCAGAATAAATGAACCTGAAAGAGGAAAGAAATCATCAGCATGTCAATGATCAGCCGGGCTGGAAGACAAACCCATCAGTTCAGCTGTTGCTAGGAGACGGGATGAATGAGCGTCACTCGTTTTGTTTGTCGCCTTAACGAGTCCCTGCCTCGTTGAGGCGACCAATCAGAGCAGAGCTCAATGCTCTGGACAGGAAGCAGTTTACTTAAATGCTCACCTTAGTCGGCTGGAGATCAGTGGACCCTGAATTCAGACTGTCAGGAGCCTGGGAAGATTAAAAAAAAAAAATCAGAGCAAAAGTCTCTTTTCTCTCAGTATTGTATTGTTACTGCAGCAGTACTATGAAGTACTATAAAGTACTATGAAGTTCTGCGTTCTGGCTCCCTCTGCTGATACAATTTGTATCAGCTACTACTTTGTCAATAGTACAGTCTGCTTGCACCATGACATCCAATTCTGTTACACACACCACCACATTTATCCTCCTGTTCTAGTTACTTTGAATATATGGTACTTGTTATATATTTATATTTTTATATATTTACAGAAACAGATCAATTTGAACTCAAAATCAAATACGGTACTCAAAAAATAAATTGTAGAAATCAACCAAATAAACGTATAACACTAAAGCGTCAATAATAATTAACCAAGAGCAGAATATATGATAATATAAATATATCATGGGGTAATTACTGTGCATATCCTTTCTGTTTAAAATAAAACAGCTGGCACTCAAAGAGTTAAACGTAAACACTGAAAAACAGGAATAGTTTACATTTGGCTCCTTTAAGCGTCCTTTATAATTGAACGAACAGACGGTAGAAACATTTGGCCCTTTTAGATCTTTTTTTCTTCCCCTGAACTCCCTGAAAACCAGGGGCGGAGTCTCGAGTTTACATCCCAAATAACACACTAATTACATAAACATTATTTTAAAAAAAATAAGACAGAAAAAAGCATGAAGGCAGGCAGAAATGGACCATTTTTTATTTGTTTTGGGGCGATAAACAACAGTGGAGAGTCCAGACCGGATCACAGACCGGACTGGACCGGATCACAGACCGGACTGGACCCGCTTCTACCAGATCAAACCAGACTAGAGGAAGAACAGGAAATGAAAACCAGTCCAGACCAGACTGACGGCAAATGGAACGCTCGGAATGCACGCCGCGTCACCACGGCAACCGCGGTCCAATAGGACCGCTTGGGTCGGAGCTGGTCCAATGATCTCTCCTCTCCCCCTCAGGAGGGCGGGCCTATCGAATCAGTGGGAAACAAAGAAAGCTGACTGGTCCACAAACAGTAAAACCCCGCCCCCTAAAGCATCCTATTGGTTGCCTAATTTTCACCAAAACCAAAAACAAAAAAAGGCGAGCCCTTCTCCATTGGTCACCAACAGCCTCAGGCAATAAAAAGGCTGCTTCCCCATTGGTCAGTTCTGACTGTCAGTCACTCAGCAGCGGCCAATCAGGTTACAGCACGGTAACCTGCAGAACTTTCTGGAATAACAAAAACAAAGAATGACGAGGAATAGGGAGATCAGCCAATCAGACGACCTCACCAGAAAAACAAACAGGAAGTGGGAGGAGCTTCCAAGCCTCATATGGAACTTATTCATATTTTTTTTTTCCATTTGTCCGTGTGTCGTCACCGCACGCCACTTCCTGTCTCTTCCGACAGCTGATTTCAGTGCAATGCATCATGGAACGATTGCTCGCTAGGAGAGGGTGTGTCACTACGTGTGTGTATGTGTGTGTTGTCATGGAAACATGCTGCAGGGTTAGCAGCGAGAAGGGGAGGGGGGAGGAGGGAGGGGGGGCGGTGTTGCCGTGTTGCATCATGGGAAAAGAGTCCCTTCTAGCTGGTGTCCATGGACTCCATGTTGGCGGAGCTGGAGTCCCTCTGGATGGAGTCAAAGATGGCCGCCAGCTCCTGATTGGACGAGATCTGGGACTGGAAATCTGACATCAGCGGCGACTTCTCGGCCTCAGGGATCGTCAGCAGCGCCACGACGGCTCGCATCGCCGACCGCTTCAGCTCATCCTGCTTCTCAAACTCCTGTTTCACCGAGTTCGCCTTCACCTGCGGTCATTAAAAAAAAAAAAAATTTGAGCCAATCACAGCCGGCATTTCATTCATCATCAATTAGCTGACCAGCCAATCCTGTTGCAGGAAGCCAGATGAGGCTTACCTTATGATTAGCATGACGCTAATTATTTAATATTATATACTTTCATTTTATCTTTTACAAATCCATTTTATTGATTTTCCAGCAGACACACACACACACACACACACACACACTTTGTTCCACTGTTGCTGCTTTTATTTTTTATTTCTTCATATTGTTCTGTCACTTTATCTTTGCTCTTCTATTGCTACTACTATTATTAAATTAAGACTTTTTTTTATTAAATTAATGTTATTTCACACATAGATACAGATACATAATACCACCGTTTTTCTTTAATTATTACTAAATAAGTTTTCTATAACAGAATCAGAGACCAAATATTTCTGTCATTGTGGTAAAATAAATATAATTTATAGCATTAAGTTGCAGGAAAAAAAAAATTGAAAATGTGTTTTTTTTGAAGAGGCTGAACACCAACAAATATGGACTGAAGCAGAAGGTTTTCTTAGATTTGGCAACTAAGCAGAAAAATAATCTTTTTAAATAGTTTTACTTTTGTATTAAGGACATTAAGTAGTGCTACAGGTAAGTGAGGTTTTAAGGGTTAAAAATATACTGAAAGTACTCATCATGCTCATGTGAGGATCCTATGTGTTATATTAAGGCATCATCAGTATTATCAGAGTTCAGTGAAAGATCAGAGTAAATCTTCCACCACTGTGAAGCCTCCAGGCTCCTCAGAAGACAAACATGATCACTGTTTGAAGACTCTAACATGATTTCTGTGATATCCTAGAGATAGTACTAGGTAGTACTGGGTAGTACTGGGTAGTACTGGGTAGTACTGTGTACCTTGGTGGTGCAGGTGGCTCTGAGCGGCTCCACCAGTCGGTCCAGTCTCTGCAGGACGGCACTGGGACACAAAGACGAGAGCCGGGCCAGCATGAGGAAGGTCAGCATCTGAGCACAAAGAGCAGTTTCTTCATCATCTTCATCATCATCATCATCACATGGTTTCACTAAAAACTTCCTGGACGCGGAATCTAAGCTTTAATCTCCTTACCCATGCTGCATCTGCTCTCCATCTTTTTTATTATTATTTTATTAGCTCAGTTAATATCAAAACCTGGTTCTTCTTTTCTTCCCAATTTCTTTTTTATTTTATTAGAATTAATACCGGGTTCGAATCCCGGGCCCGGGGCCTTTCTGTGTGGAGTTTGCATGTTCTCCTCATGTCTGTGTGGGTTCTCTCTGGTACTCCGGCTTCCTCCCACCATCCAAAAACATGCATGGGGATTAGGTTAACTGGTTAATTTAAATTGACCGTAGGTGTGAATGTGAGTGTGAGTGGTTGTCTGTCTCTATGTGTCCTGTGATGAACTGGACACTTGTCCAGGGTGTACCCTGTCTTTCACCCTAAGACAGCTGGGATAGGCTCCAGCCCCCCTGACCCTATGAGAGGATAAGAGGTAGAAGATGGACGGATGGATGGATAATTCATTTGTTTTCCTTTTTTTCTGTTCTCATCATTTACTTGTTGTAAACAAAAAAGTAACACAGTGCAAAATCTAAGTTGTCTTATGAGACCAATGAAAAATATTATTCAAAAATAAGTGTTTTTAATCTTCCCTTTTTACATTTCTATTATTATAATTATCATTTATTTTTTAAACTTATTGATTTTTTTCCATTTATTTCCTCATATTTGTTCTTGTTTATTTACTTTTGTAAATCAAAAGAAAGACAGGTGTGACAAAACAAAATTTAAGTTGAAATTTAAGAGTTTTAATCTTCCCATTTTTAAATTTCTTTTCCATTTATTATTATTTATTTTCCGTTTCCTCATATTTGTTCTTGTTTATTTACTTGATAGTAGGAAAAAAAAAAGAAAAAGAGGTGTAACAAAATATCTTTTCGAGACAAATATCTCCTCCAGTAAAAACATAATTTGACTTTTGTATCTCAGTAATGATACTCATACTAGTACTGGTACTAGTCCCCACCTTGATGTCGTAGTGGTCCTTCAGGCCGTCCTCTACGTGGTTCAGGAAGGTGAAGATGTCCAGTCGGTCCAGGCAGCTGTCCAGCAGAGTGTACATGCACTCAAACGCAGCCTTCCTCAGATCCAAACCGTCGTCCACGGTGTGTTTGAACGGACCCATCTCCACCTGCGAACACACACCTGCTGATCAACACTGCTGGTCCTGCAGCTGTGCACCACATCTGTCTAAATACACACACACACACACACACACAGATATATTACATATACTGTATCCACATGTATATCTATAGAGTGCGTCACCTCTCGGATCAGCTCCTTCCTGACTTTGGTCTCGTTGTACAGTTGTGGTAAAACAGAGTCCAGCAGCTCTCGGATCAGACTGGGTTTGTTGTGGGCGGCCGAGTTGAACGTTACCAAGGCAACGCGTCGCACGTTCAGGTCCGGGTCCTCCAGTGTCTTGAGAAAGTCACCTGAGAAACAGCAGCGAGGTCTCATGAAACTTAACTTTATTATTATTATTGATTTTTTTTTTTTTTCGGCCCCTTTATTGATGATAAAGTGAATGGAGTTCAGTTTGGAGTGTTTCATTATTGACTTCACAGAACAAATCACTGCTCTGAGCAAAACCCCATTCAGTTTATCATGAATTTAAGGAAAATTAAAATTCATGATAAACTGAATGGAGTTCTGTTAGAGTGGTGATTTTATTAGTCACTATAAGGCCTCTTAAACTCTACATTGTCTCTATTTATGCTGCTTCATGACATTTATTAATATTCTTAATGTTTCCAGGGTGTCAGAATGAGGAGGGGAGTAATCAATAGGAGATCAACAAACAGGAGATAGTTCATTTTCACCTATGCAGTTCTTCAGCAGCGGGTCGATGGGCTGTGGTTGGTCAGAGATGGTGAACTTCACCGCCGTTACCACGGAGCTCCTGGCGTACGATGAACCTACACAGAAACAGATCAATAATCAATGATCAACACTTCACATCAATCAGCAGGCAATGAATCCCTTTAAAGCCACTCATGAAGTCACACATGTTAATCTGTAAAACGAGAAGCAGACCAAGGCTCTCTGATTGGCTGTCAGCAGCAGAGGGGCGGGGCCTATTGATCACCTGACAGCAGGTATCCTTTGAGGCGGGGCAGCAGGGTTTCAGGGTCGATCAGCGTCAGTTTGCCAAGACACTCGGCCACCACGTTTCTGGTTCCTTCCTCCTGACACTCGCAGTGTTTGAGCAGCAGCGACCAGACGGACTCAACGTAGGGCTTCAGACCAGACACCGAGGCCGAGCCTGCGCACGCACACACACACACACACACACACACACACACACACACAGTTAGACCATAGTGTGTATATACACACACGCACACACACACACGTACGTTCAGGAAGTGTGTGAGCAGCTCTTACTGATGATCTCCTTGAGGGAGTGCAGCAGAAGATACTGCCTCTTAGAGGAGGAGATCTCCTGCAGGACGAAGGGAAGATACTCCGGAAGATTCCCCACAGCGATGCTGCCCAGAGCGTAGGACGCTGCTGACTTTACCTAGAGGGATAATGACAGGTTGATGACAGGTTAAGGACAGGCCAGTAACAGGTTAATAACAGGCTAGTAACCAGCCAGTAACAGGTAAATAACAAGCCAGTAACCGGCTAGTAACCAGCTAGTCACAGGTTAACAACAGGTTAGTAACAAGCCAGTAACAGGTTAATGACAGGCTAGTAAGAGGCTAATAACAAGCCAGTAACAGGTTAATGACAGGCTAGTAAGAGGCTAATAACAAGCCAGTAACAGGTTAATGACAGGCTTGTTACAACCTAGTAAGAGGAGAGTAACAAGCTAATGGTTGATAACAGGATAATAACCGACTAGTAACAGGCCAATATCCGGCTCGTAACAGTTTAATAGCATGCTAATAACAGCACAACAGCTGGCTAATAACAGAGTAATAACTAACTAATAACAGGCTAATAATGGATTAAAGAGTTTTTACGGTAAGGGGTTGCAGCTCTGAATGGCTTTTCCTGTTCAGACACACGGCCGTTGACTTTTCATTTTCCTTGAAACAAGCTGAAAGACTTTTAATGTGAAAAGTCGTGGCTGTGAAGGGCACTTCCTGTACTTGCCTCTTCGCTGGAGGAGGAGAAGGCGTCCAGAATAACCGTCTTGAGCTCTGGTTGGCTGCTCAGGTCCACGTGGTGTCCCACTTCGCCCAATGAGAGCAGAGCGAGCAGCCGGATGGAGTCTGTGGAGCGGCTGTTCTTCACGTCCTGTTGGTCAAAAAACAAAAACTTTATTGAAACCTCTTCTGACACATTTATTATAGGTCATGAGCTGAGGCAGAGTGCTGCAGAATTAATCATCCATCTATTTTCTACTGCTTATCCTCATAGGGTTGCGGGGGGCTGGAGCCAGAATTAATCAGTCAAACCAAACTCTGTTCAAAAAAAGTGCAATTTAAGGGGAAAATCAAAAGCTTTCAAAGAGTTAAAGACTAATTTGATTTGAAGAGACGTGATGTGTTTAGCAATCTACAGCTCAGAGACTTCTTTGTGAAAGATGTAAAACCACACTTAAAATATGCCCTTTACTTGCAGGGTTGTTCTAGAAAGTTGTGAAATGAAAGTTGTAGAAAAAGTTAAGTGTTGTTCCTTCAATTTATATCATTGTTGCAAGAGTTAAAGGGCTGACAAATCCATAAAAAATATTATCGGCTGATTTATCTGTAATGAGATTTATTTTCCTGTTACATATGTGTCAGGCTCTAGTAGAGACAAGTAAGTTCACCTGGATGAACTGTCCGACCACGGCCGGCCCCTCGTTGGGACAGGCTCTGGTCAAAGCGGCGACACACTTGGCGATGGAGCAGTAGGCCTGTTTGTGAGGCAGGGCAGCACTCTGAGAGTAAACTGGGCCAGTCAGCATCCTCAGCAGGTCCATGTAGCCCAGACCAGCAGTTTCCGTGGCAACCAGAGCCTTAAAACACAACAATTCTTGATGTTATTCATGTTAACAACCAGGTTTGTCCTGAACTGAATTCTTTATGCTCTTCAACAGGATTGAAGAAAATCTGTTACTGGATAAGAAAATAAAAAACAGCTGATCATGTCCTAGCAACAAACCTGTAACTCTTCAGTTTTTCTATTAAAGGCATAGAAATATGAAAAAGACTACAAATTATTATTATTATAAATCAATTTTTTAGTACAAACTCTAAATATTTACTTATTTCATTATTGTTGTTTTATTGTTTTTCTTAATTCTAACTTGCTGCAAACAGTCAATTTCCCCTAAATGTACATGACAGAGGTGCTTTTTATTTTCAGGTACTATGTTAAATGAAGGAGCTGAACATGTTTCCTGTATTTACTGCTGGTGAAGTAGTTTTCTGAGTCCTCTGCTGCACTGTTTAATGACAATGACAATAAAGTTCTAAGTTCTACGTTGTAAGAAAAGCCGTCAGGTCGTACCTGGTAGAAGTCGAGCATGGCGGCCAGCGCTCCTCCCTGCAGCAGCGGGGATCGAACCAGAGCGATGAGCTGCTGCAGGATGTTTCCTCCGCTCAGCTGCCCCAGAGACGACGGGTGGGTCACCGCCAGCGTGGACAGGAAGCTCAGCGCCATCTGAGAAACGTGCATGTCGCTCTCCGAGATGAGGGGCGGCAGCTCGGCCAGCACCGCGTCCACCATGACGGGGGTCACCGCCGAGCTGAAGCCAGAACGTTAGCATTACTGACAGGAAGGAGGGGGCGGCGGCTAAGAGGTGTGTGCGTGGCACTACCTGTAGTTTCTGAGCAGGATGTCCAGAGCGGCGAGTGTGCAGAGCTTCAGGGCTCGCTGGTTCTTACGCAGGAAGGAGGCGAGGATGGGAACGGCGTCAGGGAGGACCGGCCTCAGGTCGATCTTCAGCGGTGAGCCGGCGATCAGCGTCAGCGCTGCCGAACAAACGAGCAGAAGAACAGTTAACCTCTGAGGAGGGAGAAAGCCGGGGAAAAACGTGTTGGTTCACGGAAATAGAAACAGGTGGGGCGAAAACCACTGTCGCCATGGTTACCTTTCACCGTCGTCAGCCTGGTGATCTCGTTCTTGAGGCGCTCCAGGAAGATCAGCAGCGTTCCAGGAAGTTCGGAAGGCAGCCGGTCACCTGGCAACAACAGACCAGACGAGTCAAAACAAACAGGAAGTTGAACAGGAAGTCGCATCACAGCTCGACATTGCGTCTCCATGATTGACAGACGGTGGTTACCTAGGTTACAGATGATCTGCCCCATGCAGGAGATGGCTCTCTCTTTCACTTCCTGGTCGATGTCGGCAGCTTTCAGGCGTTTGATTGTGCAGGTGAACAAGTCATTGATGTACGGGGAAGGGTCGAAGCTGTCGGAGCCCTCTGATTGGCTGTCCAGAGGCCGGATCACCTGGAGGAAGAACAGAGGGGGTCAGTGGCGGCGCCTGGCGTCAGAGGTCGTGGAGGTCGAAGAGGTCAGACTCTCACCTTGACGAGCTGCTGCGTGACAAGCAGAGCCTCTGAGGTGATCTTGTAAAAGGGGTCTCCCACACACGCCACCACGGGCGGGACGAGGGCAGGGACGTGGGCGTGGAAGGCGTGGGCCGGGTGAGTGACCATGATGACGTGGAGGCAGGACAAGGCGTCGATCTTCAGGTTGGAGCTGCTCGACTTATCGTTCAGAGAAAAGATGATACCTGAGGAGCCCACACACTGCAGTCACTGACACTACTACTACTACTAATAATACTACTACTGTAGTGTAGGGAACTCAGTGAGAAAGAGAGTCCAGTTAAAGTGAAAGAAATGATGCAGGAGGCTCTTTGATGCTCTGATACAATCGAAGCAGGAACTTAAATTACATATTTTAGGTAGTAGGTAATATAATACTCTGACTGTGTACAAGTTCCTCAATCTACCCAATACAAAAGATCCAAACTATCCCTTTAAAGGTTTATTTTTGCAGCAGTCAGAGAGTACAAACCAGAGCTGGAGATTATTTCTGTCACTTCAAAAAGAGTTGTGCCTTCAGTACTCGTAGTACTACCTGGTCCTAGTGGTAGTATTACCTGGTATTAGTACTGGGATGTGGGTGGTCAGGGCTCCTGGGAGGACGTTCACCAGCTCCGTCAACATGTTGAAGCAACACTGACGAGTTTTCACACTTTTCTCCTTCAGCTGCTTGTGAAGAGCTTTCACTATCATGGGGACCTGCAGAGAGCGAGCGACATTAGCAGAGAACAGAGAGAAAGAGAGAGAGGGCACAGTACATAATCAATACATGGTTATTGACCCTCACCTGGCTCTGCAGCATGGTGAGCGGAGTGTCTCCCTGCTCCATGGCGTCTGGATCAGCCAACCAGCTCTGAGCTGGTCTGGTCTGTTTGAGCAGCGACAGGTAGGCGTGGAAAACATCCGCCTTGACGTTCTCCTCCCGCTCCTGCAAATCAATAATCAATAGATCAATAAGGAGGGATCGCATCCATAACTGATCAATAGGTTGAGACCGGACTGATCAATGGGTTCAGATCAGTCTGAGGATGACAGGAATGATTAACATGAGGAGGTGAAGGAGCTGAATGAGGAGCAGGAGGAGGAGGCGCAGGCTGCCTGACCTTGAAGCGGCAGACCAGGGCCGGGGACACGGAGCGGTAGAACTCCGGCAGCATCTCATGTCTCGTCGACACGACGGCGTCCAGACATTTGGCGGCGGCCCGTCGGACCTTCCAGCTCATGTCGTCGTCGTCGCTGTACTCATCATCACTTCCTGGAGACGAGGAGAGAGGAACAACCCTGATCAATGCTCTTTAAAACGTCACTTATCAATCAAGTACTACTGAGTACTGTAATAATACTGTGGTACTCCAGCACCTTGGTAGTCCTCGTCGTTCTGCTCGGCATCCATGGCGTTGTCGTCCTCATCCTCATCATCAAAGTTGTAGTTGGGGTCGTAGGTCAGGTAGCGCAAGCAGATGGAGATCACCGTGGGAACGTGAGGGTAAACTTCTTTAGGACACCTGCCATAAATAACAGGACAGAAAATAAACAACAAGGAGGAGAGCTACTGCAGTACTTTGCTAGTATTACTGTGTGCAGTACCTCCTCACGAAGGACTCGAAAGCCTGGATGCAGTACTCTCTGAGCTCATCATCGTCGACGTTACAGAACTTCACCACCAGAGGGATGATCTTCTCCAGGTACTCTCCTGAGGACAGACACTGGTTCAGGTCATGGTTCAGGAGACAAAGTACTGGTGGTAGTGGTGGTGGTAGTGGTAGATAGATAATTCATTAATCCTGAGGGAAATTTAAGTAGCAGTAGCTTCTTTTATATCTGGTGCAGTAGTTGTAGTCGTCGTAGTAGTAGTAGTAGTAGTAGTAGTAGTAGTAGTGGCATCAGTAGCATCAGTAGCAGTACTAGCAGTAAGACAAGTCGCAGAACTAGCACTCACAATAAAAGTAACACTAGCAACAGTAGTACCAGCATTAATAGCAGTAGTACCATTAGCACTAGTACTAGTCGCAGTAGCACTAGCAGCACGATCAATAGCAGCACTAACACTAGCTATAGCAGCGCTAGCACTATCAGCAGCAGCAGCACTAGCACTAGCACTAGCAGCACAAGCAGCACCAGCAGCACTAGCAGCACTAGCAGCATACCGATGCGGTGTCCGGCCTGCCTGCTGATGGCTGCTGTACACTGGATGTAGGTTCTGGTGGTGGACATGTTGTCGTTCCTCCCCAGCTCCGTCAGCAGATGTTCGATCAGATCGATGAACACCAGGTTCCCACAGGACATGACCAGGTGACCCAGAGCCATGATGGTCCTCTGAAACAGTCACACCACAACATCATGACTTCATGAACGTGAGCTAGCAGTACCAGCGGTACCAACAACACCAAAAGTACCAACGGTACCAGCAGTACCAGCAGTACCAGCAGTACCAGCAGTACCAACAGTACCAACAGTACCAGCAGTACCTTCCTGACAGCCAGTCTGGGGGAGGTGAGCTGAGGCAGCAGACAGCTGAGGATGGAGGGATGGAAATTCACCAGCAGACCTCCCTGTCTGCAAGAGACACAAATAGAAGGTTAATAAATTTGCTGTATACTAAATTATGTATTCTTTTATTCATTTATCTTTATATTCCACATTGATTTACTAATTAGTTGTTCTTGTGTTACACTTTATATATGTTTGTTTTGTTTAAATGGTTCTCATGTGATAAAATTTCTGTTTTCCGAGGGGACCCTGAACACAGCACAGCTCCACTGCCTTCACAAGCAGGGAGGTTTGGATTAAATGCTAAATATCTTTTCTTATCTTATCTTGATTATCTTATCTTATGAGCGGACGGACAGACAGGAAGTGTACCTGCAGAGCATGTCGGCCATGATGTCGAGCGCCTCCAGCTGGACCGACACGTCTTCCTGTTTGGCGATGGCGCTTGTCAGTCGACCCGTTATCTTCTTACAGACACTGGCAGCGAGAGCAGAGCCTGAGAGACATAGTACAAGTATTTATACTACCAGTACCTGTCCGCTTCCAGCTGGATGGCAGTATCAGTAACACCACGAGACAACGGTAGTAGTTCAGCAGTCTAACAGTAGTAGCAGTAGTATTTGTACTACTAGTACCACAAGACACAGGCAGTATTAGACTAACAGTAGTTGTAGTATTTGTAGTATTAGTACCACTAGAGGCAGGCAGTATTAGACTGACAGTAGTAGTAGTACTTGTAGTATTAGTACCACTAGAGGCAGGCAGTATTAGACTGACAGTAGTAGTAGTAGTACTTGTAGTATTAGTACCACTAGAGGCAGGCAGTATTAGACTGACAGTAGTAGTAGTAGTACTTGTAGTATTAGTACCACTAGAGGCAGGCAGTATTAGCCTAACAGTAGTAGTAGTAGTACTTGTAGTATTTGTAGTTTTAGTACCACTAGAGGCAGGCAGTATTAGACTGACAGTAGTAGTAGTACTTGTAGTATTTGTAGTTTTAGTACCACTAGAGGCAGGCAGTATTAGCCTAACAGTAGTAGTAGTAGTACTTGTAGTATTTGTAGTTTTAGTACCACTAGAGGCAGGCAGTATTAGCCTAACAGTAGTAGTAGTAGTACTTGTAGTATTTGTAGTATTAGTACCACTAGAGGCAGGCAGTATTAGACTGACAGTAGTAGTAGTACTTGTAGTATTTGTAGTTTTAGTACCACTAGAGGCAGGCAGTATTAGACTAACAGTAGTAGTAGTACTTGTAGTATTTGTAGTATTAGTACCACTAGAGGCAGGCAGTATTAGACTGACAGTAGTAGTAGTACTTGTAGTATTTGTAGTTTTAGTACCACTAGAGGCAGGCAGTATTAGACTAACAGTAGTAGTAGTACTTGTAGTATTTGTAGTATTAGTACCACTAGAGGCAGGCAGTATTAGACTAACAGTAGTAGTAGTACTTGTAGTATTTGTAGTATTAGTACCACTAGAGGCAGGCAGTATTAGACTGACAGTAGTAGTAGTACTATTAGTACCACTAGAGGCAGGCAGTATTAGACTAACAGTAGTAGTAGTACTTGTAGTATTTGTAGTATTAGTACCACTAGAGGCAGGCAGTATTAGACTGACAGTAGTAGTAGTACTTGTAGTATTTGTAGTTTTAGTACCACTAGAGGCAGGCAGTATTAGACTGACAGTAGTAGTAGTACTTGTAGTATTTGTAGTATTAGTACCACTAGAGGCAGGCAGTATTAGACTGACAGTAGTAGTAGTACTTGTAGTATTTGTAGTTTTAGTACCACTAGAGGCAGGCAGTATTAGACTGACAGTAGTAGTAGTACTTGTAGTATTTGTAGTATTAGTACCACTAGAGGCAGGCAGTATTAGACTGACAGTAGTAGTAGTACTTGTAGTATTTGTAGTTTTAGTACCACTAGAGGCAGGCAGTATTAGACTGACAGTAGTAGTAGTACTTGTAGTATTTGTAGTATTAGTACCACTAGAGGCAGGCAGTATTAGACTGACAGTAGTAGTAGTAGTACTTGTAGTATTAGTACCACTAGAGGCAGGCAGTATTAGCCTAACAGTAGTAGTAGTAGTACTTGTAGTATTTGTAGTATTAGTACCACTAGAGGCAGGCAGTATTAGACTGACAGTAGTAGTAGTAGTACTTGTAGTATTTGTAGTTTTAGTACCACTAGAGGCAGGCAGTATTAGACTGACAGTAGTAGTAGTACTTGTAGTAATTGTAGTTTTAGTACCACTAGAGGCAGGCAGTATTAGACTGACAGTAGTAGTAGTACTTGTAGTAATTGTAGTTTTAGTACCACTAGAGGCAGGCAGTATTAGACTGACAGTAGTAGTAGTACTTGTAGTATTTGTAGTTTTAGTACCACTAGAGGCAGGCGGCAGCTCTCCGATCACAGTCTTCAGGCCGATGGAGGAAATGTCTCGGAGCTGTTCTTTGTCCGACAGCATGTTGGTGCACAAAGTGTCCACGATTGTCTCCACCTGATACTCCTTCACTTTACTGACCAGCGGCCCCAGGCTGACAAAACAAGTGCACCCTTCATTAAAGAACAAATTAACACAATAAACACACAAAACAAAAGCTTTTTTTTTTTTTTTACCATTTGACGGCCAGATTCTGAACTTCTCCGTTCTTGTCCTCCAACAGCTTGAGAATCATCCTCACCACCTGCCGATCAATCAATCAATCAATCAATCAGTGGTGTTAATAAAGACTTCAGTGAACCTCCAGGCGCGACAAACAGACCTTCCGCTCGCTGTCATCATCCAGTTTGATAGAGTCTTTCTGCAGCTCCGTCATCAGGTCGTTCGTCGCCATAAACCTGCAAGCAAACAGAAATTAATAACTGATCAATAAGAAGAAAAACATCTGTGGAGTCTGATCAATATTTCCTGCTTCGTGAAGCTTTTAACGAGCTGAAGGGTTTCATTAAAATATAAATCGCGCCATCTGGCTGAAGTTTATTAAAATGAATGTTGACATTAAGTCATAGTAGAACTAAAGCAATAATCAATAAATCAGATCCATTGATGATCTGACTCAGGTGGATTTTTGTGTGAGTTTATATTTCTAACAACAACAAAAGTAGAAAACAATTTCTGAAAAATATAAATAAAGGAGTCTTCAGGGAGTAAATGATGTGAAATAATAATATAAGTTCAATATTGATTAATTAACTGGATCGATATCTGATGAATGAGGACGATCCAGTCACTTCAGCTCTGTTTGTAACGCAGGTGACGTCATCACAGAGTACCCTCCATGATCACAATCAGCGCAACCCCACCGATCACTCCTTGTCCTCTGTCATAAAATGTGTCCAAACTGTGGACACAGTGTTCATGTTAACAAGATTAGTGTTTATTGTTGAATCAAATCAAGTCAACAGAGCAGCGTAAACAACTATGGACAGTACTACATAAGAGGGGTGTGTCTGCTATAAGCACTGACTATTGAAACTGAACTCTGACTGTTTATGCAATGCTTCTGTCTTTTACAACTGTCTATTATGTCTTTATATATTCACTTTAATCAGGAGAAGCACTGAAACCTCCAAATAATTCAGAACAATAATAAAAAAGTTCTGTTTCTGCGTCTAGCTTTAAAAACAGGATGTTACTAATATTACTGTTTATATTTCATATCAAACACCATATGCACTGTTGTTTTTGACACAGAGAAATGATGAAGAAATGCATTGTGTAACTCAAAAATAATCGTTTGGATAATGGTGATGTAAATATTGACCAAAATAATGGTGATAATGTTTTTTTCCCATAATGGAGCAGCCCTAATGCAGAGCACACAGCAGCTAGTGATAAGCAAACACACAGCAACATGCTATATTTGATATGACATGTGAAAATATCTGTTTGCAGTGCACTTTACATGGAAGTGTTGTTGATTTCTTTTTGCTGCTCATGTACACTTTGTTATTTCTTCATAAATAAATTAAATACATTTATATCTGTGTTCATCTGTTCCCTTTTTTTAAC
Organism: Synanceia verrucosa; assembly: GCA_029721515.1. Classification (NCBI taxonomy): domain Eukaryota; kingdom Metazoa; phylum Chordata; class Actinopteri; order Perciformes; family Synanceiidae; genus Synanceia; species Synanceia verrucosa. Next base: position 18,680,915 of record CM056571.1, read on the forward strand.
AAAGTTAAATGTTTATGTCTATCCTGATGCCTTCACTCACATGGTAAGGTATACACTTCATTCATTCATCAGTAGTATCAGATCGGTATCGGGTATCGATACGCTCAGCCCAGGTATCGTATCGGGATTGATCAGAAAAAACTGGATCGGTGTAGCTCTAGTAAAAAACCTCCAGAACATCTGGATGTGAAGTTATCAGAGAAACAAGCCGAACTAACGACCTGCCTCCACCAAACTGCATTGGAGAAATACAAGTTTTTGACTTTAAACTGCTTTATTCAGTGTTTTTAGTGGTTTTAATCACCAGGTTGGTTTTTTTTTTTGAACACTGAAGGAATCCTGAAATGAGGACTACAACTCCCATGATCCCACTCTTCTTAACACTGAGTTAAACCAGTCTAACATCAGTATTTTCCTCGGCACACCTGAAAAGTAATTTAGATGTTAGACAACGTCTCCTAAAAGCTTCAGCAGCAGAGTTTCACAGTGATTTCTCAGATCTGCTGCAGCAGCGCTCTGTCACAACTGATGAAACTGATCAGTCGCTATGCCAAGTTTTGAGCTGCGATCGTCCTCAAGAAGCTTCACAAAAAGCTCTGAACCATGTCTGTTAAATATGGAGGGTTCGTCCTTTAGCACCGTTTTAAAAAAACATTTCTAACGACCGCCATTTCTGTTAAAGACATACAAGAAAGTCACCAACATCAAGGACAAGCAAATGCAAGATGGAGGTTATTTTCTGATATCAGGACACAAAACATGACCAAGCTAAAAATCTGCTGATCAGATAAATGAGAGGGTAAAGTATACAAACAAAAAGGTGTTACATGTTTGCTAAAAACATTGAAATATGACTAACGATACCTTTGGTACCCACAGGAAAAGTGAACAGATAAATGTCCCAACAGTTAAATGAGAGGAGAAACTGTGAAATGTGTTCATGCAGCAACAGCTTCCTGTTTCTGGTCCCAGTAATCCAGCCTAAAACCAGCTGGAATTACAGAGCAACGTTGTTAATTGTTGCAGCTCAATTGTAAAATCAGATAATCCTTCATTCATCCCAAAGACAGTTTAATATTCAGCATTCCAGCAGAAAAAAAGTATAGAGCAACATTATAACAAGGAGCTAAACAAACAGTAAGAAGCAGTGACATCAGTAAACAAGTAGAATAAATATGTCACAATTAGGAGAAACAAATGTGTTTTTAGATGATAAATATATTATTCTGGTGTGCGTTGTTTAAATACAGTACAGAATAGACTCGCTGCTATTAGCCCTTACTATAGTTTTTACTTCCTATTTATTTGTTCTTCATTTTGTGAAGTTCCCCCTCTGAGGATCAAAAACAGACATATCTCACCTTAAATATGAAGAATTAGGCAAACAAATGTTTGATGAAGACGTGACATTAAAACGACACAACTTTCAAAATTGATGAAGCAATTAATCAACTAATCGCTTCGGTTCCTGTGTGAAAATCTTATTTGTATTGATAAACCAGACAAACCAGATCCATATTTCTAAATAACAGAGCACAAAAACCTTAAACGCTGCAAATTAAATTAATTACATGTTAAGCTGACACAACGTGACTTAACGTGTTTAACATCCATCTCAGCAGTGAAGAATGTAACCAAGTAGTACTGTCAATAGTATCTGATTATTATTATTTTTAACAAAACGTTGTCTTTTCTATTTTATTTATTAAGCTTAATTTGACTGAGCACCATGTGGATCAGTGCTCTGTTCTATGCACTGTCACTATGCTTTGATTGAAGTACTATACTATAGTACTTTACTTGAGTATTTTGCTTTCAGGCCACATTTATCTCCCAGCTTCAGCTATTTAAATGTGTTCTGTTGCTGCTGCTCCTTTGATAAATTTTAATATCATTATAGCTTTAATAATAACAAGAAAATAAAGTTAATAAAGTTGAGGTTTGGACTAAATAAACACTGTAGGAGTGTGACAACTTTCAGGAGAATTTTCTCTATTTTTACAGCCAAAAAATCGGTTAATCTTCACTGATCAATCAATTTATCAGCACATTAATCCATAATTAGTTCATCATTCAAAATCACCTCCAGCTCAACTAACTGCACCAGAAAAACCCTCCTCCTAATCTACTGATAGCATATATGATAATAATAAAGTTTCAATAACTTAACTACATTTCACTCATTAAACTTCTGCTCAGTTACAGTTTCAGTGCATGGCTTTTATTGTGATAGAGTATTCCTACAGTGGGGTATTTGTACTTTTCCTGAAGTATCTCACTACTTCCTCCGGTGTTTACATCAGTGCTACAATGCTATCAATGCTACCACACCCCCAGAGCATCCTGCTAGCACACACACGCACGTTCCTCCAACATCAACAGTCTACTTCTCAAACTGACACCAGTTAGCTTCGATGCTAACTTCACATTCAAATCCGCACCGTTCAGCCTTCATAGCTGACATCACGCTAGCTTGCGGCATGACAACACAGTGAGGCTAGCCTGGCACAACGCTGACAACAATAATAAAATAACAACATAACAAAATCATTTTACAATAATAACGACACATGATGCGATCAAAATCAAACCAAAACGATGAAGTAAATCGACATAACTGAACAATCATTTAAAGAAAGTTAGTGAGCTAGCCAGGGTTATGGTTAGCTAGCAAGCTAGCTGCTAACTGGCGCTATTTACCTGCACCTCAGCTGTCAGTTTAGCATGATGTGCAGCATATTAGCTTGCTAACCAGCTAATAACGCTGCGGTTTGAATGCTGTCAAATCAAAAGCTAACGAACATTGTTGGCTAACTAGCTAGCTAGTGACGTGACGATGATGATCAGACAGGTGGCAGGCTAGCAATTAGCATGACAGCCTGTAGGCCGGACGGAGCCGGACGCTAGCACTGTTTTTCAGCATGGAGGAAAGGCGGTTTGAGCTCTCGGTGTGCCACGGGCACTTAGTTCGCTCCACAGGGGCTCGGTGTTACCTGAAGTCCTTGTCGCTGGAAGTCATTTTCTCCAGCAGGTTGGAGATGTGGTACGAGGCGCTCGCCATGTCGGGTGCTGTTAGCTGTTAGCCTCCTGCTAGCGCTCGGTGTGTGTGTGCTCCGGCTGCTGGCTGCCTGACCGTCTGCCTCTCTGGCTGTCTGCGTGTCGGTACTGGCGGTCCGAGTCTTCCGGTAAAGAGCGTGTTTGCGGTTCTTCTCCTGATGCTGCAGCTGCCGCCTTTCTCTCTTTCTACAGCGACTGTCGCATCCCGGGGCGCGGAGTTTGGTTTGTTTGAATGGGGCTCCCGTTCTCTCTGCAGAGGGGCGGGGTTAGCAGGATGTGCGCTTCGGGGTCGGAGGTCACGGTTTCAGCATTTTTTTTTTTTTTTTTAATTTATTTTTTTTCAGACTCACCACAGGATTTATAATAATAATATTAATAATAATATCCATGTTTATACTACTACTAGTATTAATTATAATGGTCAAAAAAAGGGACAAACATTCTTGGGGAAAAATACAATAATAGTATTGTTTTTTCCATTTTTGTAGTTTATGGACTTTTACTGCCCTTTGCATCTCAGTATACAATATTGATATTATATATCCCTGTTTACATCACTGTACAGCAGTTTATCACAAATATACATAGTTAGATGTTATATTTTTTTTCCCTTTTTTTAAATTTTAATGAACACTGTTGGAGGGAGGCTGAGATCTGAAATCCTCACTGCGATTACTGAACACATGACAACATCAGGTCCACACTGCAAAAATCAATACATGTTAAATTACAGGAATACTTGCTATATTCAATCATTTTGATCACTGAGTCATCATATTAGTCATTCTTCATGCAGGAGTTACCAAACTTTTCTTGTTCCAGCTGCTCAAATGTGAATATTTGCTGCTCTCTTTTTGTTTTCTTGCTGTTTTCCATGATAACAAACTGAATGTCTTTTTGTTTTCAGTGACGGCTGTCTCTTTTCTTTTATCATTGTTCACATGCTTGACAGTTTTGTTTATGCAAATATTTTTGCTGCTGTGTGCTTCACTTCTGATGAGTAATAATGAAATGTCTTTTTTAATTGTTACTGAATATGTTTTGTATGCAAAATGTATTTTCTGTTTGCCTGTGAGTCAGGGACATATTTTATGAGTATTTTATATTATATTGAATTTAAAAAAATAAAATAAATAAAAACAACTGATGTACTGTAACAATTACATTAACAAACTGTGAGTATTTCTTCTCCCTCTGATCGTAAAACTGCCAAATCATTCACTGAAGTACCTTGATAGACAGACAGATAGATATTTACTTGATGTACATGTACAGTTAGTATAAGTAGAGCTTTTGGGCTGCAGCTGCTCAGCAGGTTTCCACTCATTCATACACTCAGTCTTTTCCTCTTACAGAAACCTGAGCTCCTCTCTGGAGTCCAAAGCTTTCTCACTATTTGCACCAAAATGTCCGCCCTCCCTCCCTGTTTCTACTCGATTACCTCCATCCATTAATGACTTTAGGAAACAACCAGAAAGGCTTTAAATGGCGTGCGACCTCGAGGCCGAGCCACTCGCTCTCTGAGGCAGCTCTGGATCACTTTAGTTCACAAAGCAGACTTGATTTTATCACGTGGTGCTGATCTCAATCACCTGAATCACCTGCTGCAGGTGTATGCCCTCAACACCCACTTCCTGTTTGCTCTGTGAATTAAAGCGAGGATCGTCTCCATGAGTGTTTTTAGAGCATCCTGCCTGCTGATGAATCAGCCCACACACTCATTTCATACATGCAGAGATTCAGGATGTTGTGTTTGGCTATTCATGCTGGTTGAATGTGTGCATATGCGTGTGCATGTGCATGTGAATGTGCATGTGCATGTGAATGTGCATGTGCATGTGCATGTGAATGTGCATGTGGGATGAGTCACAGATCAGTTGAGTGGGATGTTTACAAACCCCCAGGCACTCTCTCTTTCTCTGTTGACACATAATGCAGCCACTGACATATGCATGCTGTGATTTCTGAGTGTGTGTGTGTGTGTGTGTGTGTGTGTGTGTGTGTGTGTGTGAGTGCATTGACAGCGTTTGACAGTAATCTATGAAATGAGGCTGCAGCTGCATCGTCTTCTTCAGGCGTCTCGCAGGAAATGATTATGATGATGATGATGATGATGATGATGGTGATCATTAAATGTTCGATGAAGGTGTGATGATGATGATGAATGAAGATCTATTTCCAGTCTGTTATGAGCTGGAGGTGATGATGAACACATGAAGGGTAGGAGGGTGAAAATAATCATGATGACAGTGAAGATGTTCACTGTCTCTACTGTACATCAAAGAGTCACTTTCCTTCATTCTCCTACTGACACAGATTATGAAAAGTTATATTTTCATGTCTTTTTTGAATCAGAAATCAGGTGTCAGTGACACTGTGACAGCATCCTATCCTCTGTAAATAAATTTATTGTATATTAATAATAATAATAATCGGTTTATCAGGTCTTTGTGGTTTTCTGATATTTTTAAAGTTTGTGTCTTAAATAATAAGGCAAACTTTAAAAAGATAAAATGTTCAGATGTGAGGTGTCCTCATGCATTTGGCTGCTGCACAGTGTGCAAAGTACCAATAAATATATTGTATACAGTATATATTCAAGAATAAAACTTTATCTTATAAATAAAATTTATTTTAATATATTTATTATTTCAAATGTTAAAATAAAAACATAAATGAAATGTGTATGAGTAGTTAAGTAAGTGTTTTTTTCACCAAAAAAAAGAAATGTGCAGCAGACGCTCCTGTTTCAACATAACAGCAGGAACTGGTTTACCAGTTTGGTTACTGGTCCTGACCTCAGCCCAGCACCAACTGGGAACAAATCCATTAGAAAAAGTCACAAAGAGTCAGGAGGACAAACTGTTCCAGACATGCTGTTCGCAGGTTAGAAGATTTCACCAAATACTAAATACTGTTCAGTTAAAACTGCAGAAGTATCAGCATCTAAATATACTGAAAGTACCTGAAGTACTCACTTTGCAAAATATTGTGTATCATATAATTACTAAAGCATTAATGTTTTGCTGGTAAAGGTGGAGTTCTCTTCAATGACAGGGCATTTATTATTTGTTTTATATTTTGTATTATTATTATTACACTAAAAGCTGACATTATAATAAATAATTCACACAAATAATAATAAAAGAATTATTTTTTTATTTTAATTTAAAATTGTTTTTCTGTGTCTGTGCATAATATTTTCTAATCTGCACATTTATTTGATAATATAAGCTTTGGCTTCGACATTTCCGCCTTTATTTTTCAGTAATTTGTTGATTCATTAATTGAGTCGCTTATTAATTATAATGGCAGCTTTAGTCCTCCATACCGAATGTTTATTGATTAAATGTAGTGGAAAAAGAATACTTTTCACTTTTTTACTTAAAAGGTAGAATATTTCCCTCTGAGATGAAAGAATACAGATGGAAATAATGATATTGATAATGAATATATTGAACGACAGAGACGAGCTGAGCTGAGTTCAGTCTGAACACATTCGTCTCCTCACTGTTTGTCTTCATATTGAGGTCAGTCTCTGCTTTTTGTCTCGTAGCCTGAGAGACTCCTTCCACCTCACTGCCTCCTCATCCTCCTCCTCCTTCCACCTCACTGTCTTCACCACTTCCTCCTCTTCTTCGCTGCTCCCACCACCTCCTCCTCTTTTTCACCGCCTGCTCCTCCTCATTTCTTCCATCACCTCCTCGTCCTCCTTCAGTTTGTTGGTTTGGATCCACTTTAATTATACTCTAAATAAATGATTGTGGATCAGACTGCAGCAGCTAAAGGTCAAAGGTGATTCTGTAATGTCCTCCACCTCTTTGGTCTCCACTTTGACTAAATGAAAGGCTGAATATTGGCAGAATTCCCCTTTAACTGGCAGCTGGGTGGAGTTTGGGGTGAATTCCTCAGAAGCGAGTCCAGACAGGAAACACACTTCAAATACCTGCAGTGTGTGTTTGTGGTTTCCAGGTTAATATGTCTGCAGCACAGCAGACTGTTCATTAACAGAATCTGAAAGGCTGCTGCAGCTGAAAAACACACTTAGCTGACAAATGGATTAAAGTTCATGTATAACTTGACAAATATATTTAAATTAGTAATCTCACTGTGAGAAACTGTTAGCATTCCACATCATCAAATGATGCCACAAACTGTTTCTAGAGATGGAGACTTGTTTGTTTCTTTGTTTGTATGTTTATATGTTACCTGCAGGCCACCGTAGTTCTCAACACACTGACTGCAAACCGAGCCAACGTTAGCCGCAGAGCGCTAAACCGTGGTACCGCTAGCAGCCTTCTGATTTCCTGCTACATCTGAAGTAGTGTTGTTATGGTATGGATGGCCTCTGAGCGAGGTGTTACTGAGGTTTAGCACTTGCCGGCTAACGCCACCTCAGTCTTGGAAAAGGAAGGAGTAAATGGATGGAATTTCAGTCAGTTGCAATCTATAAAGTCACCACTAGGTGTTGCCAAATCCTTCACAGTGCACCTTTCATAAAGTACAAAATCAAAAATTACTCTGGAAAAATGTGGGTCCAACAAACACAGCAGTGTGTTTGAAACTAGTGTTTTCTTTTCTAATTTATGTTAGCACTGCATGCTAACATGCTAATACAGACAGATGGACAGGTGGATCTATTTAGCATGATACTTCGAGAAATACATTTAAAACTAACTACATTAAATCATGTACAATTTTCTGGGTTTTAAAAAGGTCTTATGGTATTTTTTTCCCGAAGATCAGGCGGATAATTAGCTGGATGATTAGCACAGTGGGGGCTAGCTAGCTACAGAGTGCTACAGGTCACAGAAGGGGTTAAACTAACAATGTTAGTGTTTTACTTGGTTACCATAATCTGTTTAACATGATAATACAGGTGTGATGGTGCACAGGTGAGGCATGTGATACTCCGTTGCTCTTTGATGTACAACTTTTAGGATTTTAAAAAGATTGTCTGGTACTTTTTTCCATGATTAGCTGGATAATTAGCACTGTTGCAGCTAGCTAGCTACAGAGCGCTACAGGTCACAAATGGGGTTAAACTCTGACAATATTAAAGTATTTTTAAATCTACTTAGATTTGTCTGCTGCAGTGTCACTGTTTGAACACTTTAAGATTCGTCTATAAATCTATATAATCTTGTGTTATTGGCTTTGGAAGCTCTTTTACTATGTCTCTCTACCGGACTCTTTCTCTCTCTGCTATGAATGAATGAAGGCGGGAGCTTGCCGGTAAATCACTTAAATGGCGGCGAAAATTCACAATTTTTGGGGTCAATTTAAGGTCAAATGTGTCGAGAAACGAAGCAGGTGTTTCGGTATGAATACGAAGCAAACAGGGCTCCGATCCTAACGGTCCTGTGGTAGCCGGTTCGCCTCCTTCAACGGTCATCACGTCACCCTCTCTCTCTTTTTGCCCACTGCCACTCTACCTCTCTCTATCACTCCTCCAGAGACCACAGCAAGGCCCCGGGGTAGAGTTACAGGAGGGGGAGGGGGTCGAGAGACATATACAAAGAAAGAGAGAGAAAAAGAGAGAGAGAGAGAGAGAGAGAGAGCGAGAGCGAGAGAGAGAGAGGTGTAGCATAGCAGCGTAAGCTAAAGCTAACTAGCCATGTTGCTGTTGCCGTTCCTCTCGCTGCTGGTGGTGTGTGTCTGCTAGCGGGCCGCCCTGGACTCCCTATCCGCCCTGAGGTGCATCATGCCCGGCTGGAAGAAAAACATCCCGGCCTGTCTCCAACCGGACCAGGAGGGAGGTAAGACCAGACCGGACCGACCCGCTCAGGTTCACACCGCCCGGCGAGTGTGTCCCTCTGTGTGTGTGTGTGTGTGTGTGTGTGTATTACGGTAACATACCTGTGTGTATGTGTGACAGTGTGTGTGTGTGTGTGTGTGTGTGAGAGAGCTAGCTAATTATCTCCGGTGCAATCTCCGTTCAGCGTGGTTCAGCGCCGCCGCTCGCTGGCAGGCGGTGAAATCAGTGAAAGTTGGTAACTGATACCGTGTGTGTGTGTGTGTGTGTGTGTGTGAGTGTGTGTGTGTGTGTGTGTGTGTTGTCTCGTGTTAATCTGACGCAACGGGTGAGGTTACGGTGACGTTACGGTGATTTCACTTTACCGGCTGCTTATCATTGAGAACGATCAGCGGTTAGCGGAGCGAAGGTAGCATCTGGCTGCTAACAGGCTAACGAACGATTTGAACCGGATGACGGTTGCTGCTGGTCAACCGAGGGGTCTGCCCTTGTGTGTGTGTGTGTGTGTGTGTGTGTGTGTGTGTGTGTGCGCGTGCGCGTGTGTGTTAACGACCACTGTCACCGGCTCTGCGGACGGTGTTTGCCGGTGTTCCGGTTTGATGCCAGGTGTGGACAGGTGAGGGGTTCGGGGTCTCCGGTGCCTGCTCTGACAACCGTTAAAATCTCCCGGGACTGGCCCGTTAATGATGGATTTATTTCTGAGATCAGTGTGTTTTCATCGGGCCTCTGCACTGAGCTGTGTGTGTTCACCAGTATAGTGGAGTACTAATACTGTAGTAGCATGGTAGTACTTTGAGTGGAGAGCGATCAGTGGCTAATACTTATTAAATGTAGTTATTTCCATCTTATACAGCTTAATAGTCCACTTTTGAGTCGAAACGTGTTCAACAAATAAATGTGTTATCATAAATTAAAAGTGCTGTATGTGAAGTGACTTACCAGCCGATTAGAGTAAGAACACTTTATTCATTTTTATTCATTATTATAAAACAGCACTGCCTCAGGAAGTGACTTTCTCCTCGAAACCTGCGTTAACATTTCAGGATCAACCAGCAAAGAGACGAATCCTGACCAGAAAACATTTGAGCCAGTGGAAAATGGAAGAAATGCAACATGAACATCCCATAAACCTTTGCAAATGGAGACTCAACGCTGTAAAAAAACAGATGAAGTAGCTCCTCGCTTTATTTCTGCCTCAAATGTTTCAAACTGTTTTCTGATTTAAGAGGAAGTTTCCAAGCAAGCCGTCATGTTGGAACCCTCACCTGCACAGGTGTGTGGTACCTTAAATTTCCATGGTAACAGAGAGCTCCACCAATCAGGATTGTGGGTAGTGTAGTACCTTTCAGTGACAAGGTGAATAAAAACGTTTTTCTGAAAACAAGGAGCAGACCTTGGATGATCTGAATCTTCCAGAAACCTCACTGCTGTTAGGTCAGTGCAGCGTGGGATCATGGGAGTTGTAGTCCTCATATCAGTAAGGATTCCTTCAGTGTTCAGGAGGTCTGCCGCTAACGTTAGCTTAGCTTGTTTCTTCTGATGACTAAAATCCAACATCTGTTTTAAACATCAGTTAAAAACCAACAAGATCTAAAAATCTGGTGATGACAACCACAACACTGACACTGTTCTGGTTTATTTTGCTAATTGATTAATTAATCAAGTCAATGTTTAAAGTTAAAATGCAAAAATAAAATCTCTGTGTTTTTATTTTAAACATTTATTGACGTTACAGACACTAGATGGATGAAATAATTAGCGCTGTTGCAGCTGTGATTACACACACATGTCCAGCATGTTTGAGGCACTAAAGTGGATTTTAAACCTCTGTTTTGCTTTTTTATCTCCTATTAAAATGTGAGTCTAATGAGGGAGAATAAACTGCAGATGAATGAACCAAACCGTGGCGACAGCGCTCACCTAAACTGTGCCAGACGTAGTTATTCTCCTTTTACAGCTGGTGTCAGATTCAGCAAACCATTTTTAGCTCCCATTTAAAAGGTTTACAAACTGTACATGACTGCCGCCGCAGAATGAGGACACATCCTACGCTTCAATGAGGCATTTAAACTCTTCGTTTTCCTCCCAAAGATGATTTCCTAACACATAAAAATAAGCATATAAGGACTTCCTGGAGGCAGCAGCATGAATATCAACATGTGATATATTTATGTGGGCAGGTTACACTTTGGTTTTGTGTCATAACAATAAGCAAGAAAGAAAACCTTCACATCAAGACGTAAAATGACTGATTATAATGGTTAAAATATGGAGTTAAAAACCAACAAGATCTAAAAAGTGTGTGTCATGAAACATTTGTCATCACAACACATCAATAACTAGTCACAGTATTTTTGCACAGCAAACTTTCACCGTTTATGTCTATTTAATAATGATTTCTTAGTCATACCCATAGTCTAAGTATTGTATTTAAATAATAGATTTGTTATCTTAGTTACTTATAACTTGTTCATGCTGCTGTAACAATAAATTCACCCCAACGGGGATCAATAAAACATAATCTGTTTTATTCTGTTAAATATTAATTTCCTTCTGATTAAATGAGTTAAATGTGGCAGTTACACACATTTAGAAAATGTTTATCCAGTTATGTGCGCAGCTTTAGAAACCTGCCGAAAACGCTCCAGGCGACAGTTTGCAGGTTCATGACCCTGATTTATTTCCTGGAGAGTCCAGAAGGGACCAACACCTGGGAGCCTTCAGGGCCCAGCGAGACCTGATCAGAGTCCAGACCTGCACTGTCCCCCCAAACAAACAAATTTATCTGTTGGTTCTGACAGAGTGACTGTAACGATGAATCCCAATCAGTCAATCAATCCATCAGTCAGCCGTCAGAAAAATAATCTGCAGGTCTTGATGAATCTTTTCGGTGAGTGTTGTACTTCTCCTCCTCCAGATCTCAGAGGTAAATATTGTACTTTTTATTCCAGATAATTTTAGTCAGTCATTTCTTTGCATGGAGGACTAAAGTTGCCATTACAATAAATATGTGATTAAAAGACATAATGAAAAGAATTGTAGCAATAAATTCCTCAATTACCAATGAATAAATAAAATGTTATATATATATATATTTTTTATTATTTTTTCCCAATGTTTTGGACTTTGCTGAAGTAAAACTAATAATACCACTCTCTGAAAATACCCTGTTATCAGTAAATGTGCTGAGTCCTGAGTGAAATATATATTTTTAAATCTTATGCAGACAACACATGCGTTATTTATTGTTGAAAATATATAGGTACAGTATGTGGGCTAGTGCTTAAATGTAATGAGTTACATACCTTGACCGTATTTACATAAATGAAGTGGAAACTCCTGATGCAGTCGAATGAATCACCTCAGTATATGTACAGAAAGGGGTTATAACAGTCTTTTGATAGTGTTGTTATAGTGTTAGGGTGTGCTGCTGTAAAAAAAGTCACATTTTAAAATGGATGATGATGATGATGCACACACAGCCTTAGGGTGTGTGTGTGTGTGTGTGTGTGTGTCACAGCATGACTTCATCCACCGTTTTAAGCTTTTTGCCTCAAACACACACTCACAGCATCACAAACCACACAAATACCCACTAGAACACACACACACACACACTGTCCTTTAAGAAGATGATGATGTCACAACTCAGGATTACTTACACACACCTGGGAGTGTGTGTGTGTGTGTGTGTATGTGTGTGTGTGTGTGTACTTCCAGCTTTTAAAGTGTTATCTTTTCTGACACATTTTACCCAGAGTTCCTCTCTCTCTGTCACCATGACTCTGACACAAACTGCTGACTGAGTATCATTGTGTTGTTGTTTGTGTCACTGTGTGTGTGTGTGTGTGTGTGTGTTCTAGCAAAGTAATGCTGTGCTGGTTATTGTAGTTTAAATTACAGCTTTAGTGAATGGAGTCTGGTGAGAGGAGAGCTTAAATTACAGCTTTAGTGAATGGAGTCTGGTGAGAGGAGAGCTTAAATTACAGCTTTAGTGAATGGAGTCTGGTGAGAGGAGAGCTTAAATTACTGCTTTAGTGAATGGAGTCTGGCGAGAGGAGAGCTTAAATTACAGCTTTAGTGAATGGAGTCTGGTGAGAGGAGAGCTTAAATTACAGCTTTAGTGAATGGAGTCTGGTGAGAGGAGAGCTTAAATTACAGCTTTAGTGAATGGAGTCTGGTGAGAGGAGAGCTTAAATTACTGCTTTAGTGAATGGAGTCTAATATAGGATATGTTTTTTACTGAGCTTTTTTCATGCACAAAATAAAAAATGTGCATAAAACAGGTGGATGGATACCTTGAATCTTTCAACTGGAAACAGACCCAAGATCAGCTTTTACCACACACACACAGACACACACACACACACACACACACACACACACACACAGACACACACACACACAGAGCCCTGGGCAGCATCCAGGTGGACCGCCAAGCTGCTGGCATCGTACTCAAACACTCATTTTCTACTTGGATAAACCCAGCATGGACACACTAAACACTTATTAATACACACACACACACACACACACACACACACACAGTGTGTGTCTAACAGTTGGTCTGACACTGAAACCTGCAGAGACACTTTCTGTTTTATTGTCCTTAAGAAGCACACACACACGTGTGAGTGTGTGTGTTTGCTTGTTTGTTTGTTTGTGTTTTGCCAGCTGCAGCTTTAAGATAAGTCATTTTCTTTCTGAGGTTGAGCTGAGGCGACTCTGAGTCTACTTTAAAGACGCTGTGACTCAAAGACGACGTGGAGGACGAAGTTCTGACATTATGCAAATGTTCTGCGACGGAAAGCAACCAGGAAATAGTTTGATGTCATGTATGATGTCATGTGTCGGACATATTCCAATAATACAATAAGTAATTACAATAATAAATATTTACAGTGTGTAATAAAAAGAAAAAATAAATATTTTTATTGGCAAATTAAATGAAATTAAAAACAATATTTAACTACCCAAATAAATAAAACTGTGTATTTCGATGATGATAAATAAAATGTAATATTATTAATAATAAATGAAATGTATTTATCATTATTTATACTGTGATAAATGTATTTTCATTACTTTATATATGAATAAATAACATGTCTTATTATTATTTAGACTCTGGGTAAATAACGTATTTTTATTACTTAAACTGTGAATAAATATGATAATAATGTCAAACTAATAGTTTATGACGTAGAATATAAAGAGAGAAACACCAGACTGTTAATCAGGAGATGAGAGTTTGCTTCTGGAAGTTACCATGGTGATGCTAGTTTTCCCTTAACTTAACTAAGTGGTTTTCTAGTGTGAACCTGTACTGGTTTGTTTGTACAGATTGATTTTACACATCAGTGTGTTTTGTCCTGGTGTTACACACGTTTTAAAGATAGCCCCTTAGTGTTAATAACACCTCCACATTTATCTTAAGTGTTTCCTCACAATTCATACAGGCCTAACAGGTGATGTTTGTTTTCATCTTTAATAGCTCTGTAAGCATTTAATATGACACAGTTCCTCCTAATTTTAGTGACGTGTAGCTCAGAATTAGCTCTCACAGCTAATTTTAGATCTCTTTTACATCTGAAAGGACAAAATATTTCATCTTATTTCAAGAAATCTCACCTAAGTGACTTTTCACTTTTTCCCTTGACAGATTTGTTTTGCTCACACCTTGTATTCATTATTTTTTTTGTTGTTTTTCCTTATTTACTGACTTATTTTTCCAGTTGCATCGTCCTCAGAGCTGTGACTTGACTGTGCTCTGTAATGTAAAGACAGCGTAGTCGGAGACGAGTGTGTTTTATGTGTTGGAAGGTTATTTCGGTGCTCTCACTGCAGCTCTTTGCTCAAAATGTTGGAGACTTGGAGCTGCAGGCAGACAAAGGGCAGCATGTTTATTTGAATCCCTGTAAGCGAGGCCTGAGGATTAGGATTAGCAGTTTATGCTGCAGGGCTCTCCTTCGGGTCTCTTTTCACACGTCGTGACGCATCGTATCGATCCATCGTAGTATTTCTGTCATCTCTGTTTTTGTCTGGGAGACCATGCTTGTTGCAACTATTGATTATTTACGTCACTGTGAGACATTTTAATCAAAAATGTCTGTTTGCCAATATTGTAAACATGTCAAAGAAAACTACACTTCACCTTTTTGTTTTGCTTTTTGACTTAAAACTGTTGTTTTTGTCCTGGCCATATCGATATGTCCTATTTAAGGCTGAAACTGATTATCTTTTATTGTACTTTGGTCAGAAAATGGCTTTTACAATTTGTCGTTAGATGTCTTTGTTTGTCCGATGGACAATTTATTAAGCATCACATTTAAGACTAAAATGTATGTTGTATATTTTTGTCCATCAATTAATTGGTTTATCAACTATTAATATTATTAAGTTATCTTGAGTTTGAAAGGTGTTGTTATATCTTTGCTTAAATATTTAAAATTTTTGTCATTCTCTAATTAATCCAAACATTTACCGCTGCTCATTCAGATCCACGTTGTCTTTATTAATTCATGATTTATTAAGAGTTCTTGTGATTTGTCTACATGTCGTTCTGACACCAATATGATATTAACGTCAATAAATTTACACACTTGTAAATAAAATGACTATAAGGACTAGAGAACCCTTCATGGTTTCTGGTCTACTTGTGAGTGTAAATCCAGATATTAAATATCACTTTTTGTGGTCAACCCATCAGTGTTATTGATTATTATGGTGTGTGGACACCGAACCGACCTGCTGCAGGCGTTTTGTCTCTTTCGGAGGCTAAATTTGTGTCTTTGGTCCAGCTGTTTGTCCAGCTGTTCCTGTCTCACTCCAGGGTTCAGGCTGGGCTGAGCCTTCAGGGAACCAACAGAAGTCAATGCAGCGTTTGTGTGTTTTTGTTCGTGTTTGTGTCCATTAAGAATCAAGGTCAGTCACTCAGCAGTCCATTAAGACCACACATTCAGTCTCTCTCTCTCTCTTGTTCAGTTTGTTTCTAGGTCTCTCTCTCTCTTTCTCTGTCTGTCTGTCTCCCTCAGGCTTTATCAATCACTGTCTGCCCACCTGCCCCAGTGAATCATGGGTATGAGTCTCAGACCACAGAGGCATCTAAAATCGCTCATTTTGTCTTCAGAGTTCTGCATGAGGCTGCAGCTCAATGTGGTGACCAGCAGGGGGGGAGAGAGGATCGAGTGTGTGTGTGTGTGTGTGTGTGCGCGTGTGTGTGTGCGTGCGTGTTTGATCTCATTCTCCATGCTTCACACTGACGAGGCGTCCAATCAAATTACAGAGCTGCAGAGGCCTGACGGAGATATGCAAATGAGCCCAGTCATTTTTAGCTCTACTCTCTCTCTCTCTCTCTCTCCCTCTCTCTCTCTCTCTATCTCTGTCTCTCTCTCTCTCTCTCTCTCTCTCTCTCTGTCTCTCTGTACCTTTCTCTCCACCTCTTTCTCTATACCTCTCTTGCTCTCTGTCTCTCTCTCTCTCTCTGTACCTCTCTCTCTACCTCTTTCTCTATGCCTCTCTCTTTCTCTCTCTCTCTCTCTGTACCTCGCTCTCTCTACCTCTTTCTCTATACCTCTCTGTCTCTCTCTCTCTCTATCTCTGTGTACCTCTCTCTCTTCCTCTTTCTCTATACCCCTCTCTCTCTCTCTCTCTCTCTGTGTACCTCTCTCTCTACCTCTTTCTCTATACCTCTCTCTCTCGCTCTCTCTCTGTATACCTCTCTACCTCTTTCTCTATACCTCTCTCTCTCTCTGTGTACCTCTCTACCTCTTTCTCTATACCTCTCTCTCTCTCTGTGTACCTCTCTACCTCTTTCTCTATACCCCTCTTTCTCTCTCTGTGTACCTCTCTCTCTACCTCTTTCTCTATACCTCTCTCTCTCTCTCTCTCTCTCTGTGTACCTCTCTCTCTACCTCTTTCTCTATACCTCTCTCTCTCACTCTCTCTCTGTATACCTCTCTACCTCTTTCTCTATACCTCTCTCTCTCTCTCTCTCTTTCTCTCTCTGTGTACCTCTCTTTCTACCTCTTTCTCTATACCTCTCTCTCTCTCTTTCTCTCTCTCTCTGTATCTCTCTTTCTACCTCTTTCTCTATACCCCTCTCTCTCTCTCTCTGTGTACCTCTCTTTCTACCTCTTTCTCTATACCTCTCTCTCTCGCTCTCTCTCTGTATACCTCTCTACCTCTTTCTCTATACCTCTCTCTCTCTCTCTTTCTCTCTCTGTGTACCTCTCTTTCTACCTCTTTCTCTGTACCTCTCTCTCTCTCTCTTTCTCTCTCTCTGTGTATCTCTCTTTCTACCTCTTTCTCTATACCTCTCTCTCTCTCTGTGTACCTCTCTTTCTACCTCTTTCTCTATACCCCTCTCTCTCTCTCTCTCTCTCTCTCTCTCTGTTACACTGGGCCTTCGAAGCCCTCAGCGGTGTCTCTCAGGTGAGGAAGGCAGTGTAAACAGTTGAGCTAAACTGATAGGGAGTTTATTTCAGTTCAAGGTTGAAGGACAGTTGTTATCGATGAAATGAAAGTTTAAAAAAAGAAGAAATTACTAAGTCAGGAGGAACATCAGTGCGGTAAATATAATCGCATCAATGCAATACCAAGGTAACGTGATGCCTACTGTGGTGTTGAGCTAATGACCATCATCACCACAATTTATTTAAAAAAATGATAAAAATACATCTATAAATATATTTGCTGTTTATGGACAGGTGGACATGTCCCCTTCAGATTCATAGAGACTTTACCAGCATAAGGAGACAAACAGAGCTGGTAAAACAGAGGATTAATGTCACTGCAGCAGCACTGGGAGCCCAGTGTTTGTCTGTTTAGATTCATGGTGTGTTCAAGTTGTACACAAATGTTGGAATTTTCAAAATTTTAACTCAGAATTTAAATCAGAACCTCTGTGAAGTCAGATCTCCAACACGGAAAGTCAGATTAATCTCACCAAGCAGACATAGAGTTCATGCTCTCTGCTGCTGACGTAAACAGTAGCTCCATGTTTTGTTGTTCGTCTGTAAGGCTGGAAGAGCTGGGAGCACTAAACTTTGAGGTTACGACTCCCGGTGAACGCACCTCAAGGCAAACTCTCACTCCCGTATTGTTTTAGAGGTGAAAAAGTTGTATCGGGCAGCTGGAAATCTGACAGCTTCTGTTCACACCAGAGTGACGATCCTGGAATCTGAAGTGGTTTAGTCGACGCTGCTGACGACCACTCAGCTGTTCAAACAAACAACAACAAACAACAACAACACAGCTGCAGTTAGAGATGAATGCTGGCTGTAAACTGAGTAAACACACACACACACACACACACCTGAGGTGTCCACAAGCTGACAGGAAACAGTAAATCCCTCTGACCTCTGACCTTTGACCTCTGAAACTGACCCAGAGGTTGACAGCTGGTCTGCAGGATGTACAGTGACAGCTGTGTGTGTGTGTGTGTGTGTGTGTGTGTGTGTGTGTGTGTGTGTGTGGTGACCTCTGACCCCTGTCAGTTCTCATATCCCACGATGCCTTGCTGCCTCACAGACAGAAACCCGTCACTTCAGCGTGTTCATATTATTTTATTTACAAGCTTTTTAAAACAAAGCTGTGGGCAGGAAGTCCTGATGAGACTGGAGCCGTTCTGTTGGTTCTGTTGGTTCTGTTGGTTCCATCCACAACTTTCACTCAAAGAAACGCACAGAGGTTTATTTTGGACACTTCTCTATTAGAAACTGTATTGTCGTGTCTCCAGCCTCAGTTTATTAGAGACAGTCACCTCGACTCCTCAGGGAACCTTTGTGAGACTTTCAGGACTCCTTTTAAAGGAACAGTGTGGAACATTTCTGGGCTTCTGTTAGCAGGAGAACGTGTTGAGAACAGTGTTTTCATCAGTCAGTGATCAGCTGGAACTGGTTGTGTCTCTACGGTAGCCCAGGAAGTACACTAGTGATATTTTTATTATAAAGGGTGACTGTGAACTGAACTGACTGGACTGGACTAGACTAAACTAAACCAAACTGGACTGGACTGGACTAGACTAAACTAAACCAGCCTGGACTGGACTGGACTAGACTAAACTAAACCAGACTGGACTGGACTGGACTAGACTAAACTAAACCAGACTGGGCTGGACTGAACTAGACTAAACTTGACTAGACTAGATTAAAATAGACTAGACTAGACCAGACCAGACTGGACTGGTGGATTCTCTGTTTTCACGCTTATCTCACATTTATCTGCTCCACCTGATGGATTTAATGCTTGTTTAACTCCTGAAGTCACAGATCCTGTTTGTTTGTTTGTTTGTTTGTTTGTCTGCTAGCTTTCCCACCACAGTTTGATCAGCAGCTTTTATTCAGAACCAGAACAGGAACTCGTCCTCAGAGAGAGAAACTTGGCGAGGATCGAGGTCCTCCATCTTTGATAGAATCGCTCAGAGACCCAGGTCCTGGTCCTGCTCATTAAAATGCTCTGATCCAGTCCGCTCAGTCCTGGAGGACCTGGACCAGGCAGGCCTCCATGCCTGGATCTGGAACAGAGATTATCCCACAGAGGCAACCAGCAAGCCCTTCAAAATAAAACAACAACAACATGTCATTTTAATTTGACATGAATATATAAAAGTGTTTCCTGAACAGACACATGTGTTGGTTATGATAAAAGTGCATTTAAAGAAAGACTGGATCAGTGTTTAAAAGAATACGGTAGTATTGTAATGATGATAATACCTCCTCCTCCAGCCTCAGTCCGCCCAGCAGCAGCTCTCTGTGTAATTAGACGATCACAGGTTCACATTCCACACCGTTTGTGTCAACATGTCATCTCAACACCTCCTCTCCTCCTCTGGATGCCTCCTTCACTCACTTCCCTGCTCCTCATGAGGAGGTGAAAGGAGGTTTTTGTTTTCAGTAGAAGGAGTCCTGACCATGACTGCAGCTCCCAGCAGGAAACACCTGAAGCTCTTGTGACTCCTTGTCTCCTCTAGTCTCCTTCCCTCCACCTCCTCTTTCTTTTCTTCCTCTTTGTTTCCTTTCATCCTTGTCTCCTCTCCCTTTTCCCTGTCTTGTCTCCTTGTTTCCTTGCTCAGTGTCCTTTCCTCTCCTTTCATCCTCTTGGTTTCATTTGCTTTCATCCTTGTCTCCTCCCCCATCTCCTCTCCTTGTTTCCTTTCCTAATTCCCTCTCCTCAGTGTGCAGTTACAGACCACTCTCTGGAATTCACACACACCCCTCCCCCTCTCTGTAGTGGGATGGAAGGAAGGATGGAAGGAAGGAAAAAAGGAAGGAAGCAGTGGAACAAAGGAAGGAAGGAAAAATAACAAAGGATGCAACAAAGGGAGGAAGGAACTAATGAAGGAAGGAAGCTCGCCTCCTCCCTGCTGACTCCTCTAGTGCACATTTACAGCACACACACACCACTCCTCCATCTCAGCACTGTGTGTGTGTGTGTGTGTGTGTGTGTGTGTGTGCGTGCTGCGAGCCCTGTGATTGGCCGAGCCCGGCTAGATGCACCAACAGCCCAAAGAAGAGGAGAACAGAGGAGGAGAGGCTGCAGAGAGAGCTACACAAAGAGCATGGGAGTGTGTGTGTGTGAGTGTGTGGGAGTGTGTGTGCTATGAGCTAGCGAGCTAATGTGTGTGTGACACAAGAGTGTGTGTGTGTGTGTGTGTGTGTGTGTGTGTGTGTGTGTGCAGAGACGAGGAGGAAACCTGATCTCTTCTGGACTAGCGCTCTTGTTAGCTCGTAGCCTAGCTTGGCCCACTTTGGCCCAGTTCAGACCTGCTGGTGTGGTGTTGGGGGGGGTTGATGGAGCGGTTCCTGGCCCTGCTGCGCCTCCTGAGCAGGAGGAGGCGAGGGAGGAGGTACCGGGCGGATGACGACTACCAGGAAGGCTACGAGGACGTTTACTACTACACCAGCAAGTACAGCACACACCTACTGAGTGAGTGAGTCCCATAGAGAACCAGTGGAGAGAGAGAGATTACCTGCAGATTATAATACCTGTGTGAGGTGCTGTATTATAGATGAAGGTCGCTGCTCGGCTGCACACACACACACACACACACACACACACACACACACACACACACACACTCTCAGGTATCCAGGTGACGGGGCAGCCAGGTGGTTTGTGAGTAATAACAAGGGAGGAAGTGTGTGGAATGTGACGATGTGGACACAAACACACTCCAGCTGTGGTCTGATGGGTTCTGGTTCTGGTTCTGTCGCTGGTCCTGGTCCTGGTCCTGGGGTTGTGTCTCAGTACTGTTTTGGTATAAAGCATGATGTGAAGCGAAGCAGCAAAGTGGGATTGTTGTGTTCTCTATACTGAGGTTAATTACTGAAAAACAGGTTATTTGATGGATTAATTGATTAATTGTGATCAATAAAGTAACAGAAAATAGTGAAAAACATGTTGAAATTCTCAGTTTTGTCAAAAGTCACTAAGCTTGTGTTCCTCCTGTTGGGAAAGTGTATTTTTTGCATCTCTTTGTGTATTTTGACACATTTAGTTTATTTCCACGTTTATTTCTTTAGTTCTGTCACAGTTTGTGCACCAGGTCTTTTGTTCTGGTTCAGGTCCTGGTCCTGGTCCAGGGGTTGTGTGTCAGTACTGTTTTGGTATAAAGATGATGATGTGAAGCGAAGCAGCATGTTGTGTTCACCAGAGACAACAAAACAAGAGTGTTTATTTCACAGCTTTTATCCAAAGAGACAACAGTCATGTGGATGAGTGTACTGAACTGCTGTCAGCTCTACATGTAATGAGATGAGATGATTTGAAGTGAATCTTCGTCTGGTTCTGTCTCTCCATCCATTGTTTCCTCTCTTTTAATTGTGTTTATTTTTCTGGGCCATGTTTAGCCTCAGGCTTTGTCAGGATCGCTTTAATTAAAGAACAAACCTGATCTTTAATTAATGTTTAATAAGATTAATTAGCTTATTGTGATCTGGGAAGATGGGAAAGAAAGAAAAGCCTTCGCTGTGTTGGACAAATGACTGGTTAATTGACAAATGACTCTTTGTTTTTTGTCGTTGCCATCTTGGTTTTTGATAGTTTCCTTCTTGGTTTTTGATAGTTTCCATCTTGGTTTTTGATAGTTTTCTTCTTGGTTTTTGATAGTTTCCATCTTGGTTTTTGATAGTTTTCTTCTTGGTTTTTGATAGTTTCCATCTTGGTTTTTGATAGTTTCCATCTTGGTTTTTGATAGTTTTCTTCTTGGTTTTTGATAGTTTCCATCTTGGTTTTTGATAGTTTCCATCTTGTTTTTTGATAGTTTCCATCTTGGTTTTTGATAGTTTCCATCTTGGTTTTTGATAGTTTCCATCTTGTTTTTTGATAGTTTCCATCTTGGTTTTTGATAGTTTCCTTCTTGGTTTTTGATAGTTTCCTTCTTGGTTTTTGATAGTTTCCATCTTGGTTTTTGATAGTTCCCTTCTTGGTTTTTGATGGTTTCCATCTTGGTTTTTGATAGTTTCCTTCTTGGTTTTTGATGGTTTCCATCTTGGTTTTTGATAGTTTCCTTCTTGGTTTTTGATGGTTTTCTTCTTGGTTTTTGATAGTTTCCTTCTTGGTTTTTGATAGTTTCCATCTTGGTTTTTGATAGTTTCCATCTTGGTTTTTGATAGTTTCCATCTTGGTTTTTGATAGTTTCCTTCTTGGTTTTTGATAGTTTCCATCTTGGTTTTTGATAGTTTCCATCTTGGTTTTTGATAGTTTCCATCTTGGTTTTTGATGGTTTTCTTCTTGTTTTTTGATAGTTTCCATCTTGGTTTTTGATAGTTTCCTTCTTGGTTTTTGATAGTTTCCATCTTGGTTTTTGATAGTTTCCATCATGGTTTTTGATGGTTTTCTTCTTGGTTTTTGATAGTTTCCATCTTGGTTTTTTTGCAACCAGAAGTGACACAAGAGGGTGGAGTTAAGTACAACTGAATCAGACATTTTTAAGTTACCTCTGAGTCTTAAAGCTATAAGACGTAAACACAAACAACTCCTGGCCTGTGTGATCCAGATGTTGAACTGGTTTCAGCTGCTCTGTGTTTTACACTGTACTCTCTGTGTTCGTGTTTCTGGGTGTGTTCTGGTTCTCCTCTGGGTTCTTTAATAATTTAATGTACTATTTCATTAGACAGCTGAGGTGTTTTCATTAAATGGTCGTTGCCTTAAAGCTCCTCCAGGTTAATTAGGGACTACACTGGAGTCGTTACCCATGAGGCTCATTTGGAAAAGTCGTCATCCACTGTTTGCTTTGGTGATGCAATCAGGCACAAAACTGGTGCAAAATGTAGCTGAAGTGCACTGAAAGCATGGAAGCATGTGTTGAGCTGAGCAGCGTGTTATTAGCCTCAGATTAGAGTCATGTCATGTCTTGTTCCTCTGCTGATGCTGCTCTGCTTCTCCACTAAGGAAACAATCTACATTAAGATATATGTTTTATACATATATATATATATATGTCCTTTATTTATTATTTCTGTTCTAATGTTGAAAGACTCTACAGGTCTGAAAACACAGTCACTGCAGAATAATCATTTAAACAAAAGAAAAACATTACTCAGTATTTATTCATCTGCAGTCATTATAACAACTCTACTTAGTACTAATGTGTCCTGATGTTATGACTGCTCTGACTTACCAACGGTCATGAAATGCACAAAAACACGTCTCTTCTGGATTTTAACACATGAATAATTTGCTTTTTATTGCCCTGTTTTTCCTGTTTTAAGGCACCTTAAATGTAAAGCGTACTAAGAAAAGCGCTTTAGAAATAAAACGTATCATTATTTCTGATTGTTTTCTATTTCATGTAAGCTCTTGACACACTCTTAATTTTAGCCAGCTGTGTGTGTGGAAGTTAAATATTCCTTTGTGAGGAATTACTGTGATATTCTTTTGTCTTTGTGAGAGACGCAGAGCTGCCAGGAGGCATTTCCTGCAGCTAGCAGTGAGCTAGCAGCTACCTAGCACCGAGTCTGTGTGTGTGTGTGTGTGTGTGTGTGTGTGCGTGTGTGTGTGTGTGTTTAGCCCAGCGTGTGATCCTATATGAAGGCTATTTAACACTGGTTGACTGGACCTCAGCCTCCTCTCTGCCTCAGCCTGGTTTGTTCTGTTTAACCTGATTAAGAGTCGTCTTAACTTGATTCACACAGTCGTCTTCAAATTGCTTATTTTCCTCGAGCAGCACTCAAATATATTCATCTTCCACACTGACAGAAAACAGAGGAGCTGCAGACTGAAACTATTGAGTGCTCATCTCTTTAAATAGCTCTCCACAGATGTAGCTTGATGGACACTTTAAGGACATGTCCTCTATTTTTATACTCTCCTTCTTCTTTGTCGAGGTTTGTTTCCATAATATTTTCTAGTTTTATTTTCAGGAATCATGTACAAACGGCAGTTTCTGCTTGAGGAACGATGGAAGGATGAGAGCTGGAATAAATTCTAGAAAACAAACTGTTGGTCCAAGTCAAAGACATTAGTGCACAGACTCATTTGTTATATGAGAGGCTTCTTCAGGTCTGTAATAAGAAGTGGATCTGGTCGCCGTGATGTCACCTGCTGGTTTCTGGACTACGGTTTCGAAGACCTGTTTACAGTGTTTACTGTGGGAATAAATCAAGAGAGAAGGAGCATCATTTTCCATTAGACTGATATAGAACCAGAGGAGTCGCCCCCTGCTGGCTGAACTCTGTTCTTTGACAAGTCACCTCAGGTCACCACAAGTGACACCTGTGGCCCCGCCTCCATCAGTGATGTCACCTGCAGGCCTCGTCCACCTCCTGTCATGAGCAGCTGCCGTCCTCTCTGCTGGCTGATCTCATTACATGTTCCAACATTAAGACGCATGCATTTGCACAGAAATGAGGTGAAATTATGTAAACGGCTGTGCAGAGTTCAGACGGTTCACAGCGCTCATGTGAAGCTTGTTGACGTCTAAAAATGCTGCTAATTAACACTTTGTCAACAGAACTGGTGCCGTGTTCAACATGATGGAGATTAAAGAGGCACCTTCTCTTTATAAAAAAAAAATTAACAAATAAAACTGTCTATACTATTATATAAATAAAAAATAATTAAAACTTTCATCATCTGGAGAAAACCTCTCTTTATAAATAAAAAAATATATTTAAATAAAATAAAACATAACATGATCTGGAGAAAACCTCTCTTTATAAATAAAAAAATATATTTAAATAAAATAAAACATAACATGATCTGGAGAAAACCTCTCTTTATAAATAAAAAAATATTTAAATAAAATAAAACATAACATGATCTGGAGAAAACCTCTCTTTATAAATAAAAAAATATTTAAATAAAATAAAACATAACATGATCTGGAGAAAACCTCTCTTTATAAATAAAAAAATTATTTAAATAAAATAAAACATAACATGATCTGGAGAAAACCTCTCTTTATAAATAAAAAATATATTAAAATAAAATAAAACATAACATGATCTGGAGAAAACCTCTCTTTATAAATAAAAAATATATTTAAATAAAATAAAACATAACATGATCTGGAGAAAACCTCTCTTTATAAATAAAAATATATTTAAATAAAATAAAACATAACATGATCTGGAGAAAACCTCTCTTTATAAATAAAAAAATATTTAAATAAAATAAAACATAACATGATCTGGAGAAAACCTCTCTTTATAAATAAAAAAATTATTTAAATAAAATAAAACATAACGTGATCTGGAGAAAACCTCTCTTTATAAATAAAAAAATATTTAAATAAAATAAAACATAACATGATCTGGAGAAAACCTCTCTTTATAAATAAAAATATATTTAAATAAAATAAAACATAACATGATCTGGAGAAAACCTCTCTTTATAAATAAAAAAATATTTAAATAAAATAAAACATAACATGATCTGGAGAAAACCTCTCTTTATAAATAAAAAAATATTTAAATAAAATAAAACATAACATGATCTGGAGAAAACCTCTCTTTATAAATAAAAATATATTTAAATAAAATAAAACATAACATGATCTGGAGAAAACCTCTCTTTATAAATAAAAAAATATTTAAATAAAATAAAACATAACATGATCTGGAGAAAACCTCTCTTTATAAATAAAAAAAAATATTTAAATAAAATAAAACATAACATGATCTGGAGAAAACTCTCTTTATAAATAAAAATATATTAAAATAAAATAAAACATAACACGATCTGGAGAAAACCTCTCTTTATAAATAAAAAAAATATTTAAATAAAATAAAACATAACATGATCTGGAGAAAACCTCTCTTTATAAATAAAAATATATCAAAATAAAATAAAACATAACATGATCTGGAGAAAACCTCTCTTTATAAATAAAAATATATCAAAATAAAATAAAACATAACATGATCTGGAGAAAACCTCTCTTTATAAATAAAAATATATTTAAATAAAATAAAACATAACATGATCTGGAGAAAACCTCTCTTTATAAATAAAGGAAACGTCTTTATTGCCACTCGTTCGTAGCTGCAGCTGAAACCAGACGCCTCCTTGTTTTTAATAGTCACCATGTGTGAACGTGTCAGACGTTCAGTCACACCTTTCTGTTCGCTGGCATCCATCTTGGTCTGTTTCTTCCTCTTGGTCTGAACCAGAGCGTCACTCTGGATGTGAAGTGAAATGCTCTGATTACAATTAAATCCACATAATCCAGCTTTATTTATTATTTACAAAACAAATATTTTTCACCTGATGGTATTTATATGAAGTTTTTTTTTCAGCTGATGATTTTTGATTTAAATATAAATCCTGTGACGTGTGTGTGTCAGTGTGTGTCTGTTAGTGTGTGTGTGTGTGTGTGTGTGTGTCTGTTAGTGTGTGTCTGTTAGTGTGTGTGTGTGTCTGTCAGTGTGTGTGTGTCTGTTAGTGTGTGTGTGTCTGTTAGTGTGTGTCTGTTAGTGTGTGTGTGTGTGTGTGTCTGTTAGTGTGTGTGTGTGTGTGTGTGTGTGTGTGTGTGTGTGTGTCTGTCAGTGTGTGTGTGTCTGTCAGTGTGTGTGTCTGTTAGTGTGTGTCTGTTAGTGTGTGTCTGTCAGTATGTGTGTGTCTGTTAGTGTGTGTCTGTCAGTGTGTCTGTCAGTATGTGTGTGTCTGTTAGTGTGTGTGTGTCTGTTAGTGTGTGTGTGTGTCTGTTAGTGTGTGTCTGTCAGTATGTGTGTGTCTGTTAGTGTGTGTGTGTCTGTTAGTGTGTCTGTTAGTGTGTGTGTGTGTGTGTCTGTTAGTGTGTGTGTGTCTGTTAGTGTGTGTCTGTCAGTGTGTGTGTCTGTTAGTGTGTGTGTGTCTGTTAGTGTGTGTCTGTTAGTGTGTGTGTGTGTGTGTCTGTTAGTGTGTGTGTGTTTGTGTGTGTGTGTCTGTTAGTGTGTGTGCGTGTGTTAGTGTGTGTGTGTTAGTGTGTGTCTGTCAGTGTGTGTCAGTGTGTGTGTGTCTGTTAGTGTGTGTCAGTGTGTGTGTGTCTGTTAGTGTCTGTCAGTATGTGTGTGTCTGTTAGTGTGTGTCAGTGTGTGTGTGTCTGTTAGTGTGTCTGTCAGTATGTGTGTGTCTGTTAGTGTGTGTCAGTGTGTGTGTCTGTTAGTGTGTCTGTCAGTATGTGTGTGTCTGTTAGTGTGTGTCAGTGTGTGTGTCTGTTAGTGTGTCTGTCAGTATGTGTGTGTCTGTTAGTGTCTGTCAGTGTGTGTGTCTGTTAGTGTGTGTCTGTCAGTATGTGTGTGACTGTTTGTGTGTGTCTGTTAGTGTGTGTGTGTGTCTGTTAGTGTGTGTCTGTCAGTGTGTGTGTGTCTGTTAGTGTGTGTCTGTCAGTGTGTGTGTGTCTGTTAGTGTGTGTGTGTCCGTCAGTGTGTGTGTGTCTGTCAGTGTGTGTGTGTCCGTCAGTGTGTGTGTGTCTGTCAGTATGTGTGTGTCTGTTAGTGTGTCTGTCAGTATGTGTGTGTCTGTTAGTGTGTGTCAGTGTGTGTGTGTCTGTTAGTGTGTGTCTGTCAGTATGTGTGTGACTGTTTGTGTGTGTCTGTTAGTGTGTGTGTGTCTGTTAGTGTGTGTCTGTCAGTGTGTGTCTGTCAGTATGTGTGTCTGTTAGTGTGTGTCTGTCAGTGTGTGTGTGTCTGTTAGTGTGTGTGTGTCTGTTAGTGTGTGTCAGTATGTGTGTCTGTCAGTGTGTGTGTGTCTGTTAGTGTGTGTGTGTCTGTTAGTGTGTGTCTGTCAGTGTGTGTGTCTGTTAGTGTGTGTGTGTCCGTCAGTGTGTGTGTCTGTCAGTGTGTGTGTGTCCGTCAGTGTGTGTCTGTCAGTGTGTGTGTGTGTGTGTCTGTTAGTGTGTGTCTGTCAGTGTGTGTGTGTCTGTTAGTGTGTGTCAGTATGTGTGTCTGTCAGTGTGTGTGTGTCTGTTAGTGTGTGTGTGTCTGTTAGTGTGTGTCTGTCAGTGTGTGTGTCTGTTAGTGTGTGTGTGTCCGTCAGTGTGTGTGTCTGTCAGTGTGTGTGTGTCCGTCAGTGTGTGTCTGTCAGTGTGTGTGTGTGTGTGTCTGTTAGTGTGTGTCTGTCTGTTAGTGTGTGTCTGTTAGTGTGTGTGTGTGCGTGTGTCTGTCAGTGTGTGTGTGTCTGTCAGTGTGTGTGTCTGTTAGTGTGTGTCTGTTAGTGTGTGTCTGTCAGTATGTGTGTGTCTGTTAGTGTGTGTCTGTCAGTGTGTGTGTCTGTTAGTGTGTGTCTGTCAGTGTCTGTCTGTCAGTGTGTGTCTGTCAGTATGTGTGTGTCTGTTAGTGTGTGTCAGTGTGTGTGTCTGTCAGTGTGTGTGTGTCTGTTAGTGTGTGTGTGTCTGTTAGTGTGTGTCAGTGTGTGTGTCTGTCAGTGTGTGTGTGTCTGTTAGTGTGTGTGTGTCTGTTAGTGTGTGTCAGTGTGTGTGTCTGTCAGTATGTGTGTGTCTGTTAGTGTGTGTCTGTCAGTGTGTGTCTGTCAGTATGTGTGTGTCTGTTAGTGTGTGTCAGTGTGTGTGTCTGTCAGTGTGTGTGTGTGTCTGTTAGTGTGTGTGTGTCTGTTAGTGTGTGTCAGCGTGTGTGTCTGTCAGTGTGTGTGTGTCTGTTAGTGTGTGTGTGTCTGTTAGTGTGTGTCAGTGTGTGTGTCTGTCAGTGTGTGTGTGTCTGTTAGTGTTTGTCAGTGTGTGTGTGTGTGTGTGTGTGTGTGTGTGTGTGTGTCTGTCAGTGTGTGTGTGTTTTAATAAGTGGATGTCATGGTGACTCAAACCCACATGTTTAACTTTGTGCTGTGGGTGTTGACTCACTCACACACACACACACACACACACACACACACTCACACACACACACTGATGATAACCTGGACTGTGTGAACACTTCTTTCACTTCTTTCATCTCTTTGTATGGAGCAGCCCCTCAATTATTCATCAGACTGTTTCCATGGTAACAGCTGCAGCTGTGTGTGTGTGTGTGTGTGTGTGTGCGCGTGTGTGTGCGTGTGTGTGAGTGTGTGTTGGTGGTTCTGGTTGGCTCATATTGTGACTGTAAACAAGAAGCAGTATTAGTAGTACTAGTAGTATTAGTAGTCATAGTAGTAGCAGTATTATTAGTACTAGTACTAGTAGCATGGTTTTAGGTGGTTCTGGTTCTCTGGTTCTACATGGTTTTAGCTGGTTCTGGTTCTCTGGTTCTACATGGTTTTAGCTGGTTCTGGTTCTGCAGTAGTTACTATACATGCAGTACATGCAGTACATAGGGTACATACAGTACTTGCAGTACATACAGTACATAGAGTACTTGCAGTACATAAAGTACATGCAGTACTTGCAGTACATACAGTACATAGAGTACTTGCAGTACATAGAGTACATGCAGTACTTGCAGTACATAGAGTACATGCAGTACATACAGTACATGCAGTACATAGGGTACATACAGTACTTGCAGTACATACAGTACATAGAGTACTTGCAGTACATAGAGTACATGCAGTACTTGCAGTACATACAGTACATAGAGTACATACAGTACATAGAGTACACAGAGTACATGCAGTACATAGAGTACATACAGTACATAGAGTACATACAGTACATAGAGTACACAGAGTACATGCAGTACATAGAGTACATACAGTACATAGAGTACATGCAGTACATAGAGTACATGCAGTACATACAGTAGATAGAGTACATGCAGTATATAGAATACATACAGTACATAGAGTACATGCAGTACATACAGTACATACAGTACATAGAGTACATGCAGTACATACAGTAGATAGAGTACATGCAGTATATAGAGTACATGCAGTACATAGAGTAGATAGAGTACATGCAGTATATAGAGTACATGCAGTACATACAGTAGATAGAGTACATGCAGTATATAGAGTACATGCAGTACATACAGTAGATAGAGTACATGCAGTATATAGAGTACATGCAGTACATACAGTAGATAGAGTACATGCAGTACATACAGTAGATAGAGTACATGCAGTATATAGAGTACATGCAGTACATACAGTAGATAGAGTACATGCAGTATATAGAGTACATGCAGTACATACAGTAGATAGAGTACATGCAGTATATAGAGTACATGCAGTACATACAGTAGATAGAGTACATGCAGTATATAGAGTACATGCAGTACATACAGTAGATAGAGTACATGCAGTATATAGAGTACATGCAGTACATACAGTAGATAGAGTACATGCAGTATATAGAGTACATACAGTACATAGAGTACATGCAGTACATACAGTACATAGAGTACATGCAGTACATACAGTAGATAGAGTACATGCAGTATATAGAGTACATACAGTACATAGAGTACATGCAGTACATACAGTAGATAGAGTACATGCAGTATATAGAGTACATACAGTACATAGAGTACATGCAGTACATACAGTACATAGAGTACATGCAGTACATACAGTACATAGAGTACATGCAGTATATAGAGTACATACAGTACATAGAGTACATGCAGTACATACAGTACATAGAGTACATGCAGTACATAGAGTACATGCAGTACATACAGTACATGCAGTACATAGAGTACATAGAGTACATGCAGTACATAGAGTACATGCAGTTCACTGCTGTGCTGCCATGTTGTCTCCGGCCTCAGAGAGCAGCAGGTCACCTGGGTGAACAGCAGGGGGCAGCACAGGTCAGAGCAGAGCGCCTCACCAAACCTCTGTTAAAAAATGACTGATTTTACCATCACTGCCTTCTCATTGACAGGGTGGTTGAGAGACACTCACAGAGACAGAGAGAGAGAGAGAGAGAGAGAGAGAGTAACTGTGTTTAACATGCAGCATGATGACCTGCATATTACTGTGGTTATGATAATATCACAGTTAATACCTTTAATACATAAATGCAGTAATCCTGTGTAATCTGCTGCTGGGACACTGACCCACATGTCTGACCACTACCTGCTGGCTAAGGACACGCCTCCTCCTGTATCAGCCAATGGCAGTGCAGAGAACAGCTGTTTTCTGATTGGTTCATAAACTGTCAGGAAATATTAGCACACATACATGTATTACCACTGTATTACAACCCAGTCAGGTTCCCGAAAATATATTATTAGTACTTTAAAGAAAATAAAAATGTCTTATGATGATCAATCATCAAAGTATTTTTTTAAAATACTGGAGTACTTCAGAAAGTAGCACTGTAAGAGTACAGTCTTTGATAATATTCTGGCTGTTAAAACTGTTAACAGTGTTCATATATTTGGTGATTTCCTCTTTTTATACAAACACATGGACCTTATATTGTTATTATTATTGTTATATTGTTATATTGTTGATTCATACACCAAAAACTGGTGTATTAAAATTTAAATATTTAATTAATATTTTGGATGTGTACTGTTACTGAAACTACTGTAATATTTCACAAAGAAGTACTTCTCCTTCAAATGTAGTATTAGTTAATACAAGCCAGTACTTCCTGTAGAGTGATAGTACTACAAACATGTCTGCAGTGTCACTGGAGGAAGTTTTATAAAGACATAACTAAACGATGTCACAGTGATGTCATCATGGTGAGATCAGGTTAGATTATACTTCCTTCCTTCCTTCCTTTCTCCCCTTCATCCATCCTTCTATCCATCCCTCCTTCCTTCCTTCCTCTCCTCCATCCATTCATCCATCCTTTCTTCCTTACTTCCTTCCTCTCCCTCCTCTCATCCATCCATCATTCAATCCTTCCTTCCTCTCCTCCATCCTTCCAGCTGCACAGAGTCAGATTAGAGGGAGAAGCCTCCTCCTCCTCCTCCTCCTCTTTTGCCGTCATCCCTCCTCCCTCCTCCTCTTCCTCCCACCATCTGCGCAGACTCTCTCCTCCTCCTCCTCCTCTCGTTTCATGGAGGAGCTTCACATCTGCAGCGCTCTCTCTCTCTCTCCCTCCCTCCCTCCCTCCATCCGTCTCTCTCCTCCTCGTTAGCTGAAGCGTCTCCATGATGGTTTCTGTCTGAGGACGTCGTCCGTCACCCGGCTGCTTGTAGAGGAGGAAGAGGAGGAGGAGGAAGGAGGGGGAAGGAGGAGGAGGTGTAGTTAGTGGCGGCTGCATCTGCATGGCTCTGGGGGGGAGGCGACGCTCGGCTCGGCTTCACCATGATCGCCGTGTCGTTTAAATGTCGCTGCCAGATCCTGCGCAGGGTGAACAAAGGTAGAGCGACACTGAGAGACACTGAGAGAGAGAGAGAGCGAGAGAGAGAGATGGAGGCTGAGCATGTTTGCATGTTAACAGGATGGAGGAGAAGAGCTGACATTGAAAAGAGAGACAGACGCTTGTTTGTGTTTGTGTGTGTGTGTGTGTGTGTGTGTGTGTGTGTGTGTGTGAAAAGTGATTTTCTGATGGATTCATTCTGCAGGTTGAACTGGGCGAGAGACCTGCAGACAGACAGAGAGAGAGAGTTATTTTCATGAATGTAATATTCATGGTGTTTATTAACGGAGCAGGAAGGAGGGCAGACAGACGGAAACACAGTACTGCTCTACTACTCTTCAGGTGTTTTTACCTGCTGGAATACTGTGAAGCTCACTGGTGCGAGTATTCAGTAGAGTACTATAATCTGACAAAAATACTGCTTCAGCAGGGCTGGATGAAGTATTCAGAAGATATAGGTCAAAGTAGTAGTACTACAGTGTAAAAGAATACTGCTTCACCAGGGCTGAATGAAGTACTTTCCATCAAAGTAGTAATACTACGATGTAAAAATACTCCTTTGCCATATTAAAAAAATAACATTGATTTATTGTTCTTCTTCTTCTTCTTCTTCTTCTTCTTCTTATTATTATTATTACATGATATATTCTCCTGACCTGAAAAAATATGTTAATTAATTATTGTGAATTAATTGCTGGAAAATATAAATTAACTCATGTTGCTGATTTATTTTAATGTTGTATTTGCTGCTTTGAGCTCATGTTTTATTTATGTATTCATGTATTAGTATTTCCGTATTTGTGTATTTCTGGCTGTGAAGCAGAAATTAGAGTTTTTGACCTGCTGAAGGTCAGACAGCTGTTTTTGGATCAGATTTGTATTGCGTCTAAATATTACATTGAGTAGTACATTATTTTCATTATTAAAATAATATATACATAGGTGGTCACCTGACGTCACCTGAAACTTTGAGGATAAATTGATTATTTTTCACATCAGAAACAGAAACGTTGGTGTTTATTCTGCTTCATATTTTGTTTTTAAAGTGAGCTCCATTTATTATAATGTAAACACATCCTAAAGTGATGTCGAGTAATTCTGAAGCTACATTATTGACGTGTTTTTCTGTACTGATGTTACGTTGCTCACATGTCTATCACTTAGTTTACGTCTTTCCTAAACCTAACTGCAGCTATCACTGTAGTTTTGTTGCCTAAACAGAAATGCAAACATTTCACAGGGACAATATAGCATTAAATGACAAAATGGAGGTCAGCACTATTACACTGGTACAGCTGGTACAGCTTCAGGGGGACTGGTCTGGAACCAGTTAGAGCCACTGTGGGACCTGCAGAACCTGTTAGCCAGTCTGGTCGAGGTTTGGTGCCAGTTAGAGACACTGGGAGAAGAGCTGGTTGAAGTCCAAAACCAGTTGGATGAGCTGACAAAGCTTCAGAACCATTAAAGAAACTGGTGGAGCTTCAGAACCATTAAAGAAACTGATGGAGCTTCAGGACCATTAAAGAAACTGGTGGAGCTTCAGAACCATTAAAGAAACTGATGGAGCTTCAGGACCATTAAAGAAACCGGTGGAGCTTCAGAACCATTAAAGAAACTGGTGGAGCTTCAGGACCATTAAAGAAACCGGTGGAGCTTCAGAACCATTAAAGAAACTGGTGGAGCTTCAGGACCATTAAAGAAACTGATGGAGCTTCAGGACCATTAAAGAAACTGATGGAGCTTCAGAACCATTAAAGAAACTGGTGGAGCTTCAGGACCATTAAAGAAACTGATGGAGCTTCAGGACCATTAAAGAAACTGGTGGAGCTTCAGGACCATTAAAGAAACTGATGGAGCTTCAGAACCATTAAAGAAACTGGTGGAGCTTCAGGACCATTAAAGAAACTGATGGAGCTTCAGGACCATTAAAGAAACTGGTGGAGCTTCAGGACCATTAAAGAAACTGGTGGAGCTTCAGGACCATTAAAGAAACTGATGGAGCTTCAGGACCATTAAAGAAACTGATGGAGCTTCAGGACCATTAAAGAAACTGGTGGAGCTTCAGGACCATTAAAGAAACTGGTGGATCTCCAGGACCAGTTAGAGTGGTTTTAGAGCCAGCTAAAGGAACCATCTGTATAATAATAACAATAATAATAATATTAATAATAATAATAATGACGATCTTTGTGTTTCAGATGAGGGGCCGTACACCAAACACTCTGCTGGGTCCAGAACTCCAGATGGAGCACTGGCCATCAGGAGGCAGAGTATCCCAGGTAATATTTATCACTTTTATTCTATTTATTCTACAGATGGAGCTAATATAGGTGGACATAATACAGATGAAAATAATAGAGATGAAAATAGAACGCAGTAGAGCAGCAGGCTGATGTTTCCTGCAGGAAGATGCTGGCAGTGGCAGTTTATCCTCCCACCTGGAGCTGGTGGCCTACTTCCTGTCTCACTGCTGCAGCCACAGCTTTACTGCAAACATGAGGGGATCAGTGTGGGAACCACAGGGGCTGCTGGAGGTTCAGGTCCAGTCACAGGAACTGTTGGAGTCTCTAAACCAGTTAGAGGAGCTGGTGGAGCAGATAGAGAAAGTAGTAGAACATCAGAGCTGGTAAGAGGAACCGGTAGACGTTTGGAGCAGTCAGTGGATGAACCGGTAGACGTTTAGAGCAGTCAGTGGATGAACCGGTAGACGTATGGAGCAGTCAGTGGATGAACCGGTAGACGTTTGGAGCAGTCAGTGTATGAACCGGTAGACGTTTGGAGCAGTCAGTGGATGAACCGGCAGACGTTTGGAGCAGTCAGTGGATGAACCGGTAGACGTTTGGAGCAGTCAGTGGATGAACCGGTAGACGTTTGGAGCAGTCAGTGGATGAACCGGTAGACGTTTGGAGCAGTCAGTGGATGAACCGGTAGACGTATGGAGCAGTCAGTGGATGAACCGGTAGACGTTTGGAGCAGTCAGTGGATGAACCGGTAGACGTTTGGAGCAGTCAGTGGATGAACCGGTAGACGTATGGAGCAGTCAGTGGATGAACCGGTAGACGTTTGGAGCAGTCAGTGGATGAACCGGTAGACGTTTGGAGCAGTCAGTGGATGAACCGGTAGACGTTTGGAGCAGTCAGTGGATGAACCGGTGAGCGTTTGGAGCAGTCAGTGGATGAACCGGTAGACGTTTGGAGCAGTACGTGGATGAACCCGTATTCGGTACGCGCAGTCAGTGGATGAACCGGTAGACGTTTGGAGCAGTCAGTGGATGAACCGGTAGACGTTTGGAGCAGTCAGTGGATGAACCGGTAGACGCGTTTGGAGCAGTCAGTGGATGAACCGTAGACGTTTGGAGCAGTCAGTGGATGAACCGGTAGACGTTTGGAGCAGTCAGTGGATGAACCGGTAGACGTTTGGAGCAGTCAGTGGATGAACCGGTAGACGTTTGGAGCAGTCAGTGGATGAACCGGTAGACGTTTGGAGCAGTCAGTGGATGAACCGGTAGACGTTTGGAGCAGTCAGTGGATGAACCGGTAGACGTTTGGAGCAGTCAGTGGATGAACCGGTAGACGTTTGGAGCAGTCAGTGGATGAACCGGTAGACGTTTGGAGCAGTCAGTGGATGAACCGGTAGACGTTTGGAGCAGTCAGTGGATGAACCGGTAGACGTTTAGAGCAGTCAGTGGATGGACCGGTAGACGTTTAGAGCAGTCAGTGGATGAACCGGTAGACATTTGGAGCAGTCAGTGGATGAACCGGTAGACGTTTAGAGTAGTCAGTGGATGGACCGGTAGACATTTGGAGCAGTCAGTGGATGGACCGGTAGACATTTGGAGCAGTCAGTGGATGAACCGGTAGACATTTAGAGCAGTCAGTGGATGAACCGGTAGACATTTGGAGCAGTCAGTGGATGAACCGGTAGATCTTGGAAACTGGCTGGTCTCTGATCAGAACAGCTTTGATAGAAATAGTTTTCTTTCTTTCTGGAGGAGGAAGATGAGGGTGGAGAGGAAGACAAAGACTGACTGAGAGAAGGTGAAGCTCTGCCTGATTATCATTAAAACACAAGTATCAATTCATAAATGTATCCACCTCTAAAATATTCCAGTCATTTGAACAACATGGATGAAGGACAGACTCAGCAGTGAAGGGATTCATCCGTTGGTTTATACTGTTATGAATGGAACAGGAAGTGCAGTGGAAATGGTCACCTGGTTGTGTTTTTCCTGGTGCAGATGAGTTTCGGGGATGCTCGGTGGTGGAGTTGATGAAGAAGGAGGGGACGACGCTCGGACTGACGGTGTCAGGAGGCATCGACAAAGACGGCAAGCCTCGGGTTTCAAACCTGCGACAGGGAGGCATCGCCGCCAGGTAACAGCCATCTTTCTTTTTTAATATACAGAAGTTTAAAGTCAGGCACATTATTTATCTTTATGTCACCACCAGCTCTTATGATAGTGTTAACTGAGCTTGGTCCTGCTGATGTCTTCAAGGACGTTAGAGCTGATGTTTTGGCTTTCTGTTTAGGAGCGACCAGCTGAATGTGGGCGACTACATCCGGGCCGTTAATGGCATAAACCTAGCCAAGTTCAGACATGATGAGATCATCAGTCTGCTGAAGAACGTCGGCGAGCGAGTTGTGTTGGAGGTCGAGTACGAGCTTCCACCTGTCTGTAAGTACTGAGAGAGTACTGAGAGAGTACTGAGAGAATACTGAGAGAGTACTGAGAGTACTGAAAGTACTGAGAGAGTACTGAGAGAATACTGAGAGAGTACTGAGAGAGTACTGAGAGTACTGAAAGTACTGAGAGAATACTGAGAGAATACTGAGAGTACTGAAAGTACTGAGAGAGTACTGAGAGAGTACTGAGAGAGTACTGAGAGAATACTGAGAGAGTACTGAGAGAGTACTGAGAGAATACTGAGAGAGTACTGAGAGTACTGAAAGTACTGAGAGAGTACTGAGAGAATACTGAGAGAGTACTGAGAGTACTGAAAGTACTGAGAGAATACAGAGAGAATACTGAGAGAGTACTGAGAGAATACTGAGAGAGTACTGAGAGAGTACTGAGAGAATACTGAGAGAATACTGAGAGTACTGAAAGTACTGAGAGAGTACTGAGAGAATACTGAGAGAATACTGAGAGAGTACTGAGAGTACTGAGAGAGTACTGAGAGAGTACTGAGAGAATACTGAGAGAATACTGAGAGTACTGAAAGTACTGAGAGAGTACTGAGAGAATACTGAGAGAGTACTGAGAGAATACTGAGAGAGTACTGAGAGTACTGAAAGTACTGAGAGAGTACTGAGAGAATACTGAGAGAGTACTGAGAGTACTGAAAGTACTGAGAGAATACTGAGAGAGTACTGAGAGAATACTGAGAGAGTACTGAGAGAGTACTGAGAGAGTACTGAGAGTACTGAGAGAATACTGAGAGAGTACTGAGAGAGTACTGAGAGAATACTGAGAGAGTACTGAGAGAGTACTGAGAAAATACTGAGAGAGTACTGAGAGAATACTGAGAGAGTACTGAGAGAATACTGAGAGTACTGAGAGAGTACTGAGAGTACTGAAAGTACTGAGAGAATACTGAGAGAGTACTGAGAGAGTACTGAGAGTACTGGAGGTTGGTGATGATGATGTGTTGTTGTGTTGCAGCGGTGCAGGGGTCAGGGGTCATGTTCAAGAACGTTGAGGTCACACTTCACAAAGAAGGAAATAGCTTTGGCTTCGTTATCAGAGGTGAGTGGAGCTCTGTGTGTGTGTGTGTGTGTGTGTGTGTGTGTGTGTGTGTGTGTGTGTGTGTGTGTGTGTGTGTGTGTGTGTGTGTGTGTGTGTGTGTGTGTGTGTGTGTGTGTGTGTGTGTGTGTGTGTGTGTGTGTGTGTCTCTGTGTGTGTGTGTGTGTTGTAGGAGTAAAAACATGACGTGTGTTTGCAGGTGGCACCCATGAGGACAGGAACAAGTCACGGCCGATAGTCATAACAACCATCAGGCCCGGCGGTCCGGCTGACAGGTGAGTCACCTCTGCCTTGGGTGACCTGGGTTTATTTTGTCCCTTGGGAGCCTCTGTAGAAACCTGAGTCTTCTCTCTCTCCAGGGAGGGAACCGTGAAGCCGGGCGACCGGTTGCTAAGCATTGACGGGATTCGTCTCCACGGCAGCACGCTGTCGGAGGCCATGAGCATCCTGAAGCAGTGCGGACAGGAAGCAACGCTGTTGCTGGAGTACGACGTCTCAGTGATGGGTCGGTTTAATCCTCCTGCTAAGACTTAAAACTAGTTGAACAAACCCTTTGAAGACGGTGCTGAGACATAAATATCAGGTCACACTGACCCTGAACGCACCACAGCGTGGTATAATCACATCAATATCAGGTCAAAATGATATTGGCAGCTTGTTGTTAGCATTTAGCAGTTAGCATTTTATCCACTTTGCTGCTGTAACGATTAAATCTCACTATTTGTGAGACCTGTAAGGAATGGTAGTGTAAAATATAACACTTTGTTTTTGTTGTTTCCTCTGTCAGACTCGGTTGCTACGGCGTCTGGGCCGCTGCTGGTGGAGGTTGCCAAGGCGACGGGCTCCAGTCTGGGCGTGGCTCTGTCCACCTCCATGTTCTGCAGCAAACAGGTCATCGTCATCGACAAGGTCAAACCAGCCAGCATAGCGGACAGGTGCCTGACCTCTGACCTCTGACCTCTGACTTCTCAGCAGGGAGGACATTTTTTATCCCTCAGGATCAATTCAGTCACTTCCTCTTCCTCTTCCTGCAGGTGTGGCGCTCTTCATGCAGGAGATCACATCCTCTCTGTTGACGGGAAGTCGATGGAGTTTTGTTCTCTGGCTGAAGCCACTCAGCTGCTCTCTGCCTCCTGTCAGACCGTCCGCATGGAGATCCTGCCACAGCACCAGGCCCGACCGGCCCTGAACGCACCACAGCACGGTACGAACACACAGACTGGCCTTGAATGCACCACAGCACAATATAAATACATACACATCAGGTCAAACTGGCCCTGAACACACCACAGCACGGTACGAACACACAGACTGGCCTTGAATGCACCACAGCACAATATAAATACATACACATCAGGTCAAACTGGCCCTGAACGCACCACAGCACGGTACGAACACACAGACTGGCCTTGAATGCACCACAGCACAATATAGATACATACACATCAGGTCAAACTGGCCCTGAACACACCACAGCATGGTATAAATCCACATAAATATCAGATCAAACTGACCCTGAACACACCACTGCAGAGTATAAACATACACTGAAGTGAAAATATACAGTTTAAATCTTTTCTGGGCCTTTTTTCCTTGTTATTATGACACCCATCATACATCAGTGATTGTGTGGCACATTTTCTCTCCCTCTTTTTTTAAAAAAATATTTTTGTCTTGAATCTTATAATACAAATGCCAACAATATGCTGAAGAGGATTCAGAACATGAGCCTGTTTATCCAGCAGCAGAAGGGCGGCAATCTGTCCACATTTTAACAGAAGGGATGATGACAAAATATGTTTCTCTGCCAAGTATTCACACAATGGTTTGCAAACATGAGGAATCTGCATCAGAGCATCAGAGCTAATGTTCAGTGATACAATTCAACAAATAAACTTGGATGTCAGAGTGTTTCTCTTTTTGGGTCAGTGAGGCAACTCTAGATTAGACTTTTTCTGGAGTAATATAATACTACAGCACTTGTCACAGAGTATTTTTGCAGTGTGGTTTTAGTACTTTTACTGAAGTAAAGGATCTGAATACTTCTTTGAATCATTTTCCTCATAAAATCTGTAGCCCACTGTCCCTGAACGCATCACAGCTCAGAAACATGGTTCAGTAAAAGATTACATAAATACATAAATGTCATCTTTTAGCTGTGCTACCTGACCTCTGTCCTTTAACCTCTAACCTTTTACCTGTGACCTTTGACCTTTCCTCTTGTCCTAGTCTAAACCTCCTCCTGTGTGTGTGTGTGTGTGTGTGTGTGTGTGTGTGTGTGTGCGTGCAGTCAAGGTGCAGCGTAGCCCGCGTACCCTCCCCTGGGAGACAGGAGGCTCCGCCCCCGTCCTCCCTCCCTACCACTACAACACCTACCACCCCGACCAATCAGCTTCCAGGTCGCACAACCGCCATACAAATAACCCTTGTACGTCCTCCTCTCTCTCTTCCTGTGGTGTGATGTTTTATTGTCAGAGTGAGATATCCTCTCATCCTCCTCTTCTCCTCCTCCTCCTCTCCTCCTCTCCTCACTCATCCTCCCCCTCTTCTCTTTGTCCTCTCCTCATCCTCTCCTTCTCCTCCTCTCATCCTCCTCTTCTCCTCCTCTCCTCACTCATCCTCCCCCTCTTCTCTTTGTCTTCTCCTCTCCTGATCCTCTCCTTCTCCTCCTCTCTCTCTCTCTCTCTCTCTCTCTCTCTGTCTCTCTCTCTCTTGCTCTCTCTCACTCTGCAGCCCTCAGCCACTCGTTCTCTCCAGGCTCCATGTCGGCCTATAGTCTCTCGTCCCTGAACATGACCACTCTGCCCAGGAACATGTATCCCACAAGTCCACGGGGCACGCTGATGAGGAAGAAGGCCAAGAAGAAGGACTTCAAGAGTTCCTGTGAGTCTGACCTTTGACCTCTGACCTTTGACCTCTGACTGTAACATCTCTGACCTTTGACCTCTGACTGTAACGTCCCTGACCTTTGACCTCTGACTGTAACATCTCTGACCTTTGACCTCTGGCTGTAACATCTCTGACCTTTGACCTCTGACTGTAACACCTTTGACCTCTGGCTGTAACATCTCTGAACTTTGACCTCTGACTGTAACATCTCTGACCTTTGACCTCTGACTGTAAAGTCCCTGACCTTTGACCTCTGACTGTAACATCTCTGACCTTTGACCTCTGACTGTAACATCCCTGACCTTTGACCTCTGGCTGTAACACCTTTGACCTCTGACTGTAACACCTTTGACCTCTGGCTGTAACATCTCTGACCTTTGACCTCTGGCTGTAACATCCCTGACCTTTGACCTCTGGCTGTAACACCTTTGACCTCTGACTGTAACATCTCTGACCTTTGACCTCTGACTGTAACATCCCTGACCTTTGACCTCTGGCTGTAACACCTTTGACCTCTGACTGTAACATCTCTGACCTTTGACCTCTCACTGTAACATCCCTGACCTTTGACCTCTGGCTGTAACACCTTTGACCTCTGACTGTAACATCCCTGACCTTTGACCTCTGGCTGTAACACCTTTGACCTCTGACTGTAACATCTCTGACCTTTGACCTCTGGCTGTAACATCTCTGACCTTTGACCTCTGACTGTAACATCTCTGACCTTTGACCTCTGACTGTAACATCCCTGACCTTTGACCTCTGACTGTAACACCTTTGACCTCTGGCTGTAACATCTCTGACCTTTGACCTCTGGCTGTAACATCCCTGACCTTTGACCTCTGGCTGTAACACCTTTGACCTCTGACTGTAACATCTCTGACCTTTGACCTCTGACTGTAACATCCCTGACCTTTGACCTCTGGCTGTAACACCTTTGACCTCTGACTGTAACATCTCTGACCTTTGACCTCTCACTGTAACATCCCTGACCTTTGACCTCTGGCTGTAACACCTTTGACCTCTGACTGTAACATCCCTGACCTTTGACCTCTGGCTGTAACACCTTTGACCTCTGACTGTAACATCTCTGACCTTTGACCTCTGGCTGTAACATCTCTGACCTTTGACCTCTGACTGTAACATCTCTGACCTTTGACCTCTGACTGTAACATCCCTGACCTTTGACCTCTGGCTGTAACACCTTTGACCTCTGACTGTAACATCTCTGACCTTTGACCTCTGGCTGTAACATCTCTGACCTTTGACCTCTGACTGTAACATCTCTGACCTTTGACCTCTGACTGTAACATCCCTGACCTTTGACCTCTGGCTGTAACACCTTTGACCTCTGACTGTAACATCTCTGACCTTTGACCTCTCACTGTAACATCCCTGACCTTTGACCTCTGGCTGTAACACCTTTGACCTCTGACTGTAACATCCCTGACCTTTGACCTCTGGCTGTAACACCTTTGACCTCTGACTGTAACATCTCTGACCTTTGACCTCTGACTGTAACATCCCTGACCTTTGACCTCTGACTGTAACTTCTGCTCTCACTGTGATGTTTTCAATCACTTTTACTTTTAAGCAGCTTTCTACTCATTTGAGTTCCTACATTTCTCTGACAGCTAAGAGTCTCTGGTTTATGTGTATGATTGTAGATTTAGTTATGTTAATAAATCAATAATAATGTTAATAATATTAATATATTCGTAATAGTTTTAATAAGTTCATGTGTTAGTAATGATGTTGAGGTTTGGACTGAACATGGTGTCACTTTTAGTTCCATTTCTCACTATTTTCACTATTTTAATGACTCAATCAATTAATGGTGAAAATAATCAGCAGATTAATCCATAATAAAGATAATTATTAATCAACAGTTCATAATTCTGCTTTTACAGCTACATGAATAAATGAGTTAATAATGACAGAATATTCTGTATAATGGTACAACAGTCACAGTTGTATACTTTTACTGATTACACTTCTCCTAAAGTCACATTTCCAGTGCAATTAACAGAGCACTTTTACCGTGTAGTATTAGTACTTTTACTGAAGTAAAGGGTCGAGTCACACAAAACAAAATAATAAGATGGATGATAACAAAAATCAAAGACATGAACTTGTTGATGAGGCGTCTCTCTCTCTCTGTCAGTGTCTCTTGCGTCCAGCACCGTGGGGCTCGCTGGTCAGGTCGTTCACACGGAAACCACGGAGGTGACGTTGCTAGGCGATGGCATCATGGGGTTCGGCCTGCAGCTGCAGGGCGGAGTCTTCGCCACGGAAACACTCTCCTCGCCGCCGCTCATCGCTTACATCGACCCCGACAGCCCAGCCGAGAGGTAGCAAGGCCACACATACTGATACTACTACTACTGATACTATTACTACTACTACTACTACTGCTGATACTACTACTACTACTGCTGATACTACTACTGCTACTACTACTGATACTACTACTACTACTGCTGATACTACTACTACTACTACTACTACTGCTGATACTACTACTACTAACTGAGTGCTGCTGCCCAACGGTGCTGGTGCTGCTGCTGCTCTAACGGTCTGAGTCTATTGCTGCACTGCTGCTGCTGCTGCTATAACAGGTGCTGCTGCTGCTGCTAACGATTAACTAACTGCTAGCTGCTACTACTGGTCACTACTGCTAGTCACTGTACTATAGCTGTAACAAGCTATACTTGCTGCGCAGCTAACGTTGCTAACATTATAGC
This sequence comes from Synanceia verrucosa, assembly GCA_029721515.1. Classification (NCBI taxonomy): domain Eukaryota; kingdom Metazoa; phylum Chordata; class Actinopteri; order Perciformes; family Synanceiidae; genus Synanceia; species Synanceia verrucosa. Next base: position 18,724,783 of record CM056571.1, read on the forward strand.
TACTATACTATAGCTGCTACTACTAGCAGCGTGGTACTACTCTACAGCGCGCTACTTAAACAGTTCTCACTGCTGGTGCCTACCTTTGATTCTGCGACTGCTATACTACCTTAACCTCTAGCTAGCAGCAGTTCTGCTGCTGAGCAACCAGCAACACTGGTACTGCTGCCTGCTAACGGTCTCTAACATATAACTAACACAGCGAACGGTGCTGCTAACTTAAGCTGCACTTAGCTGGGTTAACAGCACTGCTGCTGCGAACGGTGCTAACGCTATACTGCTGCTGCTGGTCTGCTGCTGCTGTAACGATTAACAGCAGTGCTGCTACTGCTGCTGCTGCTGCCAACGGTCTCTGCAAACGCTGCTGCCAACGCAGTTAACTGCAGCTGTAACGATTAACTATGTTGCTGCCTGCAACTTAGCAACGGTGCTGGTATAACTGCTGCTGCTGCTGCTGCTGCTTAAACGTGCTGCTGCTGCTGCTGCTTAGCTAACGGTGCTAAACGCTGGCAGCTGCTGCTACTGCTGATTAAACGATTTGCTCCTGCTGCTGCTTGGCATGCCTTGCTGCTGCTGCTGCTGGTTGCTATACTGCTGCTGCTGCTGCTCAGCTGCTGCTGCTAACAGCAGGCGTTGCTGCTGCTGCTGCTGCTGCTGCTGCTGAACGGTGCTGCTGCTGTTCTGCTGCTGGTTGCTGCTGCTCTGTAAGCCGCTAACGGTGCTGCTGCTGGTGATTAACCTTGCTAGCAAATGCATGGCTTGCGCTCTTAACAGCTGCTGCTGCTCAACATCATAACAACTGCAACTGCTATAGCCTTAGCAGCAACAATAACAGCAGCAGCAACAGCAGCCAATCATGAACATCATGTAGCTGACTAACAAATCATGTAACAGCAACAACAACAGCTCCTCAGCTAACTGTAACTGCTCATGCTAACAACAACGAATATCATGGCGGCTTAACCTTAACGCAGCAACTCAACAACAGCAGCAATGACAACCAGCTGGCAGCATGGCAACCAGCTGACTAACCTAGTCATGTGACAACAATGACAATAACGCTGCTGTAACGGATTAGCAACCTTAGCAACTAACAACGCTTAACCAGTTAATAACAGCTGCTGGTTAGCAACAACAGGTCTTAAGGCAACGACAACTAGCTGTAAACCTTAACAGCAACAACTATAATATAACCAGCTGTGAGCAGCTATTTGGATTAACTGCTGCTGGGTGCTAACAAACTATACAGCAATCGCGGCAGCAAAACGGCAATGTAGCGTTAACAGCAACAGCTGCTGCTTAACAACGCTGCTGTAACTATCGCGTAACTAGCAGCAACTAGCAACGGTGCTAACAAGCGGTCTTAACGCTGCTGGATTAACTAACTAGCAGCCCGGCAACCTTAGCTGGCTGTAACAGGTTAACGCTGCTGCTAGCAAAGCTAGCAACCCAACAACGCTGTGCGCAATAAGTAACCTCTCAGTAACTAACAGCAGCGGTTAAGCTGCTGCTGGTTAACTGCAGCAGCGGCAGTATCGTAACGCAAACAGCTTAAGCAAGCGGCGGGTTTCTTAACAGCACGGGTTAACTAACTTATGCGGCAGCAGCGGCAGCAGCGCTTAACTGCTTAACGCTGCGGCGCAATGCGTAACAGCAGCGGCAACTAGCGCAACTGCTGCTGCTGCTGGCTGGTCTTTATAAGCAACGCTGCTTGGCAACAGCAATAACTAGCTGCTTAACAACTGACGGCAAGCTTAACTAACTGCTGCTGCCAAATGCGGTTAACTCTACTAACTAGCAACTTAACAGCTGGCTATAACAGCTCTTTGGCAACTTGACAACCTCTCTGCTGCTGCTGCTGGCAGCTGCTGCTAACAGTATACTAACTAGCAGCTACTAACAACCTATAGCAACAACAACAGCTGGTGCTACTATAGCTAACTGGGTCTTAACATAACGATTAACAACAGCTGCTGCTAACGATGGTTGGTGCTGCGCAGCATTAGGCTGGTCTGCCAAACTAGCGTGGTCTTAGCTGCTGATAGCTACTGCTCAGCCAGATTAACATACTCAACTGGCAACTGGCGCGCTTAACAGCAACAGCTAACAACTTATAGCAACGGCAAACAGCAGCAGCTGCCAATCAACAGCGGTGCAGTTAACAACAACAACTGCTCAAGCGGTGCTGCTGCTGCTGAGCAACAGCAACAGCCGTATATATAACAGCGGCCTTATCAAGCAACAGCGGCAATACGGCAGCAACGGTGCAGCTGCTGGTCTAACTGCTGCTGCAAATCATAACACACAACAACGCAGTATGCCAACGATTCGCTGCTGCTGGTTAAGCAGCTGCTGGTCATTATACTAACCAGCGATTAACGAAATAGCAGCAGCTAACGGTGCTGCTGCAACAACAACCCTTTATGTAACGAGTTCCTTACAGCTAGCTGCAACAATAAGCTGAGCAACCCTTATTTGAACGCATAGCGTGTATCGCTAGCAGCAGCCTTGACAATAACGGTTAACGCTGCTGATAGTAACTGCTTAACCAGCGATGCATGCGTAGCAACAGCCCGACAGCGAACATAAGCGCTGCTCAACGGTGCTGCTGCTAAGCGGCAGCTAGCGCGTGCTTAATAGCCGCTGCTGCATCGCCACATGACAGCGGCAGCAAGCAAACAGCTGCTGCTGTAACGCCTTGCTTAGCGCTGCTGCTTTGCGCTGCTAACGCTGCTGCTGGCGCAGTGCTTTGCTGCTGCTGGTCTCTCGCCTGCCAGCCTTTACTTACTACTGCTGCTGCTGCTGCACTACTACTGCTGCCCTTTCAACAGCTGCTGCTGCTCACTGCTAACCTACTTTCGATTGCTACTGCTGCTGCTGCTCACTGCTGCTCTGCTGCTGCCACTGCTGCTGCTGCGCGCGATTACTACTACTGCTGCGCGGTGCTGCTGCCACTGCTGCTGGGTGATTACTGCAGCTGCTACTGCTGCGTTGATACTAGCTGCTGATTACTACTACTACTGCTACTACTGCTACTACTGCTGCTACTACTACGGTGCTGCTGCTAGCTGCACTACGTGCTGCTGCTTGTGATTGCTACTGCTGCGCGCTACTACGGTACTACTGCCATAGCTGCTGATTTGCTACTACTAAGCTGCAGTGCCCCGCGCGGTACTGAGTCACTACTGCAGTAACTACTACTGCTGCTGCATGCTGCTACTGCTACTATTACTACTACTACTACTGCTGCTCACTGTATGCACTGTGTGTGTGTAGGTGTGGCATCCTGCAGATCGGCGACAGGATTCTGTCGATAAACGGCGTTCCCACTGAAGACTCGACTCTGGAGGAAACCAATCAGCTGCTCAGAGACTCGTCCATCACTGCTCAGCTCACTCTGGAGATCGAGTTCGACGTGGCCGGTGACGCTTTTATCTCGCTTCATCTTTAGACAAACTGAGTGAAGTTCAGTCAAACGTTATAAATGTTCATAAAAACTCTCTGCTTGGTGTTCATTGTGTTTACTTCATATACTTTTTAATCAGATTCATCAATAACCCTGAATCGGCAGATTATCTTCTGCATCCTGACAGAAAAGTCAAGAGTTTGGCCCACCTTAGCAGAAAACAAACTTGTAGATTTCCTACTTTAATCCCAGAGAATATTCTATTGTTTCCTGTAAATTTAACACTTTATTCTCAATTAATATGCAAGTTTTTACCTGTAATTTTTTCACTTAAATCTCTGAAAGTATTATTGCTTTTACTTGTAAGATTATGGACCAGATTATTTTCTTGTAAATTTTAGAATACCTAAATTTTCTTGTAAATTTACATCTTAAATCTCAGATAATTACCTAGTTTTTTTTTACTTATAAATATACTACTTTAATCTTAGATAATATCCTTGTTTTTTACTTATAAATATACTACTTTAATCTCAGATAATATCCTTGTTTTTTACTTATAAATATACTACTTTAATCTTAGATAATATCCTTGTTTTTACTTATAAATATACTACTTTAATCTCAGATAATATCCTAGGTTTTTACTTATAAATATACTACTTTAATCTCAGATAATATCCTAGGTTTTTACTTATAAATATACTACTTTAATCTTAGATAATATCCTTGTTTTTACTTATAAATATACTACTTTAATCTTAGATAATATCCTTGTTTTTACTTATAAATATACTACTTTAATCTTAGATAATATCCTTGTTTTTACTTATAAATATACTACTTTAATCTCAGATAATATCCTTGTTTTTTACTTATAAATATACTACTTTAATCTTAGATAATATCCTTGTTTTTACTTATAAATATACTACTTTAATCTTAGATAATATCCTAGGTTTTTACTTATAAATATACTACTTTAATCTCAGATAATATCCTAGGTTTTTACTTATAAATATACTACTTTAATCTTAGATAATATCCTTGTTTTTTACTTATAAATATACTACTTTAATCTTAGATAATATCCTTGTTTTTTACTTATAAATATACTACTTTAATCTTAGATAATATCCTAGGTTTTTACTTATAAATATACTACTTTAATCTCAGATAATATCCTAGGTTTTTACTTATAAATATACTACTTTAATCTTAGATAATATCCTTGTTTTTTACTTATAAATATACTACTTTAATCTTAGATAATATCCTTGTTTTTTACTTATAAATATACTACTTTAATCTCAGATAATATCCTTGTTTTTACTTATAAATATACTACTTTAATCTTAGATAATATCCTTGTTTTTTACTTATAAATATACTCCTTTAATCTCAGATAATATCCTTGTTTTTACTTATAAATATACTACTTTAATCTTAGATAATATCCTTGTTTTTTACTTATAAATATACTACTTTAATCTTAGATAATATCCTTGTTTTTTTACTTATAAATATACTACTTTAATCTTAGATAATATCCTTGTTTTTACTTATAAATATACTACTTTAATCTCAGATAATATCCTTGTTTTTTACTTATAAATATACTACTTTAATCTCAGATAATATCCTTGTTTTTTACTTATAAATATACTACTTTAATCTCAGATAATATCCTAGGTTTTTACTCGTATATTTACCTCTTTACGCTCTTCCTCTCAGAGTCGGTCATTCCCAGTTCAGGAACATTTCATGTGAAGCTCCCAAAGAAACCAGGAGTGGAGCTGGGGATCACCATCAGCTGTGAGTAATAACACACACACACACATATATATATATATATACAGTATATATATATATATATATATATATATATATATATATATATATATATATATATATATATATGTATATATATGTATACATGTATACACGTATACATATATATACGTATATACATATCTATATATATAGATATAGATATAGATATATAGGTAGATATGCATATAGATATGTATATATATAAATGTTGTAGAGTGGTATCTGTGTTATCCTCAAGCTCGGGTCCTCTACCAGATTAATTAACTCGTCTCATCTGTCTGTAGCTCCGTCCAACAGGAAACCAGGTGATCCACTGATCATCTCTGACATCAAGAAAGGCAGCGTAGCTCACAGGTACACCCACTACACTATATGTACTCTACACAGTACACAGATATACAGTATATAGATATATATTATCATCACTGACTGGTGAGTGATTAACAGATAAGATCAGATAATCTTTCATTTGTTCCACCAGCAGTTTATTATAAGGGCCTGTAGAAGAAGAAGAAGAAGTGACATCAGTAAATGAGTGGAGTGGTCTGCTCTGTGTGTGTGTGCAGCAGGGAGTACCACAGTACAGTACTACAGTCCATGTACTACAGTAGATGTACTTTCTATCCTGTGTGAGCGTCAGCTGCTGTTAGTGAGCTCATCAGTCCAGATCAGTGAGTTCAGTTTATTATTTATAGGTCAGGTGTTTGAAGTGTGAAGCTTCTGCTGTTATTTTCACAGCGAGGCAGCGATACTGAATAAAAACCTTGCTGTTTGTCCTTCTTGTTTGTTGTTGTTCAGGACGGGGACTCTGGAGCTCGGAGACAAGCTGCTGGCCATCGATAACATCCGGGTGGAGAACTGCTCCATGGAGGAAGCCGTTCAGATCCTGCAGCAGTGTGAGGAACTGGTCAAGCTGAAGATCCGAAAAGACGAAGACAACTCAGGTAACAGAGTTTATTGATGCCAGTTCTCTGTCCCATCATACCGTGGGCTCCCAGCGGCTCGGTGTCATCCTGGTGTTGAATGAATCTTTATTGACTTTTGCAGATGAACAGGAAGTGTCCGGCAGCATCATCTACACGGTGGAGCTGCAGCGCTACGGAGGCCCGCTGGGAATCACCATCTCAGGCACCGAGGAGCCGTTCGACCCCATCATCATCTCCTCACTGAGCAAAGGAGGCCTGGCTGAGAGGTACGAGCTCCTGCTTTCATTCAGCTGATGTCATTTCCTTTACTCAATTGTTGTTGTTTTTATACATCAGGAAAATGTTATTATTATCTGTATATTTGATATTAGGAAACTGCCTGAGAAAATAGCTGATATTTACCTGCAAACATGAGAAAAAGCCTCGGTCAGGTGGAATATGTCCCATGCTTTAATAACGTATGGAAGACGTTTTTTGGAAATATGAAATATAAATATGAAAGTTTGTGTACATTGAAGCCTACATTTTTTCCATTTTACTCACTTCATTTTTTGTTTAGGATTATTATTTATTATAGTCTTATTATTATTTTCTGTACTGCCAGAAAATATATGAAAGCTCTAACTCTCTGATCAGTGACCGTATGAATAAAATATAAATATAATTATTAATAATAATATAATTATTAATTATACATATCATTATTTATTTGAATATGAAAAATCTAAATATAAATGTAAATGTAAGTATTCAGATGTTCAGATCGGGGGTGACGTGCAGAATGTCGCCCTCTGCTGTTCATAAAGAATAACTTAATTTGTGGTTAGTTTAGAGGCAAAAATTACAGTCAAATATACTCAGTGATCTGAAATATCATTTTAATGATGTTGAATTGCTTTCTTACAAAAAGCATCAGATAAAATGTTGTCATGAGTCAGAAACAGAAACAGGTCGATGTCTGGTCGACTTTCACACAGAAGGAATTCAAATTAAATGCGTTAGGAGAAGAAAAAAGACAAGTGAAAACCTCTTTTATCATGGTGTCCTGCAGCAGACAGAAACATTTCAGGTCACAGCATCACTGTTTTATTTTTCACTGAGAGCTACAGTAGCTCAGATGAATATTCTCTGAACATGAGTGTGTGTTGTGTCCTGCAGGACCGGGGCGATCCATGTTGGTGATCGGATTCTGGCGATCAATAGCAGCAGCCTGAAGGGGAAACCTCTGAGTGAAGCCATCAGTCTGCTGCAGCAAGCTGGAGAGACGGTGACCCTGAAGATCAAGAAGCAGGGAGAGCGTAAGCACGCACACACACACACACACACACACACACACACACACACACACTCACTCACCTGAGGACACACACTGATATACACACCTGAGGACGCACACTGATACACGCACACTGATACACGCACACTGATATACTGACCTGAGGACATACACCTGAGGACACACACACTGATATACTGACCTGAGGACGCACACCTGAGGACGCACACTGATCACTGATATACTGACCTGAGGACACACACCTGAGGACACACACCTGAGGACACATCTGAGGGCGCACACCTGAGGACGCACACTGATCACTGATATACTGACCTGAGGACACACACCTGAGGACACATCTGAGGGCGCACACCTGAGCACACACACTGATATATTGACCTGAGGACACACACCTGAGGACGCACACCTGAGCACACACACTGATATATTGACCTGAGGACACACACCTGATATACTCACCTGAGGACACACACCTGAGGACACACACTGATGTATACACACCTGTACACTGTGTACAGTATACAGGTGTGTAATGCAGTGTTTCCCAACCCTGGTCCTCAGGGCACACCATCCTGCATGTTTTAGACGTCACCCTGCTCCAACACACCTGATTCAAATGATCAACGAGTCATCAAGCTCTGCTGAAGCCTGATAACGACCCACTGATTTGAATCAGGTGTGTTGGAGCAGGGTTACATCTAAAACATGCAGGATAGTGTGCCCTGAGGACCAGGGTTGGAAAACACTGGTGTAATGTATACAGGTGTATATACAGGTAAAGGTAAAGATAAGGTAAAGTGGAGTTACAGTGAATACAGTTTTTGCACAGGTATTAAAGTTAAGGTAAAGTTGAGTTACTGTGAACACAGTTTTTGCACTAGTATTAAAGTTAAGGTAAAGTTGAGTTACTGTAAACACAGTTTTTGCACAGGTATTAAAGTTAAGGTAAAGTTGAGTTACTGTGAACACAGTTTTTGCACAGGTATTTAAGTTAAGGTAAAGTTGAGTTACTGTGAACACAGTTTTTGCACTAGTATTAAAGTTAAGGTAAAGTGACCTGACCTGAGGACGCACACCTGAGCACACACACTGATATATTGACCTGAGGACACACACCTGATATACTCACCTGAGGACACACACTGATGTATACACACCTGTACACTGTGTACAGTGTACAGGCGTGTAATGCAGTGTTTCCCAACCCTGGTCCTCAGGGCACACTATCCTGCATGTTTTAGACGTCACCCTGCTCCAACACACCTGATTCAAATGATCAACGAGTCATCAAGCTCTGCTGAAGCCTGATAACGACCCACTGATTTGAATCAGGTGTGTTGGAGCAGGGTTACATCTAAAACATGCAGGATAGTGTGCCCTGAGGACCAGGGTTGGAAAACACTGGTGTAATGTATACAGGTGTATATACAGGTAAAGGTAAAGATAAGGTAAAGTGGAGTTACAGTGAATACAGTTTTTGCACAGGTATTAAAGTTAAGGTAAAGTTGAGTTACTGTGAACACAGTTTTTGCACAGGTATTAAAGTTAAGGTAAAGTTAAGGTAAAGTTGAGTTACTGTGAACACAGTTTTTGCACAGGTATTAAAGTTAAGGTAAAGTTGAGTTACTGTGAACACAGTTTTTGCACAGGTATTAAAGTTAAGGTAAAGTGGAGTTACAGTGAATACAGTTTTTGCACAGGTATTAAAGTTAAGGTAAAGTTGAGTTACTGTAAACACAGTTTTTGCACAGGTATTAAAGTTAAGGTAAAGTTGAGTTACTGTGAATACAGTTTTTGCACTAGTATTAAAGTTAAGGTAAAGTTAAGGTAAAGTTGAGTTACTGTGAACACAGTTTTTGCACAGGTATTAAAGTTAAGGTAAAGTTAAGGTAAAGTTGAGTTACTGTGAACACAGTTTTTGCACAGGTATTAAAGTTAAGGTAAAGTTGAGTTACTGTGAACACAGTTTTTGCACAGGTATTAAAGTTAAGGTAAAGTTGAGTTACTGTGAACACAGTTTTTGCACAGGTATTAAAGTTAAGGTAAAGTTGAGTTACTGTAAACACAGTTTTTGCACAGGTATTAAAGTTAAGGTAAAGTTGAGTTACTGTGAATACAGTTTTTGCACTAGTATTAAAGTTAAGGTAAAGTTAAGGTAAAGTTGAGTTACTGTGAACACAGTTTTTGCACAGGTATTAAAGTTAAGGTAAAGTTAAGGTAAAGTTGAGTTACTGTGAACACAGTTTTTGCACAGGTATTAAAGTTAAGGTAAAGGTGAGTTACTGTGAACACAGTTTTTGCACAGGTATTAAAGTTAAGGTAAAGTTGAGTTACTGTGAACACAGTTTTTGCACAGGTATTAAAGTTAAGGTAAAGTTGAGTTACTGTGAACACAGTTTTTGCACTGGTATTAAAGTTAAGGTAAAGTTGAGTTACTGTGAACACAGTTTTTGCACAGGTATTAAAGTTAAGGTAAAGTTGAGTTACTGTGAACACAGTTTTTGCACTGGTATTAAAGTTAAGGTAAAGTTGAGTTACTGTAAACACAGTTTTTGCACAGGTATTAAAGTTAAGGGAAAGTTGAGTTACTGTGAACACAGTTTTTGCACAGGTATTAAAGTTAAGGTAAAGTTAAGGTAAAGTTGAGTTACTGTGAACACAGTTTTTGCACAGGTATTAAAGTTAAGGTAAAGTTAAGGTAAAGTTGAGTTACTGTGAACACAGTTTTTGCACAGGTATTAAAGTTAAGGTAAAGTTGAGTTACTGTGAACAGTTTTTGCACAGGTATTAAAGTTAAGGTAAAGTTGAGTTACTGTGAACACAGTTTTTGCACAGGTATTAAAGTTAAGGTAAAGTTGAGTTACTGTGAACACAGTTTTTGCACTGGTATTAAAGTTAAGGTAAAGTTGAGTTACTGTGAACACAGTTTTTGCACAGGTATTAAAGTTAAGGTAAAGTTGAGTTACTGTGAACACAGTTTTTGCACTGGTATTAAAGTTAAGGTAAAGTTGAGTTACTGTAAACACAGTTTTTGCACAGGTATTAAAGTTAAGGGAAAGTTGAGTTACTGTGAACACAGTTTTTGCACAGGTATTAAAGTTAAGGTAAAGCTGAGTTACTGTGAACACAGTTTTTGCACAGGTATTAAAGTTAAGGTAAAGTTGAGTTACTGTAAACACAGTTTTTGCACAGGTATTAAAGTTAAGGTAAAGTTAAGGTAAAGTTGAGTTACTGTGAACACAGTTTTTGCACAGGTATTAAAGTTAAGGTAAAGTTGAGGTAAAGTTGAGTTACAGTAAATACAGTTTTTGCACAGGTATTAAAGTTAAGGTAAAGTTGAGGTAAAGTTGAGTTACAGTAAATACAGTTTTTGCACAGGTATTAAAGTTAAGTTGAGTTACTGTGAACACAGTTTTTGCACAGGTATTAAAGTTAAGGTAAAGTTAAGGTAAAGTTGAGGTAAAGTTGAGTTACAGTAAATACAGTTTTTGCACAGGTATTAAAGTTAAGGTAAAGTTGAGTTACTGTGAACACAGTTTTTGCACAGGTATTAAAGTTAAGGTAAAGTTGAGTTACTGTGAACACAGTTTTTGCACAGGTATTAAAGTTAAGGTAAAGTAGAGTTACAGTGAATACAGTTTTTGCACAGGTATTAAAGTTAAGGTAAAGTTGAGTTACTGTAAACACAGTTTTTGCACAGGTATTAAAGTTAAGGTAAAGTTGAGTTACTGTGAATACAGTTTTTGCACTAGTATTAAAGTTAAGGTAAAGTTAAGGTAAAGTTGAGTTACTGTGAACACAGTTTTTGCACAGGTATTAAAGTTAAGGTAAAGTTAAGGTAAAGTTGAGTTACTGTGAACACAGTTTTTGCACAGGTATTAAAGTTAAGGTAAAGTTGAGTTACTGTGAACACAGTTTTTGCACAGGTATTAAAGTTAAGGTAAAGTTGAGTTACTGTGAACACAGTTTTTGCACAGGTATTAAAGTTAAGGTAAAGTTGAGTTACTGTAAACACAGTTTTTGCACAGGTATTAAAGTTAAGGTAAAGTTGAGTTACTGTGAATACAGTTTTTGCACTAGTATTAAAGTTAAGGTAAAGTTAAGGTAAAGTTGAGTTACTGTGAACACAGTTTTTGCACAGGTATTAAAGTTAAGGTAAAGTTAAGGTAAAGTTGAGTTACTGTGAACACAGTTTTTGCACAGGTATTAAAGTTAAGGTAAAGGTGAGTTACTGTTAACACAGTTTTTGCACAGGTATTAAAGTTAAGGTAAAGTTGAGTTACTGTGAACACAGTTTTTGCACAGGTATTAAAGTTAAGGTAAAGTTGAGTTACTGTGAACACAGTTTTTGCACTGGTATTAAAGTTAAGGTAAAGTTGAGTTACTGTGAACACAGTTTTTGCACAGGTATTAAAGTTAAGGTAAAGTTGAGTTACTGTGAACACAGTTTTTGCACTGGTATTAAAGTTAAGGTAAAGTTGAGTTACTGTAAACACAGTTTTTGCACAGGTATTAAAGTTAAGGGAAAGTTGAGTTACTGTGAACACAGTTTTTGCACAGGTATTAAAGTTAAGGTAAAGTTAAGGTAAAGTTGAGTTACTGTGAACACAGTTTTTGCACAGGTATTAAAGTTAAGGTAAAGTTAAGGTAAAGTTGAGTTACTGTGAACACAGTTTTTGCACAGGTATTAAAGTTAAGGTAAAGTTGAGTTACTGTGAACAGTTTTGCACAGGTATTAAAGTTAAGGTAAAGTTGAGTTACTGTGAACACAGTTTTGCACAGGTATTAAAGTTAAGGTAAAGTTGAGTTACTGTGAACACAGTTTTGCACTGGTATTAAAGTTTAGGTAATGTTGAGTTAGTGTTATCACAGTTTTTGCACAGGTATTAAAGTTAAGGTAAAGTTGAGTTACTGTGAACACAGTTTTTGCACTGGTATTAAAGTTAAGGTAAAGTTGAGTTACTGTAAACACAGTTTTTGCACAGGTATTAAAGTTAAGGGAAAGTTGAGTTACTGTGAACACAGTTTTTGCACAGGTATTAAAGTTAAGGTAAAGCTGAGTTACTGTGAACACAGTTTTTGCACAGGTATTAAAGTTAAGGTAAAGTTGAGTTACTGTAAACACAGTTTTTGCACAGGTATTAAAGTTAAGGTAAAGTTAAGGTAAAGTTGAGTTACTGTGAACACAGTTTTTGCACAGGTATTAAAGTTAAGGTAAAGTTGAGGTAAAGTTGAGTTACAGTAAATACAGTTTTTGCACAGGTATTAAAGTTAAGGTAAAGTTGAGGTAAAGTTGAGTTACAGTAAATACAGTTTTTGCACAGGTATTAAAGTTAAGTTGAGTTACTGTGAACACAGTTTTTGCACAGGTATTAAAGTTAAGGTAAAGTTAAGGTAAAGTTGAGGTAAAGTTGAGTTACAGTAAATACAGTTTTTGCACAGGTATTAAAGTTAAGGTAAAGTTAAGGTAAAGTTGAGGTAAAGTTGAGTTACAGTAAATACAGTTTTTGCACAGGTATTAAAGTTAAGTTGAGTTACTGTGAACACAGTTTTTGCACAGGTATTAAAGTTAAGGTAAAGTTGAGTTACTGTGAACACAGTTTTTGCACAGGTATTAAAGTTAAGGTAAAGTTAAGGTAAAGTTGAGTTACCGTGAACACAGTTTTTGCACAGTCGTTGATTCACTCCCTCTTTTGTACAGTAGTATTTCTTTACACAGAGTTAGACCCATAATTCCTAGTAGTTTGCTGCAGACAGGAGCTGCTAATGATGAGTCAGCCTATTTACAAAACGTAAACAAATGTAACTTGAGGAAAAAGTCTGGAACTGGAACAGGAAACAGGAAATGAGCTAAACGAACCTTTCCTCTCTCTTCAGTGACGAGCCCAAAGTCTTGTGTGATTGGTCCGGGGCTGGGGGCGGGGCTTGTCCAGGAGCACCAGGATGGCGTGGACGAGCCCGTCGTCATGGTAGCACCTCTGTCGAACCAGCGAGCGTTCAGCACGCTGCCATCGGTCGACAGCGCTGTGGAGTCCTGGGACGGATCCAACATGGACAGCAGCTTTTCCACGCCAGGTAGGAATCTTGACCTTTGACCTCTGACCTCATGGGGTCAAGGCTCCTACCAGTGACTGAGGTAATGAAAGAGATATGAAATTATTAATTATATGATATTTTTCTGTGTCCAGCGCCACCGTTTCAGTCGTCTCCGTACAGTTTCCACGAGTGGCGCAACGCCAAAACAAGCAACAGCCAATCATCTTCGACAACTCGCCAGAGAGCCAATCCGCTGTCAGATTTGGGCCTGAGCGACGACGACTGGGACCGCCCACCGCTTGGAGGGTGAGTGACACCAATAAAAAAAATAGAAAAACAACAGTCTTTTTTGGATTTCTGAGAGAAATTACAAAACAAGGATTGAGCCGATATAATCAAATAAAGATAAGATAAATAATAATAAAATACATAAGAAATTAATTCAACCAAAACATAGTTAAGTTATTTCACAAAACTACAATTATAGGCATACATTTCTTCATTTCCATAAAAGATAATAATGATTTTAGAATAACATCAAGAAATATAGAATAGTTGCCAAGAAACATTCGTTTCAGCAACAGAAATAAATGTAAACATAAAAGTATAAATTATGGAATAATTACATAATGATAATGGATTAAAATGAATTAATTCCTGAAAATTAATTAATATAAATAGATAAAAACATTTTACTTTATTTTTCCATGCCAAATTCTTTATTTTCAAATATTATTTATTTGATAAATGAGATTTTTAGTGTTTCTCTGTTATTTCATGTATTTATATATTGAGTCATTATTTATTTATTCATCATGAGTTAAGAAATACATTTCAACAGAAATTAAACATCAAAAGAATAAATTGGGGAATAATTTAATATGTAATGGTTCAAACAAAACCCACAGAATTATTTATTTGAGGATTTTATTTTTATTTTATGTCACATATATTTCATTATTACAGTGGCAGCTTTAGTCCTCTGAACTGCTAGCATGTTAGCGTTCCTCATTCAAATCATTGGGAGTTGCTAGCATCGAGCTAATAGCAGTAACAGCAGTGTGTCTCTGTCTGCAGAGGCTGTAATCTGCCCAGCGGTCTAATCACTGACAGCAGGTACCACACTGACCTTTGACCCCCACACAGTCCTCTGTTACCTGAAAGCCCTCACCTGGTGACCTTTGACCCCCACACAGTCCTCTGTTACCTGAAAGCCCTCACCCGGTGACCTTTGACCCTCTGACACAGACACCTGGTGTATGTCGTCCCTTCACCAGCATGACCTCTTCTGTGAATGTCGTTCTGCTCTCTGATTGGCTGACGTTTGACCTTTGACCCCAGGTTCACTGTGGGTCATGACGGGACTGAACCGGACCAGGAGGAGAACTTCTGGTCTCAGGCTCTGGAGGATCTGGAGACCTGCGGCCAGAGTGGCATCCTCAGGGAGCTGGAGGTGAGTAGTACTGCAAGACGTGGTAGTAGTGGTAGTAGTAGTAGTAGTGGTAGTAGTAGTGGTGGTGGTGGTGGTAGTAGTAGTAGTGGTGGTAGCAGTAGTAGTAGTAGTGGTGGTAGCAGTAGTAGTAGTGGTGGTGGTGGTAGTAGTAGTAGTGGTAGTAGTAGCAGTAGTAGTAGTGGTGGTGGTGGTAGTAGTAGTGGTGGTGGTGGTAGCAGTAGTAGTAGTAGTGGTAGTAGTAGCAGTAGTAGTAGTGGTGGTGGTGGTAGTAGTAGTAGTGGTGGTAGTAGTAGTAGTAGTAGTGGTAGCAGTAGTAGTAGTAGTGGTGGTAGCAGTAGTAGTAGTGGTGGTGGTGGTAGTAGTAGTAGTGGTAGTAGTAGCAGTAGTAGTAGTGGTGGTGGTAGTAGTAGTGGTGGTGGTGGTAGCAGTAGTAGTAGTAGTGGTAGTAGTAGCAGTAGTAGTAGTGGTGGTGGTGGTAGTAGTAGTAGTGGTGGTGGTAGCAGTAGTAGTGGTAGTAGTAGCAGTAGTAGTAGTGGTGGTGGTGGTAGTAGTAATAGTGGTGGTGGTAGTAGTAGTAGTAGTAGTGGTAGCAGTAGTAGTAGTAGTGGTGGTAGCAGTAGTAGTGGTGGTGGTGGGTGGTGGTGAGTAGTGGTGGTGGTGGTAGTGGCGGCAGTGGTAGTGGTGGTGGTGGTGGTAGTGGTAGTGGTGGTGGTGGTGAGTGGTAGTGGTGGTGGTGGTGGTGGTAGTGAGTAGGTGGTGGTGGTGGTAGTAGTGGTAGGTGGTGGTGGTGGTGAGTAGTAGTGAGGTGGTGGTGGTGGCAGTGGTAGTAGTGGTGGTGGTGGTAGCAGTGAGTGGTAGTGGTGGTGGTGGTAGTAGTAGTAGTGGTGGTGGTGGTGGTGGCAGTGGTAATTAGTAGTGGTGGTGGTAGTAGCAGTAGTGGTAGTGGTGGTGGGTGGTATTGGTAGGTAGTAGTGGTGGTGGTGGTGGCAGTGGTAGTAGGTGAGGTGGTAGTGGTAGCAGTAGTAGTGGTGGTGGTGGTGGTAGTGGTAGTGGTGGTGGTAGTAGTAGTGGTAGTGAGTGGTGGCAGTGGTAGCAGTGGTAGTGGTGGTGGTGCAGTGAGTGGTAGTGGTGGTGGTTGGTAGTAGGTAGTGGTGGTGAGTGGTGGCAGTGGTAGTAGTGGTGGTGGTGGTGGTAGGTGGTAATTGGTGGTGGTGGTGAGTGGTGGTGGTGGTGGTAGTGAGTAGTGAGTGGTGGTGGTGAGTAGTTGTAATGGTGGTGGCCCAGTGGTAGTAGTGGTGGTAGTAGTAGTGGCAGTAGTAGTGAGTGGTGACAGGTGGTAGTGAGTGGTGGTGGTGGTGGCAGTGTAGTAGTGGTGGTGAGTAGTAGCAGTGAGTGGTGGCAGTGGTGGTGGTGGTAATGGTGGTGGTGGTAGTGGTGTAGTGGTGGTAGCAGTAGTGGTAATGGTGGTGGTAGTAGTAGTAGTGGTGGTGGTGAGTGAGTGGTGGTGGTGAGTGGTGGCAGTGGTGAGTAGTGAGTGGTGGTGGTGGCAGTGGTGGTGGTGAATTGATTGGTGGTAGTGGTGGTGGTGGTGAGTGGTGGTGGTGGTGGTGGTAGTAGTAATTGGTGGTAGTGAGTAGGTAGTGGTTGGTGGTGAGGTGAGTAGGTGGTAGTGAGTAGTAGTGGTAAGCAGTTAGTAGTAGTGGGGGTGGTGGTAGTAGCAGTGGTAGTGAGTAGTGGTGGTGGTGGTGGTAGTGGTGGTTGGTGGTAGTAGTGGTAGTTGGTGGTAGTAGTAATGGTGGTGGTATTAGTAGTGGTGGTGGTGGTAGTAGTAGTGGTAGTGGTGGTGGTAGTGGCAGTGGTGGTGGTGGTGACAGTAGTGGTGATGGTGGTGGTGGTGGCAGTGAGTGAGTGGTGGTTGGTGGTAGTAGTGGTGGTGTCAGTGGTGGTGGCAGGTGGTAGTAGTGGTGAGTGGTGGTGGTGGCAGTGGTGAGTAGTGGTAATGGTGGTGGTGAGTAGTGGTGGTGGTGGTGGTAGTGGTAGTGGTGGTGAGTGGTAATGGTGGTGGCAGTAGGTAGTAGGGTGGTGGTAGTGGCAGTGGTAGATAGTGGTGGTGGCAGTAGTGGTAGGGTGGTGGTGGTGGCAGTAGTAGTAGTGGTGGTGAGTAGTGGCAGTGGTAGTGGTGGTGGTGGTGTAGTAGTGGTGGTGGTGAGTGGTAGTAGTTGGGTGAGGTGGTGTATTAGTGTAGTAGGTGGTAGTAGTGGTGGGTGGTGGTGAGTAGTAGTAGTAGTGGTAGTAGTAGCAGTAGTAGTGGTGGTGGTAGTAGTAATAGTGGTGGTGGTGGTAGTAGTAGTAGTGGTGGTAGTAGTAATAGTGGTAGTAGTAGCAGTAGTAGTAGTGGTGGTAGTAGTAGTAGTAGTAGTAGTAGTGGTGGTAGCAGTAGTAGTGGTAGTAGTAGCAGTAGTAGTAGTGGTGGTGGTAGTAGTAGTGGTGGTGGTAGTAGTAGTAGTGGTGGTAGTAGTAATAGTGGTAGTAGTAGTAGTAGTGGTGGTAGTAGTAGTAGTGGTGGTAGTAGTAGTAGTAGTAGTGGTGGTGGTAGTAGTAGTAGTGGTAGTAGTAGCAGTAGTAGTGGTGGTAGTAGTAGTGGTAGTAGTAGCAGTAGTAGTAGTGGTGGTGGTAGTAGCAGTAGTAGTAGTGGTAGTGGTAGTAGTAGTAGTGGTAGTAGTAGTAGTGGTACTAGTAGTAGTAGTCTTTGTACCAGATAAAGACTTACCAAAACCTTACTTTGATCAATTACACACTTTCTCAAGTCTACTAACAAAGGCCCAAAATATTTTCAAATTTGAATTAATTTTTTAAACCTTCATTGTTAATATTTTATTAATCTGAAGCGGAACCTTAAACCTGACAGATGTTCTAAACGTTCAGTGATGAAGCTGAACACAGAAATGACTCCTTCTCTTCCAGGAGTCTGGAAAGGACACACACCTCCTCACTCTGGTATCCTCCTTCCTCTTCTGCTACTAACACCCTCTCTCCTCCTCTCCTCTTCTCTCCTCCTCCTCTCCTACTCTATCCTCTTACCTCTCCTCCCCTCTCCTCCTCTCCTCTCTTCTCTGTCTTAACATTGTCCAACACCTGTTTTTTCTGACCGTGGTGACATCATTGTGACATAACCCAGCTTCTGACCAATCACGGGGCAGAGTCATGTTGCAACCAGGCATGGCAGTTTGAGTAAGGCATGCTGGGAGAGCTTGTGCAGTGCCTGATGGGTAGTTTGCAGATCTGTGACATCATGCATGAGTCCTTGATTCTGATTGGCTGGAGAGTGATGTGAGAAGATCAGGTGACCTCGGTAGAAACTAGATTAGATCCCTGATTTCAGAGTAAAAAATAGATTCCATCACTGCAGTGTAGATCCCAGAAAAAGAAGCAACCTGTCAGTAGAGACGAGTAGAATCTGTCAGTAGAAATCCCATCAGAGGAAGAAACACTAGAATCTGACCTGTTCCTGTCACCATGGCGACTGAAGTCAAAGGTTGGGCCCCCAGCCTTTGACGGCTCTGTTTTAATCCTTATTGGCCGGTCTGTGATTGCATGTTTCTGATTGGTCAGTCTGTGATTGGATGCTTCTGATTGGCTGTCTCCAGGCGACCATTATGTCTGGCTCCAGCCTCAGTCTGAACCATGACCCCACCCCCCTGCGCAGCACTCTGGGACGCCAGGCGAGCTTCCAGGAACGCAGCAACTCCAAGCCACAGGTGACCCGGCTGACCTCTGACCTCTAACCTCTAAAGTCACGTTTTTAAAGGCTTTCAAGAATCACACCTGCGTCTTTTTCTCAGGTGAATACACGTTCCAACACCTTGCCCTCAGACCCTCAGCGCCGAGCCTTTGCCATGAGAAAGATGAGGCAGGAAGTCAATGAGATACTTAACCAGAACCCTGTGGAGCTCCACAAGGTGACCTTTGAACCTTTGAAATGACTGGACTGAGGCCTCCTTGCTGTGTTGTTAACAGAGTGTGTTTCTGTGTCTGCAGCTGACTCTAGAGAAGACCTCAGATCTGGAGGATTTCGGGTTCAGTGTTTCTGACGGCATGTTGGATCGTGGCGTCTATGTCAACAACATCCGACCAGGAGGCCCAGCGGAGCAAGGTGGCCTCCGAGCCTACGACCGAATACTGCAGGTACAAAAACACCAGATTAACCACATACACTTCCTGTCTTCCAGATTAACCACGTACACTTCCTGTCTTCCAGATTAACCACGCACACTTCCTGTCTTCCAGATTAACCACGTACACTTCCTGTCTTCCAGATTAATCATGTACACTTCCTGTCTTCCAGATTAACCATGTACACTTCCTGTCTTCCAGATTAACCATGTACACTTCCTGTCTTCCAGATTAACCACGCACACTTCCTGTCTTCCAGATTAACCACGCACACTTCCTGTCTTCCAGATTAACCATGTACACTTCCTGTCTTCCAGATTAACCATGTACACTTCCTGTCTTCCAGATTAACCACGTACACTTCCTGTCTTCCAGATTAACCATGTACACTTCCTGTCTTCCAGATTAACCACGTACACTTCCTGTCTTCCAGATTAACCATGTACACTTCCTGTCTTCCAGATTAATCATGTACACTTCCTGTCTTCCAGATTAACCATGTACACTTCCTGTCTTCCAGATTAACCACGCACACTTCCTGTCTTCCAGATTAACCACGTACGCTTCCTGTCTTCCAGATTAACCATGTACGCTTCCTGTCTTCCAGATTAACCATGTACACTTCCTGTCTTCCAGATTAACCACATACTCTTTATATCTTCCACATTCACCATGTACACTTCCTGTCTTCCAGATTAACCACGTACGCTTCCTGTCTTCCAGATGAACCATGTACACTTCCTGTCTTCCAGATTAACCACATACTCTTTATATCTTCCACATTCACCATGTACGCTTCCTGTCTTCCAGATTAACCACATACGCTTCCTGTCTTCCAGATTAACCACGCACACTTCATGTCTTCCAGATTAACCACGCACACTTCATGTCTTCCAGATTAACCACGCACACTTCATGTCTTCCAGATTAACCACGCACACTTCATGTCTTCCAGATTAACCACGTACGGACCCGGGACTTTGACTGCTGCCTTGTTGTTCCTCTGATCGCTGAATCTCCAAACCATCTGGAGCTTGTCATCAGCCGAAACCCCGCCTCCTCCTCGCAGGTGGCTAATCACACTGACGGCATCACCAACAGCAGCCACTCCCCTCAGCCAATCGGCAGCGAGCTGGGACCATCGGAGCTCTCCATTGGCCAGGGGGAGGCCGGCGGTCCAATCAAGTGGAGCCAACCAGGAGACGGGCTGGGGGCAGGGCTTGGGATGGGTCAGGTGAATAATAATTCCTTATAGCAGACAAAACCTGGATGATCAAACCAGTTCTAACCAGACTGGACTGGAGAGGTCAACAAGGAGAACAACACAGCAACGTTGAATTAAACTGGGTCAGACCCATCTAAACTGGTTCAGAGTGGACCCCCCATGGTGCTACACATGCCCTCTGGATGACCTTTGACCACTGAAGTTTGACCTTTGAACTGCTAAAGCAGCCTGAAAGCACACTGATGGACCTGAGCAACACCTCACCTTTTCACATGAGCCAGTTCTGCACACTGGTCCTACTGGTGTCACTGGAACCAGAACTACTATATCTACAGATCCTACTGGAACCACAACCAGAGCTACTGGTCTAACTGGTCCGAGATAAATGGTTCTGCTAGCCCAAAGTCATGGCTACTGATTCTGTTAAAGCCCAGAACTAGTGGTCCTGCTGAGACCAGAGCCACAGCCATGGTTCAAGACACATGGCCTCTGGTCTTATAGGCTACATAACCATGACCCTACTGAGGCCCAAGTTGATGGTCTTACTGGTCCAAGACACACAGGTTCTGGTCTTACTGGTGACAGACCTGTGGATACTGGTCCAACTGAAGCCAGAGCAAGTGGTTCACATGGTTCTTGTACATGGTCACTGAAGAGTGGGTATGAAACCAGAATCACATCTTCTACGAAACCAGGACTGTGGCTCCTGGTCCATCTGGTCTTACTAGAATCAGAACCATGGCTTCTGGTCGTACTGGCCAAGAGCCACAGCAGCACAAAGACTGATGGGACCCCAGAACCTGCTGATGGACAAACAGGTCACCAAGGAGACTAGGGATGCTTCGATCAGGGTATCCAGGGCCGATGGGATCACTGGGATCGTCCAAACCAGGAATGATTGCTGACTGGTTTCTGTTCTTAAATGTTGATTTAGGTCAGAAGTAGATAAGTACATTAAGATGCTGCAGTGAGAATTTGATTCTGACATTTTTGGTACAAAAACAATGAAGAGCTCCATTAGCTCATATTGTGCTATCAGATTAGCATCACTGGCAACCTTTAAGTCAGCATGGATGTAAAAGTCCTTAAATATCTAAAAAAAAAAAAGGGATGTAATTTATTTGAACAGCTACTCAATAGAAGTTATAATTATTTGCCAATTTTCAACTGAATTTTCACAGAAAAAAACATGTTTATATTAGAAGTGAAGTTAGAATTTTTCTATGTAGCACCAATGAAAGGATGCACAGCCCTAGTGGTGGAAAACAGGCGGCCATGTTGGATTGAAGTCAACTTTAAGACAGAAATCTGATCAATAATTATCAGCTGGGATTGATCGGAGCATCCCTAATGAACTGTACAGAAGGACAAGAGGGTTTACTGGTGAGATTTTAGTTCTGTGCCATGAATGAGCTGCAGACCGGAAGAGTAATAATAATCAATAAGGATGATGATGATGACACTGAGCAGTTCAATACTTTTTCTACTGTTTACACCTGTTGGACTGGCCACACTGTGTGTATGTATGTGTGTGTGTTTGTATCTTGTGTGTGTGTGTGTGAGAGAGTGTGTTAAACACAAGGCCAGTTAAGCCCCTCCCACTCCAACTCCTTGTCTTGGCTTAGCCCCGCCCCCTCATTTTCCCTCGACCAGTCGGCAGCCAGGATGACGGACCCCACGGCAGCTCCCATAGATTCAGCTGATTGGCTGGAACCAATTAGAAAACACAATCTTCCCTGCCTGTCTGTGATTGGTTCTCCCTGACACACTGAGCCGACCAATCAGCTACCAGGAAGAAGCCAAGCATGCCCCCACCCTGACCCCCTCCCCCTCCCCCGTGACAGTGATCTATTATGCTAATCGATCAGTGTGTTTTTTGATTGACTGTTGTCAGTTTTCTCTGTTTGTTTGTTTGTTTGTTTGTTTCCAAGGCGACCGGACCTGGAAAAAGATGTAAAATAGATTAAAATAGGGTTCGGTCCCACCGCTGTTCTCATCGAGACCACTGAATCCCGAAAACCTTCACCTCATAACCACGAAAACAACGATGTTACACCAGAAAAAAAATCCTGATGGAACAGGAAACCTGTGACAGTAAACACCTGTGTGTGTGTGTGTGTGTGTGTCTGTCTGCGTGTGTGTGTGTGTGTGTGTCTGCGTGTGTGTGTCTGTGTGTGTCTGCGTGTGTGTGTCTGTGTGTGTGTGTGTTAATTTTGGAGTGATGTCATCTTCCTGCTTTCACCTCAGTGTACACTCACTATTCAAACTGGCCAATCAGAACCCTCCCTGAGCTCCAGCGACCAATCACAGCTCACCACTTTGGATCAGAAAGTTGTGATTGGTCATTTCTGTGTGGATCACTGTGATTGGCTGTTCAACTTTGCCCCAGATTTTCTTAACTATGATGTTTTGAAACTGAAGCACAGTGTTAGCAGTTAGCAACTACTTAGCATGTGGCTAACAGATGCAGCGCACAGGACTAGCACAAGCCTAACTAAATGTGGCTGCCACACAGCACAAGGCAAATGGAACAGTTCCACAGAATGTGTTGCTAAGCAGCAGCTTTGGTTCATGTTTACTTCCTGTCGGCCATTGTTATTCACATACACTACAACAAGTAACCTATAAGAGGAGGAAGGGTCATCATTATTTTAATTTTGTTTATAGTGGCACAAACAATTTGAGGATTAGCACCACCTCCTGACAATAATGGGAAACATTTTAGAGAGATGTGGCTAATGTTAGCCCTCCTGAGTATTATTAAATATTAGTAAAAGTTTGATTACTGGTTATTTATGAAAAACATTCTATTATAGTAAAATAGATTACTATAATAATAGACCAGCTCAATGTGCTGCGATGTGATGACCCTTCGTTAGGCTACTTCTGCTGCAACAGGAAAGAAACAGAATAATGTTTATGTTTACAAGTGTGGAAATGGCATTAGATGGTTAGCACACAGCTAACATCTAGCCAACATATGCTAATATGTTAGAACATGGCTAACAAAGCCAGTGTATGGTTAGCACACACCTAGCACAAGGCTAACTTAGGGCTAACATCTGGTAAACACAGCCAGTATTTGGTTAGCACACAGCTAACACGTGAGCAGTGTTAGAACATGATTAGTTTGCATATGCCTAGAATAGGTCTGACACAGCTAGCACATGTTATACATTGGTTAGCATGCAGCTAACATGGGGCTATCATCTGGTAGCATTGCTAACACAGGGCTAACACATTGCGTATATGATTAGTGTACATTAGAACATTACTAACACACAGTAAACACAGATGATGTAAAGTTAGCACACAGCTAACACTGGGGTAATGTGCCTAGTGTTTGGTTAGCACAGACCTGGAACACAGCTAAGACCTGGCTATGACATTGTAAATGTTTTGTTAGCTAACACAGGGCTAACACCCTTAGCGAAAATCTAACTCAAGGCTAACAGAACAATATAAAGCTAACATTTAGCCACAGAGCTGAGGGGCGTGGCTTCAGGAGGGTTTGATGAGTGAGTCTAAAGCCATACACACTGCATTTGTGCGTATGTATTGACTGTGTGTGTGTGCATATGTGGGACTAAAGCTGCCATTATGATAAGTAAACAAATGAAATAAATAGGTGAATTAATTTATAGCAAAATAAATATAACGATTTGTCTGTTTATTTTCAATTTAATGTACACATTTTTTGACAATTTATTTCTGTATTTCTTTCTTTATTATTTAATGTGTTTATTTATTACGATGGCAGCTTTAGCCATTATAATGTGTTTTGGAGTGTGTGTGTGTGTGTGTGTGTGTGTGTGTGTGTGTATGTATGTAACATTGCAGGGATTTGCACTCTAGTGATTCACTTCAGCAAGACATCCACCCACACTCACCCACACACACACACACACTCACCCACCCACACATACGCACACACACACACACACACACACGCATTGCACTGCCATTTGAAGTAGTGGGTCAGATTAGTTTCCATGTAGCTTCACCAACCAACCAAACTGTATTTTTCTTTAAAGGAACAGGGATGTTGTAAAGTATTTTTGTACAAATTTAATACTTTGGTAGCATGACGTTCCTGGTGTTTGTCCTGTCGGGCTCCACTGCTCTTCTCCACCCCCCCTTTGTATGGACAACTACTGAGCAACAATAAAGATGAAGACCTGCTGGGAGGACTGGACTCCATGTTTGTTTTTTTAAATAAACAAGAGGCCACTTATGTATTTGGCATTTTACAGCACAGTGTTGCACAATGAAATGTAATTTGTAGCTCCTTCATTCTATATTTGCACAGAAAGCGTACTGTGTATATATTAATATTTTAATTAGAATAGAATAAAATAATCAGTATGCAATGAGAGCCACATTTTACTTGTGTGCGAAGAAATGCAGAAATACATAAAAAGGAAAATTAATAAATGGGGAAATAAAAGTAATCATATGTGAAAATAAATGAATACAAAAATAAGCTGTCGAATAAAAAAATACATCTATTTATTCAGTCTTCTATCTCTGTGCAAATGTATTTATCTGATAATTGAGGCCATTTTTTTTTACCATTTATGGTAACTCATTGGATAAAAGGTATACAGTTATTGCACGGTTATTAAGTTATGGTTGTTGTTGTTCCCTCTATTGTCCAGTTGTATTTTTATACATAGTACTGCACAGTACAACATTTTAGACGTTTTATTTATAATAATTATTACATGGATGTTCATACTAATTTATGTTGTCACGATGCTGTATTATTTCTCTAAGTTTGTATTATTATTAATATAATATTATAACTGCTAATACTATTAATACATAGTCTATGGTTAATCTCCTGGACCATAAACCGGATGTGACGTACCGCTCGGCACTCGGTGAACCGGAAGTGGATTAGCTTGAGCTGTTGCTCTACACTGTCCGTTTCTTCGCCACATTCCTGCGCCGTTCGATCAACAGCGACCCGGCGCAAACATCAGCCGACGTCTCTGCTGGATAAACAGCCCGGCAGGAAGCATGTCCACCGCCCTGGAGAGCTACATCAACCGTATCCCTTTGCTGCTGCAGCTAGCCGGCTATATGCTAACTCCCCGTCTGAATGAATGAAAATATGCTAGTTAGCTTAGCGCATAAGCTAGTAGTGATATGGCTTTCGCTGTTTCTGGACTGTGATATGTATTAACATCTCTGTTTATCAAAGCAGGAGTGTTCAGACCAGCTAGCAGTTCATTATAATACGTGTTTTTTATTTCAACAACGTTAATTTCATGAGTGTTTATTCCAGGGAAGTGTTGTTTCCTTTGACTGTGACTCAGGTACTGTGGCCATCATCACCTCAGACGGCAGGATGATTGTGGTGAGTTTAAATACATGTTTGGTAGTACTACCAGTAGTAAATGTTCCCTGTCTGTATTATCTTATACTTGAAGCAACAGTAGTAGTAGTCCCTATCATATCTGCTCTTGTAGTAGTAGTAGTAGTAGTAGAAGAGTATAGCACACTAATAGCAGCACTAGTAAATTTTCCCCAGCTTTATTCTGTTACGCTTGTAGGACTAGTCATAGTATTATAGTGGAAGTAGTAGTAGTAAATATGTTTTGGGTTTCTGCTCAGTGTAGTAGTTTTTAATGATATAAGTATAAGTATCAGTAGTCAGTTTCTTAGAGGACTGTCAGTGTCTGGTATTGTGTGTTAATGTCTGTAAATGTGTTGCTAATGTGGTATAATTATTGTTAATGTGATGTTATTATGTTACTAATGTGTTGTTATTATTGTGTTGTTTATTGTGTGTCCAGGGAACCCTGAAGGGCTTCGATCAGACCATCAACTTGATCCTGGATGAGAGCCATGAGCGGGTGTTCAGCTCCAGTCAGGGGGTGGAGCAGGTGGTGCTGGGACTCTACATCGTCAGAGGAGACAATGTGTGAGTCCCTGTTATTAATCCTGCTGTCAGCTGCACTTCTTTAGAGAACATCAGCAACACATATTAATATCTAATGGCATATAGTACGTAGGTGTGGTGGAGGAAGGACTCTGGTCCTTCACTTGAAGGGTCACTTCTGTTTGTTTTTTTGTTTCTGGATCGTCCATTAAAAAAAAAAAAGAAAAATCTCAGCAATAGTTTCAGGGAATTTTATCAGAATCAGAGCTTCTGGCAAGCTAAAAGCTTAAAGAGCAAGCTTTATTGCCAGAAAGTTTTGCATCTACAAGGAGTTTGACTTGGTCTGTTGGAGCATGACGCATGGAGAAGTTATTCCACCGTCGACAGACATTTCTTCTCAGTTCTCAGACAAATTGTTTGTTGGTACCTTTAATTCAGACAGAAACTCAAGTTGTTGGAGCAGCGTCATAAAGTGTGTTTGTGTGTCAGGGCGGTGATCGGGGAGATCGACGAGGAGACGGACTCCACCCTGGATTTAGGAAACATCAGAGCCGAGCCACTCAACTCTGTCGTCCACTGACCTCTACCATCTGACCCCTCCTCTAACCCCTGACCCCTCCCCTAACCCCTCCTCTGACCTCTGACCCCTCCTCTGACCCCTCTGCTGACCTCTGACCCCTCTCCTGACCTCTGACCCCTCTCCTGACCTCTGACCCCTGACCTCTTCTCTGACCTCTGACCCCTCTCCTGACCTCTGACCCCTGACCTCTTCTCTGACCTCTGACCCCTCTCCTGACCTCTGACCCCTCTCCTGACCTCTGACCCCTGACCTCTTCTCTGACCTCTGACCCCTCCTCTGACCTCTGACCCCTGACCTCTTCTCTGACCTCTGACCCCTCGCCTGACCTCTAACCCCTCCTCTGACCTCTGACCCCTCTCCTGACCTCTGACCCCTGACCTCTTCTCTGACCTCTGACCCCTCTCCTGACCTCTAACCCCTCCTCTGACCTCTGACCCCTGACCTCTTCTCTGACCTCTGACCCCTCGCCTGACCTCTAACCCCTCCTCTGACCTCTGACCCCTCTCCTGACCTCTAACCCCTCCTCTGACCTCTGACCCTTCCATAACAGCATGACCGAGCTGTGTCACAGGAGCCTGTTTACTGATTTTGAGTTTTACCTCAAATCTGAACTGCAGATGAAAATTTGACCTGAAAACAAACTCCTGTTCTGACATTTTTCTGTTGGTGGTTTTTTTATGAATAAAGAATTCTTAGAGTTGTTAGATTAACTTTTTTATGCTTCAGAGTTTTTGTCAGATTGAGATATGTTTCAATAAAGTTTCATTTCTTATATTTCGACAAAAAAACTGTCTTTGTTATTTACGGAGTTGGAAAGAAAAATACAAAAACAAAATCAAAATATACTTAAAGTACTAAAAACAACAGTACTTGCTATGCATAATACAAATACCAAAACTATCCAAACAGTTTACAAACCCGAGAATGATTTTTCTTCATTTTGTGGATACACTATATTTCTACATTCAATAACTTAAAAAAAGTTGTTATTTTTAATGGGCTCTATTTGATTTTATTTTGAATTGTAAACATTTTATACTTTTACTTGTGTCCCAAATTGTTGAAAATTGTCAAAAAAGTCATACTATAGCATGTCGAAAAAGTCAAAAAATGACAATTTTTAACATGTCATAAAACGTCATTAAAAATACTTTTTAGAGCCCATAGAATGATTTTATAGCAGTATTTTTTTCAAAAAACTTGGAAAAAATACATTTTATAGCATGTTGAATTTTTGCAAAAAAAGTCATACTATAGCATGTTGAAAAAGTCAAAAAATGACCATTTTTAACGTGTCATAAAAAGTCATTAAAAGTACTTATTTGAGCCCAAAGAATAATTTTATAGCAGAATCTGTAGAAAACATATGAAAAATATACATTTTTTGACATGGTGAAATTAGTCAAAAAAAGTCATACTATAGCATGTCGAAAAAGTCAAAAAATGACAATTTTTAACGTGTCATAAAAAGTCATTAAAAGTACTTATTTGAGCCCAAAGAATGATTTTATAGCAGAATCTGTAGAAAAAATATGAAAAATATAAATTTTTTGACATGGTGAAATTAGTCAAAAAAAGTCAAACTACAGCATGTCGAAAAAGTCAAAAAATAATTTTTAACATGTCATAAAAAGTCATTAAAAAAGACTTATTAGAGCCTGTAGAATGATTTCACAGCAGAATCTGTAGAAAAAAGATGAAATATAAACATTTTTGACATGTTGAATTTTGTCAAAAAATGTCATACTATAGCATGTCGAAAAAGTCAAAAAAATGACAATTTGACATGTCAGAAAAAGTCATTAAAATGACTTATTAGAGTCTGTAGAATGATTTGAAAGCAGTATTTTTTCAAAAAACCTGGAAAAAATACATTTCATAGCATGTTGAAAATTGTCAAAAAAAAGTCATACTATAGCATGTCGTAAAAGTCAAAAAATGACAATTTTTAACATGTCATAAAAAGTCATTGGAAAGACTTATTAGAGCCTGCAGAATGATTCCATAGCAGAATATGTGAAAAAAAAATTGTGAAATATACATTTTTGGACATGTTGAAATTAGTCAAAAAACGTCATACTATAGCATGTCGAAAATGTCAAAAAAATGACAATTTTTAACATGTCATAAAAATTCATTAAAATGACTTATTAGAGCCTTTAGAACAATTTTACAGCAGTTTTTTTTTTCAAAAAAATTGGAAAAATACATTTTTGGACATGTTGAAATTAGTCAAAAAACGTCATACTACAGCATGTCGAAAAAATAAAAAAAATGACAATTTTTAACATGTCATAAAAAGTCATTAAATGACTAATTAGAGCCTGTAGAATGATTCCATAGCAGAATCTGTAGAAAAAATATGAAAAATATAATTTTTTGACATTGTGAAAATTAGTCAAAAAACGTCATACTATAGCATGTCGAAAAAGTCAAAAAATGACAATTTTTAACCTCATAAAAAGTCATTAAAAAGACTTATTAGAGCCTGTAGAATGATTTCATAGCAGAATCTGTAGAAAAAAGATGAAATATATACATTTTTGACATGTTGAAAATTGTCAAAAAAAAGTCATACTATAGCATGTCGAAAAAGTCAAAAAATGACAATTTTTAACATGTCATAAAAAGTCATTAAAAATACTTATTAGAGCCTGTAGAATGATTTCATAGCAGAATCTGTAGAAAAAAGATGAAATATATACATTTTTTGACATGTTGAAATTAGTCAAAAAAAGTCATACTATAGCATGTCGAAAAAATCAAAAAATGACAGTTTTTAACATGTCATAAAAAGTCATTTAAATGACTCATTAGAGCCTGTAGAATGATTTCATAGCAGTATTTTTTCAAAAAACTTGGAAAAAATACATTTTATAGCATGTTGAATTTTTGCAAAAAAAAAGTCATACTATAGTATGTCGAAAAAGTCAAAAAATGAAAATTTTTAACATGTCATAAAATGTCATTAAAATGATTTATTAGAGCCTGTAGAATGATTTTATAGCAGTATTTTTTCAAAAAACTTGGAAAAATACATTTTATAGCATGTTGAAATTTTTGTAAAAAAAAAAGTCATACTATAGCATGTCGACAAAGTCAAAAAATGGTAATTTTTAACATGTCATAAAAAGTCATTAAAATGACTTATTAGAGCCTGTAGAGTGATTTGATGGCAGAATATTTGCAAAAAAGACGAAAAAAATACATTTTTTGACATGTTGAAAATTGCCCAAAAAAGTCATACTATAGTATGTCGAAAAAGTCAAAAAATGTCAATTTTTAACATGTCATAAAATGTCATTAAAATGATTTATTAGAGCCTGTAGAATGATTTTATAGCAGAATTTTTTTCAAAAAACTTGGAAAAATACATTTTATAGCATGTTGAAATTTTTGTAAAAAAAAAGTCATGCTATAGCATGTCGAAAAATTCAAAAAATATCAATTTTTAACATGTCATAAAATGTCATTAAAATGACTTATTAGAGCCCATAGAATGATTTTATAGCTGTATTTTTTCAAAAAACTTGGAAAAAATAAATTTTATAGCACGTTGAATTTTTGCAAAAAAAAGTCATACTATAGCATGTCGAAAAAGTCAAAAAATGTAAATTTTTAACGTCATAAAAGGTCATTGAAATGACTTATTAGAGACTGTAGAATGATTTTATAGCAGTATTTTTTCAAAAAACTTGGAAAAAATATATTTTAAAGCACGTTGAATTTTTTGCCAAAAAAAGTCATACT
The DNA here is from genome assembly GCA_029721515.1 of Synanceia verrucosa. Taxonomy (NCBI): domain Eukaryota; kingdom Metazoa; phylum Chordata; class Actinopteri; order Perciformes; family Synanceiidae; genus Synanceia; species Synanceia verrucosa. Next base: position 18,755,352 of record CM056571.1, read on the forward strand.
ATAGCATGTCGAAAAAGTAAAAAACTGACAATTTTTAACATGTCATAAAATGTCATTAAACTGATTTATTAGAGCCCGTAGAAGGATTTTATAGCTGTATTTTTTCAAAAAACTTGGAAAAATTCATTTTATAGCATGTTGAAATTTTTGTCAAAAAAGTCATACTATAGCATGTCGAAAAAGTCAAAAAATGTCAATTTTTAACATGTCATAAAAAGTCATTAAAAGTACTCATTAGAGCCCATAGAATGATTTTATAGCAGTATTTTTTCTCAAAAAGAATTTTTTGTAAAAAAAGTCATACTATAGCATGTCGAAAAAGTAAAAAAATGACAATTTTTAACATGTCATAAAAAGTCATTAAGATGACTTATTAGAGCCTGTAGAATGATTTTATAGCAGTATTTTTTCAAAAAAACTTGGAAAAATATATTTTATAGCATGTTGAAATTTTTGTCAAAAAAGTCATACTATAGCATGTCGAAAAAAGTAAAAAAAAAGTCAATTTTTAACATGTCATAAAATGTCATTAAGATGACTTATTAGAGCCTGTAGAATGATTTTATAGCAGTATTTTTTCAAAAAAACTTGGAAAAATATATTTTATAGCACGTTGAATTTTTGCAAAAAAAGTCATACTATAGCATGTCGAAAAAGTGAAAAAGTGACAATTTTTAACATGTTATAAAAAGTCATTAAAATGACTTATTCGAGCCCATAGAATGATTTTATAGCAGTATTTTTTCAAAAAACTTGGAAAAAATATATTTTATAGCACGTTCAATTTTTGCAAAAAAAGTCATACTATAGCATGTCGAAAAAGTAAAAAACTGACAATTTTTAACATGTCATAAAATGTCATTAAACTGATTTATTAGAGCCCATAGAATGATTTTATAGCAGTATTTTTTTTCAAAAAACTTGGAAAAATACATTTTATAGCATGTTGAATTTTTTGTAAAAAAAAAGTCATACTATAGCATGTCGAAAAAGTAAAAAAAAAGTCAATTTTTAACATGTCATAAAATGTCATTAAAATGACTTATTAGAGCCCGTAGAACGATTTTATAGCAGTATTTTTTCAAAAAACTTGGAAAAAATAAATTTTTTGATACATTGAAAATTGCCAAAAAAGTCATACTATAGCATGTCGAAAAAGTTAAAAAAATGTAAATTTTTAACATGTCATAAAAAGTCATTAAAATGACTTATTAGAGCCTGTCGAATGATTTTATCGCAGTATTTTTTCAAAAAACTTGGAAAAAATATATTTTATAGCACGTTGAATTTTTGCAAAAAAAGTCATACTATAGCATGTCGAAAAAGTAAAAAACTGACAATTTTTAACATGTTATAAAAAGTAATTAAAATGACTTATTCGAGCCCATATAAAGATTTTATCGCAGTATTTTTTCAAAAAAACTTGGAAAAATATATTTTATAGCATGTTGAAATTTTTGTCAAAAAAGTCATACTGTAGCATGTCGAAAAAGTAAAAAAAAGTCAATTTTTAACATGTCATAAAATGTCATTAAAATGACTCATTAGAGCCTGTAGAATGATTTCATAGCAGTATTTTTTCAAAAAACTTGGAAAAAATATATTTTATAGCATGTTGAAATTTTTGTCAAAAAAGTCATACTGTAGCATGTCGAAAAAGTAAAAAAAAGTCAATTTTTAACATGTCATAAAATGTCATTAAAATGACTTATTAGAGCCCGTAGAACGATTTTATCGCAGTATTTTTTCAAAAAACTTGGAAAAAATATATTTTATAGCACGTTCAATTTTTGCAAAAAAAGTCATACTATAGCATGTCGAAAAAGTCAAAAACTGACAATTTTTAACATGTCATAAAAAGTCATTAAGATGACTTATTAGAGCCTGTAGAATGATTTTATAGCAGTATTTTTTCAAAAAAACTTGGAAAAATACATTTTATAGCATGTTGAAATTTTTGTAAAAAAAAAAGTCATACTATAGCATGTCGAAAAAGTAAAAAAAAGTCAATTTTTAACATGTCATAAAATGTCATTAAAATGACTTATTAGAGCCCGTAGAACGATTTTATAGCAGTATTTTTTCAAAAAACTTGGAAAAAATAAATTTTTTGACACATTGAAAATTGCCAAAAAAGTCATACTATAGCATGTCGAAAAAGTCAAAAAATGTAAATTTTTAACATGTCATAAAAAGTCATTAAAATGACTTAGAGCCTGTCGAATGATTTTATCGCAGTATTTTTTCAAAAAATTTGGAAAAAATATATTTGATAGCACGTTGAATTTTTGCAAAAAAAGTCATACTATAGCATGTTGAAAAAGTAAAAAACTGACAATTTTTAACATGTCATAAAATGTCATTAAACTGATTTATTAGAGCCCGTAGAATGATTTTATAGCTGTATTTTTTCAAAAAACTTGGAAAAATACATTTTATAGCATGTTGAAATTTTTGTAAAAAAAGTCATATTATAGCATGTCGACAAAGTCAAAAAATGTCAATTTTTAACATGTCATAAAAAGTCATTAAAAGTACTCATTAGAGCCCATAGAATGATTTTATAGCAGTATTTTTTTCAAAAAACTTGGAAAAATACATTTTATAGTATGTTGAATTTTTTGTAAAAAAAAAGTCATACTATAGCATGTCGAAAAAGTAAAAAACTGACAATTTTTAACATGTTATAAAAAGTCATTAAAATGACTTATTCGAGCCCATAGAAAGATTTTATCGCAGTATTTTTTCAAAAAACTTGGAAAAAATATATTTTATAGCACGTTCAATTTTTGCAAAAAAAGTCATACTATAGCATGTCGAAAAAGTAAAAAACTGACAATTTTTAACATGTCATAAAATGTCATTAAACTGATTTATTAGAGCCCATAGAATGATTTTATAGCAGTATTTTTTTTTCAAAAAACTTGGAAAAATCCATTTTATAGCATGTTGAATTTTTTGTAAAAAAAGTCATACTATAGCATGTCGAAAAAGTAAAAAAAAAGTCAATTTTTAACATGTCATAAAAAGTCATTAAGATGACTTATTAGAGCCTGTAGAATGATTTTATAGCAGTATTTTTTCAAAAAAACTTGGAAAAATACATTTTATAGCATGTTGAAATTTTTGTAAAAAAAAAAGTCATACTATAGCATGTCGAAAAATTCAAAAAATATCAATTTTTAACATGTCATAAAATGTCATTAAAATGACTTATTAGAGCCCGTAGAACGATTTTATAGCAGTATTTTTTCAAAAAACTTGGAAAAAATAAATTTTTTGACACATTGAAAATTGCCAAAAAAGTCATACTATAGCATGTCGAAAAAGTCAAAAAATGTAAATTTTTAACATGTCATAAAAAGTCATTAAAATGACTTAGAGCCTGTCGAATGATTTTATCGCAGTATTTTTTCAAAAAATTTGGAAAAAATATATTTGATAGCACGTTGAATTTTTGCAAAAAAAAGTCATACTATAGCATGTCGAAAAAGTAAAAACCTGACAATTTTTAACATGTCATAAAAAGTCATTAAAATGACTTATTCGAGCCCATAGAAAGATTTTATGGCAGTATTTTTTCAAAAAACTTGGAAAAAATATATTTTATAGCACGTTCAATTTTTGCAAAAAAAGTCATACTATAGCATGTCGAAAAAGTAAAAAACTGACAATTTTTAACATGTCATAAAATGTCATTAAACTGATTTATTAGAGCCCGTAGAATGATTTTATAGCTGTATTTTTTCAAAAAACTTGGAAAAATACATTTTATAGCATGTTGAAATTTTTGTAAAAAAAAGTCATACTATAGCATGTCGACAAAGTCAAAAAATGTCAATTTTTAACATGTCATAAAAAGTCATTAAAAGTACTCATTAGAGCCCATAGAATGATTTTATAGCAGTATTTTTTTCAAAAAACTTGGAAAAATACATTTTATAGCATGTTGAATTTTTTGTAAAAAAAAAGTCATACTATAGCATGTCGAAAAAGTCAAAAAATGTCAATTTTTAACATGTCATAAAATGTCATTAAAATGACTTATTAGAGCCCGTAGAACGATTTTATAGCAGTATTTTTTCAAAAAACTTGGAAAAAATAAATTTTTTGATACATTGAAAATTGCCAAAAAAGTCATACTATAGCATGTCGAAAAAGTCAAAAAATGTAAATTTTTAACATGTCATAAAAAGTCATTAAAATGACTTAGAGCCTGTCGAATGATTTTATCGCAGTATTTTTTCAAAAAACTTGGAAAAAATATATTTTATAGCACGTTGAATTTTTGCAAAAAAAGTCATACTATAGCATGTCGAAAAAGTAAAAAACTGACAATTTTTAACATGTTATAAAAAGTAATTAAAATGACTTATTCGAGCCCATAGAAAGATTTTATCGCAGTATTTTTTCAAAAAACTTGGAAAAAATATATTTTATAGCACGTTCAATTTTTGCAAAAAAAGTCATACTATAGCATGTCGAAAAAGTAAAAAACTGACAATTTTTAACATGTCATAAAATGTCATTAAACTGATTTATTAGAGCCCGTAGAATGATTTTATAGCTGTATTTTTTTTAAAAACTTGGAAAAATACATTTTATAGCATGTTGAAATTTTTGTCAAAAAAGTCATACTATAGCATGTCGAAAAAGTCAAAAAATGTCAATTTTTAACATGTCATAAAAAGTCATTAAAAGTACTCATTAGAGCCCATAGAATGATTTTATAGCAGTATTTTTTTTTTCAAAAAACTTGGAAAAATACATTTTATAGCATGTTGAATTTTTTGTAAAAAAAAGTCATACTATAGCATGTCGAAAAAGTCAAAAAATGACAATTTTTAACATGTCATAAAAAGTCATTAAAAGTACTCATTAGAGCCTGCAGAATGATTTTATAGCAGAATCTGTAGAAAAAATATGAAAAATATAATTTTTTTGACATGTTGAAATTTGTCGAAAAAAGTCATACTATCGCATGTCGAAAAAATAAAAAAATTACAATTTTTAACATGTCATAAAAAGTTATTAAATGACTAATTAGAGCCTGTAGAATGATTTCATAGCAGAATGTGTGTAAAAAAGATGAAAAAAATGTCTTTTTTGACATGTTGAAAATTGTCAAAAAGATTTACGCTATAGTATGTCGAAAAAGTCAAAAAATGTCATTTTTTAACATGTCATAAAAAGTCATTAAAATACTTATTCGAGCCTTTAGAATGTTTTAATAGCAGAATATGTGTAAAAAAATCGTGAAAAATATAAATTTTTTGACATGTTGAAAATTGTCAAAAAAATCATACTATAGCATGTCAAAAAGTAAAAAAATGTCTATTTTTAACACATCATACAAAGTTATTAAAAAGACTTATTAGAAAATTCTCAGGGTTGGTCAGAAGTGGCCGAAATTAAAACCCATTAATTTTTGGTGGTGCTGCTGAATTGCACGCGATCACCACCAAAAATTAATGGGTTTTAAGTTCGGCCACTTCTGACCAACCCTGAGAATTTTGTCAAAATACGTCCACAATTTTGTTGAGTTATTTTGCAAACCAACAAACTAACAAAACAACAAACAAATAAACAAACCCCAGTGAAAACACGACCTCCTTGACAGATGTAACACTTTGTAACCATTTATCAGGTGTCCCATTTTTGTACAACATGTCACAGTATGGTATGTTGAAAAAAGTAAAAAATGGAGCACTTTAATGCTTGAATCTTCCTTCTTCATTACAACATTAACTTGTAGTATTTCACAGACACTGTAATCAACAATAGTTGTTATTGTAACGAGAAGCAGCTTTGTTGCTGCCTGTTGTCTCAGAAACCTCTCAGTCAGCCATCTTTCTTTCTCATCAGTTTTATGTATCCGATAAAAACAGACACATTGACTTCCAAGGTTTATATTGAAGTGATAAGAGCAGAATTCAAGCATGTTTCACTGCGGCAGCAGAACTTCTTTGACTAAGGTCTGTGTTGGTTTGGTTCCATGTGATCCCAGAGTCAGAGCGCTCTGCAGTCGACTGATCTGGTCTGGACTCGGAGTTGGATCCTCGTGATGGAGCCGGAGCCACGAGGCGCCTGGAGGAACAAACAAACAAACAAACATCCACAGGGGTTAAAGAGGAGACCCCGAATGCATCATCATCATCATCAATAAATCGTGAAGCGCTTAGATGCCAACTAAATTTAGTCAAATTATCTCTCATATTTTAACCATTTCTGCTTCTTCTGTTTCAGATTTACGTCACAATATTTTTGGGTGGGTGATTTTTGATTTCATTTTTATATTTACATCACAATAATTCAAGTGAGCATTTGAGTAGCACAAATATTTTTGTGATATGTGTGTGTGCATACCAGTCAACTTTGACGTCAAATGTTTTTGTTGTAATGTAATTGTTGTGAAAATAGTTTTTGAATTCTGGGCACTTATTTAACTGGAAATATTTTAAGAGGAGACCCTGAACTCATCATCATCATCATCATCACCTTTCTGGACCTTCTGACCCAGCGTCACCAGGACTTCGGCTCCCACGCTGTGATTGATGGCTCCTCCGGCCTTCGACCAACCCGCCCCCAGCTGATGAAGAACTTCAGCTAACGTCAAACCATCAACATCCACGACCTCCCCTGCAGGAAGTCACAGCGAGCGACAACATGTCTTGTTAGCACCTTGTTCAGACATTAATAGAACATTAATGTGACGTTAGTAATAGCTAACACGATGCTAACACAATGTTAATGTTGCATTCACATTGTGTTAGCATCGTGTTAGCATCATATTAACATCTTAACAGCGTTGTGTTATTTTTTCTTTTTTGTTAATATATGTTGTTTATTTACTGTATTACTGTGGAACTGTAATAAGCAGTAATCTTGTTTATTTATTATTAATGTTGACGACATCAGAATAAAATGAAATGATTTACCGTCGGCAGGTGCCTTCAGGTCCAGCTGCTGTCTGGATTTCCTCAGGATACTGTGGTAATCGGAGTGGGCGGAGCATAGCAAGCAAGCCGTCTCTTTGGCTACGCCCTGAGCCTCCATCATGGCCTGGAACTTGGACAGAGCAGCTCCACCAATCACAGCGTCCAAAATCTGCCTCCTGCCCTCTGATAGGTCAGACACCAAACCTGTCATCTTCAGCAACATGCCGCCTGCAGAGAGCAGAGATGATGGAACATTCATTTTCTGTGATTTTTGTGACAGTTGCTGGTCCAGATTCTAACAAACTCTGCATTTCTGTCTTTTTTCAGTAATGATGTAAAACAGGAAATGATCAAGTTGAAAACAGTTTCTGAACTCCGGTCACTTATTTCACGTTGAACGCAGCAGCACTTTATCAGGACTGAACCCAGTGAAGTTCAGTGAACGTCACTTCGAGCTTCACGCTGGCTAACATTAATGAACATGTCTGCTCTAAACGAGCACTTCAGGGACCTGAAGAACGTGGTTACCCAGAGTTGTGACCAGCTCCATCAGGTCATCAGGTCCTCTTCCCTTCAGCGTCTCCAGAGATTCGATCACCTCCACACTGTTCCCCACACAGCGACCAATCGTAGCGTCCATAGAGCTGAGGACCGCCGCCGTGCGCATGCCCAGGTTGTTCGCTACCTTCACCTGCAAAAACACCAACCACCTTTCTTATTCTATTCCTGACAACATATTCAAATAATGTTCTGATAAAGTAGAAATAACTGACATGACCAAAAGCATTCAAAGAAGGAGCAGCAGAGCGAGGTTATTATCATAACGAAAACAAACAAAATGACAAAAACTATTATTTAAAAAAAAAACAAAAAAACATTTCTGCTAAATGACTGAAAAAAACTCTCATCACTTCCAGTCACTTCTTGACACTTCTCATAGTTTCTGGTCACTCCTATGACGGAAGGTTTGAGATGGTCTATAGTTTGCTAACAGGGAAGCATCAGCATTCTTTTTTTTTAGAAGTGGCTTAATGGCAGCTACTTTTATAGGTTTAGGAAACTCACCTGACTGAAGCGAGTGATCAACAGTTTAGAAGAAGTCACATGGTTTTGAGTCGAGAAGCTGGTTGATGTTTTTTTGGTCACAGTCCTGTCTTATCTGTTGTTCTGCTCTGTTTCTTCTGTCCTCAGCTGAACTCGTCAGTGACGCTCGGTGACGCACGCTGTAAAAAATCTTGAAACTCAATAACTGTTTATCGTCAACAGTTTCCTGGACCGCTCGTGCCCACATCGTCCCGTTGGCAGAGGTCCACTCAAAACCACCTCAGCATTCAGAGATCCAGAAAATCCTGCTTCAGTTCCTCTGATTGTTGCTTGAAAACCTCTCAGGCTGTTTATAACAGAGTTCACTGCTGGATGCTCAGCAGCGCTCTTCATGATCTTCTCTGAGATATCCGCTGGTAAAACACAGGACTTTTATTGCTGCGATCTTTTACTCTATGATTTGGTTCCAGCCTTTTTGAAATGGATATCTGTGTTTTTAGGTGGTTTGCTCTTACTTTTTGTTGTAGCCACTGTCTCTGGCTGTTTTCTGCTTGGTACTGGTGTTGCAAACACTTTCCTCTTTAATCTGTTGGTGCTTGGTTCTGTCTGTTGTCCGTCTTCCCATATCTTTACCTGAGATATGCTTCGGTCTTGCTCCTAGCACATTCCAGGGAGGGCTACTGGCTGTTTATTGCCATTTACACAGGCTTCATCCTTCTTCGGTGAGGAGCTAATTAGAGCTAGTTAGCCTGCTCCTGTCCACTAGTCTGAGACATCGGTAAGATGGTCTCATCTCCAAGTTGTCCATTTTTAAAATGTTATCTTTTCTTGAGTTTTATTTACTATTTTATTCTTTTTGAATCCTGCACCTGACAAATAACATATGACAAAAAAAAACCCCAATACTGACACTAATAGAAACTGAACAAATACTGCTGTGGTATCCAGCTGTGCTTCCTTTAAAGCCACCAGACTCCATTCATAAAAACAGTCATTTAACCCCCCCCTCACAGGAGCTGCCTCTTTCCCTCACTTAAGGCGCTTTTCCACTACACAGTAACGGCACGGTACGGTACGGCACGGTACGGCACGGCACGGCCCAGTTTTGTTGCTTTTCCATTACAGCTGAGTACCTCCTCGGCATGGGCGGGGTCATCATACAGCCGGTTTTAAAAATGGTGGGGTCGAGTTGTTTTTGGTTTTTAAAGTCCAATCAGACGTCCCGCATCCAATGACGACACTCGTTGGCCAATCAGTGGAAGGCAGTCGGCTGACGTCGTGTTTTAGCATCGCTTCGGCTCACTTGGAACCAGGGCTGAGGAGGTCCGGAAAAAGTACCTAGTACCAGGTACCAGGTTTTTATGGATGGAGTCTGGTGGCTTCATCACAGTTAATCATGAGGGTAAACTGCTGTACCAGTCAGTGTGTTACACAGTAAACGAGTACGTCTGAGTGTGACCAATACTTCCAGTGTACTCACTAGGAGCTGTGCTAGTTGTTTAGCGCTGTCCATGTCTTTACAGTGAGCAGCTCGTCCAAACTTGACGTCCAGCACCAGAGCAGAAAGAGACTCAGCTCCTTTCTTTGAGATGATCGACCCTGAAACAGCAAACAGCAGCAGTGCTGTCAGTATGGCAGTAATACTAAATATAAATGAATAAATAAATAAATGAAATTTTTCAGCAAAAAAATGAACAAATGTGTCAATACATACCTAAAAATAAATATTTAGGGAAAGAAATAAAATAAAAACATAAATTGAGAGATAATGAAATAAACTGAATATTTCAGAAAATAAATAAATGAATTAAATATTTCAGGAAATAAATTAGTGAAATACTGAGGGAAATATATTTAAACATAAATACATTAAATATATGTCTCAAGAAAAATAACTGACTGAAATATTTAGGGAAATAAAAATGCAGAACAAATTAAATTAAATAAAAACGGTCATTTGTAAAGTGACGCATACAATTCATTTCTGCATTTTTTCTGTTTTTGTGCAAATTATATTTATTTTCAAATTAACCTGAACATTTATTTGAAAATCAGGGCTTTATTTTTTTATTTCTATTATTTCTATTTAATTTGTTTATTTGTGGGGTAACTCGTTCATTTATGTCTAAACTAAGCCAAAGCAGCTCAGCACCAGCGATCAGTGGGAAGCTGTCCACGGTGCTGGTGACGTTCCTCAGGGCGTAGAGGACTCGATCTGCAGGGACCAGCGTCTCCGTCTGACCCACGATGCAACAGCCCACCGAGCTGAGGATGTCTAACATCTGCACAGTCAGAACATTCAACTGTTAATTGATGAGTCATCATTAGTGAGTATCACAGTGTCACACCTCAGTGCTTATTTCTCCTCTGACAAACTGCTAATGCTAGCTCATGCTAACTTTTCACCATCTTGAATTTTGGTGAAACTAAAAGTTTCTGTTTTTCGGCCCCTTTGAGTTTGAGTAAACAGTTTCACCTGGAGTCACAAATGACGCTCTAGAGCTCTACTTCACACTCTAGGTGTTGACCTTTAAGCCCTGTGAGGTCACTTCATGGAACGAGTTGATGTCTTCTCTTTGAGTTATTTATTGATTAAGAGGCAGCTCTGACCTCCGTCATTCATTGTGGATCCTGACTGCAGGAGAACCGAACACGTTCCTGTTAACTTTGACTTTGTTTTGTTCATTTGTCAAATTCTGTTGCACTCAATCAACAAGCACTTTGTACACAAACACACTGTTTGTTCTGGAAACACAGAAGATCAGCAGCCTTGTTTCTTTGAAACAGTTAGTGGCTAAAATAATACTTAAGAGGACTTAAGTTTCCGTTATAATAATGAATGAATAAAGAAATACATGAAACAATAAGGAAAGAAAAACACAGGTTAATCTAAAAAAATAATATGTACAGAAATACAAAAATAAATAAATAACACTGCATTTATGTATTTGTCAAGTTAAGCTTTTTTCATATTTAATTTTTATTTCATATTTTTTCTTTTATTTTCTGCTCAAATTATTCCTATTTTTATTGTATTTATTTCTTAAATAAAAAAAACTAAACTTATAAATGCATCAGTGATTAGAAGACAATAATTTACTTTAAGTGTATCCTGGTGTGAATAGTTTTTTTTTTTTTTTCATTTTGACTGCAGCAGTAGCTGAACTTTTACTCAGGTAAACTTTTCCTACACCTGATTTTTCGTCACACCTGAGCTGCTGGTTGGTGAATGTTGAATCCTGGGATTGATTCCAGTTTGTCCAGAGTTCCTCCTGTATGAGCCAAGCCCCGCCCACTGATCATGGGCACCTGTCAATCACACACCTGAGGTTATGATCGGGCTCGGGTCAGCTTCAGGTTCAGGACCAGGCCCAGGTCAGGTTCAGGTCAGGTTCAGGTTCAGGTTCAGGTACAGGTCAGATCCAGGTCAGGTCCAGGTCCAGTTCAGGTTCAGGTTCAGGTTCAGGTTAGGTCAGGTCAGGTTCAGGTTCAGGTTCAGGTTCAGGTTAGGTCAGGTCAGGTCAGGTCAGGTCAGGCTCAGGTTAGGTTCAGGTTAGGTTCAGGTTCAGGTTCAAGTTCAGGTTCAGGTTCAGGCTCCTGGACCATTTCACAAGAGAGTGAAACCATGACAAACCATGACACCAAGGAAAATGATGCAATAGATTCAATAAAAGCACAATAAAAAAGGGTCGTCATGGTTTCATCTTCATTAAAGTGATACTGATGACATCACAGGTGTTAGCATGCAGACGTACCTTACAGCCACAGGCCGCTAGCGCTGGCGCTAACACCAGACTGACTTTATCTCCCACTCCTCCTGTCGAGTGTTTGTCCACCACTCGCCCCGCCCACTCTTTTGGCCATGACATCACTTCCCCCGATGACATCATCTCCTTGGTCAGGTTGGTGATCTCCATGTCGGACATTCCCTTTTGCCAGATCGCCATCAGCATGGCGCCTTGACAGAGGAAGTGGAGGTGATGAGCAGAAATGTGCTAGTTACTGAAAAATACTTACTAGTTACTTCTTTCAAAAAGTGACTCAGGTACTTTGTTGTTCCACCATAAGTAGCGTGTTTGTGTTCAAAGTAAAGCGCCTCGCACCTGTCTGACAGTCCTGGATGGTTTTGTTGGCGACGCTTTGGACGAAGGCTCTGATGTCATCATCGCTCAGCGCGCCGCCGTCTCTCTTCTTCCTGATCAGATCTGGGATGGACGACATGCCGGCCTACAAAACATCAACAAGAGAAACGATGGATTTATTTATTTATGGAGCTTATCCAACCACGACGATAAAAGACAGAGAAATTTATTGAAATAAAAAATAATTCAAAATTAAAAACATGAAACAAAAACAGATAAAAAGTGTAAAGTTGAAATAAATAAAATATAATTAATAAAATAAATTAAAAATAAAACTGTGACATCACACAGGGAAATCTAAAACATCAGCACAGACACAAAAAAAAAAATCAAATGGAAGGCACTGAATATCATATCACCAATAAGTAATTACACTAACATATGGTAATAATAATAATAATAATAATCATAATAATAATAATAATAATAAATCAATTTAATTGTATCACAAAAAATGCTTTGCAATTAAAGGAAAAAACAGTGATAGAAAATTAAATAAGATGGGAAATAATTATAATAATAATAATGTTAAAACACAATAAATTATACTGTATATGTTAAGTATATATGCAGTATATATATATATATACACATACACACACAGCAGTAGTAATATTGATCCAGAACCATTCATAAAACTTCACTACTACCACATCTGAATATTTCTTCCTGCTCTACTCAGGAGGACAATGAAGGAAAACTCGTCACATTTATTTTCCCTGGAAACTTTACCCAGAACAACGGCTGGAAATCAAAGCAGAGTTCACTTTCACAGATCAAACTCACCCGTTCTGTTCGCTGTCAGTGAAGAAAGAAGTCTGTCAACCTGCAGCTCATCATAAAACATCAGGTCAGGAATCAACCGGCCAATCAGAGAGCAGCAGGAGGAGGAGGGGGAGGCTGACAGCCAATGAGCTTCCAGCTCAGAGAGCTGCTGTGACCCCACTGACAGCAGTGTTTATGATCCTACAGACGCTCAGCTTGTTCTGTCAGAATAATTATAATGTTAAGTCCTATCACACTGCAGTCAATCAATAAATCAATACATTGATCAGTGGCTTGATTTCAGACTTCAGACCTGCACAAGTTTTACATCTTGTGGGACGAATAAATGATCATCTCATCTGCTCTTTTATACAATTTGATAATGGCGTATTGCAGCCAGAGGAAATTATCTTGAAGCTGTGGAAAAAATCAACAAATTTTAAGTTGAGTATTAATGAGGAACCTAAACATTGAGATTAAAATGACAAAATTACAATAATTTGAAGTGGAAAAGTTGTGATTGTAATCACAGAACCATGAATGAATGAATGAATTAATTAATTTCAGCTCAGAATCAGCTGATTGTCATCAGACTCCGGAGAAAACAGGGGTTTAAATCATCACATGGAGTTAATTAGTCATTTGGTGTCAGTGAAGGTCTCACTATCTGTAATTTGAGGTGAAACTCATCAGTCATTAACTGGAGTTTAACCTTTCAACAAGGTCAGAGCTCATAAACCTGCCATCAGCTCTTAATTTGAAAGGACCAGAGAGAACAGCGGGAGCATTTTACTTTGTAATAAATGACAGTTTATTATAAAGATTACAATCTGTTGCGTTGCAGAGCTCATCGGTTGTCATTTGTGTGCTCTTTAGTTTTTAGAAAAGGGAAGAAAAAAAACTACAAGTACACAAACGCCACTCACTCCAGAAGAAACTACAGACATCCTGTAAAAAGAGGAAGCTGGGGGGTGGAAACCATTAAAACCAGTAAAACCAGGGGGGTATCAGAGGGAGGAAGGTTTCACACGCAGGTTAGAAAGACGGGATTCTCAGCCAATCAGCAGGCGTTACCACGGCGACCACCTTGTCTCTTTACTCCCTTTAAATAACCTACAATCGCTTTCTAATTAGCAGTAATGGAGGAAGTATTCAAACCTGTATCCTTTTCAATAAGAGTGGAATATTAATGTGCACATAAACCTAGTCAGTGTTTAACTATTGCATCAATATTATTGATATATTAATATGTCAGCAATAATGCTCGTCATAAGTGCTTTATATAATTTAGGGAGTTTATTCTGTAACGGTGGATCATATTTTATGAAGCACATTTGATTGTAAAATCTTAATTTGAAGATCAGCTACTGCTCTTAAATTAATGTAGTGAAGTAAAAATAGAATATTTCTCTTTAGAGATGGAGCAAATTGCAAAGTATAGAGTAGCATAACACAGGAATACTCAAGTAAGTACCTCAAAATTGTACTTAAGTATAGTTCTTGAGTTACTTGGTAATCAGCCACATTTCGTGTCTTTGATGTTAGCATTAGCTAGTACACATTTACCTAGTATTTAGCGAGCTAACAAGGACCAAATGTGACTCGAAACACTGAACTTTCTCACTCTGACTGGATTTGAAGGTAGAATTTAAGGTAGAAAATAAAGAAGGAACTACTTTTTCCCGGTGGAGGAACACCGACAACGAGATTTTTAGCAGCATGTTTGCTGGTTTCTGATTGGCTGAGAAGTCCTCAAGCGATAGACCTCATGTTTATGTTAGCGTACAGGACCTGAGGTCAGAGGTTAAGAGGTCACAAGACCCCTCCGTCACTGATTATCGTCGTCAAGTTCTGTGGTTGACTCTGTACAGTAGACTATAGTCCTTTATAATATATACTACACAAACAGCCCACGTGATATTCATTCAGAGTAAACATGGTACCACTGGTACTGGTACCAACTGGCTTTTATGGTGCAGTTTGGTTTGGAAGGCTATATATGTAAACCTCTTAGCAGCTAAAGCTAAAGGCTAATGGCTAACCCCATCAGTCCACACTCTTTTTCGGGTTGGGGATATTTTTTGTAACTTCCCCAAACCAACAATCACAGCCCTACGTATGATTTTTCACCTGGCAGAGCATGAGCAGGACTTCGTACGAACTAATTCAACACAAAAAATTTTTATGTGATTTAACTAAGAGTTAAGAGAGTAAGAAATACCCTTTTAAAGGAACAGAGTGTAACAGTCGGGGGACCACTGGCAGAAAATACAATATAATATTAATAACTATGTGTTCAATGGTTGTGTTTCTGTTAGCTTAGCATGTGTCTTTTATTGAGATAGGGAGGGGGTCCTCTTAATCGAGTCCGCCATGTTCCTACGGTAGCCCAGAGAGGACAAACCTTTCACATTTTTACACTTTTGACGAGACTGGATAGGGGATCAGATTCTCATTCACAGTGCTGTAATTTCATCTGTTTTCATACGTGTTGATTCAGAGAAAAACTCCTAATAATTATAATTACTTGTTTTCAACTAGAATCAAGTGAAGAGTAACTGAGATGTGATTTATGAAGTTGTATGTTTAGAGAGTTACTCTGAAGTTAAACAGCTGATGTGAGACTGTTTACAACGGCTGAATATCACATACGGCTTAAGACTTTATAGACTACCAAAATATTACTGTATACATTTTACTGTCTACTATACTTTATATATTACACTATAGCTACATTATTCTACCATAATATATATTATACAGACTATAAAGTCTACTGTCATGTGCTGTACATGGACTATACATTGTAGTTTTTTACATAAAAGGGCACCGTGAACTTGTACAACTTTGGGATTGGTGATTGTGGCTTCTGCTCGAGTCCTTCAGTTGGGAGTAAACAGCGAGTTAAGCAGTGGAATTGTTGTGGTGGTAAACAGGCACTGGAACACTGATTGTGCTTCAGAGGGGATTCAAGAGGAGAGACTGGGACTCGATTCAGTGACAAATTAAGCAAAATTCACTCTGTGAAAGTCTTTAGAAAAGAGGGGAGTTTTAGTGGCGTAAACAGCTGAAAACTAGTGAAGAAAACTCCTTTCAGTGACTTCACACATCTTCTTTATGTGTTGTGTTTTGTTTATTGTGAAGATGTAGAACAGGGTTGCCAACCATCCCGTATTTGCCGGGACGTCATGTATTTGAGCCAAAAGAGGCGCATCCCAGACGGGACGCTGTTTGTCCCGGCCGCATGGGTAAAGGGAAGATGCATATATTTTTTCTCTCTGTGCGCCATGCATTGTGTGTCTGGCTGCCTGCCTGCATGGCCAGCTGTATCTACAGGCACTAGGACCGCTCAGTTGACAGGGTAGGCAGGCACAGCTTCAGCCTATGGCTGCAGCGCGTACATGCTTATGTGCATGTGACTCAGTCCCTGTGTGTGTGTGTGTGTGTACGTGCGCACACTGTGTACTGTACTGTGTCGCGAGCGACTAGCGGCGACGCAGCAGCTGTTTGTGAGGAAGTGGAGAGATAGGGAGAAGGCAGACACTGTCCACGGTGCTGTGGACAGTGTCAAGCTGCGCTTGTGTGTGTGTTTTCAGTTTAGATATTGCACCTTGTTGTTTTTTTGTTCAGAAGATTTTACAGTTGTGATTTTGCACTTTTTTTAGTTGAAAATAAAAAAAAATGGGGTTAAGTTTCCAAATTAGTAGGCAACAACCAAAAAATGTTTGCACAACTTAGTTGCACTATTAGGCCTACTCCTATATGAGTTGTTATTACAATCTTGTTACTGTAAGAGTAATACAGTAGCCTAATGTGTTTGTATAGTCTGTAATAGGTATAACTGTGCCAAAATGCTGTTATATGTGTGTTTTTGACCCCCCAAAAACCCAAATGTTCACGGCCGCCCACGGGAGGTGTCCCTTATTTCAATCTCTGGGTGTTGGCAACCCTAATGTAGAATGATAACAAAATAAAACTGAGACCTTATGGCTTTAGCAGCAGCGTCGCAGACAGATAGATGGATATACAGCTAGCTAGCTAGATAGATAGAGAGATGAATAGCTAGCCATACATCTATCTATCTGTCTAGCTAGCTAGACAGATAGATAGACAGCTAGTTAGATAGATAGATGGAGAGATGAATAGCTAGCCAGACATCTATCTATCTATCTGTCTAGCTAGCTAGCTAGACAGCTAGACAGATGGATAGATAGACAGCTAGCTAGCTAGCTAGCTAGATAGATGACATGATAGATAGTTAGATGACAAGCTAACAAGACACAACTAGTAAATCGGATGGTTCGGCCATCGGAAGGTGTGTTTTTTCACTTTTGGTTAAACTAAGCTAGCAGTTTCCTCCTGTATGCATTCACTGTGCTAAGCTAGGCTAAACATATCCTGACCCATAAGTCTCTGGGTGAGACCTTCTGAAGAGTTGTCCACTAACGTTAACATTAACGTTAATCAAGCTAGTCTTCATTCTGTGAAAGAGGTAAACTTTTAATCAGAAGCTTCCATTTCTTTGTGTAATCAGTAGAAAAGGTTTAGGGATGTGTCTGTCTTGATGTTTTGTGAGTTTATTTGTTCGTTTATTCGACTAAAAACAGCCTCATATAGGATAAACTGTATTTAATAAATATAGGATGCACTGTTCTGTTGGCTTTAGTCTGTCTGCATTGTGAAGCTTGAAAGAAAAACTGTGGCCAAATAACTCAAATAATTGTTGTTTTGAACAATATTTCCTATTAAATCAAACTGTTGTGAAGCTTTGTAAAGCTTATATTATATTATGGGCGGCACGGTGGTGTAGTGGTTAGCACTGTCGCCTCACAGCCTCACAGCAAGAAGGTACCGGGTTCGGGCCCGGGGCCTTTCTGTGTGGAGTTTGCATGTTCTCCCCGTGTCTGTGTGGGTTCTCTCCGGGTACTCCGGCTTCCTCCCACCATCCAAAAACATGCATGGGGAATAGGTTAATTGGCTAATTTAAATTGACCGTAGGTGTGAATGTGAGTGTGAGTGGTTGTCTGTTTCTATGTGCCCTGCGATGAGGTATGTCCATGGCAGTTGTATACGATCTTGGTCAGAATTATAACTGATTTAAATGTGGAACATCTTTTGAAAGACAACATTTTAACTCACAAACTAACATGTTTTGTGACTTATGGCCAGTTTTAAACTCCATATATGGCCACTGGGAAGCTCTTATTATGGTCTGGAGGAAACTCCGCGTATGGCAGGGAGAAAATCCCCAATATGGCATGGAGGAAGCTCCATATATGGCCTGATCCTGGCAATGGACCATGACTGCTGAGACTGATTAATGATTGGTTAC
Source organism: Synanceia verrucosa (assembly GCA_029721515.1). Lineage (NCBI taxonomy): Eukaryota > Metazoa > Chordata > Actinopteri > Perciformes > Synanceiidae > Synanceia > Synanceia verrucosa. The sequence continues at coordinate 18,773,573 of CM056571.1, forward strand.
TTTAGGGATAATCGAGTTCTGAGGGGGTTAATCCAGGAGTTTGGAGTGTCAGTGTAAGAGGGTTTTAGGAGGGGAAGGTATTGTCTGTACAGATGGCTTTAAACAGATAGCACCATGTACAGTAAGCCCTCGATAAGCAGGTTAGAAACCAGTTGGAGCTCCGCTGCAGCTCTCCCTGAAACACACAGCACATCAGCACAAAGTCACACTCATTGACAAATCATCACGAATTTCAAGACGTCGCCGAGACGACCGCCGCAATTCAACTCATTGTCAAATCATAAGGAACTCAAAAATCATTTTTTCCAAACTATTAGACACTCTGTAAGTCATCACCACCACATTATTATTACTTGTTATTCAGAAATTCTAAATGATCTGTTTAAGATATGAACTCAAAATTAACACAAATTCCTCATGAGTGATATTTGAAAGGGAAACAAAAAAGTCACAAGAAAGAATGGAGAAATGTCCTCAGCTAATCTCTTGTTGAGGTTGAGGCTCCAGCTAGCTTGCTAATCGTCCAGCTCTGTTCGCTAATCGTCCAGCTAAACCCGTCCAGGGAAGCAGAATGGCACAAGGAAAATAACCCGTCTCATTAGATTTTTTTCTCGGTTTGTCCAATTGGCTCGATGATCAACGCCCCGTCACCCGCTGAGTCCAGCTGTTATTAGCTTAGCATGCTAACATAATGCGAGCACAGATCACTGTGTGGTTGTTTTGAGCTAGCTTCGTATCTTCTGGTGATCCAGATGAAAATAAATAAACATGAAAAAGAGCTTGATTTGTTCCTCTTTTAACAATTTTGTGAATTGAATTACATTTGCTTTTGACTGATCACAAATATGTTTGCAACGATAGAAGAAGTCGGCATGATGGACAGATTAAACAAATAAGACTTAGTAACATTAACCACGTGTTTAAAACTGCAGTTTTAAACTCTGCGGAGGTCAGAGTATTTGGATGTAAAGAACAATGTACTTGAAATTCAAAATATTATAGTTCTTGCAGCTGGTCTGCCTGTTGGAAATGAAGGACAGTTTTCCCTGAAGTGTTGTCTTTTTACTTTTAAATTACAATATACGTAAGTGGAGGTCCGGCTGAATTTTGGAGAATCTAAAATAAGGCTGAAGCTAAATACTGGACTCAGACATTGGCGCTGGCAGTTTGTCTGGGTTGATCAAAGAGCCGATCAGTCAAAAGGTCATCAAGATCGCTCAGAGAGCTGGGCTCTACGTTGGTGAAAAGGTCTAAAGATTCAGTCACTGCTAAGGTGTTCTAGTCAAAGAGATGGCCTGGCGTCTGACCAGAGATCAGGGGTTATGAGGTCACAGTTCAAGATGTCTAGAGGTCAGCGGGCAGAGGTGAGGGGTCAAGTGGAACCATCCAGCAGCTGTCTGAGTGCCCTCTCAATGTTGATTCGGTGTCCCAGTCTGGTGACGCCCAGCTCCACGTAGTCCTCCTTGGTGAGGGCTGGGAGATGGGAGCCTTCGATCTCATGCTCCTGGAAGCGCTGGCGGTGTTCGGCCAGGCCGACGCTCTCCAGCCAGTCACCCACGTCATATTTATTCCACAGGTTGAGGGGCCGCTGCCTCCACGGTCGGAGGGCCAGTAGAGGGCCGCTGAGGACCGGGGAGGGGCAGGGGGAGGCGTGGGGTGACGGTGACGGCGAACGGGACCTGGTCCGTGCACTGGCGCTTCGCATCACGAACCGAACCTCCTTGGGTTCCGAGGGGAGGCTGAGACTGGACGACTTCAGGATGGTCAGACCACGACCCGAACTCAGATCTGGCCTTTCAGAGCAGGACGCCGTGGAGGAGGCGAGCCCGATGGACCTTTCAGATGGGGAGGGGGATGGTGAGGGGCTCCGGCGAGTGATGGGGTAGCGGCTTCCTGGTCGGACCGTGTAGCTGGCGCCATAACCTCGCTGGGAGATGGTGTGGAGTTCACCGAGACTGGAGAACAACCTGCAACACAGCCAACAGTTTATTAACATCATCAAGCCTCTCTTCCATAGTTACTGTTGCTATGGTTACAGTTCTTCCCGTCATTTTTGAACAATCTTGATATTCTCTAAACATTTGATTGAACTGATGGGATTACATGTTTCGAACATTTCTCAACGTTCCATTCATCCTTCTGGACCAGTTAGTGGGTCAGTAAACTGGTCGATAATCCCAAAATGAAAAGTTCTGTCATCAAGACCAGAGTCGTTTCTGACATTCATTCGTGTTTTGTCATCACTGACAGATCACTACGTTACACCAGACTGACAAGTTTTGTGCAGTTTCAGGTTCGCTAGGAAACGTCAACAGTATAGGTGACAGCACTGCACACAGAAACAGGATGTGCATGTTTGTGTTTTGTATTTTACATTTGTATTTTTTTTTCCATGTACTGTAAACAGAACACTGTTTGTTGCTAAATCATGTAAATATTTCAGTCCAAAAACCAAACTTTACAGCATGTCATACATATTAATGACATATACCTATATGGATCATTTTTCATGGCTGAAAGAGAACAATGTCAGTGGCTACGGTGCAAATTTTTTTAAAGCCTTTCCTTGCTCTTGTGTTTTTGCAGTTTTGCTAAGCTATAATTAGACTAATTCCTTTTGATTGGGCTGTTGAGCAAATGTTTTTATTCTAAAGACGGTAATTTCATGCATTAAATAGTTAGTCATCTTCAAAGAAGGTGCGTTAGTTAGCTGTTAGCGAAGGGAAATCATCTGTTAGCGATAACGAGGAATGTTTACCAGAGATAAAAACCTACGATTTACTCTCTCCGTTGTCCACACATCTGGAACAACACAAACAACAGATGTTGTTATAACATGTGCACACACAGTAGTACTATCAGGTCAGTAGTAGTATTGCAGTATTTTAAAAGGTAGTTATTAGTACCTGGCGCCACCTACTGGCGACCTCCGGCCCGGATCGAGGGGACTGGGCTCCTCCCCCAGAGAGTGGCTGTCTTTGTTGAGCAGCTGCAGCCGATTGGCCAAATCCAGTCCTGACCCCGCCCTGCCGCTCAGCTCCAGCGCCGACGCTGACCGGGTGCTCAGATCCACAGCCGACCCCAGCCCCTGACCTCCCAGTGCTGCTGGACGTCCACCGTCATCCGGGCTGAAGGCCCGTCTCTCTTCGCGGTCGTCACCGCCCCCCCACAGCTTGGACCTCCTCTGGAACAGGTAGCGAGGTTGGCGTCCACTGCCGCTGGTGGGGGAGGAGCAGAGCGGCGAGGAGGGCGAGGAGGAGGACACCACGGATGGGAGGAGCTCACTGTCTGACGACTGCTTCAGCAGCGGGTCCCGGAGTGCCGAGCGCCCACGCCCAATAGGTGAGCGAAGGCGTGGCTTCAGACCAGACGGGGAGGTGGAGGGAGAGGAAGGGGAGGGGTGGGTGGCAGGAGGGGAGGACGGCGAGGACGGATCAGGAGGAGAGGCCAAGGTAATGGAGGGAGGGAGCGAGCTGGGGGAGGAGCTGTCGTGGAGGCGTTCATCACCTCCTTCCTCCTCATCTCCTCGTCTACCCAAAGACTCAGGACCACTCTCTCCTCCCACGCCCTCCACTCCTCGCCGTGACAACAGGCTGAGGGAGGATGGAGGAAGAGGTGCGGGAGGACTGGCGAAGGCAGCGGGAGGAGTCACCAGGCCGATTCTGCGGAGCTCCTCACGGGTCTCCTCGTCGCTGGAGGACAACAATGCCGGCGGGAGTGTGACAGTGTAAGCCCCCCCCTCCTCCTCCGAGCTGCCCACTGTGAGGCTCCGGCGCCTGTCAATCAGAGCCGAGTGGCTCTCATTAGCCAGCGGTGGCAAGGGGGAGGGTCTCCAGCGCTCGGGGGAAGGGCCGGCAGGTGACGTCACGCCTCCCTCTGCTTCTGGACGCTCCACCTGTCCGTCAGGGAACAAGGGCGGTGTTATGCGTTTATGCCTCAGCTCTGGACTGGTCTGGGGTGTGGAGCGCTTGGTTCGCTGCTCGGGACTTGTCTGGGGAGTGGTGCGCTTGGACCGTGGCTCGGGGCTGCTCTGTGGTGTGGTGATCGGGGTGCGCTTGTGTCGGCCCTCGGGGCTGGCTGCCGGGGTGGGGACGGGCGTGGTGGAGGCAGAGACGTGTTTGAGTCGCGGCTCAGGACTCGGCGTTCGAGCGGTGAGAGCGCGTTCTCGTGCAGCAAGTGCCAGGGCGAGTGGAGATGACGGGTCTGAGGAATGAAGAGACAATTACAATAGAAAAGTGAATACTATGACACTCTCTGAGTGCTTTAATGTGTGCTCATCTGAATAAGATGACAAAGGTTGTCATTTATTTTCATTTATTTTATGCAAGTATCTTGAAATTCTGTCTTTTTGTTCCTGAGGGCTTTGCCCTAAATCTTCCTTTATTCTATGGAAAACCTTGAGACTCTATCCTACGTCCTGAAGGGTGTCTGGAATACCTCTAGGCTCCTTTTAAGTTGTCCTATATTTTACATTTAACTGGACTCTGTCCTACATGCCATGTCTATTTTGTGTAGTACCTCAAAGGGTTGTTTTAGGTCCCCTTCTTATTTATATCTAGACTGTCATACAGACTGCATCCGGACTTGGACTGACCTAGAGGTTTCCCCGTCAGCGGGTGGAGGAATGTGTGAGGCGTCGGCGATGGAGACAGGACCGGAGCCGGAGGGGGAAGCTCGCCAAGGTCGTCCATCGAGTGGCTCTGAGTCAGGAGGGGGGGCACCTGGTTTTCTGACCCGGCTCCCTCCACGGACAGGAAGAGTGACGACCTGCGACCCTGAACCCGGGCACGCTCAGAAAGAACCTGCTGCTGGTAGAGCTCCGCCCTGCTGGGGCTGCTGGGACCGCCACCATCAACTTTCAGCTGATCATGATCTTTGAGTCCTAGGAGAGGAGCAGAAATCAGGCTGGTTGGATGGAGATACATGAGGAATCAGCTGTGATATTTGTGTCAATCAAAATTTTATTTTGAAGGGATATTTATTATATCAGAAGTCAGAGAGACGCCAGGCGTGAACGGTCCTGACCCTGCTCCTCGACAGGAAGTTGCTTCAACAAAGGTGACTTCCTCCTCTGTGGCTTGGAGGGTGGAGCCTGCTGTCCCACGTTAGCGTAAGGGTTTTCTATTGGTCGTCCCCGGCGGCGTGACAATGGCGAGTGGCCGAGTGCGGGGCTGGTGCTGTGGAGAGACAGCGTGGAGGTGTGTGTGGCGGTGTGCAGGGTGTGCGTGGCGGTGTGCGTGGCGGTGTGCAGGGTGTGCGTGGCCGCAGCGTGGACATCAGACGGCAGCTGTGGCGGCGGGGGCGTGTCCTGCAGGATGATCATCGACCTCGCCTTCCTCTGCCGCTCGGCGTGGGCGTGGCTCCTCGTTGGCGAATCAGAGAGCTCCTGGAGCCTCGGCTCTGCCCCCGGCTTGAAGCTGGAGCGGGTAAGCCCCTCCCCCCTGGCTGGGGGGGGAGGGGGGAGGAAGGAAGGAGGTGGGCCGGAGTCGAGGAGGAAGAGCGAGGAGGTGGAGGAGGAGGCGGAGGGAGGCGGTGGGGGAGCCGTCTGAGGAGGAGGAGGGATGAAGCTTTCGGTCAGTGAGGAGCTCCGAGGAAACCGGCTTTCGTTGATCAGAGCCGAGATCCTGTCGTCCTCAGGTGTGCCTGCCGTATAATTATTCTAATTATTAATGTAGTTTTTGCTAATTTTACCTGAATAATACTACAGACAGTTACTCCTGTTATATTATATTATATATCACATTACTTATTACTTCTGTGCGTCTCACCAAAGCTCTTGGTCCTGGACATGCCTCGAGGTAAAGCCATGGTGCTCTTCTCCGGCGCTGTGGGCGGCACCAGACCCTGACGTTCAAACAACGACTGCAGACACAAAACACATATTTTGGTCCAAAATGCGTCACAATGGGTTATTTTTTATTAAATCTGATGCTTTTATTTTGTTACTTTGACACAGCCTCACTAGCAACCTCCTGCTTCCTGCTGAATGGTTGGTTTTATTTTGAAAATGGCTCTTTTTTTTTTTTTTTTGAACCTGTTTGAATATTTTTTTATTTGTATAATTGTTTTAATGTTTTTATATATTGTGAACATTTTACATTCTTTGTAATGGTGTGCCGTCTTGGCCAGGTCTCAAGGGACTTCTTGGAAAAATAAAGGAAATAATAATAGTGGAGACGTCAAACACAATATGAACCTTGTGTTCCAGTCAGAGCTAGCAGCTATGAGCTAAGCTATGCTAGTGCAGCTAATAAGATGGATGCTAACGATGACAAGACAAAAATGGTGACATTTTGGAGATATTGCCTACATATTAACTGATACTGATTCTTTCTTTCGTCTAAAATCAGTTTGCAACAACGCTTTGCTTCTGTGCTGATTCTCTCCTCCCTGCCTGCTCCTAGGCTTACGTTAATCTCAGCCTGTGTGATCCGCCGGCTGGTCGGTCTCTGCTTCACCGTCGCCGCTCTGAAGTCATCGGACGGTCGGGCCCGAAGAACAACTTCCTGTTGACCCCCGGCCAACATCTCATCCAGTTTCTCTGGAGGGAGGAGACATGATTTAAAAAACAAAGATAGACAAACAAAAAATAATGACCCACTGAACAATATCTCATCACGACCACAACACGAGTCACCAGGGCCGTAGCAAAGTTATTTTTAACAGCTGATGGAAACTAACATGGTAACTAACAAGATCATGTTAAAATATAAAATTCTGTTTTGACATTAAAGTAATAATAATCTGAGCACCTATAACAGTGGCACAGTCACATTATTAACACTTTAACTATATTTACTGATTATACAGAACGTTTTGAACTGCTTTTATTGTAAGAGTATTCTTGCAGTGTGGTATTAGTACTTATTAGTACTAATAGTCAGGTCAGGACAGCTACGGCCCTGGCTGAGTGTTACATCACAAAAACAACAACAACAACCAGGACACCATTAGACCATGTGACTCACCAAAGCGTCTCCTCCTGGCTGCAGACAAAAGAAAGGTCAACAACACACACTCCTACAGTTTGCGCCAACTGTGTGTGTGTGTGTGTGTGTGTGTGTGTGTGTGTGTGTGTGTGTGTGTGTTTTACCTATGTCCTCCAGGTCAGCGGTCATGGACTTGGATCGGAGCGTCAACGAGGTGCTTGGGGCTCGTTTTGGAGGGGGCGGGGCTACGAGACGAGAACCAGCCACAAGATGAAGGTTAATGAGTGAGCAGACAAAAACAGATAGTGTGTAGCTCAGCCTGGCCTCACTACAGGAGTCATGTTATCGCTACACAGTTACAGCTTTTTGTGTGTCATGTTGCCCTACTGCCATAATAAGTCTGAAAAGTCTGTACAAACATACTTATTTTACCCCAAACCATGAGCTTTTCCTAAACCTAACCACATAGATTTCTTGCCTAAAGCTAACAGTGCAGTTTTTCCCTAAAGCTAACTGAATAATGTTGTTGCCTAAACATAACTGCTTAGCCTAAAGCTAGCTAAATTTGCACTTTTTGCAAATTGCATGATTTTATAGCCTTAAGCTAAAGGTGTAGTTTTGTAGCCTCAGGGTGATAAACGGTGTTGTAGATAGCGATGCTGCCTGAAGCTAACTGCATAGCCTAATACAAATACTGACACTAAACTATGCTACCTGACGGAGTAGTTTTGTAGCCTGAAGCTAACCTCGTAGTTTATAGGCTGCACTCAGCTGTACCTTTCTTCCTGAGCAGGTTGGATTCAGACTTCCTGGAAACAGATACGACCTTCATCAGCAGTCGACTTCCACCTTGTCGGATCAGAGACACGACCTGTCGGTGACCCACCTTCACCACGTCGGCACCGTTCACCTGGACCACACACCGAAGAACAGGTACATCAAACAGCGTAGTATTCTAAAAAAAACGTAATAACGGCACACGTTAGAGGACAGGTGTGTACCTCTATGAGGAAGTCTCCGGTTCGTAGCCCCGCCCTCCAGGCCACACCCCCCTGGTCCACTGACTCTAGGTACTGGAGGGCCGGGAACGCCGGTGTAGGGGCGAACTCCTCGATGGGTGTCTCAGCTTGAAAGTGAGGCAAGGAGAAGACAGTTTATAGAATAAATCGGCTCAGAATTTAACGCCCTCCACCGGACATATACATCAATTGCAATATCAGCGGAAGAAGTACCACAGTACAGAACTTCTTCCATTTAGTTTCACCCTCAGGTCCATGGAGACTTGACCACTGATAAATAGTAGCTTTAGCCTGTTAGCATCCGTCTGATTAGCTGCACTAACATAAGCTTAGCTCGTAGCTACTAGCTCAAACTGAAGTACTCCCCTGATATTTTAATACACACAAGGTTCATATTAGAGTTTGTCTCCACTGAGCCTCCATGACTGCTGCAGGAAGCTGCTGGTGAGAGTGATTCAAAGAGACAAAATAAAAGCATGAGGTGAGACAATAAAAATAATAATCAGACTATTTAAAGGTGGTTATCTTCTAAAACAGAAATAAACACACACTCAAACTAACCCCTCAAGAACAGCAGGGGAAACCCTGGAGTACTTCTTCCACTGCTTCATGGTAGGATGGGGGTTGTAGTCTTTTCAGCATAAGACTCAGTGGACTCCACTGATTATGAAACAGCCCAGGGAGGAGTATTACAGCTCACAGCTCTTCCTCTGAAGGTTTCACTCTGTTTTAAATATCCTTCTTTTTTCCTTCCACCTCCACCCACCCACCCACCCACCGCTCCTCCACCCGTCCAACCATCCATCCTGTTTCTACCTTTAGCTCCTCTGAGGACGAAGCCGAATCCTTCGCTCTCTCTCTTCTGCAGCACAGCCGTCTTCTCCTCGATCACATAGTCACTGAAAAACAGAAACACTTCCATAGATTAGCATGTTTAAACACATTTTTAATGTTCTAAACTAAAAGTACAGCCTGATCTTATACCACTACACCTTTCATAACAACTAAGCAAAATCAATGAATTAATGAAAATGTGATTTTATGTAATATTTTTCTGTACATGATGTATGCACAGAGATATTCAATGTTCATTAGATGTGGCAATAATTATTAAATTATTCATTTTAATTTCATAAAAATAATTCCAAAATTACCTTTTAGTATTGCATTTGTTTACAATTTAAATAAACATATGTTGGTTAATTTTTAGGGATTTTGTTATATTTACATACATACATAAAATGAGTGTCTTGCATCTTGTTGTTCAGTGTTATTTTCTGGTAAATTCATCTCTTTGGATGACTGAAAACTGAAGGTATGTGTGTTCACAAACGAATCCAATAAAGCTGATTGTGATTAAACACTATTTTATGTCATGCTTTACATTTATTTAAGGGAGAAATAACAGGAGTTTTGTTAGACTAACCTCATACGTTTCAGTCTAGTGATTAAAAAAATATCAAATAGTATTACTTGATTAATCTTCTTAATTAGTAAGTATTTAAATTTGTTTCTGTTGTGATATTTAAGCCAACAAATAAAATATGAGGTGTAATGACGGTGTATTACCTGTAGGAGGTGTAGTTGTCATAGGATCCCACAGTATAATGTCTGAACAGTCTTTTAGTGCGATCCTCCCTTGTCTCTGAAAACACACGGACATATATTATATAGTACAGTGCACACAGATAAACACCTAGTCTGAATTATCTACAGGGTGCAGTTCTAATGGATTATTATGTAAATACTAATAGTTATCAGCATTTACCCAGTCGTGGGTCATATTGTCTCATCTGGACTTCCTCCACACAGTCAGCAGGAAACCAGCCAGTCCTTCCTTTGACACTGCCTTCCCAGAATCCTCCTTCCCCTATGGACAGAACTGTAGACACACACAGAGTATTACTACTGCAGGTATGAAGTACTACTGTCTTCACTGTACACAGAGCTGCAGTCTGACCTTTGACCCTCTCTCCTCGGTGCAGCTGGATCTCTCCGGGCCCCTGGGGGACGTGGGACCGCGTGGCGATGAAGGTGCGACCCGGTACGGCGCTGTAGAGCCTCCTCTTCCTCATCTGGGGGGTCAGTGGAGGGGAGGAAGGTGGGCTGGACTCCACATGACCTCCACCGCTCGGACTGCAGAGAGACCAGACAGAACAGATACACAAGATTTACAACAAGCTGTCAACTACTGTACGTCACTAAGAAATGAAATCTTTCAGATTAAAATCATGACAGATTTACAGAGGAAAAGCTGCTGGAGAGTCACTTTACTTTTAATATGAAATCACCAATACTCTGACATCATAACCAGCAGCAAAAAACTACAACAACACTGTTTACAACTTTTGTGATGAGGAACAACAGATACTACTGCATCTACACCAGTACTGATGTCACCCACAGCAATAAAGGTACACTGTTACTGATGCTGACGACACCAATTTGCTCAACAATGTATAAGTGTCTATGTCTGTGTACCTGAGGCGGCGTGTGTTTCGTCGTAGTGAATGTGTGTGTGTGTCGTGGTGTGTTTCCAAGCTTTGGAGGGAGGGGCCGGGGGAGGAGGCGGGGCTTTCCAGAACATTGTCGCTGGCCGAGCGAATCAGAGAGCGAGGAGAGGACAGACCATTTCCAGCAGGTGACTTCGTCACGCCGGCTCGGCGGCGCTTCGTATAGGACGGAGTTTCTCTGAAGGGAACTACTTGGACACACATAAACATCAACACAAACAAACACACACATACAGAGTAAGCTTCACCAGCTGTAGCGTGTGCACTAACATGCACACACACACACACACACACACACACACACACACACACACACACACACACACACAAAGTATATACACATTATCTAAATGTGTTTACACTCAACTCACCAACATCTGAGGTTTTGTGGATTTTTATGATTTCTGCAAGATCAAAGTTCCCAGCGATTATTGCCACCTACAGGAGGAGAGATCAAGCATTATCACTATATATATATATATATATGTATATGAATATATATATATATATATATATATATATATATATATATATATATATATATATATATATATATACACACACACACACACACATATCAGGATGTAGTCCTATTTTTTATGTTACCTGAAAGGCAGTCTGGTTGTTGTAGTTTTTGATGTCCTTATTCGCTCCTCTGAACAGCAGGACCCTGGCGCAGCTGTCCTGCAAAACCAGCAGCAATTAGTGCATTAACTTCTCAAATAAACACGTAAATAACAGAGCTATGTACATATACATGTGTGTGTGTGTGTGTGTGTGTGTATATATATATATATATATATATATATACACACACACACACACACACATATCTATACATATATACATATATGTGTATATATATATATATATATATATATATATATATATATATACACATATATGTATACATATATCTGGTTTACCTGGTTGTACAGCGCACAGAGGTGCAGTGCAGTGTTTCCCGATGCATTCTGGGAGCTCATGTCAGCACCGTAGAACAGCAGGTGCTCCAAGTGCTGCACGTTACCATAGCGACAGGCCTGGACTCACGCACACACATGCGCCCACACAAACACACAAAATCATAAGTGTGCAGGGAAAAGTGATTTAACTGGTGTGTGTGTGTGTGTGTGTGTGTGTGTGTCACCTGGTGGATTTCCTGCCACCCGTTCTCGTCAGTCATCCCTGAAAACACAACAACAAAGATTACGACATAATAGACGTAGTGAGCAACGTTTGAAGAGATGCGACGGCTGGATTGAGCCTCCGGGCTTCCGTACCGATGGTGGCGTGGTCCTGCAGCAGCAGCTCACAGCAGTAGGGGGCGCCACCCACCATGGCTGAGTGATACAGAGGCGTCAGACCTCTGCTGTCCTTATAGTCTGGAGACGCTCCGAGGTCCAGCAGAGTCTGAGGACCAGGACAGGACAGCATTCAGTAACAGTGCACACTAGTACTGTCTGTATCGATATATCGTGTGTGTGAGAAAATCAGAACACTATTACTGATGCTAACTACTCCAACATGCTCATTAACTACTCCATTACTAATGCCAAAAAAACGTACTGATGCTACAGTAATTCACCCAATGAATATTGGTGCTGATGCTAACTACACTATTGTGTTCACTAAAGACACAATTACTGATGCTAACTACACTGATGTTTAATTATTGTGGAGCTCAAAACTTCATTCGTAACATTGACCTGAATTTGAGTACTTTTCCAAAATTCACTACGTTTTTATCTGACAAAATATTTCACAGGTCCATCTTTGTTGGACTTTATTTCATGTTATTTTTAAGGAACTGTATGAAGAAAGGACGACCTTGAATGTGTCTGTTGAGTAAAAGTTCATATTTAAGCTAAACTGCTTCAAAATAAACATTAAAGGGTTAGTGTTAAAGAAGCACTTGGAGTCAAAGGTTCCTTGCTTACGGTGAGAGAAGCGCTGTTCCTGCAGAGGACGGCTCGGTGCAGAGCGGTGATGCCGTCCCTGGTCCTGAAGTCCAGGTGAGCTCCTCCACTGCGAAGGACTTTAATCAAGTCCCCGCTCTCCTCCAGCTGGACCGCCAGAGTCAGGGGACACTCTGAGAGACAGAAACAAACAAAGTCACTACTCCTCCACAATAAGAGTCACTGGCACAGACTTTTTAGTATGTAGTAACTTAGACATGATAATAATACCACAGCAAGGGTTGTTCAGCTGGTACAACAGTGTGAGTATTAGTACTCACCTCCAGTGTCCGAGTCATGGAAGTTCGGGTCCAGGCCCTTCTCCAACCATTTGGAAACCTTCTCCACATTCTTCTGATGGACATGTTCCATGAAACGCTTGAGGTTGGCCTGAAAAACAAAATGAAAATGATGCATTTATCTGAAAAAAAAAAAATGTTTTTAATGCAAGAGACATGATTAATATGAGGGAGTGGGTGTAGAAACTGTAGCTAGATGGATGGATGATAGATAGACAGACAGATAGATAGACAGACGGATGAATAGATGAACAGATGGATGGATAGTTTGATTGACTGATTGATTACCTTTGTGTGCAGCTTTGCCAGCTGCTTGTCATCCACGTAGCTCTGTGTGTAAACTCTCCTCTTATAACGAAACTGTAAAATGATGACATAATAATAATATTGTAATAACCACAATATAATACCACTACTACTAATAACAGTCATGAATGTTGCATGAAATCCCACGAACAGTTCTTCCTCCTCCACACTTGTGGCCAGTGTGTGGCTTAATGTGTGTTCTTCCTGTTTGATGCAAACTACAGTGATCAAACTATCTATACAAGAGTTTAATAAATGTATTATTCCTCCACCCATTGTCAAGTGTTTACCACCGCTGTCCTAAATTACCAGTACTACAGATTACGAGAATATTTTTAATGTTTCTGTATCTGATACATTTATTAAGATGACCATCTACAGTAGGAACCACTGGGCTGAATCAGGACAGGAAGTCAGGAGGTTTGTTCGTCTCGTGGGATTTGTTGACACTAACACACGCGGGATTCTTCCTTTTAAACGCTGTGAGTACAAAGAGAATAAATGAAGCGAACCTCCAGGTATGGGATGGGCGTGATGGGAGGGAGAGGATACTCCTTCAGCAGCCGTTCCTCGTCCAGAAACTTTCCGGCTCGGCCGTTGAACGCCGGCTGGAAGAGACCATAGTTCAAAACATCCGACAGAGACTGAGTCAACGTCACCAGAACCCTCTGCTTACTGGTCCAAACTGGTAACTCTGGGTCCAACCGCAAACACTTCTGAGAGAGCCGGAGACAGACAGACAGAGAAAGAGACAGACAGACAGACACACACACAGGTTTGTCGTACTGTTTCATTCATTTAGTGTGTATAACCTCTGCTGGAGGCTATATATATATATATACAGTTTATATACATATATATGTATATATACTGTATATATACTGGCTACATGTGTGTTACCGTCTGCTGCAGGTCTGGAATGCCAATGCGGACGACAATGCTGTTTCCAGGGGGCGTGTCATCCGCGTCGTCATCCCTGGCAACAGCAGAGCCTGTCGGGTTGCCGTTAGTAACCGCCTGTTGCCGCGGGCGATCATGTTTGGTGTCAGCAGCCGGACTCAGAGGCATGTGGCTGAAAAAAAGAGAGAAAGAGCTGTGATTATAGTCTGCAACAACGGTGACAGATCATAGTAAGATAACCATTAAAGACTTTACTTTGTGACACAAAAATTCAACAACATCTGGAAATTTAATGCGGGAGGTTTTAATTAGCCTCTGATGCTTGTTAGCACCGGAGCTGATGTCGGCTAGCAAGCTAAACGCTTTTTTTCTGTTGCTCTGTTGTTGTTAGCACCGGCGCTGATAATTACTAGCAAGCTAATGCTCACTAGCAAGCTAATATTCACTAGGATTAACTAAACACACTGATTTCTGAAAATTAGGTTTGGTGCTGTTAGCATCAGAGCTAATGTCCACCAGCAAACTAAACACGCTGACTTCTGAACATTAGCTCTGCTGTTAGCGTTAGAGCTAATGTCCATCAGCAAACTAAACACGCTGACTTCTGAACATTAGCTCTGCTGTTAGCGTCAGAGCTAATGTCCACCAGCAAACTAAACACGCTGACTTCTGAACATTAGCTCTGCTGTTAGCATCAGAGCTAATGTCCACCAGCAAACTAAACACGCTGACTTCTGAACATTAGCTCTGCTGTTAGCGTCAGAGCTAATGTCCACCAGCAAACTAAACACGCTGACTTCTGAACATTAGCTCTGCTGTTAGCATCAGAGCTAATGTCCACCAGCAAACTAAACACGCTGACTTCTGAACATTAGCTCTGCTGTTAGCATCAGAGCTAATGTCCACCAGCAAACTAAACACGCTGACTTCTGAACATTAGCTCTGCTGTTAGCGTCAGAGCTAATGTTCACCAGCAAACTAAACACGCTGACTTCTGAACATTAGCTCTGCTGTTAGCGTCAGAGCTAATGTTCACCAGCAAACTAAACACACTGACTTCTGAACATTAGCTCTGCTGTTAGCATCAGAGCTAATGTTCACTACATTGTTGAACTCTGTTAAAATGACATGTTTCATGGCCCTAAAGGAACTACCCATTATCAGCATTAAAAACAAACATTGCACTGAAAGTATTAGCATGTATTGAATTAAAAAGGTATTGTTGAACATGAGCAGCTGGATATTAGTTGTACTTTGTGTCGGGGGGTATTAGCATGAATCTGACAGCCTCCCACAGACTCTCCTCACAGCGGACATTTTGCATTTTCAGAGGTGTCAGTAATAACAGCAGTGATGGCTGCTTTCCATTCAGGTGCTCCACTGAATGTAATGCTGCCGTGTAAATGAAGTTAATGACTGCTCTAAAACCAGGCCTCTGACTGACCTGACCTCCACCTTCTCCAGTACTACTAATAATAATCATAATGGCTGCAGGACGTTACATCACATCCTGTTTTTCACACACATTCAACACAGGAGATTGTTCTGGAGAACAGCTGGAAACCAGTTTAGGGACTGGAGAGGGTTAGCATTTTGGACAATTTCCCCTCAACGATTATGTAAATTTAAATGGAATAACCAACTTTTGTCACTCAGTTTTACCATGTTTCTCACCAGACTTAGAGACTTTTCATGTCCTCTTAGTAAACCCCTTTACATTGTTCTTAATAGGTACTGACACATATATCATTTTGCAAAACTAAATAGCTAAATAAATACATAGTTTTAATGGAATTTTACAAGAGCAGATCCAGTGAAGTCCAAGACTGCTTTATGAATTGTTATTTCATGTAGTATTGGTCACACTGATGCATCAGCAGAGTTCAGGCTAAAGTTCATCATAACTCTGCTGTTTTGACTTTATCTGTTGCTGTTTCACCACCGACATTATTTCCTAATCAACTTGAGACTTCATTACATATTTAATTACCAATTGTATTAATCATCATTGGTGCTAATCAGCAGCTGATTGCCGGAGCTGAAGTCACATCCTCTGCTGAGAGGAGAGAGGAGGACCATGAGTTGTGAGTTGTCATAGAAACTGGAATAGCAGGGAATCCTGTGCTAACCTCACAGTGTCACTCCAGAGTGTTAAAAAAAGACCCTGATCTACATGCTCGCTGTTGCTATGGCAACGCAGTTGAACAATTTTCGCAGTTCCCGTTTAGAGCTACCATCCTACCTGCTGACTGTCCGTCTCTCTCTGTCCTTCAGTCCTATTGTCCATCTGTCCATTAGTTCTACTGTCCCTCTGTCCTGTCTTCTTCTTCATTATCAGGTGATTACTGATTCTGATGTCAGATCAATACTGAACTGATGGGGGGAGGACTGCTGGATTTAGGTCTGCAGAGGTCCAGTAGAGTTAAGTCCAAGACCAGGTCCAGTCGAGTCCAAGACCAGGTCCAGTCAAATCCAAGCCCAGTTTCAGTTGAGTCTGAGTCAAGTCCAGGAACAGGTCCAGCAGAGTCAGAATCAAGTCCAGGACCAGGTCCAGCAGAGTCAGAATCAAGTCCAGGACCAGGTCCAGTAGAGTCGGAATCAAGTCCAGGAACAGGTCCAGCAGAGTCAGAATCAAGTCCAGGACCAGGTCCACTAGAGTCGGAATCAAGTCCAGGACCAGGTCCAGTAGAGTCACTTCTTTCCTTTTTTGTGGCATCACTAGAGGACATTCATCAGATCCTAAAATGCTTTTAAAAAAAGAAAAACACAACCAACTAGAAACACTTTAATGTACTGAAACACAGAGGAAGTCCTGCTTGGACTGAAGCCTCACATGTCGGAGTGTCCTTGAAGGCACCAGCAGAGTTAGTTTTCAAAACAGCTGCATTAACCCACCACCATTTAATTCAACTCGCAATAAAGCCAACATCACGAACGCATTTCCAGCTGAGAAGCAGCTCGTTGGCATGAATCACTTCCTGTCATTTACTATAGTAAAAGCCCGCTAATTGCAGCAGCATTCAGCGCTAACATCTCGGCCTTCAGAGGAATCCTCAGCACACGACGGTTGGAAATGTCAGATTTTAAAGACTCATTCACTCCTTTTCCTTTTACCACTCACTGCTTTTTAAGGTCACGACGGGCCGCGGAGTATCCCAGCATGCACTGGGTGGAAGTCATAGACAGGTCATGTCAACACCTTTGGGACGGTAACGAGCATAACAAGGTACCTGCTGTTTCTCTTTAATGTTCAGCGTCTCGTTAAGGATCCACTTTATGCTCAGTATCAGTTATTACCTGTGTGCACAATGTAAAAAGCTAACTTATTTCCATAAAATAAAATCATTTACAGGAATGCCAAAAAAACCATATTCTGCCATTTAAAATGATATCTTTTCCTGATTTGTTGCTAAAATTTGTGGAAAAAGTGGATGTTTTTACATCTTCAGGCCTCTAAAAATGAATTGAATTAAATTAAGAAAATGACCCTCACAACTTGAAATGAATGAGACCTTGATTAGCACAAAGAGCTCGACAGAATATAATAAAGGAAAATCAACAACCTTACATGGCAGCACATAATAAGACAAGAAAAGCGTAATTTAGGTGATGGTGAAAGTATGTCAGGAGCAAAATAAATATGTCAAATTCTGAAAAGAGCTCATTAATCATCCAATACAGGAAGTGTTTTTAGAACACTAGCTGTGAATATTTTGAGTATTTTTACTTTTGGAAAGACTAATATTTCAAATTAAAATGACAAGCCACTAGAGTTTAGCGCCACCTCCAGATTAGAAAATGTTATTCTTAAAGATTATAGACTGGCGTACTGCTGATAGAGGATAATCACGGCGTCTTTTTATCACTACAGTTCACGCCGTTTGTTCTCGGAGCGTCGACCAACTTCCTGTTTTGACAGAACGGTAAAGACGGAGCACAAACAGCAGATCAGCAGCTGGTGTAAAATCACTGAACGGTTATTTAAATAATACAGCAGCCTGTACGAACGTCCTCAGGACTCCTCTCTGTCCACTTCCTGTTGTTTCTGTCCACCAGTCAGAGGCTCTGATTCTCCTTCCTGCCACTTAAAACACTGAGACAAACCTTTTCCTGCTCTGAAGGGGAAGATGGGGGTCAACTTCCTGGTGGAAAGAAAGATCAAGTTTCCTCTGGTGTTTGAAGGATCTGACGATCAGATTTAACGCTGCAAAACCAACGAAACTCCAGAGCTGTCGAGAGCGTTTTATCGTCACAAAAAGAGAAAAGTGTTTGTGTTGTCTTTCAGTTTTCATGCATCAGTGCCTGGAAATAAAAGCTCATTAACCTTCGATGTTTTTCTCTGACAGCTGTTCAAACTCAAATCTGTGACACGATGATTCAGATGAGTTTCTGAATGATGGTTAACACAAACTAACCTGACTGCGTGGACGCTAAGCGCTTCATCCTCACACTGAACCCCGATCAGTTTTTAATTCACATGAGACTGCTACAAATATATCAACAAAAATAAATATGGCAGTATTCTTTTTTGGCAAATTCTTCTTTAAAAAAAAAAGGAAAATCAAGCCACATAAATCCTGAGATTTATCTGCATATGGGACAATTTGGCATTTTAGCTTGGTGTTCATTGCGATTTTATTAATTTATCTACAAGATTAACCAAGAGTGTCATTAGCATACAGCGGTGCTTCACCAGAATATAGTCCCAAGTCAAAATCAGCCTAGTGGTCAAAATACATTTGTGTTAATTTGCATTGTCGTTTGTGCTTGTTGTGAATGTAGGTCACAAGAAGTAATTAGGAAAAAAAAAATTGTTATTTGGAATCACTTTTGCTAGTTGTCAAGAATACATTACAGCGCCTATGCAAAGCTAAGCTAACGGCAGTGCTGCTAGTTTAGGGCCGTGGTTGAGCCACATGCTCACATATTTAACTCTGGGGACTGTGAGGAATGACTAAATTTCACATAGGGGTGGAATATCCCTTTAAAATCTGATGCTTGAGTGCCATCGATGTAACAACACGTCAAAGTGGGGCTTCTGGGAGATGTAGTCAGAGCATAAAGAGACGGTATACACCACAGAGATCAAAACAGGAAGTGGAGACGATCGAGATTAGAGAGCAAAACAAACAGAATCTGGACAAAAAGTGGTGATTTTGGCGAAAGTGTCCTCTACTCTACCTCTGATAAAACAAGAATGGAACAAGGTAAAAACAAACATTTTTTTCATGATGAAACAGAGAGTCTCTTCTTTCATTTGAGATATTCACTGTTTTCAGAGACATAGTACAAAATATTCTGTGGGTCTAGAAATATGACTCAAAATGGACAAAAACACTGGAACAAGACACTTTATGTTTTATAAAACGGCTGGCACTCAAAGAGCTAAAATGTGTTGTATTTACGTTTATTTGAGTTAACAGCAGAAATATGACAGGAAATGAAACCATGGCACCACTACACTCCATCCCTTCCTTCTTTCCTTCCTCCTTTCCTTCCTCAGTCAGCAGATCATTTCCTCCTCTATGATCAACCATGTTTCTGATGGACAACATTTGTAAATGTGAATGGCTCCTTCAGGTAACACTGTGCACAATCAGCTTCCTTTCCTCCATTGTTCTCAGTTATGTAACGTCTCCTCTGGTTCGTCCTTCAGACCGACCCCGTCCAGGATGTTCAGGTCCTACTTTGGCTCACTGTCTAGCGGAGGTGAAGCTCGGAGGACTTCGCCCTGAAATCACCCGGGGTCACCATTTCCATCGTTGTTGTCCTCCCACACATCCCGAACAATACAGCAGCCTCAATCGAGTACTTTAGCTTTAAATCAGCCTTTTTTTAATTAAAATATCTGAGGATTTACTCAACTGTAACATCTGGAGGTGATATAAAAGTTTGAAAATGGAAGTATATTTTTTGGAGTCATTTGGTGTAAAAGATGCAGAAGACGTCCTGCCACTCATCCTGTTGCATAATTCAGAAAGACTGAATGTTCCTTTATAGTGAGAAGAGAGTCTGTTTTACCAGCTGACAATGATCACAGGATTAAAAATCAGCTTTCACAGACACAAACAGTGAGAGGAAGGAAGGAAGAGTGAGAAGCAGGAAGTTCAACAATGAGGAATGATTTCATTTTGATAACCATATAAATTAATCCAGCCAGAAGTGAACGTTTACCGTGATGCCGACTCACTTGTGACCCCATAAAATTTACTAATTTCATTGTTGATTAATCTGTAGATTGTTTTCTAGTTTAGGTTTTTGGCTCAATTAGTTGTTTGATTTATAAAATGTCAGAAAAAAATGTTGTAAAAATGTAGATCAAAGCCCAGGATGACATCCTGAGACATGTCTCAAAGATATTCAGTTTATCGTCATAAAGGAGGAAAGAAACCAGGAAATATTTACATTTAAGAAGCCCCAACCAGAGGATGTAGACTTTCTTTCCTTAAAGAATCATTTAACTGAATGGTGGTCAATGTTGATAACTAATATTTTGACATACTGTAGTAGTTGTTGCAGATCTACGACCAAAATGCCAAACTCCAGGCTTCAAATCTGCAGTCCACAAACCAAAAGACCAAAAGTGAAAGTTTTGGGGCGTGTAAATGAAAAAGTTTAGAACAGATTAGAATTATTTTATTGATCCCAACCCGGGAAATTACTTTGTTAGGCGCACCTGTGCAACCAACGTTAGAAGATAGTCTGGAGACCTGTGATTATTAGTTCTAATCATCAAAACATTGTAAAGTTGTGTGACTTAAGAATGTTTTTTTCACACATTCACTTCTGACTTATTGTGGCTTATACTTGACTTATTAAGGCATATTTTTATTATGAATTAATCTGCTGATTATTTCCCAACATTGATAACCCACAGCAGGAAGTTTGGACCAATAAGGACAGAGACATTTGACTCTCCAGCGTCCAGAAGTCAAGAAACAAAACAGGGAATGGGTCAAACCATAAAATGCTCTAAACTGAAGTGTTTTTAGTCTTCAGGTTCCAGCATGTCTGATTCTACAGTCACCATCTTCCTGCTGCTTCTTTTTTAAACTGACCAGTTCAGGTCCAGCACTCCCAGTAATAAAGATAAACTGGACTCACCTATCGTCAGCAGTCCCATCAAACTTTTCCAATGGCCTTGACTGATTT
The DNA here is from genome assembly GCA_029721515.1 of Synanceia verrucosa. NCBI lineage: Eukaryota > Metazoa > Chordata > Actinopteri > Perciformes > Synanceiidae > Synanceia > Synanceia verrucosa. The sequence goes on from CM056571.1 coordinate 18,794,649, forward strand.
CTACTGGTCTCTTCTGGTCTGTCCTGGCCTGGCTGGGTCTGATCTGGCGTACTGGTCCGGTGCTGGTTCTGGCTTCTGGTTCTGGTTTCTGGTTCTGGCCCAGCCTGAGATTCTTTTCTGGGGTTGACTGGATTGTTGTAATCCTGACAAGTAGTCGTAACAGAGCGAGTACTTTCTGCGGCGAGTAGTTCCCCCGAAGATGTTGTAGTTGGATGAATATCGGCAGTAGATGAGGTACTTTCACAGTAGACGGTGAAGTAGTTTCTGTAGTATAACTGTACTTGATGTGTAGTAATCCTGCAGCAGAGTGAGTGGTCTCAGAGTTTCAGATGGTATTCTGGGAGCTGCCCTGCCCATCCTGTAGAAAGGGAGGAAAAGAGGGAGGAAGAGCGAGAGGAAGACGAGGAGGAGGAGGAGGTGGGGAGGTAAAGGAGGATATGAAGGAGGAGGAGAAAACAAAATGTCAGAAAAAGAGTGGAGGGAGTGATCCACCATGCAGTTTAAAGCAAAACTGGGTCAGACATGGTTGCATTTTGTGGAGGCCATTTCAGGTTCAGTCAGTTATGCAATAGGAAGCTGTTGTATCCGTTGGCATAGCAACAAGGTGGACAGAAAGAGCCGTAAAACCATGCCTCTGACCGGTCGTATCATTAAGTCCTAAATATTGATTATATTTGTTATAAACTGATCAGGATACACCAGTTAGCTTCAGCTAGCAGCTAACACATCCGAACCAAATCACTGTGATGTTTTAACAGATCAGAGAGGAAACAGGATAGAGCTTTACTTTGTTCAAAAATAAATCAGTAATCACCATATTGATAATTGATTACTTAAAGATGCCACATTGTAAAGTGATATTTTCATGTCTTTTTTTAATCATAAAGCAGGTTTTAGGGCAGTATATATGAAAGTCTGCATTCAGAAACTCAGTGTTTTAAACAAGGATTTCGGTCCATTTGTGACATCCCTAATCTACAATATTTAGCCCTTTTTACAGTTTTTTAACGCTCTAGATGGTCGTAGTTTATTTCACATTAATGACATCAACTGACAGGAAGTAAACAGAGTAAATTCACACAGTTTGAGGAAAATAAGAGTTTTTTTTTAAACTTTAAAACGTTAAAATGTTCTCGTAGAAACTAGAAAATTAGCAACATTGTTGGACCTTTAAGTCATGGTTTTGAAAGCAGGACCTTTAATTGTGACAGGTCTTTTTACACTGAGTTACTTATTAATAACTTTGAGTGAGTAAAGTATCACAGCTCCTCTGTAGTCTTGCTAACTAGCTAGGCTAACTTTCTTTCCATTTGTGACATCACAAAGACCATTTAAAACTTTTGCGTTTATGTCGACATCATTAAGCACCAAATTCAATATATTTTAGCTCTCAGAAAAATCCAAGTTGACACAAACAGTTTTTACTTTTTTAGTTTCTTTCAACAGCCATTAGTAACAGTGTCTTTGCAAACAGATGCTAGCTTTTAGCCATCTCCTCTTAAAAACCTGACAAAAACCTGTAGCCGGCGAATACGTCGGCCTCTGAAGACAGAAAGTGAGTTGCTAACTGTGTCTAATATCTGACAACAGAGAGACATCAGTCTTGCTAGCTGTCTTTGCTGACCAACTGTCGTGTTAGCCCTGTTAGCTATTAGCATCCTGTTAGCGGAGCGCTGTTAGCGTGCTGCTAGTCAGTTGGCAGCAGTTTGGCAGTCTGCTAGGAACCAGCTGTTGACCTTCAGAGGCCTGTTAGCTTCCTGTTTAGTCAGCCAATAGCATACTGGTAGCCAGCTGGTAGCCTGCTAATAGCTAAAAGAATGCTAGCCAGCTGGTGTATGTGTGAGTGTTGGGGGGGGGTTCTGTGTGGGATGTTTCCATGGCGACGCAGCCAGCAGGAGGACATGTTGGACACAAGAAAACAAGAAAAAAAGACTTGACAAAAGATTAGAAGTAGTTCCTGTGACTCACACTTCCTATTTCCCTGTCTGGGTTGCCAAGGAAACGGATGTTTGGCAGGAAAAAGCTGAGAAGCTGCACGGCACTGATAAAAAAAAAACACACACTACGACATCTGACAGGCAAATACTGCACTTTTTCCTGCAGTGCACTTATCTGACGGCTTTAGTCAGATTTTACAAATCAGACAAAATAATCAGTTTATAAGACATTAACTGTTACTGATTAAAGGACCCAACAGTGTAAACGGTTAAATTGATCTGCTGCTTAAGATGGTAATAAATGATCTAGTAGAAACATAAAAAAATGGAAATGAACAATATGGCAGACACTGCAGCATTTATGTATACTTGTACTTCAGTAGCCTTGCTAACATGCTAACTAGCTTGGCTAACTTTAATTATACTGGAAGAAGTTCACATTGGAGTATACGTAGAAACTATACATTTTACTTTTAAATACATACTGTGTTTTCATATCATCCATCTATGACATCCATACATTACATTCAATATTTATTACTTCGCAATCTTTATATGTACAGTATTTACACTCAATACTTGACCTGTGTTGACTTTTGACTGTTTTGCCGGTCATTATTGCTTTTATAGATATTAATATAAAGACATATTATCATTATAGTTTGGTTTATTTTTACCTCTTTGTTCAGATGAATGGTGTTTTTGGGTTGTACTGTTGTCAAGCATTATGTTAAACTATGGTTCTATAGAACTGTTGATAAATAGTTTATGTAATTCTTTTCCTGCTGCCTGGTTTTTCTTCTTAACATTCTTTTCAGAAAAATATGTTCCATCTGTTTCATGTGTAAATAAATAAACATACATTAAGAGCAATTTAAGTTAGAGTTAACGTCTTTATATTGGCTCATATACTGGAATCAGTCTTATTTTGGTCTTAAAATGATTCACATTAGTTCAAAGACCTTTGCTGTTTTATAACTACTTAATGAGCATTATTTGTCGTGCACAAGATGAATAAGGAATTTGGGGGATTATTTAATCCTGGAGTTCATTTCAAGCACGTTTTAAGAGTAATTTCACATCGTCTTCATGCTAAACCTGAACCATCCGAACCGGACTGGCTCAGGTGTGAAAAGCAGGTCTGAAGCATTTCATTCATTGTCAGGTGTGAGGATGCATGTGTGTGTCCTGACAACGAGGCTCCCTCAGCCGTTACCACGGCAACCAGCGGCAGGCGGCGATAACACACACACACACACACACACACACACACACACACGCACACACTTTTATCTTGTCAAGTTTCTCACTTCACTTGGAAGCTAAAAACTGAAGCGGATCTGTTCAGTTTCACTCTGGTTAGCGCCGCCTGGAGGTTGAAATAATTATTACAGACAACAACAATTAATCCCTCGTCTACATGCAACACACCACAGATATCGTCCTCAATGTTTCAGCCTCTTGACCAGAGATTTAGGTCACTAAAATGGAGAGGATGTCACTTCCTGGATTTGTGCACGGCCACTGTCACTTTGTGTGAAGAGCATGGGCCAAAAACAAGAACAATGGTGACCTCACGCTACTGTAAGCTAATGCTAACTCCACCTGAAGACCGTCCACACACGAGTCACATTTCTGTTTAGCACCTCAACGTCAATAAAAATGAGAGCTGAAAGAGTGAACCAGGACGATGAAAAGCTGACAGTTGAGCTGAAAATCGCTCTAAAGCTGCGTAAAGCCGCAGATCGTCCTCTTGTTGATTCAGCCTGGCGAAAGCAGTTAAACCTCTGCCGCCATCGACACTGGGCTTAGCACGTTTCCATGACAACCACGTGATGTTAAACTTCCTGTTTCAAGTGTTTGGAGGCAGATCATCCCTTTAGATAGACGGTCTGAGGCGACGGCCTACACACTACTGAGCTTACATAACAAGACAGAGCGAGGATGGCGAGGTGATGCTGCAGGAAACAGGAAGTAAAAAGACAAGAGGAGAAGGAGGCAAAGGAACGAGGGATAGAAGGGAGGGAAGGAGAGGAGAAGGAAGAAGGGACAGGTGAGAAGGAGGAAAGGAGATGAGAAGGAAGGAAGGAAGGAAGGAAGGAGAAGAGAAGGAAGGAGAGGAGAAAATGAATAAAAGATGGATGACAGAAAAGAAAGGAAGAGGAAGGGGCAGAAAGAGGATGAAATTAGGAGAGATTGGAAGAGGAGAGGAAGGAAAGGAAGCAATAGAGAAAAGGCAGAATGAGTAAAGGATGCAAAGAAAGAGTGGAGGAAATGAGAGAAGCAATAGGAAAGAGAAGGATGTAAGTAAGCCAGGAAAGGTCAGATGGCAAGACAAGGAAATGAGTGAAGGAGATGACAGGAAAAGGAAGGAATCAAATGATGCAAGGAAGCAAATGTGGGATGAGGGAAGGAACGTATTTAGGAGAGAAGGAAAGGAAATGAGGAAAGGAGGCAAAGTTAGAAAAGAAGACATGGATGGAGGGGTAAAGCTAAGGAGAGGAGGCAAGGGAAGGAGGGAAGGAATCCAGAGAGGAGAGAAGAGGTGAGGCAAGGACGTAAACTGGGATGAGGAAAGGAAAGGGAGAAAGGAGGTGAGAAGGAAGGAGATGACGGGATAGAGGGAAGAAATGAAAACGACAAGTTGAAGGAAAGGAGAAAAAGTGAGGAGGCAAGGAAACGAGGGAAGGAACGCAAATAGGAGAAGATGAATGCAAGGGAGGAGAGGACACAAGGAAATGAGATAAGGGTATGAAAAAGGAAAGGATGAAAGAACACAAGGAAGCACAGGAAGGAAGAAATGAATGGGAAAGAAGAGGAAGAGAAATGGGAAGGAATTGAAAGCAAGGGAGGATAGGAGGCAAGGAGATGAGGGAAGGAAAATAGCAATCAGAGAAGGAAAGGGAAGGGAGGAGACAAGGCAAGGAAATGACAGAAGGAGATGATGGTAGGGGAGAAGGAAAGGACAAAAGGAGGCAAGGAAGCACATGCACATGAGGCAAAAAATGAAAAAGATAAAGGAAAGAAGAAATGAAAAGAGGGAAGGAATGTAGATAGGAAAGGAGGGAAGGGAGGAGAGGAGGAAAGGAAATAAGGAAAGGACGGAAGATGAACGGATGAAAGTGTGAAGAAAAATTAGTCACGACTTTTAAAGTTACAGAGCGGCAGTAAGTCACACTGACACACACACACACACACACACACGCACACACAAACACACACACACTAACACACACACACACTAACACACATCACATCACAGAGCTGCAGAGACTCACCCAGAAGATCAGCGACTCCATGATGATAAACTGAAAATAAAAGGAAGGACTGATGGAAAGAGACAGAGAGGGAGAGAGAGGTGATGAAAGATGGAAAAAAAGAAGAAAAAGAGGAGCAAGAGGAGGAAGAAAAGGAGGAGGAGGAGAAGGTGTATCGAAGAGACGAAGAGAGAGAGAGGAAGAGGAGGGAGAGGCAGGATGAGTGGAAGGCTGGTCGGTTCAGCCCACACACTGCTAGCATGACACTGTGCACAGGAGTGTGTGTGTGAGCGTGCACGTGCGAGTGTGCACATTGTCTCCCACTCTAATGCGTGGGTTAGAAACACACCTCTCTCTCTCTCTCACTCACTCTCTACACCGCTCGCTCAAAGGGGGGAGAGAGAGAGAGAGAGAGAGAGAGAGAGAGAGAGAGAGAGCGCGAGCGAGCAGCGTGGGCGTGGACGAGCGGCCCTGTCGCCACGGTAACGATGAAAAAACAGCATCCTCATCACTGACGATGACGAGCTGTGATGCAAGATGGTGATGGAGATCTAAAATATGAGATACATATCATAGAATAAGTGAGAATATGTGTGTGTGATGTCATAAAATGTTTGTAATGTTGATTTAATTATAAGTGAGGATCGACCAATCAGAGAGCCACGTGGCAGCAGGAGTCACATGACCCCTCCATCGGGAGATGAAGAGGGTGTTTTCCACATATAGTATATAAACTACCAGCGCACACTCTGCTGGTATGTAAACTACCAGCCCACACTCTGCTGGTATGTAAACTACCAGCCCACACTCTGCTGGTATGTAAACTACCAGCCCACACTCTGCTGGTATGTAAACGACCAGCCCACACTCTGCTGGTATGTAAACGACCAGCCCACACTCTGCTGGTATGTAAACTACCAGCCCACACTCTGCTGGTATGTAAACTACCAGCGCACACTCTGCTGGTATGTAAACTACCAGCCCACACTCTGCTGGTATGTAAACTACCAGCCCACACTCTGCTGGTATGTAAACTACCAGCCCACACTCTGCTGGTATGTAAACTACCAGCCCACACTCTGCTGGTATGTAAACTACCAGCCCACACTCTGCTGGTATGTAAACTACCAGCCCACACTCTGCTGGTATGTAAACGACCAGCCCACACTCTGCTGGTATGTAAACTACCAGCCCACACTCTGCTGGTATGTAAACTACCAGCCCACACTCTGCTGGTATGTAAACTACCAGCCCACACTCTGCTGGTATGTAAACTACCAGCCCACACTCTGCTGGTATGTAAACTACCAGCCCACACTCTGCTGGTATGTAAACTACCAGCCCACACTCTGCTGGTATGTAAACTACCAGCCCACACTCTGCTGGTATGTAAACGACCAGCCCACACTCTGCTGGTATGTAAACTACCAGCCCACACTCTGCTGGTATGTAAACTACCAGCGCACACTCTGCTGGTATGTAAACGACCAGCCCACACTCTGCTGGTATGTAAACTACCAGCCCACACTCTGCTGGTATGTAAACTACCAGCGCACACTCTGCTGGTATGTAAACTACCAGCCCACACTCTGCTGGTATGTAAACTACCAGCCCACACTCTGCTGGTATGTAAACTACCAGCCCACACTCTGCTGGTATGTAAACTACCAGCGCACACTCTGCTGGTATGTAAACGACCAGCCCACACTCTGCTGGTATGTAAACTACCAGCCCACACTCTGCTGGTATGTAAACTACCAGCCCACACTCTGCTGGTATGTAAACTACCAGCGCACACTCTGCTGGTATGTAAACTACCAGCGCACACTCTGCTGGTATGTAAACTACCAGCGCACACTCTGCTGGTATGTAAACTACCAGCGCACACTCTGCTGGTATGTAAACTACCAGCGCACACTCTGCTGGTATGTAAACTACCAGCGCACACTCTGCTGGTATGTAAACTACCAGCCCACACTCTGCTGGTATGTAAACTACCAGCCCACACTCTGCTGGTATGTAAACTACCAGCGCACACTCTGCTGGTATGTAAACTACCAGCCCACACTCTGCTGGTATGTAAACTACCAGCCCACACTCTGCTGGTATGTAAACTACCAGCGCACACTCTGCTGGTATGTAAACTACCAGCCCACACTCTGCTGGTATGTAAACTACCAGCCCACACTCTGCTGGTATGTAAACTACCAGCCCACACTCTGCTGGTATGAAAACTACCAGCCCACACTCTGCTGGTATGAAAACTACCAGCCCACACTCTGCTGGTATGTAAACTACCAGCGTACACTCTGCTGGTATGTAAACTACCAGCGCACACTCTGCTGGTATGTAAACTACCAGCCCACACTCTGCTGGTATGTAAACTACCAGCCCACACTCTGCTGGTATGTAAACTACCAGCGCACACTCTGCTGGTATGTAAACTACCAGCCCACACTCTGCTGGTATGTAAACTACCAGCCCACACTCTGCTGGTATGAAAACTACCAGCCCACACTCTGCTGGTATGAAAACTACCAGCCCACACTCTGCTGGTATGAAAACTACCAGCCCACACTCTGCTGGTATGTAAACTACCAGCCCACACTCTGCTGGTATGAAAACTACCAGCCCACACTCTGCTGGTATGAAAACTACCAGCCCACACTCTGCTGGTATGTAAACTACCAGCGCACACTCTGCTGGTATGTAAACTACCAGCCCACACTCTGCTGGTATGTAAACTACCAGCCCACACTCTGCTGGTATGTAAACTACCAGCCCACACTCTGCTGGTATGTAAACTACCAGCCCACACTCTGCTGGTATGTAAACTACCAGCCCACACTCTGCTGGTATGTAAACTACCAGCCCACACTCTGCTGGTATGTAAACTACCAGCCCACACTCTGCTGGTATGTAAACTACCAGCCCACACTCTGCTGGTATGTAAACTACCAGCCCACACTCTGCTGGTATGTAAACTACCAGCCCACACTCTGCTGGTATGTAAACTACCAGCCCACACTCTGCTGGTATGTAAACTACCAGCGCACACTCTGCTGGTATGTAAACTACCAGCGCACACTCTGCTGGTATGTAAACTACCAGCGCACACTCTGCTGGTATGTAAACTACCAGCCCACACTCTGCTGGTATGTAAACTACCAGCGCACACTCTGCTGGTATGTAAACTACCAGCCCACACTCTGCTGGTATGTAAACTACCAGCGCACACTCTGCTGGTATGTAAACTACCAGCCCACACTCTGCTGGTATGTAAACTACCAGCGCACACTCTGCTGGTATGTAAACTACCAGCCCACACTCTGCTGGTATGAAAACTACCAGCCCACACTCTGCTGGTATGTAAACTACCAGCGCACACTCTGCTGGTATGTAAACTACCAGCGCACACTCTGCTGGTATGAAAACTACCAGCCCACACTCTGCTGGTATGTAAACTACCAGCGCACACTCTGCTGGTATGTAAACTACCAGCCCACACTCTCCTTGTACGTAAACTACCAGCCCACACTCTGCTGGTATGAAAACTACCAGCCCACACTCTGCTGGTATGTAAACTACCAGCCCACACTCTGCTGGTATGTAAACTACCAGCCCACACTCTGCTGGTATGTAAACTACCAGCCCACACTCTCCTTGTACGTAAACTACCAGCGCACACTCTCCTTGTACGTAAACTACCAGCGCACACTCTGCTGGTACGTAAACTACCAGCATATATATATGTACATATATATGTGTACACATATATGTGCAATATATATGTTCAGATATATATACATATATATGTACTATATATGTGTATGTATATATATATATATATATATATATATATATATATATATATATATATATACGTACATATATAGTTTAAAAGTTTTGTTCCATGATCTAAAATACTTTCATAAATATAAAAAGATTTTGTATTTTGAGCATAATCTCATTTAAATCAAGCTAAAATAACAACAGAACAAAAAAATAAAAATAGATCAAATATTTAAATATTTTGTGACTCTTTGCAAATTTAGAAATATTTTGGTATATAAAATATTATTGACACTGTGGCTATTCTGGTTTATTTATTTTCTATATTATATTTGTATTCCTCTCTAAGTTTTATTTGATGACACAAATAGGCTGCAACGAGCTGTTTATTGAGTCACGGCGCCCTCTGCTGGACCAAAGGAGTCACTACTCTGATTTAAATGAGCTGATAAAAACCTTCATAACCTCCATAAATTACCCTGATATCTAGATGGTGCTTCGTGTTTTACTGTGAGGAATGTGATTGTTTTTATAACCATCTCTATTATTAATAATTATTTTACTGTTTTTAACTTTTATTATTATTATTGGGCAATTTTATTCCACTTAATGTCCGTATTTTAAATGATTTTGCAGTATTCTTATTTTTTAACCAGAAAAGTTATCCACACGTAAAGCAGCAGTTTGAGTTCATTTATTTAGAAAATTAAAAATGTCTCGTTTCATAACAATTTATTAAAGTCAGTCAAAAAGTACAAAGTTTACATTTCTCATTAATTTAAACAGCAGTGTGATCGTCTGATGTGTGTGTTATTCTGTTGTCACTCAGTGTTTTTTCTGACCACAGGGGTGCGTTCGTTTTATGTCTTCTTGCCTCCCTTCAGCAGCAGGTCCATGTACGCTCCTGTCACCAGACTCTCCTTTGAAACACCCAACCTCTCCATCAGGTCCTCGGCCACCTTCAAAAAAAAAGAGAAAAAAAAAGGATGAAATCATCTGCAGCAGAGAAACCTCTAATCTCTGGTTTCCCTCGTCTGAAGATCCAGAGGAAAACGACCCAAATCTGTTTATCTCTGAATGAAGTGAGGCAAAAAAAACAAACAAACAGAAACACCACATTTTAAAGGATTTAATTAAGTCTTTTTCTACCTTAAAGATAAGTCAAATTAATCATATTTAATCTTTGAGTCACATTTTATCTCAACCTAAACCATAAAAACCTTCACTCTGACTTTGGTCTGAAGGCTGAAATAAGTTTAAAAGTTTTGTTCCATGATATAAAATAAATGAAAAATAAAACAACTTCATAAATACAAAACTTTTTAGCATTATCTCTATATTAACAACTAGCTGCGGCTTCAGTGTTTCACATCGTCGTGGCAACCACTCGTGATGACATCACAAAGTTAGGTGCAGAACGTGAGCAATGCGTAAAAAAATGTTTCTACATTTGGAAATATTTTGTTCTTATGATTAATTTAGTTATATTTTATGAAAAAAAGACCCTAACATTTGAGTTTGCTTGTAATCCATGACATCATTTTCACTGAACACATGGCGGAGCAAATGAAAACCATGTAAAGATGTTGCTGACATAAATAAACTTTGTTGTTCATGCGATGCTTCACAACAAAGGTTCAATCCTACCTGTTGTCCATCTTCAACCGTCTGGTCTGGACGCATCACCACCTGAACAAACAAACAAACAGTTTACTCAGTCTATGGGTTTACATTCTATTTATTACGTTTACATATTTCCTCGCACCTGTTGGCCTGTTTCTGTCTGCGCTCCTCTCTGCTCCACTGGGAAATATCACTTTAAAAACACATAACAACGACAATAACGCGTTGCTATGGAGATGGCGTCTGAAACGACGTTGTGATGACACGACCATGGAGCCGTGATGATGTGACGCAGCTCCAACAATAAATAAAATAATAAATAAAGTGGTGAGGTGTCCTCTGGAGTTTCTCTTCCTCTGAACTCTCAACTGAAAATAATAAAAGGTGGAACATTCCCAAGATTATATGTTTCTTATAAAAAGAGATTTTTTTTTCTGGTGTTTATAGCATTGTGTCTGATAATTATCAGAATCCTATATCATGATTTTTATAATCATAATTAGGAGATAATTTCTTAAAATTGCACAAAGCTTACTCAGATTTATGACACCAAAAGGACTAATTGTGACTAAATAGTATAATGGGCATAAGAGGCAGCCTCTGGTTTGTTTTATTGTTCATTTATCTGTTTTTTTAATGTCTTTTGTCGGCCAACTGTCTTAAAAAATATTACATTTTTCTTTGTAAAACTACAAATAAGCTGTGTGTGTGTGTGTGGGTGTGTGTTGACCTCCAGCTCCATGTAGCTCCCCAGTCCCTCCACTGTATCCAGGTGAACTCTGGTCTGACCAATCAGAAACAGCCGTCGCTCCTTACGCACTTCACCTTTGACCCCGAGAGCATCTGAGAGCACAGCCTGCACACACACACACACACACACACACATAGCCGTGTTATGGTATTTAATGCTATTTAACTGTAATGTAACTGCAGGAAGGAGGCAGGAGGTTTGTTGTTTTACCCGGAGACTCTGCGGGTCGCTGGTCGGACTGATGGAGTAACGGGACAGTTTGGGTCCGTCGGTGTCGGGACGCTCGTAGAAGATCAGCTGACCTGAATCATTCTAACAAACAAACAAACAAACAGTGAGTCGGTTTTATGGTGTATTCATGTAAGATTACTTTATTCTTTAAAATATTCAAATTGTGTATTTCTAATGTAATTTTTATGTTTTTTTTTCATATTTGTTTATGCATTTTGTTTTTTAATTGATTATGATTTTCAAATTTATTTTGATATAGTTTTTCTTTAACTTTGGTTTGTTTTCTTATTTTATTTATTTATATTTGTATATTTTTTTATTTTAAAAAATATATTTTTTTTACTCATTATTTAGAAATTTGGCCTTTTGTTCCTTGTTTTATCTTTATCATGTAAAACACTTCATCCTCTTGATATTGTTTTTCTTTAATATTTACTGTATGTGTATTATTTTTCTATGTATTATTTGAACTTGTTTGTCTTCTCATTTTATGTATGTAATAAATGGGGTATTTATGTATAACATTTTTAATCAACTATTTGTTTGCTTTGATCACTGTTGAAGTCAAAGCGTTTTTTAAATAATGAAATAAAGCGGTCATCTCATTGTTCCTTTTAATGAGCCTGATGAAGCTAAATGTGATCAGTATCATTGATTTTTATGGGCTAAATGAACAGTCAGTACTGTATACCTGCTGTCTATAAACACTAGAGGTGTCTATCTGTACCATGAAGTCTCTCAGCTTCAGTCGTCCCTGGCTGCAGTTGAAAAACGTGTCGTGCTGTCTGATGATCGTGCCCTCTGATTGGCTGAGCTCAGCGGCCTTCTCGGTGAAACTCTTCATGTCGTTCACCTTGGCTTTGATCTCCACGTTAGACGGCATGACTCTACTGAGCATGTGCAGAACAGAGGGAGGCATCTGTCACCACAACACAGCAACAACAATCTAAATAACTAACTATGCACAGCAATTATTCAGTTTTTATTTATTAAGTCCATTTCTTAATACACACTGTAAATACTTATATTATTATTACTTATTCTGATATTTGATTATTGCAGCTGTAGCAGCAATGGGAATGAATAAAAAACTCTTCTATTCTCTTGCACTGCTCTTCATCTCAAAGGAAACATATATAGTTGATGAATGTTAAGAAACAAACACTGAACGCTGTCAGACATATATATATATATATATATATATATATATATATATATATATATATAACACAGTAAAATACACGGTATCTTCCTCTGAGCTGAATTAAAGTAGAAGAGCCTAAAAAACTACATAAAATGGAAATAAAGTACCTCAAAGTAACGTTACTTGTGTAAATGTCGTTACATTATATCACTGACGATGTTCAATGTTTGAACTTTTACCAATGAACGCAGGACTTTTAACTGTAACAGAGTGTTTCCATACAGTAGTATTACCACTAGTGTAACGTTAGCTAATATGTAAAGCTAAAGCTAGCTACACATTTAGCTAACGGTTAATTGTAAGTCTCGTGGTTACAGGGCGGCTCTCCTATTGGTCAGCAGGTCCTCTTCCGGACCATCCATTATCAACCTCAACACAGCAAAGCTAACGTTAGCCAGCTTGTTAGCTACCTACCGGCTAAACGACGTGTTAAGAATGGCGGACAGTTAGCTAGCAGCACAAGCAGTAGTAGTTCGCGTTGATTAAAAACCAACCATTAAATTTGTAAAGTGTGTTTTTACCTGCTGTCGGGGTCTCTGCTGCTGCTGTGTGCTGCTGCTTGTTGACTTTGCCGCGAAACACTCCATCCGGGGCGGAGCATCAGCGGCAGGCAGAGGTTAGCTCCAAATCTGTACAGGGAGTCCTCCTCAGTGATGGTCCGCCTCCATTCCGCCAGAGACGATCTACGTCTGCGTAGAAGAGACACAGTAAAAGGAAACGAAGACATCTCACTCCGTTTCATTTTTTGCTGCATCGAAAGGAGCGTCCTTAACATGGATGTTATAGCTTTATAGAACGTCTCCATTCCTGCAGATACGATCTACGTCTGCGCCGAGGTCACACAGTAAAAGGAAATGTTATTCTTATTACACACAAACAATGACTTAAAAAAGTAAAAATAATGTTATTATTTATTTTTATTTATTAGAATGCCCATTAGCTCGTCTTGTTCTGCACACAAGGGGCAAAATGTAAAGATAAGTAAAATAATTAAATCATTAGCATCATTCTTTTGCACTGTAATGGACATCCATAGTCTAAAATATTTTAATTAAATTAATTGCAATTAAAACGTAATTGTGTTTTAGTATATACTGTAAGTTTTTTTTATTTTTTATTTGTTACTTATATCTTGTTCATACTTCTGTAACAATCAATAAAAAAATCTATTCCGAATCAATAGTCTCACATTTTAAACAATGTTGAACTATTCCTTTAAAATTGGCTGCAGTTCCTCTAGTGGCCACTAGATGCTGCTCTACCAGTAGCTACCGGAGTGAATAAAAAATCTTTAGGAATAAGTCAACAAGTTTCGATTGATTCGATTGAAGGAGAATCCTCATACTTGTTTTTTCTTATTACATTTAAGAAAACTTTAATAACTTAATAAAAATGTTTCTGTGTCTGTGATTGGCTGTGATTCTGGTATGACATCACGTTTCTGTTTATACATGTTTTCCTCCACTGCTGTCCATGCCAACAACACACACACTGAAACACAACTACATTTAGCTCATCAATATGTGTGTTAGTGTGTGTGCTGCTGCTGCCTGGCATTACTGGGCAACTGGACAGCATCATGGTGGGAGAGGAGAGAGAGAGAGAGAGAGAGAGAGAGCATCAGAGAAAGAGAGAGCATCAGAGAGAGAGAGAGAGAGCATCAGAAAGAGAGAGAGCATCAGAGAGAGAGAAAGAGAGAGCATCAGAAAGAGAGAGAGCATCAGAGAGAGAGAAAGAGAGAGAGAGGTGGAGGGGGAGGCAGTTGGCATTTGGCAGAAAACAAATCAGGAAAGAAGAAGCCGGATGAAAAGCACAGCTGAAGACATTAAAGACAAAGCTTCCCTGTGAATCCAGTCCAGCAGAGACACTTCAGCGTCTGTCTGTCTGTCTGTCAGCTGGCTTCAGGATGACCGTCACTTATTCCAGTAAAGTGGCCAACGCCACCTTCTTCAGCTTCCACCGCCTGCTGCTGCGCTGGAGAGGAAGCATCTACAAGCTGCTGTACAGAGAGTTCGCCTTGTTCGTCCTGCTCTACAGCCTGCTGAGCGTCGTCTACAGGTCAAACTGATCTATACGCTACTGATCTATACTGTCCTTTAACTCTGATCTATACGCTATTGAGCTATACTGTCCTTTAACTCTGATCTACACTCTACTGATCTATACTGTCCTTTAACTGATCTATACGCTACTGATCTATGCTGTCCTTTAACTGTTCTATATGCTACTGAGCTATACTGTCCTTTAACTGATCTATACGCTACTGATCTATACTGTCCTTTAACTGATCTATACGCTACTGATCTATGCTGTCCTTTAACTGTTCTATATGCTACTGAGCTATACTGTCCTTTAACTGATCTATACGCTACTGATCTATACTGTCCTTTAACTGATCTATACGCTACTGATCTATACTGTCCTTTAACTCTGATCTATACGCTACTGATCTATGCTGTCCTCTAACTGATCTATACGCTACTGATCTATGCTGTCCTTTAACTCTGATCTATACGCTACTGATCTATACTGTCCTTTAACTCTGATCTATACGCTACTGATCTATACTGTCCTTTAACTGATCTATACGCAACTGATCTATACTGTCCTTTAACTCTGATCTATATGCTACTGATCTATGCTGTCCTCTAACTGATCTATACGCTACTGATCTATGCTGTCCTTTAACTCTGATCTATACGCTACTGATCTATACTGTCCTTTAACTCTGATCTATACGCTACTGATCTATACTGTCCTTTAACTGATCTATACACTACTGATCTATACTGTCCTTTAACTCTGATCTATATGCTACTGATCTATACTGTCCTTTAACTCTGATCTATACGCTACTGATCTATACTGTCCTTTAACTCTGACCTATACGCTACTGATCTATGCTGTCCTTTAACTCTGACCTATACGCTACTGATCTATGCTGTCCTTTAACTCTGATCTATATGCTACTGATCTATGCTGTCCTTTAACTCTGATCTATACGCTACTGATCTATGCTGTCCTTTAACTGATCTATACGCTACTGATCTATGCTGTCCTTTAACTGTTCTATATGCTACTGAGCTATACTGTCCTTTAACTGATCTATACGCTACTGATCTATACTGTCCTTTAACTGATCTATACGCTACTGATCTATACTGTCCTTTAACTCTGATCTATACGCTACTGATCTATACTGTCCTTTAACTGATCTATACGCTACTGATCTATACTGTCCGTTAACTGATCTATACGCTACTGATCTATACTGTCCTTTAACTCTGATCTATACGCTACTGATCTATGCTGTCCTCTGATCTATACGCTACTGATCTATACTGTCCTTTAACTCTGATCTATACGCTACTGATCTATACTGTCCTTTAACTGATCTATACGCAACTGATCTATACTGTCCTTTAACTCTGATCTATACGCTACTGATCTATACTGTCCTTTAACTGATCTATACGCAACTGATCTATACTGTCCTTTAACTCTGATCTATACGCTACTGATCTATGCTGTCCTCTAACTGATCTGCAGAGTAAACAGTAAACACTCTGAATAAGAGCAGGGTAAACAGTAAACAGTCTGAATAAGAGCAGGGTAAACAGTAAACACTCTGAATAAGAGCAGAGTAAACAGTAAACAGTCTGAATAAGAGCAGGGTAAACAGTAAACACTCTGAATAAGAGCAGGGTAAACAGTAAACAGTCTGAATAAGAGCAGGGTAAACAGTAAACAGTCTGAATAAGAGCAGGGTAAACAGTAAACAGTCTGAATAAGAGCAGGGTAAACAGTAAACAGTCTGAATAAGAGCAGGGTAAACAGTAAACAGTCTGAATAAGAGCAGGGTAAACAGTAAACAGTCTGAATAAGAGCAGGGTAAACAGTAAACAGTCTGAATAAGAGCAGGGTAAACAGTAAACAGTCTGAATAAGAGCAGGGTAAACAGTAAACAGTCTGAATAAGAGCAGGGTAAACAGTAAACACTCTGAATAAGAGCAGAGTAAACAGTAAACAGTCTGAATAAGAGCAGAGTAAACAGTAAACACTCTGAATAAGAGCAGGGTAAACAGTAAACAGTCTGAATAAGAGCAGGGTAAACAGTAAACAGTCTGAATAAGAGCAGGGTAAACAGTAAACAGTCTGAATAAGAGCAGGGTAAACAGTAAACACTCTGAATAAGAGCAGAGTAAACAGTAAACAGTCTGAATAAGAGCAGAGTAAACAGTAAACAGTCTGAATAAGAGCAGGGTAAACAGTAAACAGTCTGAATAAGAGCAGGGTAAACAGTAAACAGTCTGAATAAGAGCAGGGTAAACAGTAAACACTCTGAATAAGAGCAGAGTAAACAGTAAACAGTCTGAATAAGAGCAGAGTAAACAGTAAACACTCTGAATAAGAGCAGGGTAAACAGTAAACAGTCTGAATAAGAGCAGGGTAAACAGTAAACAGTAAACAGTCTGAATAAGAGCAGAGTAAACAGTAAACAGTCTGAATAAGAGCAGGGTAAACAGTAAACAGTCTGAATAAGAGCAGGGTAAACAGTAAACAGTCTGAATAAGAGCAGGGTAAACAGTAAACAGTCTGAATAAGAGCAGGGTAAACAGTAAACAGTCTGAATAAGAGCAGAGTAAACAGTAAACAGTCTGAATAAGAGCAGGGTAAACAGTAAACAGTCTGAATAAGAGCAGGGTAAACAGTAAACAGTCTGAATAAGAGCAGGGTAAACAGTAAACAGTCTGAATAAGAGCAGGGTAAACAGTAAACAGTCTGAATAAGAGCAGGGTAAACAGTAAACAGTCTGAATAAGAGCAGGGTAAACAGTAAACAGTCTGAATAAGAGCAGAGTAAACAGTAAACAGTCTGAATAAGAGCAGAGTAAACAGTAAACAGTCTGAATAAGAGCAGAGTAAACAGTAAACAGTCTGAATAAGAGCAGGGTAAACAGTAAACACTCTGAATAAGAGCAGGGTAAACAGTAAACAGTCTGAATAAGAGCAGGGTAAACAGTAAACAGTCTGAATAAGAGCAGGGTAAACAGTAAACATGTTGGACTTCCTGTCTCTCCTCTCAGACTCGTCCTCTCTGACCAACAGAAGAGACTCTTTGAGAAACTCTCCATGTACTGTGATAAATACGCTGAGCAGATCCCCGTCACCTTCGTCCTGGGTACGTCTTCCTGTTTACTGTTTACTGACTGTTTACTGATTGTTTACTGACTGTTTACTGTTTGTTTACTGATTGTTTACTGACCGTTTAATGTTTACTAATTGTTTACTGACTGTTTACTGATTGTTTACTGACTGTTTACTGTTTACTGACTGTTTACTGTTTACTGATTGTTTACTTATTACTGAATGTTTACTGACTGGATCTGTAAATAAACAAACTGGCATTTCCCATCAGCCTCTGCTGTAGTCTGTTCTGTGCTAATTAGCTAATGTTAGCATGCTAGCACACATGTTGACAGTAGGATTTAGCCCAAGTAGCATGCAGCTCTTTGAACTGATGTCAGGGAGGATCACTGGATCAGTAGAGGAGTAGAGGGGTGGAGGGTGGAGGAGTAGAGGAGTGGAGGAGTGGAGGGGTGGAGGAGTGGAGGAGTAGAGGAGTGGAGGGGTGGAGGAGTGGAGGAGTAGAGGAGTGGAGGGGTGGAGGAGTAGAGGAGTGGAGGAGTAGAGGAGTGGAGGGGTGGAGGAGTAGAGGAGTGGAGGAGTAGAGGAGTGGAGGGGTGGAGGAGTGGAGGAGTAGAGGAGTGGAGGGGTGGAGGAGTGGAGGAGTAGAGGAGTGGAGGGGTGGAGGAGTAGAGGAGTGGAGGAGTAGAGGAGTGGAGGGGTGGAGGAGTAGAGGAGTGGAGGAGTAGAGGAGTGGAGGGGTGGAGGAGTGGAGGAGTAGAGGAGTGGAGGAGTAGAGGAGTGGAGGGGTGGAGGAGTGGAGGAGTAGAGGAGTGGAGGAGTAGAGGAGTGGAGGGGTGGAGGAGTGGAGGAGTAGAGGAGTGGAGGGGTGGAGGGTGGAGGGCCTCATTAGCTGCTAATGGAAAGTGCTCATTAAAGAGCAGAGAGGCTAAAAGCCTGTGATCTCAGTCTGACAACAAGCAGCTTGTTCTGTGGTTCCAGAAAAATCCAAACTGACACTAAGAGAATATTAAAATGTGATAAAAAAAATATATCGGCCTGTTGTTGTTGTTGTTGTTGTTATTAGTATTATTATTATTATTATTATAACCTTCTAATTAACACCCAACAACGTGCTGTAAACATAGCAGACACAGCTCTAAATGTTTCCATGGTTTCCTGTGGATTTGTCTTTTAGGTTTTTACGTGACGCTGGTGGTGAACCGATGGTGGAACCAGTTTGTGAACTTGCCCTGGCCCGACCGACTCATGTTCCTCATCTCCAGGTGCATCCAGAGCGCAGATGAACTCTGTTATTGATCTATTGATCGAGTTATGGATATTCTGTGTGTGTTATGATGCCCCCAAATCAAGTTTAGATACATGTAAATGTTCATTTCAACAATATCAAGCATGGGAAATTGTTCCTATAACTAATTATGCTATAATAAGTTCAATAAGAAAGTTTGACCCGTAAATGTGGAAACAAAGCAACATAACAAAAAATAAATAAAAATAAGAAGAAGTGACAGTAAACAAGTAGAACCAGTAGAAAATATGACAAAATAAGGAGGAAACCAATGAGAATAAGTGAAAAAAGTACCTTAAAACATGTCTGTGGCTAATAACTCATATAGTTTTGCACGTGAATGATTATGAGAGAGTTGCAGCAGTCGAGGCATCACTGAAGATGAATAAAGCACCTGTCATATTTTCTGCAGCTGTGTTCAGGGTAAAGATGAATATGGCCGCCTGCTGCGCCGCACGCTGGTGCGTTACGTCAACCTGACGTCGCTGCTCATCCTGCGCTCCGTCAGCACGGCGGTCTGCAAACGTTTCCCCACCATGGAGCACGTGGTGGAGGCAGGTGAGGCACGAGCAGCTGCTCAAAATAATCAATAATCTATAATATGTTATGTCAGGAAAGTAAATCCTGCCAGAACGACAACATTAAGTTCATTTTAGACAGATAACTATTTCTGCGAAATAAATAAAATGAAATAAAACGCATGAATGATTGGAAAAATATGACTGTAAAATAAATCCCAAAATAAATAACTGATGCAATAAATATTTAAATAAATCTACATACACATATAAATGAATGAATATAGTTAAATTATACATCTATTAATACAAATATATTTTATTTAAAAAGGAATATTTACCTATTTTAATGCCACATTTATATATTTTTATTTCCATCTGTAATATTTAAATTAAATTAATAAAACTTGTACAAAATATTTTCAAAAATATAAATAACTGACTATTTATTGATTTAACTACTATATATAAGTTATACGTTGAAATTTATGTATTTGAGGATTTATTTCCTTGCTTTATTTGTCGGTCAGAGCTTGATGCTCCTGTAGTTTAGTTCTTTACTCATACTGTGAGCACACAGTGGCTGTACTTAATGTGTGTCTGATCTAAAAGTCAGATGGAGTTCAGCTCATAGACTGAATATAAATAATAATAATCATAACGATAAGTCAGCTCCTTCTCTGCGGTTCCTCTTCCTTCCTGTTAGCGTCTCATTCGACCCCTGGGATTGGCTCGTTATCGTCCAATTAGAGAGCGGATGGAGGGCACCGTCATCAAAATATAAAAAAACATATCTGTTGATATGTGTGGTAAATTATTTAGTATTACTGTGGTATTCTCTCCCTCTACTTCTCTAAATGTGTTTTAATGAACTGCAGCAGCTCTGCTGAGGGATAATAAATAATAATAAATAATAATAATAATAAGAAGAAGAGTAAAGATCATAAAGTGTTTCTACCTGCAGGTTTCATGACTCCAGAGGAGAGGAAGGTGTTTGACAACATCCGCTCTCCTCACCTCAAGTACTGGATTCCCGTCGTCTGGTTCTCCAACTTGGCGTCTAAAGCCCGACAGGAAGGACGCATCCAGGACAGCATGGACCTGCAGAACATCCTCAACGTGACGCCAAACATTTCATATTCTGTGTCAGAAAATCAGCGTCTAGATATTTTACTGTCACACCAGCGAAAACGATGCAAGAAGAGCGAACGCAGAATGGGTTAAACAGCTTGCAAACAAGCTAAGCCTTAGAATTATAAAAGTATTTATAATTTATAGCATTTGTGAAAATGATCCACAAACAGATACCAAGACTTTATGTCTCCGTTGGTGAGCTCATGTTGCTTCCAAATCAAAGGAAGTCCAATGATAGTTGACACTGCAGCTGTATCAGTTAATTTAACAAAAAACAGAGAAGCTGAACAACAACGTGACACTGCAGGTTGAATTAATGATTACTTAAATTAACGTTTCATGGTCCGTGTCGTTAAATTGAAAATGTATCCTGTCGATAGAGGAAGTGGCATGAAGCAGACTGATGCAGGTCATGTGACCCCCAGCTTCAGAGTGGCCTGGAAACATGAGGATTGATCATGTGTCTGTCCTCAGGAGATGAATCTGTTCAGGACTTGGTGTGCGACTCTTTTCGGATACGACTGGGTCGGCATCCCGCTGGTCTACACACAGGCCTGTCAAGCATGTTTTTATGCTCATATATCATGTGTCAGTGTAACATCTTTAGGCTGGATGCAGCTCTAATCGAATCACTTCCTCCTCCATCATTACTGTAACCGGATCAGAGCCTCTTTTCACTGAAGCCTCTCTCTCTCTTCAGGTCGTCACTCTGGCCGTCTACACCTTCTTCTTCGCTTGTCTGATTGGCCGTCAGTTCCTCGACCCCGCCCAGGGCTGCCAAGGTCACGACCTTGACCTCTACGTCCCCGTCTTCACGCTGCTGCAGTTCTTCTTTTACTCCGGCTGGCTGAAGGTCAAGACGACCTTTCCTTAAAGTCCACAAAGCTCAACGTCATGTCTGGAAGACCAGACTCTCTCACCACGACCTTTCATAACCTTAAATTAGAGATCAATGTCTAAATTTAACTATTAGAGATCAATGTCTAACCTTAACTATTAGAGGTCAATGTCTAACCTTAACTATTAGAGGTCAATGTCTAACCTTAACTATTAGAGATCAATGTCTAACCATAACTATTAGAGATCAATGTCTAACCTTAACTATTAGAGATCAATGTCTAAACTTAACTATTAGAGATCAATGTCTAACCATAACTATTAGAGATCAATGTCTAACCTTAACTATTAGAGATCAATGTCCAACCTTAACTATTAGAGATCAATGTCTAACCTTAACTATTAGAGATCAATGTCTAACCTTAACTATTAGAGATCAATGTCTAACCTTAACTATTAGAGGTCAATGTCTAACCTTAACTATTAGAGATCAATGTCTAACCTTAACTATTAGAGATCAATGTCTAAACTTAACTATTAGAGGTCAATGTCTAACCTTAACTATTAGAGATCAATGTCTAACCTTAACTACTAGAGATCAGTGTCTAACCTTAACTATTAGAGGTCAATGTCTAACCTTAACTATTAGAGGTCAGTGTCTAACCTTAACTATTAGAGGTCAATGTCTAACTTTAACTATTAGAGATCAGTGTCTAACCTTAACTATTAGAGATCAATGTCTAACCTTAACTATTAGAGGTCAATGTCTAACCTTAACTATTAGAGATCAATGTCTAAACTTAACTATTAGAGATCAATGTCTAACCTTAACTATTAGAGATCAATGTCTAAACTTAACTATTAGAGATCTATGTCTAACCTTAACTATTAGAGGTCAATGTCTAACCTTAACTATTAGAGGTCAATGTCTAACCATAACTATTAGGGGTCAATGTCTAACCTTAACTATTAGAGGTCAATGTCTAACCTTAACTATTAGAGGTCAATGTCTAACCTTAACTATAAGAGATCAATGTCTAACCTTAACTACTAGAGGTCAATGTCTAACCTTAACTATTAGAGGTCAATGTCTAACCTTAACTACTAGAGGTCAATGTCTAACCTTAACTACTAGAGATCAACGTCTAACCTTAACTATTAGAGATCAACGTCTAACCTTAACTACTAGAGATCAACGTCTAACCTTAACTACTAGAGATCATCGTCTAACCTTAACTACTAGAGATCAACGTCTAACCTTAACTACTAGAGATCAACGTCTAACCTTAACTACTAGAGATCATCGTCTAAACTTAACTACTAGAGATCAACGTCTAACCATAACTACTAGAGATCAACGTCTAAACTTAACTACTAGAGATCAACGTCTAAACTTAACTACTAGAGATCAACGTCTAACCATAACTACTAGAGGTCAACGTCTAAACTTAACTACTAGAGGTCAACGTCTAAACTTAACTACTAGAGGTCAACGTCTAACCTTAACTATTAGAGGTCAACGTCTAACCTTAACTACTAGAGGTCAACGTCTAACCATAACTACTAGAGGTCAACGTCTAAACTTAACTACTAGAGGTCAACGTCTAAACTTAACTACTAGAGGTCAACGTCTAAACTTAACTACTAGAGGTCAACGTCTAACCTTAACTACTAGAGGTCAACGTCTAAACTTAACTATTAGAGGTCAACGTCTAAACTTAACTATTAGAGGTCAACGTCTAAACTTAACTATTAGAGATCAACGTCTAAACTTAACTATTAGAGGTCAACGTCTAAACTTAACTATTAGAGGTCAACGTCTAAACTTAACTATTAGAGATCAACGTCTAAATTTAACTATTAGAGGTCAACGTCTAAACTTAACTATTAGAGGTCAACGTCTAAATTTAACTATTAGAGGTCAACGTCTAAACTTAACTATTAGAGGTCAACGTCTAAACTTAACTATTAGAGATCAACGTCTAACCTTAACTATTAGAGGTCAATGTCTAAACTTAACTATTAGAGGTCAACGTCTAAACTTAACTATTAGAGATCAACGTCTAAACTTAACTATTAGAGGTCAACGTCTAAACTTAACTATTAGAGATCAACGTCTAAACTTAACTATTAGAGGTCAACGTCTAAACTTAACTATTAGAGATCAACGTCTAAATTTAACTATTAGAGGTCAACGTCTAAACTTAACTATTAGAGGTCAACGTCTAAATTTAACTATTAGAGGTCAATGTCTAAACTTAACTATTAGAGGTCAACGTCTAAACTTAACTATTAGAGATCAATGTCTAACCTTAACTATTAGAGGTCAATGTCTAAACTTAACTATTAGAGGTCAACGTCTAAACTTAACTATTAGAGATCAATGTCTAAACTTAACTATTAGAGATCAATGTCTAACCTTAACTACTAGAGATCAATGTCTAACCTTAACTATTAGAGATCAATGTCTAACCATAACTACTAGAGATCAATGTCTAAACTTAACTATTAGAGGTCAATGTCTAAACTTAACTATTTGAGATCAATGTCTAACCTTAACTATTAGAGGTCAATGTCTAAACTTAACTATTAGAGATCAATGTCTAAATTTAACTATTAGAGGTCAACGTCTAAACTTAACTATTAGAGATCAATGTCTAACCTTAACTATTAGAGGTCAACGTCTAAACTTAACTATTAGAGGTCAGTGTCTAACCTTAACTATTAGAGGTCAGTGTCTAACCTTTACTGTTAGAGATCAATGTCTAACCTTTACTATTAGAGGTCAATGTCTAACCTTTACTATTAGAGGTCAATGTCTAACCTTAACTATTAGAGGTCAGTGTCTAACCTTTACTATTAGAGGTCAATGTGTAACCTTAAATACGTATCTCACACAAGTTTTTTAAATGGTGGGTTACCTTCTAGACACGACGGTCTTTCGGTACTTTCTGACTTCCTGTCTGTAGGCCCATTGGTTCCTGGTGAAGACAGAAGTCTGAAAACTTAAATCCTGAACTCCAGGTGTTGATTTGTGGCCAGGTAGCGGAGCAGCTGATCAACCCATTCGGAGAGGACGATGATGACTTTGAGGCGAACTGGATCATCGACAGGAACCTTCAGGTCAACCAAACTGTCTTTATTTTGACCTGTTCTCAGACACAGAAGCCACACCAGAGTCCCTTCACTTCCTGTTTACCTGTCCCTCCAGGTGTCTCTGCTGGCTGTTGATGAGATGCACATGAACCTGCCTCACATGACCAAAGACATGTACTGGAACGACAGCGAGGCTCGTCCGCCGTACACGCTAGCCGCCGCCGACTACTGCATCCCTTCCTTCCTGGGCTCCACCACCGACATGGGGTCAACACTCCTTTAACACCTTAAACTTTTCAACCGAGCAAGCTGATTTGTCAAAACCAACCCTGTTACCCTCTTTGGTTGTTATGGCAACTGCTATACAGGAAGCTAGTCAGCATTAAGTTTTAATTTTCCATCCAATGTGTCTTCCAGACTCTCCGACATCCTGCAGTTTGACGAGGCTGACGTTAGTGACGGTCGCCAACGGCAACCAGACTCTGTTCTGGCTTGGCGCCAGGAGTCGGTAATACAGCTCTTTTTTTCTATGTGTTTTCTGATTGTTTGTCTGTCAGTAACAGTGAAATATAACAGAAAATATTATAATTCCTACTGTTCTTTTTCCCTACTGCTTTCATTACAAATTTAGAGCATAAGGTTGGCAAAAGTTGACAGATGTTTTTTTGGGGAGGTATGGTGCTCTTTGCTACTGCTTCATAGATTATTTGATATTTTGTGAAAGGATTATATTTTTCATGTTTGTAGGTTTTAGGTCGAGTCCGCCGGCTGCTGAGCGTTCAGGAGCCTCCTGACCTCCGACCTCCTCGACCCGTCCTCAAACGACACAGCAGTGACGCGACAGGAAGCTTCTTTCCAGAATTCAGGTTCAGCATTGCTTCATTTAAAGAGCTACATGTCTCCATATTGGCTGATTTTTAGGTGGCTCCATGGTTAGCATGTCCATTTTGTTGTTTGTCAATCCGTTCAGGTTGAATTCTCGTCCAGAGATCTCCGGTCTACCCTCCCCCGCCATGGACACCCTGTCCACCTTAAGGGAGGTCAGCAGCAACCCTCCGTCCCCTGAAAGCTCATCCTCCACTGTTTTCCCTCGGTTTGTCGTCAGCCCTCCGTTGTCCGGTGACGTCAAAACGGATCCTTTTGACAAAAGTGAAGCGGCAAAACCCCAGAATGGACTGGACCCCTCCCCCACTGAGGAGACCCCGGGCTTGGATACCCTGAGGTACTTCCACTGGATTACCAAAATGATGAGCAACCAGTAATTTAAAAATCCTAACCCCCTTTATCTTCCCCTTGTGTTGACTCTTCTTCGTATTTCCAGGACCGGATCCTCCCACTGTTGTTCCCCCACCCAGCTTGGACCGAAGGAGTTCCGGTGGACCAGTCACCCACTGGCCCGGCCTCGGGGGCGCCAGTTCTCCCTCCAGTTCTCCAGGCAGTCATCAAAAGCATCGGTTCGAAGCCTGCCGAGCCCCAAGGCTCTGGGGAAACGCAGAAGACGCCTGGCTCGATTCCAGTCCCGCCGATCGCCTGGCCCATCTGCCGACACTCTGCAGCTCCCCGACTCCGAGTACGACCACGAGTTCCAGGGAGTGGAGTGGACTGAGGACAACGATAAGGAGGGAAGCGGCAACAGCGAGGAAATCAAAAAGCAGGACGGCTGATCCCAGAGTTTGGAGAAAAACTGAGAACCAGCAAATGTTGGTGACCCGTTTACCCAACAAGAGGAAAGTTGGTGAGAAATGTCAAATGTCCAAACTCTGATGGGATGCTTTTGAAGTTTGAGTTTACCAAAGTCAGTTTTGTCACCAGAAGATGGGACACCAAAGAACACACAAGATGCCTTTTTACGCCTTAATATTTGATATTTTAAAAATCCAACACATAAAAGAGCTGAACCTCCAAAAATTTGGAAAAATTTAGGCAGTTTCTCCACATCATTTCAACACAGGCAGCACCATGTGGTGGCCATTAGAGGAACTGCAGCTGAACACAGTACAACTGTGATGGCTGCTGATTGGATGAGGTACTCAGGACTACAGACTAGACTAGCTGCTGCTAAATCACCAAAATTGTACTTTTTAAAAATAAAACCGGTCAATGAGTCACTAAGGCCTTACTTAATGATGTAATTACTGAAGATAGTCACTAAAGTTGTAAAATAGGACAGAAAAGCATGATGCTGCTAGCTGGTTAGAAACCAGTTTGTGTCGGTGTCTTTACAAGGATTACAAAATGCTTCTTTTCAATTGTACAGTATTTATTGATGATACAGCTGTCAGCTATCGATAACCGATGGGTCAGAGTTTGGTCCGGTGGTGAGCAGAGGCGAAGCCGACCCGGTCCTGTCCTCTGTCGAAGACGCTGTAGAACTCTGTTAGAAATACATCTCCCAGAATCCACAGGGGGCCTCCTGGGGTAACGATGTCCACGGCCTGGAAGCCACTGAAACACAACTCCTTATCGCCGAGCATCTCCTGGAGAGAAAAAGAACGAAACATTTCAGCATCATTCTAATGTTCAAGTTCACAGAGCCTGAACCATGAAAAATATTTATGAATGAATGAAAAAAACTGCATGGGTCTGTCACACAGGTGATAAAACACTTCTTCAGGATTAGGCAACAAAACAGCAACATCAGGTTCTTCTTAGGTCAACAGGTTAGCTGGAGTTTTTGCGGTGTGTTCAAGTGCAGTTTTTTTGGGAAAAACACAGGCAACAGGAGGTCTTTTCCACCATTACGTCTTTCATGTCCCCCAGCATAATATCAAAACCTTCTTGACCTCCTGAGAAACCAAAGAACACCTCTGAAACCCCTTAAAAATAACCCAAAACGCCTTGATTCCTATCCCACATGCTAATGATGAACTCTTTGGAAACAGGAGACGGACCTTCCTGACGTACTGCTCAGCGGTCAGGATGTACTCCTGTCCTCCCAGGACGAAGGTCACATGAGGCAAACTGGACAACCTGACGCAGTCGATCAGGAACTGAAACACACAAAGAGTTAAACCAGATTTCAAGCTACCAGACATCTCAAGTGTTGTTTAGTTTCCATCTTCATAAAATTTAGTTCAACCTCTCCGATGTTTGTGGGCGTGGCTCCAATCAGCTGCTGCAGACTGAGGATGTCGCTGGTCGGCCCGGCGATCAGAGAGGTTCCAGTATCGACAATCGCCTGGCAACCACGAGGACAGAAGGAGCTCACGCCCTGCACCGCCACACTGAAACACAGGAGGAGCAACGTTTAACATGTTTCTGTGTTTGAGCGCCGCCGAAGTGAAGAAAATCAGCACCTGTTGGTCAGAACTTCACTTTGGGGGGACGATAACAGTCACAGTGAATTGATGAATGATAGAATCACTATATTGAAAACGTGTGGGACACCTGTCCATCTTAATTTGCCAGTATCCTTTAGCCGTCACGTTGAGCCAGTTGATCGGTCCGTGGAACAGCGACTCGTCGGTCCCACCAAGCAAGAGTTCGCCCTCTGGGCTGGAGCTACTCGTTCTCCTGCAGGGACAAAAAACACATTTCAGTTAACGTAGTTTAATGTAGTTTATTCTTTGATTATTTTCTCCACACAGTTTCTTACCAAACCACTGAGGCTTCTGAATCTCTTTCTGGAACCTTCTGGACCCTCTAACCTAACTAAATACTCTATCCTTCAAGAACCATGGGACCCAGGACTCTAGATCTCTTGGATTCCTTCCTGGAAGCCCTTTGATCACCTTGAAACCCTTAAACTCTGCTGCAAAATCCAGGGAAATCTCTGAAACTCCCGGATCCTTCTGGAACCACCAAACTATAATATTTGGACTGCCCTAAAGCAAAACCTCTGGATGCTCCTTGAACCCTTGGAGAAACCTGGAACTCTTAGGAGTCTCTGGAAACTCTGAAACTTCCTGATTCTCCTGAAACTAAAAGGAACTTCCTAGACCATCTTCAAACCTCCCCTCAAACCCCTTGAACACCCAAAACTCTGAACTTGACTGTTGACTCCTGGAGGAAACAACAAACCACTAACTGACAAAAAATTGCTCGTTCAAAATGATGGAACCCCTGAGCAAGGCAGCAAAAATCCTAAACTGGTTTTACTGGTGAGCTCCCAGTGTGTCACTGGTCTGGAAAAAGGAGGTCGCACCTGCTGAGGTAGAAGGAGAAAACCGGCTGCTCCACCACCTTCTGTGCCAACATGTTGTCGAAAACAGGATTCCCAAGGATCTCTGCCAGCGACGGGTACGCCATCCCCAGAACGCCATCGAACTTCGCCATCACAAACGCAGCACCGGGCTCGTAGACCGACTCCCCAAACTCCTGGTTCAGGGCGGTCAGACCCCCGATCTGGACCACAAGGTGAATAGTTATGGAACATTCTTGTTTCCTGTATGTTGTACAATGCCGGTGATTGGATGAACCGTCTAGAAACATCTTTATGTCGCTTTTGATGCTTCTTTCAGTGAATTAATAACCTCCAGTTCTGATAGCACTGATGCTATTAGCATCAGCATTTCTGCTAGACGAACATTTATTGCTGAGTCATGCTGGTTTCATAAACGTGGAGCTGAAATTAGAGTTTTTTTGTTTTAAAAAGTGTAAAAGTAGGAAGATAGAGTCGTCTTTATAGACCCTACAGGGTTTGTTTATGTGAAGGAACAGATTTAACGGATTCAGTGGACGGAGAGTGGTCTGATGCTATGCTACACCATGCTATGCTATGTGATGCTACACTATGAGATGCTACGCTATGAGATGCTATGCTATGTGATGTTATGCTATGTGATGCTACACTATGAGATGCTATGCTATGAGATGCTACGCTATGTGATGCTATGCTATGTGATGCTATGCTATGTGATGCTATGCTATGTGATGTTATGCTACATGATAGTCGGATGCTTGCAGCTAGTTAGAACACAGTGTTAGCCGAGCCAGTAGCTGCAGTAGCTCCTCACAGGATCCTGATTGGTCACTTTTTCCATCAGTTTTTGTCCACATATCATAAGAGTGCAGCCGCTGCTCAAGCTAATCTGCTTTAATCTGTATTTTAGCCTCCAATTATAAAAGCTACAAACCCTCCAGAAGGCTACAAGCTAACATTAACACCTCCAGCGTCTCTGTGACTAAAGGTGGCTTGACTTTCAGGTTCAGGTTCAGTTTAGATTGATCAGGATCACAGGATCCAGGATCAGACCTTCAGAGTGTCTCTGGCCATGACGCCCAGCAGGTGTCCTGATCCGTAGTTAATCCCGAACATCCGACCGTCGTGGTGGAAAGAGGTCGAGTCAAACGCCCTGAAACGCTTGTGCAACGCTGTGACAACACACACACACACACACACACACACACACACACACACACACACAGAGGCCTTGAACTTCTTATCAAAATAGACCACATGTTGAGTCGTCCTGACCTGCAAACAGTCGGTGTGTTTAAGTTCATACCTATATATCGATATAGATATATAGAGTGTAGTACTGTTTAATACTGTGTAGTACTGTGTAGTACTGTGTAATACTGTGTAGTACTGTGTAGTACCGCAGGCCTGGCTCACGCAGTAGGTCGACGGCACCCACAGGTCGGAGGATCCGGTGTCAAAAATCACAGCGAAGTTCTGTTCTGGAGTCCCTAAAGTGATTTCACCGTAATACTGAGCCTGAAACCCACAGAGAGAGAGAGGACGTAAACAACAAACAAACAAAACAACATAGAGAGATTCTGTGGCAGGAAGTAAACAAACAAACAAACAACAACTTTAAGGACAATCTTAAAGCGTAACTAAATCTAAAACTGTTAAGGTATTTTCATAAGATTTTTTTTTAACTGACTGTATAAAATAACTAATAAACTATTTCTCTCAAAGCTGTAAATATTTCTAAAATTAAAAATCTTCTGGAGGTTTTAGGTCGTTCTTACATCCATGAAGTTGTAGAGTTTCTCGCTGGAGCGTCCGAGTCGCAGCGACGGCGTGCCGGGCGGGAAACACTGAGCGTAGCGGCGGCTGAAGACGTCGGGACGATGATCCTTCAGGAAGTCCTGCAGCAGCCCGACGGCTCGCAGCTGTGAACGAATCGAATGCACCCGCCTCAGAGGGACCCTGAGGGAGCATGGATGCCAGTTAGCTTAGCTTAGCTTAGCATAAAGACCGGGAACAGAGGGGAACTGCTAGCCTGGCTCTGAACACATTAAATCTCAGAGCCAGGCTAGCAGTTTCCCTCTGTTCCCAGTCATTACGCTAAGCTAAGCTAAGCTAAGCTAAGGGTTGCTGACTGCTTTGAATGTCACATTTGATAGAAAAGAAGCATTAAAAATATAAATAAATAAACATAAATAAATAAATAAACATAAAGACATACATTTTCTAAACCTGAACTATGTACAGTCGTAATAATAATTACAGAAAGAGGAAAGTGAAAAAAGAGGTGACATTTTTGCACCTGGATTAAAAATTGCACTTCAAATCATATTTACTGTAGAGATATAGTGTAGTAGAGCTGCAACGAGTAATAGATCAGCGTTCAACTATTAAATCAATCATTAATCATTTTTAAGAAATGAAGTCTAACTTCTCTGATTACAGCTTCTTCAATGTATTATTTTTTATTTAATACATCATTTTTAATATATTTTAATGGTTTCTTTCCTCTGTGACTGTAAACTGAACATCTTTGAGACATTTTGAAACTCTGATCCACATTTTTAACCTTTTTCTGATATTTTTATAAACCAAACAATCCATCGATTGATGGAGAAAATAATCAACAAATTAAAACAATCAATAAAAAAAATAATGTTGTTAGCAGCAGCCCTGCTCTTTGAACTTGAGACTGTCCTTTAAAATGTTTCCAGTGTAAAATAAACCATATTGATTATTATTTTATTAGTGGTAAAAGGTATGGTTTTTATCTTTAAAGGTCTCCAGTCTTTGTTCTGACTTTATTTTATTTTCAGTGCTGAAATAAAATCAATAACAGAGGGTTTTCCTACCGGACCAGAGCCGAGCCCGTCCAGGTCCAGACCAGCAGGACCAGCAGGACCAGCAGCTTCATGTCTGAAAGTCTGAAGGTCTGAAGGGGAAGAGGAGTTTTATCAGAGCGCTCTGCTCTGATTGGATCTGCTGCGACTGGAGCGATCAATAATGATCTGATCAATAAACCCAAACAGCTGTCAGATAATATGAGAAATAATACTGAAAGTCCAGGTGGGTTTACCTGATTTATCTGGACCTGAAGAAACCATCAGAGGGAACAAAATAATATGAAAATAAAATAAAGATGATTAGTGAGGAGCAAAAATCAAATGAAGATAATAAAAGATGGCGGCAGCTTCAGTGATGAGAGGAAGTTCATCATTCCGACAAAATAAAGTGAAAATCGAACTGATAAAAACAGTGAGCTCATTTATTTTTCATTTCTGACACAATCCAAGTTATTCTTCTCATTATTTTGAGTTTAATCTTTCATTTCTGAGTTGTTTTTGTAAATTTACCTTTTTAAGCCTAAAACAATATTTGATTCTCTTTATAAATTTACTACATTAAACTGAAATATCTGATTTTCTTCATAAATTCACCACTGTCCACCATTACCTAACAAATATTTGAGTTTCTTCTTTAAATTTATTTGATTTCTTTCCTCATAAAATTATCAGTTTTTACGTTTTTTTTTGTCCTCATAAATTGACATCAACGTCACCTGGCTCCATACTTATTATTTCTTTAACAAAGCCTTATTCAGCTCTTCTCCTCCTGAATCAGGCAGGAAATGACGTATGAGGTGTGTTTAGTGCCCAGTGGAACAGAAACGTTGACACTTTATTCAGTGTCTTTTATTTATTTTAACATGACATGTTGACTGTGGGTGAGGTCTCAGTCACTCTGACATGAAGAGGCTTCATGACAAAGATCGAACCTCCTCCTCACTAAAGTAAACAACATTTCTCTCCGTGTGACGCTCCGAACGGCCAATCAGAGCACAGCAGGAAGTGACGCAGGCACTGATTTAAAGATATTTGTCAAACTCCTAACGAACCTTAAATCATCTCAACCACGAGCTGGAAAACAAACAAACAAACCACGGGTTGAGGATTGGCTCTTTTATTTTCAGTAAACAAAACAAACCTGTGGCGTTTCCATGGCGACAGTTTAACAGAAAAAAAACAGA
The DNA here is from genome assembly GCA_029721515.1 of Synanceia verrucosa. Classification (NCBI taxonomy): domain Eukaryota; kingdom Metazoa; phylum Chordata; class Actinopteri; order Perciformes; family Synanceiidae; genus Synanceia; species Synanceia verrucosa. Next base: position 18,827,629 of record CM056571.1, read on the forward strand.
CAAACAGCGGAGCGTTTTCTTTAGATTTGAACTACAGAGGAGATAAATAAAACTGATCCACGGTCAGTGGTCTTCATCCTCTTCATCTAGCAGGGGTGGTGGTCGGGAACCCGCTTCCTGCACAAACAACAACAACAACGGTAAACAAACTAATGTCTCAACAACAGACTGAAAGAAACTGAGCTTTCACATATTTAATACAAATTAAAGGTAGAGCTGGACAAAATTTCTTGATATGGCTAATTGTAGCGCCGCCTCCTGGTGGTCAAAGACCGGACTGAACTAAATAAGTGTTTGTGGAGGTGAGGAGGTGAGGAGTGACCTGGGAGCAGCCTTGATGATGTTGTCCACCCTCAGGATCATCTCTGCAGCCTCAGAGGAGCTGAGCAGCACCTGACGCTTCACCTGGAACGACTCTGTGATGCCCAGATCTGCCATGCTGCCGACTGAGCCTTCAGACATGTCTGCAGGGCAAAGAGACCCACAGAGAGAGACAAACAAACAGTCATCAGTGTGTTTGTTACATCTATGGTGTAATTTTAAAACACAGTTCTAAAATTAAAGTTTTAAAGTGATAAAAACAGTAAAGTAATAAAACTGCTGGTCTGCTGAAACAGCAGCTTTAATTTTCACATTTGTTTATTATTGTTTACTCACTCAGTCCATGGGTGGACTTGTTTTCCTCATGTGCAGCTCTCAGCTGAGCCACCAGGTCGGCGCTGTCGTAGCCGGCGTTGTCTGCGATGATGGTCGGCAGCTGGAGCACAGAAAAAGAGCCACAGTCAAAGAAGCTCCAAAAGAAATCTAGAACCTGCTGATGGAACCTTCCGGCAGGACCGTACCATCCGCAGAGCCTTGGCGAACGACTCCATGGCGACCGCCTCCTTTCCTGGCGTCCTATTGGCCAGATCGCTCACCGCCTTGGCCATCAGCATCTCCGAGCAGCCTGGAGAGGAGAGCAGATGTCAACACTCCGTAGAGCGCCGGTGGCACTGATCAGCCCTCATACCGGACAGCTCACCTCCTCCGTAGACGGTGCGAGGCTCCTTCACAGTCTGAGCCAAAACACACAGAGCGTCATGCAGCGAGCGCTCCGCCTCGTCCAGAATCTGCTGAGTCGCTCCTCGCAGGACGACTGTGCACGCCTCACCTGAGGGGGTCAGAGGTCAGACGGGGTTAGGGTTATCATCACTACTAGCAGCATCATGTGTAATGTGTAGACGGAGTCCGTACCCATGGCGACGCCAGAGAAGTGGATGAGGGTGTCCTCTCCGATCATCACCTCCTCGATCAGCTTGCAGTGACCCAGCTTCACCAGCTCTGGGTGGTCGAAGGTGGAGGTGATCTCTCCTCCGGTCACCAGAGCGAGGCGCTCCACGCCGGCGAAGTCAGCGTGCTCGATGGCCATGACCCCTGCCTGAGCGAAGAGCTGCTCCGGGTAGTTATAGATCAGCTGTCTGTGGAGAGAGAGAAATGATGAGTCATGGCTACAGAGATCAGCTGTCTGTGGAGAGAGAGAAATGATGAGTCATGGTTACAGAGATCAGCTGTCTGTGGGGAGAGAGAAAGAAATGATGAGTCATGACTACAGAGATCAGCTGTCTGTGGGGAGAGAGAAATGATGAGTCATGGTTACAGAGATCAGCTGTCTGTGGGGAGAGAGAAAGAAATGATGAGTCATGGTTACACAGATCAGCTGTCTGTGGAGAGAGAGAAATGATGAGTCATGGTTACACAGATCAGTTGTCTGTGGAGAGAGAGAGAGAAATGATGAGTCATGGTTACGGAGATCAGCTATCTGTGGAGAGAGAGAAATGATGAGTCATGGTTACACAGATCAGCTGTCTGTGGAGTGTAGTATAGTAGTACAATGTATATAATGTATAGCAGGGATTCCTAAAGTGTGGTGTGCGTGAGCTGCCACCAGGGGGAGCACAAGATGAGAAATGTAATGTGGAGTAAAAATACATAAATAAATAAATAAATAAACAGTCCTGGCAAAGCAAGCTTTGAGAGTTTTGATGCCCTTCGCCACAAATTATCTCTGCAAGGCTGGTTTCTCTGCTATGGCAGCAGTTACAGCTAGATATCAGATTTGAGCCTTAGACTGTCTTCCTCTGGGTAAGTATTTGTCAGTATTGATATTATTGCTACAGTCCAAATACTCACACATCCTCTCTCTCTCTTAATTTAGGCCTGTTTTATGTTTCTGAGCCTATGCTCTTTGTTACTTATGTTGTGGACTGTGTGTAACTCTATTGCTGCACACTAAAGTTTCAGATTGATCCTCGTTTTTATTATTTCATCTCTTTCCATAACCGTTGTGTTATGTTGATGTTAGTTCCACGGTCATTTCATCTAATTAATATCATTTTTCTTTTTGTGCTTTCTGTTAGTCTGTCAGAAGCCTGTGTGTATCTTTGTTGCATTATATTAAAACGATGATGCATATGATTAAACCTGAGTCTTCATATGGAGATAAAACAAAGCTCTGATTTTTTTGGGGGGTGGGGGGGCGTCAACCTGGTTGGGACGTAGAAGGGTGTGTGCTGGGAAAAAAAAGTCTGGGAACTGCTGGTGTATGGTATAGGAGTAGTGGTAGAGCAGTATAAGTGAAGTGTATATAGCAGCAGTACACAGTGTATAGTATAGCAGCAGTACACAGTGTATAGTATAGCAGCAGTACACAGTGTATAGTATAGCAGCAGTACACAGTGTATAGTATAGCAGTAGTACACAGGGTATAGTATAGCAGTAGTACACAGTGTATAGTATAGCAGTAGTACACAGTGTATAGTATAGCAGTAGTACACAGTGTATAGTATAGCAGTAGTACACAGGATATAGTATAGCAGCAGTACTGTGTACATGAGTGTTACCTGTTGATGAAACAGTTGATTCCATGCTTCAGGATTCTCTCCACCTTCTCCTTCATCTTTTCTTTCTCCATCATTTCGATCTCTGCGACCTTCGCTGTCGAGTCGACCCGAACCCTGGAGCCAAAGATCTGAGAGGAGAGAGGAGAGGAGGAGAAGAGGAGAAGAGGATGAGAGGAGGAGAAGAAGAGGAGGAGAGGAAGAGAAGAGAGAAGGAGGAGAGAGTAGAATATACATTATTAAATTCATAGATGTCCTGCGAGTGTATGGTACCTTGATCTTGTCAGTATGTAGTAGTACAGTGTGTAGTAGTACAGTGTGCAGTAGTACAGTGTGCAGTAGTACAGTAGTACAGTAGTACAGTGTGCAGTAGTACAGTGTGCAGTAGTGCAGTAGTACAGTGTGCAGTAGTACAGTAGTACAGTGTGCAGTAGTACAGTGTGCAGTAGTACAGTAGTACAGTAGTACAGTGTGCAGTAGTACAGTGTGCAGTAGTGCAGTAGTACAGTGTGCAGTAGTACAGTGTGCAGTAGTACAGTAGTACAGTGTGCAGTAGTACAGTGTGCAGTAGTACAGTAGTACAGTGTGCAGTAGTACAGTAGTACAGTGTGCAGTAGTACAGTGTGCAGTGGTACAGTGTGCAGTGGTACAGTAGTACAGTGTGCAGTAGTACAGTGTGCAGTGGTACAGTGTGCAGTGGTACAGTAGTACAGTGTGCAGTAGTACAGTGTGCAGTAGTACAGTGTGCAGTGGTACAGTAGTACAGTGTGCAGTAGTACAGTGTGCAGTAGTACAGTAGTACAGTGTGCAGTAGTACAGTGTGCAGTAGTACAGTAGTACAGTGTGCAGTGGTACAGTAGTACAGTGGTACAGTAGTACAGTGTGCAGTGGTACAGTGTGCAGTGGTACAGTAGTACAGTGTGCAGTAGTACAGTGTGCAGTAGTACAGTGTGCAGTGTGCAGTAGTACAGTGTGCAGTGGTACAGTAGTACAGTGTGCAGTAGTACAGTGTGCAGTGGTACAGTAGTACAGTGTACAGCAGTACAGTGTGCAGTAGTACAGTGTGCAGTGGTACAGTAGTACAGTGTGCAGTGGTACAGTAGTACAGTGTGCAGTAGTACAGTGTGCAGTGGTACAGTGTGCAGTGGTACAGTAGTACAGTGTGCAGTAGTACAGTGTGCAGTAGTACAGTAGTACAGTGGTACAGTAGTACAGTGTACAGTAGTACAGTGTACAGTAGTACAGTGTGCAGTAGTACAGTGTGCAGTAGTACAGTAGTACAGTGTGCAGTAGTACAGTAGTACAGTGTGCAGTAGTACAGTAGTACAGTGGTACAGTAGTACAGTGTACAGTAGTACAGTGTACAGTAGTACAGTGTGCAGTAGTACAGTAGTACAGTGTGCAGTAGTACAGTGTGCAGTAGTACAGTGTGCAGTAGTACAGTAGTACAGTGGTACAGTAGTACAGTGTACAGTAGTACAGTGTACAGTAGTACAGTGTGCAGTAGTACAGTAGTACAGTGTGCAGTAGTACAGTGTGCAGTAGTACAGTAGTACAGTGTGCAGTACCTTGATCTTGTCAGTGTCCATCCCTGTGTTGGCGATCAGGATCTTGACGTTCTCCATCCTCTTCGGCTGGTTCACTCCGATCTTCTTGTCCAACAGGAAACCTGGAGACAAAGTCAAAACGTTAGAGCGGCCAATCAGAGAGCAGTGTCCAGGTGTCTGTGATGACATCACGTGGGGGCGGTGACGGCTCACCTTCGTCCAGGTAGGAGTCGGTGAGGCTGCCGCCCAGCTTCTTGATGATGTGGATGGCCTCCAGGTTCCCAGAGCCCTTCAGCCTCAGGACGGCGTCCAGGGCCAGCTGGGAGAAATGGTCTTTGTGGTGAGTCAGCAGTTTGGAGGACAGCGTCGTCCGGGCGATGTTCAGCAGGTCCTCCTGGAAACGGGCCGGGTCGTTGCTATGGAGAGGGGAGGGATGGAGGAGGCACAGAATAACAATAAAGATGGAGATTTTCAAAGTAAAATGAGCTCTTCTTTCACCTGGTCGGCTCCTCCTCACCTGTGATCGACGGCCGCCTCCCTCAGAGCCTCTCGAGCAGCCTGAGTCGCCTTCCTCCAGCCTGAGATGATGGTCTGAGGGTGAATCTTCTTAGCGATCAGCAGCTCAGCTTCCTGTATCGGTGGACAGGAAGTGGTGAAAGCACGGCGGCGTTTTCAAACCCGTTTGAATAAAAACATAAAACAGAGTTTTACCCTGAGCAGCTCAGCGGCGAGCACGGTGACGGAGGTCGTCCCGTCTCCGACTTCATCATCCTGAACCTTCGACATGTCTGGAGGACAGAAATAAAAACAAGGAGCCTCTTCAGTGTCAATCAATCATTTTCTTTTCTTACATACACTTTTTTAATAATATTTGGGCCTGTTCCTGCTAAAGACGCCCAGAGAAAGAAATCAAATTTATTTTTAGCATTAAATGTTTACTCTGTACATGTTGCGTGACTGGAATAAAAAAAAAATTACAATATTCCCTTGTAAAACGACAGACATTTCCTCGTGAGGTATTAATAGCAGAGATAAACTGGACCAGTCTGACCAGTAGATATCGAGCAGCTTCACTCACCAACCAGAACTTTAGCAGCAGGGTTGTCGACGCCGATCGCCTTCAGGATCGTCGCTCCATCGTTGGTCACCGTCACCGTGCCGGCCTTCCCTCCACCGAGCAGGATCTTATCCTGAAAAGATCAAACAGAGTAAACCTGCTGTGAGTCTGATCCTCAGCATGAATAATGCTGTTTTATTCCATTTCAAACTGTAGCTATTTATGATTATGGTGTTATTATAACTTGTTTATTCTGCTGTAAAAGTAGAGTCATGAAAACCTTACAGATTAAAAAACTATAAACAAACAGCTCAACTTTAATATTTTGTCTTTCAGAAAATAAAAAAGAATCATCAATTTTTAACAACTTTTCAAATATTTTTTCAAAAACATAACTTCACTTCGAATGTATTAGCAAAATGTGACACTTTATAATAACCATCATTTATTAATGGGAAATATTTCAATTTATTATTATTTAAACTTACCCTTTTATTTTTAACGAACAATCATAATATTTACTTAGTATTAGTAATGCTTTATTTATAATCTTATCACTTTGTGTATTACAATTAATATTTACTAATTATTAACACTACTATAATTACTCATGTAACATTAATTTTTAAGATCTACATTGAATCACAGCTAATAAACATTTACACTGATTGCATGCATGATTAAACTTTTTATTGACACACTAACATTGCACATATAACGTTATTTGTCTTTTATTATGTGTTTGCTTTGTTTCCTTTTAAACATATTTAATAATCATTTAATAAAATAATTTAATCATCTAAATACTGCTTAGAGACCATTTCTTCTAGGTTTACAAATAATATCCAAATCATGAACAGATACTGTGTAAATATAGATTTATACGGTATTTAAACAGTACTTTTATCACCATGTTTATTATTATTGTTTTCATTTATCCTCTAAAGCAAAGAAACAACAAACCTGATTCTGGTTAGAGGCCGTTTAAATTACAGTTTCTGGTATATTTTAGTTACTTTTGTGAGTCAATATGGTATAATAATAAAAAAATAATAATTAAAACCACCTACCATGCCCTTGGGGCCCAGAGTGCTCTTCACCAGGTCGCCGATAGCGATGGCGCCGATGAAGGATGACTGCCGAGGGAACGCACAAACAGAACAAAAATAAATAAAGAGTTAAGTGTCAAAGGTTTGTCGTCTTCTTCCAATGGTCAAATAAAGAGAATAAAAATCTAAAAGTGTAAAAACAAACCAGCCGAGCGGTCTCTGCTTTCTCCTCATCAGCTCCATGTTTGAAGATATTGACGGGGGCCATCGATAAGGACGCCTGCAGAGAGACGATCGATCAATACAATATCCATCAATACCGCACTTTACAAAGAGAAACGACTGCTTCACTTCAGAGGGAACCAGCAGGCTTTAATTACACTCCCTTAAGTTTATTATAAGCTAAAATAGATTTCAACGAGCAGGGAGGTCCCACTCTGTTTCTATTTCAGCACCAGTGAAGCTGAAACAAAAAATTATAAACTCAACTTGATATTTTTGTTGATACCCTTTTGGTCATTGAGCAGAAATTTCCAGCTGTCCAGAGTCTTCTACACTGATATCAATCCTGACATATTTTAAAAATACAGCGTGTTGTACTTGGAAAGCACAGTGTATATAATATATGAGTGGAAAAAGAATATGAATATATTTTAATTAAATAAATCATTTTGAGAAATTATGAGAAAAATAAAATTAAGTTTCTAATCGCATCTTAACAAAGGCAGACATATCACATTATATTGATTATTTTTTAGTTAAACACATCACTTTGGACTTTCTATTGTCTCCCGGATTCTGACATTTAATGAAGGAGAAACAAAAGATAACATTGGAATATAAATCAACAATTAAATAATCGTTAGTGGCAACGCTTTGTATCTTGCTGCACAACAATTTCTTTCATTTTATCTTACGACAAACACAAAAGGCGTGGATGATCGTCTTTATTCCGAGTACCTGTGAAGGCAGCATCGTATCATCCTAGAAACCGCTAGAAGCTTCCAACCAAATTTATAAGTAAAAAAATAAAATTGACAGGTAACATAGTGACGACTAAATGTGTAATTCAAGACAGTTGGAAGTCTTTATTATTTTACTCATATTGCTTTTATTGTTTATTCGTCATGTCTGCAGTCGCTCATTTGTTCCTCTTGACAGCCACAAAGCTCCGATGACAAGCTAACTAGCATGCTAACGGGCTAACCTGAAAATAACAAGAACAACGCTGACCCTGATTAAAAAACACTCTATGACATAACAGCTAATGCTTTAATAGCCGTGGTAGAGTCGGTAATTTCTACAGAACTTTATTAGACTTTATTTAACGCCAGTTAGCTTAGCCGTTAGCATTCACAGCGTCCATGTGCTTATTCACCGGCTCACCGCCCCGCTAGCTACCAGGAAGCTAAAGTGACGCTACAACTAAAATAGCATGTCCGTAGAGTGTTCAACGGACTCCTCGTGATTTTAACTACGTGTAGAGACGAACCGCTGCTTCCTAAACTGCTGACTTTGGTTTAAAAAAGAGTGCATAAGTGAAAAAATCTCACCATGGTGTCTGTGGTCTGGAGTTAGAGCCGTGCACGCACACTGAAGAAGGGCAGGGCAACGGAGTGACGTAGCAACGTGCAGACGTAATGCTGCGTTCAGGGCAGATCACGACAATTTCTCTCCTTAAATTAATACAAAAATATTTGTTAGTTATAGTTGTCTATTATTAATGCATCTGCAAAGTAAAACACTTAATATAATAAAATAAAATAAAATAAATATTTTATATTTACAGTGGAATGAAACATAAAGTAGTATAAAATGGAAATGCATAATTAAAGTATCAGTGACTATGAACTGTACTTCAGTAAAATAAACATTTAAAATAATGTCTCTTATGTGTTATAACAATGATAGAAGTGTAGAAATACATATAAATTCCTACGTTATGTTACACCAGAAATTCATCACAATTATGAATAAATACAAATAAAAATTCAGACAGTATATATACAGTACATACTGTGTGCAGAGTTTATGTATTTATTAATAAAAGTTCAGTCTTGATCTTGAAAATAGCTGCTGAGAACAATCAAAAGCTATTGTTGAAAAAAAAAAACTGTTTAGATTTTCCTCTCATCAATAAAAAATAAGCAATAGTTGATTTAATTTTTATAGTGATATGTTTAATCACAAGTTGACAATTATATGTATGTCACAGTGTGGTATTATTAGTATTTTTACTGCAGTACAGGAGCTGAGTACTTCTTGCTCATGTTGCATCAAACACCAGGAGGCACCACACGTCCACAATAAACCAAAGACTTGATGTGTGTTTCAATACAGATGAAGATATAAATAGTTCACAGGAAGTCCTGCAGGCGGCGCTCTCAGTCTGATAGGAGTGAACAGGAAGCACTTAATCCTCCATGATTACATTAAATTGGTTTTAACCATCATACTGGGCTTGAGATGCTTTTTGGACGATGGCCTGAACCACAGAGTTCAGCCTGAAGCCAGTTTCTCTTTTACAGGCACCAGATCATTAGAAGGAAAACCAGCAGCCATCTGCTTCTAGAAACTCGTTAAAGAGTCACATCAGGACAGAAAAAAATGTCACCTTAACGTTCGTTCTTTGGATTCTGATGGAGAAATAAGCAGAGACCACATTTCATTTTCAGCTAAGAAACATGACATGAACATGATTCTTAAATACAGATGATGGTACTGAACTAAAGAAAGCACATTTACTGATGTTATGCATTGTCCCTTTAAACAGATTTCAGGAAGTCCTGTCATCGCCTCTTCATTAGGCCACGCCTCCGACCTCTCTGATTGGCTGCCTGGACAGGAAGACAGTAGATGTGCATGGGGAACTTCCTGAAGTAGCTGCTAACCCAGGGTCTGTGGAGGACACGACAGGAAACACATTTCTTGTTCAGGTATTCAGATGTGCAGGTGTGCAGGTGCTTACAGTAGGTGTGCAGGTGTTCAGGTGATCAGGTGTTTAGGTGTTCAGCTGTGCAGATGTGCAGGTGTTCAGGTGTTTACAGTAGGTGTGCAGGTGTACAGGTGTTTACAGTAGGTGTGCAGGTGTACAGGTGTTTACAGGAGGTGTGCAGGTGATCAGGTGTTTAGGTGTTCAGTTGTGCAGATGTGCAGGTGTTCAGGTGTTTACAGTAGGTGTGCAGGTGTACAGGTGTTTAGGTGTTTACAGGAGGTGTGCAGGTGATCAGGTGTACAGGTGTTTAGGTGTTCAGATGTGCAGGTGTTCAGGTGTTTACAGTAGGTGTGCAGGTGTACAGGTGTTTACAGGAGGTGTGCAGGTGATCAGGTGTACAGGTGTTTACAGTAGGTGATCAGGTGTACAGGTGTTTACAGTAGGTGTGCAGGTGTTTACAGTAGGTGATCAGGTGTACAGGTGTTTACAGTAGGTGTGCAGGTGTTTAGGTGTTTACAGGAGGTGTTCAGGTGATCAGGTGTTCAGGTGTTTACAGTAGGTGTGCAGGTGTACAGGTGTTCAGGTGTTTACAGTAGGTGATCAGGTGTACAGGTGTGCAGGTGCTTACAGTAGGTGTGCAGGTGTTCAGGTGATCAGGTGTTTAGGTGTTCAGCTGTGCAGATGTGCAGGTGTTCAGGTGTTTACAGTAGGTGTGCAGGTGTGCAGGTGCTTACAGTAGGTGTGCAGGTGTTCAGGTGATCAGGTGTTCAGGTGTTCAGCTGTGCAGATGTTTACAGTAGGTGTGCAGGTGTACAGGTGTTTACAGGAGGTGTGCAGGTGATCAGGTGTACAGGTGTTTAGGTGTTTACAGGAGGTGTTCAGGTGATCAGGTGTACAGGTGTTCAGGTGTTTACAGTAGGTGATCAGGTGTACAGGTGTTCAGGTGTTTACAGTAGGTGATCAGGTGTACAGGTGTTCAGGTGTTTACAGTAGGTGTGCAGGTGTACAGGTGTTCACATGCTCACTTGGCGACTCGCTGGCTGAGGCTCAGGTAACACAGATTTATTCTCAGCAGCTGGTTTTCTTGTCGTCGGAGGAATTCGTCTTCTTGCTGCCGTTCGACGTCCAAACGCACCGACTCTCTGAGCTCCGCCTCGATACGACTCAACTGAGACAAAAAGGGACAAAAGACACAAAATGAAACTGCAGTAACTCAGTTAATGTTGTCTTCATGTATCATCTCACCTCCTCCAGCAGACTCCTGTTGTCCTCCAGCTTCCTCCGATGCTCGTACAGAGCCAGCGACGCCGGATCAGACAGACGCCTCACTTCCTGTCTGTCCACACCTGGTCCACCTGGTCCACCTGTCTGCTGCTGGACGATCGGGGGCAGGAAACTGACGCAGAGGGGGGGGGTCACGTTTCACTTCATGTCCTGATATCATCAGACTGTATCTGACCAACACACACACACACACAGAGTAAAGCAGTTTCCATTCAGATTTGTTTCCAGTCTGATCTGATCACAGTAATGGATCCTTCTGCCAAGGTCAAAGGTCGAGCTTCAGCTGACAGTATCTCTCTCTCTCACACACACACACACGCTTTAATATGTACATATTTATAACAAGCGTCAGTATTAAATGGTAAAATGAAAATTAATTTGATCTTAGTGGTTACTAATAATATGTATTCATAATGCTATAATGTATATATAAGCAGTGTGATAATAAACTAAATTCCCCTTGAATCATCAGATTACCTTTAATCAATATTATAATCATGAGTGTGATGTCCTGAAGGTTTAAGTGCCTTTAATCTTTGTAAAGTGTGATTTTTAAGAGGTATATTCAAGTTGATATAAAGTGGGAGGAGAATTGATATTTGAGTTAACTCCTGCTTTCAAACTAAGATTTGAAAAACAGCACCGAAGCTTGACGGACTGTTTTACCTGAGCTCTCGGCCGTCCTCTTCCTCAATCTGAGACAGGTGACGAGCTCCCAGCATGCCCTGCAGCACACCGGATAGAGTGTCAGTTAATTACAGACAGACTCCCCCCCGACGAAGGTTTCCGTGGTGACAAGAGACATCTGTCCGTCAGTCTGCGAGCTGACAGACGACACCGTTGCTCACAAACAGGTGAGTAGAGATTAGTTACCTGTACCTGAGCAGGAGCTCCAGGTTACCCCTACTTCCTGTTTGGTTTGGAAAATACACTGGAGCTGCCCAAATAATAAACAAACAAATAAATAAGGAAGAAGATGAAATAAAAATAAAAGCCTCAAAAGATCAAATAAATCTGCAGGTTGGTTAAAAATAAATAAATGTGCACAAAGATAGAAACAAATATTTTAATATAATGATGATAACAATTAGCAAAAATAACATAACTACATTTGCAGCAAATTGAAATAAGAAAATGTGATATTTTGACAGCAGCTTCACTAAAAGTTTTTGGCTCATGACCTGAAAATTCTTGAATGGAATAAACTTCCATTCGTTTTTTATCCAAAATGTCAAAATGAATGAAAAACAGACACTTTAAAATTAAAAAGAATAAATGACGGGAAATAAAAGAGAAATAAAACAGCCGTCAATAATTAGTCATCTGGTTATAATCTGCAGAAAATAAATGATATTTCTCTTTACTGTGAAAGCTGCTGACGTTTCAAAAACACCTCTGTGGTATTTTCCTTTAATTTAAAAATGTGATGAATGAAACAAAGTGATTATTTTACTTTTATAGTGAGTCCATGAAACAGATTCTCACCTTCTGCTGGACGTCCATCTCTGCTTCACACTTCCTCTCCTCTCCAGAGACTCCAACTCCTCCTCCTCTTCATGTGTTTCTGCTCCTCCTCATGTGTTTCTCCTCCTCCTCTTCATGTGTTTCTGATCCTCGTCATGTGTTTCTCCTCCTCCTCTTCATGTGTTTCTGATCCTCGTCATGTGTTTCTGCTCCTCCTCATGTGTTTCTCCTCCTCCTCCTCATGTGTTTCTCCTCCTCCTCTTCATGTGTTTCTCCTCCTCGTCATGTGTTTCTCCTCCTCCTCATGTGTTTCTCCTCCTCCTCATGTGTTTCTGATCCTCCTCTTCATGTGTTTCTGATCCTCCTCTTCATGTGTTTCTGCTCCTCCTCATGTTTCTGCTCCTCTTCATGTGTTTCTGATCCTCCTCATGTGTTTCTGCTCCTCCTCATGTGTTTCTGATCCTCCTCTTCATGTGTTTCTGATCCTCCTCTTCATGTGTTTCTGATCCTCCTCATCATGTGTTTCTGCTCCTCCTCTTCATGTGTTTCTGCTCCTCCTCATGTTTCTGCTCCTCCTCATGTGTTTCTGATCCTCCTCCTCATGTGTTTCTGATCCTCCTCCTCATGTGTTTCTCCTCCTCCTCATGTGTTTCTGCTCCTCCTCAGTTGTTTCTCCTCCTCATGTGTTTCTGCTCCTCCTCCTGTGTTTCTTCTCCTCCTCAGTTGTTTCTCCTCCTCATGTGTTTCTGCTCCTCCTCCTGTGTTTCTGCTCCTCCTCCTGTTTCTGCTCCTCCTCCTGTGTTTCTGCTCCTCCTCCTGTTTCTGCTCCTCCTCCTGTGTTTCTGCTCCTCCTCCTGTGTTTCTGCTCCTCCTCCTGTGTTTCTGATCCTCGTCATGTGTTTCTGCTCCTCCTCATGTGTTTCTCCTCCTCCTCCTCATGTGTTTCTCCTCCTCCTCTTCATGTGTTTCTCCTCCTCGTCATGTGTTTCTCCTCCTCCTCATGTGTTTCTCCTCCTCCTCATGTGTTTCTGATCCTCCTCTTCATGTGTTTCTGATCCTCCTCTTCATGTGTTTCTGCTCCTCCTCTTCATGTGTTTCTGCTCCTCCTCATGTTTCTGCTCCTCTTCATGTGTTTCTGATCCTCCTCATCATGTGTTTCTGCTCCTCCTCTTCATGTGTTTCTGCTCCTCCTCATGTGTTTCTGATCCTCCTCTTCATGTGTTTCTGATCCTCCTCTTCATGTGTTTCTGATCCTCCTCATCATGTGTTTCTGCTCCTCCTCTTCATGTGTTTCTGCTCCTCCTCATGTTTCTGCTCCTCCTCATGTGTTTCTGATCCTCCTCCTCATGTGTTTCTCCTCCTCCTCATGTGTTTCTGCTCCTCCTCAGTTGTTTCTCCTCCTCATGTGTTTCTGCTCCTCCTCCTGTGTTTCTTCTCCTCCTCAGTTGTTTCTCCTCCTCATGTGTTTCTGCTCCTCCTCCTGTGTTTCTGCTCCTCCTCCTGTGTTTCTGCTCCTCCTCCTGTGTTTCTGCTCCTCCTCCTGTGTTTCTGCTCCTCCTCAGTTGTTTCTGCTCCTCCTCCTGTGTTTCTGCTCCTCCTCAGTTGTTTCTGCTCCTCCTCCTGTGTTTCTGCTCCTCCTCAGTTGTTTCTGCTCCTCCTCCTGTGTTTCTGCTCCTCCTCCTGTGTTTCTGCTCCTCCTCCTGTGTTTCTGCTCCTCCTCAGTTGTTTCTGCTCCTCCTCCTGTGTTTCTGCTCCTCCTCCTGTGTTTCTGCTCCTCCTCAGTTGTTTCTGCTCCTCCTCCTGTGTTTCTGCTCTTCCTCCTGTGTTTCTGCTCCTCCTCAGTTGTTTCTGCTCCTCCTCCTGTGTTTCTGCTCCTCCTCCTGTGTTTCTTCTCCTCCTCAGTTGTTTCTCCTCCTCATGTGTTTCTGCTCCTCCTCCTGTGTTTCTGCTCCTCCTCCTGTGTTTCTGCTCCTCCTGTTAGAAAGCAGTCGTTCAACTGAAGCTGCTTTAAGGTGACAAAGAAACACTGAGATTCTCACTGTTTATTAGTTCTTGTTTCACATTTAAAGACTAAACTACATCACTGCAACTTTAACATCTCCTAATTACAGATTTTCAACGTAAAGATACATTTTTTTCATTTCCTGAATTTAGAGGAACATATTTTGTCAGGTTTTGTTGTTTAAGACTAAACAACAAATAACAGCTGTAGTACGAACAAACACGTTTCATCCTATGAAGTTTTTAGCTTAAAAAAACAAACAAAAAAAAAACCAACTTTTTTTTTCCTCGGGATTTTGAAAACAATCCCAAAATTTCTTTCTCATCCTGGCCCGTCGGAATGAGAACTTAAATCACTAAAAAACAAAAACACAAAACAACTTCATTCTGGTCACAGTTTGCTGTTTTCTACACTATTATTTCCTTTCAGTTTTTAAAGTCTGAAATAAAGTAAAAATCTGTTGGTTCACGAGAAGCCAGACAAATAAAAATAACATGTAGTGCAGATAAGGCGAAAATATTCTGTTTTTCTGACTGATGACATGAATGAACGCTAATTAAACAACACAATAATGCACATTAATGTGTGATAAGAACAGCTTCTGTGCGTTTGGTGTAACTTAATGATGCAGAATAAAAATTCAACAAACATCAAACTGACATTGGCAACCTTTTTTCTGTACTTATGTTTTCATGTTCACACATGTATTCCTCCTTAACTAAGTGTTTTTCTTGCCTGAAGCTCAGTCCGTAAAACAGGCCTTTAATATTCTAATGCTACACACTAAGATAGTTAAGGTTAAGATAAAAGACAGCAAAGAGAAGTCTTAAGGAGATGATTTGTGTGAATCTGGTCTGGAACTTAAACGAAATATATCTCTTAATTTTCCCATTAATAAAGGGATTTTATCAGAAGCTGCTGTCTGCTTCAGTTTCTCTGTTTTATTTTTCATATCTGCTCGTTGTTTGTCTGTTAATGTGCGTCTGTGCAACGTCTGTAGAAGTGGAAGTGGTAATCAGTGAAGAGCGCCCCCGCGTAGTGATGGTCGGTACTGCAGTTGGCCTGACCCTGAGTGGAGACATCAACATTTTATCAATATATATATATATATATATATATGTACGCATACATGCGTGTATATATAAATATATATATATATATATATATATATATATATATATACACACACACACACACACACATATATATATATATATATATATATATATATATACACACACACACACACACACACATAACATTATTACATATTATTATAGTACATGCTACAAAATAAAAGCTGCTGCATGCTGTAGATCTGCTCAGAAATATCAGTTTGCTGGAGACTAAAGTACAAAAATAGCTGGCGATGTTGTTTTTAATCATGATTTTGTTTATATTTATAGTTTACTATATTTATATCTATCTATCTCTCTCTCTCTATGTATATACGTGTGTATATATATATATATATATATATAAAAATATATAAGGTGTATATATAGTGTATAGTAAAAATATTTTTCTTATAGGAGCAGGAGACAGAAATATATAAACATTAAAAAAAAAAAAAAATCATGTTCTTACAGCCACTGTGGAGCGAAAGTGATAAGAGCCGTGATAAAAACGAGCGACGTGAAGAGGCCATTCATGTTCTCCCTGAAAGAAAATCACACAAACCAGATCAGTTTTCAATTAAAAAAATACAAGCTTGTCTGCTCATCTTTAATGCATCAATAACTAAAATATAGATTATTCTGAAATGGTGCATGAGTAGTATTATAAGTCCATTTTTGTTTTCTTTTTAACTTTATTTTTGCAGAGACGTTATTCAAACAGTACATTATAAAACAGTAACAGTGTGTGTGTGTGTCTACTGTGTGGCAGTGATTAGTGTGTTGAGGGAAACCTGGCCAGACGTCTATTATTCATCAGTGTTTCCCAACACTTCCTGCATTATTAACTGTGACGGAGACAAAGAAACAAACACTAGTTGGTCTGTTTGTTTTTCCATCAACATGTCATGGTTTTCTTTACACAAGTTTAATTATCTGTTTCAGTAGAAACACCACAATACATGTCGTTTTACTTTGCTTAGTATTAATGAGTTTTAATAAAACTGCCTTTTTTTCAGGGCTGAAAACATCTGTTGTATTTTATTAAATTTAATTTGGGCAGTACTGGAAGAAGTATTGACATCTAGAAATAACACTCCTTGTTTAAAGTAAAAGAACAGAAGCATCAGCTGACCAACTAAAGCTGTCAGAGAAATAAGTCAAAAGTACAACAGCTTTCTCTTGTTTTTGACCGAACAAATTGAAAATAAATCACATCAGGATATTTAAATAATAAAAATGAAATAAAATGTAAACATGACATGAACCTGAGTGTTTGACGGGTATCTGCTCCCAGTGACGGAGTTCATGTCCAGCAGAGCCGAGCAGGAAGACGATTCGTCCAGGCTGCAGAGATGAACCACCAGCAGCTCTGTGGAGCTACACAGAAATATATAAGATATATATATAAAAAAACAGCTCTGTGGAGCTACACAGAAATATATAAGATACATATATAAATATAAAAACAGCTCTGTGGAGCGACACAGAAATATATAAGATACATATATATATATATAAAAACAGCTCTGTGGAGCTACACAGAAATATATAAGATATATATATATATAAAAACAGCTCTGTGGAGCTACACAGAAATATATAAGATATATATATATATATATATATAAAAACAGCTCTGTGGAGCTACACAGAAATATATAAGATATATATATATATATATATATATATATATATATATATATATATAAAACAGCTCTGTGGAGCTACACAGAAATATATAAGATATATATATATATAAAAACAGCTCTGTGGAGCTACACAGAAATATATAAGATATATATATATATATATAAAAACAGCTCTGTGGAGCTACACAGAAATATATAAGATATATATATATATAAAAACAGCTCTGTGGAGCTACACAGAAATATATAAGATATATACATATATATATAAAAAAACAGCTCTGTGGAGCTACACAGAAATATATAAGATATATATATATATATATATATATATATAAAAACAGCTCTGTGGAGCTACACATACACACACATGACTTGTTTCTTCAGACACTTCTGGTCTAAAAGTCTAAATGTTTGTTTTCTTACTTCATGAGGAGGGTGACTCTCATGTTGTTGGGGACAAACTGGCTGATGGGAACTCTGAAGATGAATCTACCAGGCCTGAAAGAAGCAGAGAGATCAATGAAAACCTGCTGACGACACCTGATCACTGTTCTGATCACTCACTGACACCTGACAACACGCCTCTGTGGTTGATTTCCTGTGGTTTACTGATAAAACTTCTACATAAGTCACATTTTTAATGCAGGACTTTAGGTTGAAAAATAATATATAATTGTATTTATAGTATGTAAATTAAACACGAATAACATCTTCTAATCATCAAATTGCTTGTTTTATCCAACTGATATGGCAAAAAGTACAAAATATTTAGCAAATTATGACAAAACTGGGTAACATTTGGAATATTTACTTGACTTAGATGACTGTTATTAAACACGTTGCATATTATTTTTTCTGTTATCTGATTTATTGACCATTTATTGTTCTTATTGTTGTTTACTTTGTATTCATCCTTTGTTTTTAACTGTGGTATGAAAATAAAGTTTGGGTTGATTTGAACACTTGTTAAAGCTCAGAGATTAAACTTTAAAAATTAACGTTTATAAAAAGTTTTTTTTTTTAATTTTTTAAATTCTCAGCAAAACAAAAATACAATCCAGGTATTTAACAGGAAGTTTAATGGAAACAAATTAAATGAGTTTGTGTATTGTCCACTGCATTGATACTGTACTTTTTACTCCACCATATTTACTTTTTAGATTCTTTTAATATTAAATATACTGTATATGTATATGCTAAACATACAGTGTCACTGATGAAGCAGTGTTGGTTTTAAACTGGTTCTTGCTGTTATAAAAAGGAGTAACATGTTTTGGTGACGTACCCACACTCGTCTCTCAGACAGTATTTACTGTCGATCACCTGCTGGTTCTCTTTGATCATGAATGAATGGATGGTGGTGTTGGTCCCTGACAGAAACAGGTAGAAACACTTCATCACGTAGTTCACCCAACATTTTCCATCATCACATTAATAAAAGACAGAAACTCACAGTCTCTGGCACTTCTCAGCTGCTGGTAAATTTTTTCTTTTCTTCTTTCTGTGGAGCAAAAACAAACATTAATACTTCAGGTAGCACTGAAAGAAATCTGTTGTTTTCTTATTAGAGTGAATTTCTGTTGTAAAATATTATACTACATTATTTTATATTAATTTACAGTTTAAAGTAATAGTCTATTGTTTTATCTACATAAGTTACATTATATAATTTTGTTAAATTACGTTATACCATATTATATAACATTACGTTATGTTGTTATTTTATCTATTGTTATATTATACTATTGTATATTTTATAATTTTATATTATCCTGTATTATATAATTATACACTACATTATTTATATTACATTGAACTATATTATTTTGTATATATTATTTTATTTTGTACTCTTGTTACCTGCCAGCACCAATGTTTTTTCTTCTCTGTCTGATCCAGTGGTGGTGCTGTTGGAGGGGCTGCTGCCCCCTGCAGGTGGAGAGCAGCAGTACACCTGTCCACAGTACAGCAGGTCACAGAAGTCCACATCTGGAGGCCAGGACCCAGACGGGCTGGTCACAGCTGGAGGGAGGGCAGCATGAACGGATTAATCTGACAGTCAGGATGGATGATCTTTAATCACGAGGGGAGGTTTACCTGGACTGCTCCAGGTGGTCGTCTGAGTGGGACCAACACCTACATTACTGAGAGAGACAAACAACAACAAAACAACAGCACTGGGTGTTAGTGGTAACTATGACGACCTGGTCATAGCTGGTGTCACAGGGACATACTGAGGCCATCACCGAGAGGAGGAGGATAAGAGGAAGAGGAGGAGGGGGGAAGAGAGGAGAAAGACGAGAGGGAGAGGAGGAGGAGAGGAGGGAGAGGAGGAAGAGGAGGGAGAGGAGGGAGAGGAGAGGGGAAGAGAGGAAGAGGAGAGGAGGAAGAGGAGGAGAGGAGGAAGAGAGGAAGAGGAGAGGAGGAAGAGGAGGAGAGGAGAGGGGGAAGAGAGGAGGGAGAGGAGAGGAGGGAGAGGAGAAAGACGAGAGGAAGAGGAGAAGAAGAGGAGAGGAGGAAGAGGAGGAGAGGAGAAGGGGAAAAGAGGAGGAGAGGAGGAAGAGGAGAGGGAGGAGAGGAGGAAGTAGAGGAAGAGGAAAGGGAGACAGGAAAGGAAGGGGAGAAAGAGAAGGATGTTTGTTTTTTTTCAATGTCTGTTTTATATGAGGTCACTTCCTGTTATGATAATCATTTTTTGTTACCTGTTGACGTCAAAGTCATCCTTTAGGTTCAGCAGGTAGAGAGCAGTGATGGAGATGACGCTGCGCATACACACACACACACACACACACACACAGTTAGGTCAATATTTATCTTTAACGTATTATATCTACACAGTAAAAACAGGAAGTGACATCACCAGAAAGCCATGGTGGCCAGCAGTGTGAAGACGCTGGCCTGGAAGACTTTGTGTTTCTGACAGCGACTTTCCTTCTGGACACTTCCTGTTTGACACGAGTCAAGACCTGCCGCCGTCGACTCGCTGCTGGGTTTCCTCGCTTTCCTGTCACCCAAAAAAATAAAGTTATTTGTTGTTAATTTGACAGTTTAACAACACGTAAAATCAAATAAAAGCTTCAAAAATGTGAAAAAAAAGATAAAAAAGTCTAAACAAAGAACCCAGATTTGTGAGAAGCTTCAATCGATAATTAATAGACAAGAAAAAAATTATTTCAGAATGTTATCAACAGTTTACATTAAACATTACCTTATGTGTTATATGCTATGTTATATTAGACTGTAACATGTTATATTAATGTTAGATTATTTTATTGCCAATACCTCTCAACAGTAAAACCACAGTGTAACCCTTCATCCTGTCTTTTAACCCTCCAGCTCCTCCCTCCCTCACTCCTTCCCTCCCTTCCTCGCTCACTCACTCCTTCCTCCCTCCCTCACTCCTTCCCTCCCTCCCTCGCTCCCTCCTTCCCTCCCTTCCTCCCTCATTCGTCCTTGACCTGTGGTTTCCTGGCTGATAACACTGATTCTGTTCTTATGTAACTCAACACCTGCTCAGTTCTTTTACTTTTAACCTGAACTGAACTTTCACTGTTAAATATTCCGGTTCTTTATTGATCTGTTCTTTGATTATTATTTTTTACCACTCAACAACTATTTTGCTTTTACTGTATTTTTTTATTATTAGAAGGAAGAAAAGAATACCTTCAGATTAATAGAGGAAGTGTTTTATATATAATACTGAATAATTTTGGTCTATATTTACAGATACGTTGATTCCTACTGTAATAATAATAATAATATTAATGATAGTAGTAACACACATCTGTGGTGTTGAATTAAGCAGTTCATTTAAAGTGAACTTTTTAAAAATGTTTAAACTCATAACAGCAGCTAGCCTGTTAGCTAAAAGCTGCAAACAGTGTTTTATTGATTGTTTTTTTTATGTTAGTTGTCCTTTAAGTCAAATGTGTTATTATTGTTATGGGTATTATTCACATTATTTATATTTTTATTGTTGCCTCCACCAAGGAGGTTATGTTTTCACCAGAGTTTGTTTCGTCTATAACTTTTTGAGTTACTCTGCAAACCGACAAACCAACAAACATACAAACAAACAAACAAGCAAGCAAGCCCCGGTGAAAACATAACCTCCTTGGTGGCGAGGGTAACATTAAATAAATAAAAAAGTCTGTGCTCTCTGAGTGCTTTTCCAGTTGTTCATATAATTGTTGTTTTGTCCTGGTGGATGTGTGTTTGGATGAAATGGATGATGGATGGATGATGGATGACAGGATGGATGGATGAGGGTACCCTGTGGAGCGCAGGCTGCCCGTCAGGCTCTTCAGCTTGGCCAGCCTCCTGTTCCAGACCTCCAGCTCTTTGATCCGAGTGTCCAGGTTATCAGTGAGCTTAGACAGCTGCTGCACCGCCCCGACGTTCTCCATGAAGATCTGCTCCTGCAGGAGGAGGAGGAGACAATCACAAGAAATGCAGTTTGTAAAATGTCACAACAACATCAACCAAGAAAGATAAACCAGATGTGGAGGAGCTTACTTTGTCCACCATGAGGAAGTTGTGTATCTTCTCTCCGTCAGAGCAGGAAACGTCTCCAACCTCGGTCACCGCCGACGGCAGCAGCTCCTTCACCTCCTGAGCAATTATACCTGAAACACCATGAGGACATGATGAATGATCACCTTATCTCCAGCTTCACCTGGTGGAGTCAATTATTATTACTGTAACAATACAATAACATCATGATAACATTACGGTAACATAACATTATGACATGATTGTAGCATTATAAAACATCACAATAAAGTTCTAAAAACATTACTGCAACCTGATTACAATGACGTAACATTGTAATAAACTACACTAACCTTGACATAACATTATAATAAAATTGTTATGACTCTTAATAACATTATAATAACAGTGTAATAATGCTACAGTAACTTTAAAATAACACTGTAATAGATTACACTATCATTATAATAACATGACACAGTAACATTATGATGACGCTGTAGTAACGCTCACCTGTCTGGTGGGTGTGGTCTATTCCCATGATGGAAGCAAACTCTGGTTTATAATCAAACTCAACTATTCTCATCTGAGTGATTCTCTTCAGCTGCTGCTCTGAGTCCACCTGACAAACAGGAAACAGACTAATTTATTAATAATAAGAGGGGAAGCAATTTAAAAGAGCTTAACGTCAAAAGGACTGCTCAAGCTTAGTCAGTCATTACAGGAGGGAGAGGAGGAGGAGCAAGAGGCAAATCTGCAGCAGTGATGCTATCACATCAACGTGGAGCAGAATCTGTGACACCTGGTCACACCTGGTTGAAAGTTTGACACCAAGAATGAAGGCAGTTCTGGAGGAAAAAGGGTCTAACCTTTTACTAGCCAGGTGTACCTAATAAAGTGGCCAGTGAGTGTCTGTATTCCACATCATCAGTACTTGAGATCACAGTCTGACCTCCTGGATGTTCTCCTTGGCTCGGCGGTCCGACGGCTGCATGACGGCGCCCATCAGCTTGGCGTTCCCGCACACGACCAGCGCCTCGTCAGGAGAGTCGGTGTTTATTCCCACTCTGCCGTGACAGACGACGGCTTCCTGCACCGCCCCACGCTGCCACATGGCGTCCCCGTCCGTCTCAAACTGCCCGGGGTTGGACGCCTGGAGGGGAGACGCTGCAGCTTTATGACAGCTTTTGTTTTCATGACAGAAACAACATTTACAGGTGTTTTACAGGTGGTGGTGTCGTTACCCTGACGATGATCCTCTCTGACACCAGAGCTGTGAGGAGGAATGTCTCGGCTCCTCCCACTGAGACGTACAGACCAACCACCATCTGAAAGTACCTACACACAGCTACCATCGTTAGCATGTAGCTCTGACCGTTCACTCATTCATAAACTCATCCACTCACCTCTGGTCGGGGTTGGGTTTGCCTTTCTTCCTCATGTTGTTGGACGTCGTCTCGCTGAAGTGCAGTCGGCCGAGCGTTACCTTGGTGATTTTACCGCTGGGGAGACCGACCCTAGAGGATCATGGGTTCGAAAACATTTGTTTAGATGTTTGTGCTTTCAGGAAGGAATGAAAAAGACAGGACAATGAAAAAGACAAACTGCGTTGAGAACAGAGCACAAATTTCCTATCAGCACAGAATCAAGACCGCCTCCACTGCTTAAAGAAATGTTGAAAAAAAAAACAACCCTCAAATAATGGAAAATCTTCTGAAGTGAATGTATGAAAAAGATCTGAAAATGCCTGAAATAATAGTCTGTAAATGTCTGATATACATGTTTAAAATAAAACACGTAAAGTGTCAGAAAAGTGTCAGAAATAAATGTTGGAAAAAAGACGAAAAAAAAGTCTCAAATAATAGTGAAAATCAGAAAATGTCTGACATAAATGTTTTGAAAAAATGTAAAATGAACAAAATGCACGTTAGAAAAATATCCGGAGTAAATGTTGGGAAAAAATAAATAAATAAATATCTGAAATAAATAATAAAAGGAATTACAATATCAGATGAGAGAAATATGAAAACATGAAATAAATGACAGAAAAAGATGATAGATGGATGATTGATAGATGGATAGTTGATGGATGGATAGATGGATAGTTTAGCGCTGCCTTTAGCTTGTGCTGCCTTTAGCTTAGCGCTGCCTTTAGCTTGTGCTGCCTTTAGCTTAGCGCTGCCTTTAGCTTGTGCTGCCTTTAGCTTAGTGCTGCCTTTAGCTTAGCGCTGCCTTTAGCTTAGCGCTGCCTTTAGCCTAGCGCTGGCTCTGCAGCCTCAGTAAAGAGCAAACGCTGCTGGCTTTTTCCTTGATGTGATGGAAAAGAGTTGACCCACAGGAGAACAACATCTGCCCAGTGTGTGCAGCAGGAAAGTCAAGAAAAACGTAAAAAAAAAAAACATAGCAAAAGAAAAAAAACAAAAACAATTTGGAACTAAAAAACCATTACCTTATGTCGTTCAGGAAAGGCTGAATACAGGCTGTGGATTTTAAACCAGGGTGTGTTTTCTGGGAGGTTTCGTATCTACCTGACAGGATTGAAGGGCTTCTTACTTCGGTCCGGCTGAGACTGTTCAATGGTCACCTGGTGGCTGGGAGAGTCCAGCTGACACAAACAAACAAACAAACAAACAAAGAGAAAAAAACTGGTTCTGTTTATCACCATATTCAGTCGCAGTGTTTCATGGAGATCCTGCACCCTGCAGAGTCAGTGCGACACTACTGACATGTTTTTAATAAACATAATTAAATAGTAAATATATGTTGTGTATATTAATGTCTTTATATTTTTATATCTCTCATGTGTGCTCTGCTGTTATCTAGCAAATGCTTGAATTCCCTAATGTATTAACCTCATTTATTTTTAGTATCAGTGGCAATTTTTTTAAATTAGACCAAACAGGAAAACGACCTGTTCAGCATAATAACTTAACAATAATAAAGCTCAAATATAACTCTTACACAGCTCAGGGCTATTTGCAATGACTCTTTCCTGATGGACAGAAGAGTCTTGAACGCACCTTGACCCCGAACACTTTAATCAGGAAGTGGTCGACCTTCTGCGGCCCGCCGGGCGTCTGGACGTACTGCGGTTCGGCAGCGACACCGATGTGAACGGTGACCTGGAAGTGGTTCTTCTTTTGGCAGACGAAGGCCTCGTCGGCCGGAGAGTAGTTGAAGCCTTTATCTGTGTCGACGTGGTAGGCTGGAGGAGACCTGGAGCCACAGAGGAGGTCAGACTTCTGCAGGGGGGGAAGGTGTGGGAGTACAAACTGCTGCCTCCATACTCACATCGTTTGGTAGCTGCTGTCGTACAAAGTGCTCCAAAGATCCGGCAGGTAGCGTTCCCATGTCAGCAGCTGATACGATCCCAAACCTCCCACTCCGCTCCCTAAAACGCCGCCTTGAGTCGCGTCTCCTTCGCTGCAGAAGGTCTCCATTCCTGCCGGAGGCTCCTCAGACTCAGACCTCCTCCTCTTTTTACTCTCTGGGGAGCTGAAGCAAACGAACACTGACAGAGTTCAATCTGCTGGGCATCAGTTCACCTGGAAGCTAGTTTATAACTCACTATGTGACTGACAAGACAGGAAATGTGATCATCTATTGACCATATGTGACGTTATGGTAAAGGACTACACAGTGGAGATGTAGAAAGACTCCGTTGCTATTGGCAACACTTCATCTTCTACTCCACATCTCATCTCTGGGCGCAACAAGGCTGGTTTCTCGATCCACTGTTTACTGTTAACATGCTTCCTCTTTTTACTTTTACTCCATGCTGTAGCTTCCTATCACATCTGAGCTGAACAGGAAATCACTGTATTTAACACTCCTCACAAAGGTGCGCTCACCAGGTGTGTAGCGTGGAGGTGGAGCCCTGCAGGTAGGTCGAAGGGGGTGTGGCTAAGTGTGAGACCAGGCCTGGACCAGCAGAGGACGTGGCGTAGCGGCTCGAGGCGGGCAGTGGTGGTGAAGGAGGCGTGGGAGGAGTGTAAACCTGCGAGTAGTGTTCAGGTGGGTGGTGTGTGTGCTGCTGCAGGTGGGCAGGTGGAGCAGGTGGAGCAGGTGATGCTCCAGACTTGATGCAAGTGTTTGTGAGGCCCAGACTGCGGAGCTGATCGTGGGTCAGCAGCTGCTCCTGGGCGGGGCCTTGGTCCTTAAAGCGACAGGACGACAAGGGAGCAGGCCGATGTGTTGGCTGGAATACATCCTGGTTGGACCAATAGGAAGGCTCGTAGACCAGGTCTGCCAATCAGAGAAGGGCTCATCAGCATCATTATCTAATAAGTGAGCCGTCTGTTTTTACACCAGAATTTAAAGCAAAACTTTCATTTAAAACTGATTTCAAAGGATTTATCGTGTGTGTGTGTGTGTGTGTGTGTGTGTGTGTGTGTGTGTGTGTGTGTATGTGAAGCTTTGAGGTCAAGTTTAACTTTCAGGACTTCAATTAAAACTCTTCTGGCAGGAAACAGATTAATCTGTGAACATTACCTGGAATCTGTGCAGGTGAACAGGCCTCCGAGCTCGAGTCAGGAGGAGACTCAGGGAGCATGCTGGGAAAAAAAAAACAACACATCAATATTTAACTTGTCACTCTTTGCCTTTTATCAGTCAGAATTACTTTTTCAAATATAAAATAATTTGCCACAGAACTAATTTTAAATTGCATCAAAACATGACACACTGTTAGATCAGCTTTACTTTAAAGCTATTTTAATAGTAAAGTAACTTTTTAAGTACATTTATTTTCTTTCCATGGAGAGTCTTATTTTAGACATTATTATTAGTATTTATATTTTGTGCTGTAGAAAGTAGTTTTGCTGTTTGATTGAGTGTGGTTTATAACGGGGTGTCCTCTTTCTCCTTCTGTATTTACAGCCTTCTCTCAGCTGATAACCAACTGGGTCAATGCTGTTTGTGTGTGTTATATAACGCTCTGTTATAAGGGTATGTTCCCACTGGACTGGAGGAAATTAATATTAGTATAAAATGTAGAAGTCAGGACGTATTTCTTACAAACTATTGGGGTCCATGTCGTTGCTAAGGTACTGCTCCAGGATGCTCGTATCCACGGCGACAGAGCTGTCCAACACTCCACTCACATCCTGACCTGCGTGCGCACGCACACACACACACACACACACACACACATATATAAAACCATGTAATGAAGTGCATTAAACGGTATTGTCTGCTTGATCTTTAAATAAAGTTTGGCCTCACCGCCGAAGAACTGCTGCAGCGCCTCGTTCTCACCCACCACCTGGAGCTGTAGGCGGCCCGCTGACGCCTCCATGCTGCCCAGCAGGAGGCGCTGACGCTGGGGAGGAGGGAGGAGGAGGAGCGCCTCCTGCTGGAGGAGCAACACAGAAGGATTACAGAGAAATCTCACATCTCTGTTTTCCTCACAGCACTACTGAAAGTTTACTGCTCTGCTGTTACTCTTCAAATTAAGAGCGTACAGAAGAAGAGAGAAACATATCGTCACCTTACAAAAAGTTGATTTATGACCCACCGGAGAGGCCGACCTTTGTACTTCTACTCTATCAAGATACTATGGTAAAGGTACTTATACATCATAGTAATAGTACTTCTACTCAAGTAAAGCATGTGAGTACTTGATGCTGAAATATAATACACTAATAATAGTAATAATAATAGTGACACACAGTTCAAGGTCAAAACAAGTGTGAAATAATACAACAATATAATATGAGTTAATTGTTAATAACTGCAGGAATTACATTTCATATTTTCATAGGTGTAAATTCCTGTCTGAGCTTGTAATGAACATTATGTCTTTCAGCAAAAACATCAAAAAATAATCAGAAATTTGTAGGATTTTTAAAATAATGTGTTAATGAATAAATTGGCTTATTTATTGAAGCAAATTAATATGATTATTATATAAATTCAGGTGTCAAATCTCTTTGTAAGTTGCTCATTATGACATGTATTATTATAATAAAGACAGTTGTTACCAAATAGGATATTTCAGGATAAATTAACCTTCTTTTAAAGAGGTTATTATTATTCAACAATGTAAAATATTACTGAGTAAATATCTCACAGTTCATATAAAACACAGTCACTGAGCAGATATACATTATAAACTGTGTATCTTGTTGTAGAGTAAAATATACTTCTCAGCATTTAATACGATAATACCAGTGAAATGTGTCTTAAAATTGGCAAAAACAGCTAATTTCAATAATCTAATAACTTATTTATAAGTGAAAGATAAATTTTTAATCTTAGTTTCATATTATTTCACGAAATCTCACCAAGCAACTTGTCACTTGTTCCACTGGATTTAAAATGATTGTTTCATTCATCACAAGGGGCATTTGTGGATATTTCTATTTATGGCACCATAAAAGGTATATTTTCACTGTTTTAGTGATAAAATAAATGTTGTGTAAATCAGTATCTGAATGATATGTGAACCAACCGCTCAGTAAAAACCTTCAGGATGTCGAGAGGAGTGAAAGTGGAGAGTTTGGTGGATATAAAGAGCTGCTGGAGAAAGGTGCCCTCAAACACCTGAATTATTGAATCATGAAAAACATATAAAAGATGGTTGGTTACTGTCAATAAGACAATTATTTTTGTATAACAAGCTTTCAGAAATGGTGTGTTTAAAAATGCAGATGAGGCCTTGTCTACTAACTGTTGGTGTGTGTACAGAGGAAACAATCATTTCATTTTTAAGGTGTTTTCTTTCTTTCCACTTGTCTAAAATGAAGATAGAAGCTGAACAGCCTAAAATCTGTGAACAGAGCAGCAGGAAAAAACACAGTTTCTGTTTTAATGTCTCACCTGTGTCCCTGAGAGAAGATGGCGCCCAGTGGACCGACAGCTCGCTGAACTCTGGTTTATCTGAGCCGCTGGTCCTCAGGTATAATCCATCTGTCAGTGGACATCACA
The DNA here is from genome assembly GCA_029721515.1 of Synanceia verrucosa. NCBI lineage: Eukaryota > Metazoa > Chordata > Actinopteri > Perciformes > Synanceiidae > Synanceia > Synanceia verrucosa. The sequence continues at coordinate 18,856,031 of CM056571.1, forward strand.
TCAACGTCCTCCACACCTCCAGACCTCCTTCTCCTCTGTGGTTTCAGACCTGTTCCCTTTTAGAGACGAACTCTTCCTTTTCTGGTTCCTTTGTTCTGGATCGTCTCCGTCTGTCTGACCTTTGATCTGAAAGACATTCACACACCTGACGCAGGCGCATAACACACCTGTCTGTGTGTGTGTGTGTGTGTGTGTGTGATGAAGCCATAAACCATCTCCAGGAAGTGCACCCAGACACGGGCTTGTATCACTATACTTATGAGGACGCTCATAATAAGTTAAAATTTATGTAACCCATTGGTTAATATCACTTGATCAAGCCTTTTCTAAATACTGCAAAATAAGTGATAAAAGTCTGTATGATTGGTGCTGATACCGTACTGGATCAATATCAGTATCGGTTAATACTCAAGGCTGTCATATTGGAATCATATCAGAAGTGAAAAAGTTGTATTAGGACACCTCTAGCTATTATCAGACAAATGTATTGTTTCTGTCACCAGTGTGACATGAAAACATGGCGGAATCAGTGAGCTAGCTAGCTAACTCCAAGCTACGTCACACTATTATAGTCCCCTTCTCTGTTAGCAAGCTAACTAACGAGCTAGATTCAACCTCGACCTCTTCTCTGTAAGCCAGCTAGCTAGCTAGCTAGCAAGTAGCTAAACATTAGCATACCAAAGCTATCAAACGTATTCTCCTTATAACGTCCTGGATGTTACCTGTGCTCTCCTCTCCGTTGAAAAGCCGTGTTTCCCAAAACAAGCGACTTTTGCTACCAAGCCGAACTTGGCCAGTGTTAAAAAATCCATTTTCATGCGTGGGAAATGCCAGACAACTCTTGGAAACCATGTATATTGTTCTTAAAAACTCAGAGTCGATCATCAGTCACGGCGTATTCTCATTCAAACGTCACCAACGTTTCCATAACCAGAAAAAAACACAGATTGTCCTGCTCTGCCTCTGATTGGTTAGTCCTTGTTGCCATCAGGGTGAGAGCCAATCAGAAGCAGGATGCTGTCTCCTGCGTATGCGCGACCTCACGGAAAAAGCTGTGTTGTAGCATCTGCTTGCTAACTTCCTTTCTTCGTTTTTAGGATTTATTCTTCCTAATGTGTCTCTCATAACTTTAGGATTAACTCATAACTATGGCTGCCATTTTTGTTTCCATAGTAACTGCTATTTGGTCCAAAATGTAGGTGCTGGACGCGAACCAAGTGGGGTTGCTACAAAATGGCGACTCGCTAGCTAGCTAGCTCATGTAACAACATAATTTCTGTTTTTTTATTTATTTATTTTTTTAAATCACATTTTTTCTCATCTACATGCTCATTTCAGGTGCTGCTCTGATGTTTTTCCTCTCTACTGTATTTATCTGACCAACATGTTACACCATGACTCAGCCTACAGGTGGCAGTGCAGACTGTTAAAGAGTGAATTTACCAGCTGCTGTCAGACAACACTGAGCAACATATATATATATATATATATATATATATATATATAAAAAATATATATATATATGATTGTATGTATTTATTAGTGTCATAGCAGATAAAATAAAATAATTCCAGTTTAGTTATGTGACGTGTGTCCAGCAGGTGGAGCTACAGGACAGCTCTTCTAAAACGTGACCCAGGTGAGCTGCATGGTTTGCGGTCTAAGGAGGTATGCTGTGTTTTGTGTCTTTGTGATAATTTTGAGTGTAGTTGTCAGAATTATGCATCTCTTTCCAGTCATTTCATATGTTTTTATAGTCTTTCTGATTATATTTGTAATTGTTCTGTCTCTCTGTGGTTATTCTGTATCTCTTTTGTCCCTTTCTTGTTGTTTTGTGCCTTTTTTGTTTCTTTTCAGTTGTTCTGTGTCTCTTTGTAGGCATCTTCAGTCTCTTTGTAGGCATCTTCAGTCTCTTTGTGTCTCTTTGCAGCTGTTTCTCATGTCTTTGTAGTGGTTCTGAGTCTTTTTCTGGTTGGTTTGTGTGACATTCTGTAGCTGAGGGCCAGGGGCCCCTGACACTTTGAGCCCTTCAGTAGTCCTCCATGATGGTCTCAGTTTGGTTGTGTTAATAAATCAGTGAAGATGACTGTAGAAAATTGTATTGATGTCATTGTCCTCCAGAAAAACAATCAACAGATAAAGGATTCAAACCGCAGGAATTTAATTTAACTCCTGGCAGCGTGACTTTTTTTTTACGTTGGGAAATGAAACGGTAATGCTTCATTTTATGAGCCCATAAATTGCTAACAATTTTCTAGGAAGCTTCTTGGAAGGAACTTTGCGATCTGGTGCTAATTACACAGAAAACAGAGAGTTTATGCAGCTGTTGTTGTTTTTCAGATGATGAGTTTCTACAAAGGAAAGAAACCGGAAATTAACTGGACGGATGAAATCTAGAAATAGAATATGACAAAAATCTGGATTATTGACACGAGAACATGTGACGTGTTGCTTCTTTCCTTGAATAAAAACATTTTATTAGAGATGTGAACGGTGCAGTTTGCAGTGTAACGTATCCTTTTGACTCTCTCATTTACGCCGACGACACGCTGTAATATTCGCTGTGGTGTTTCCGTGACCTCTGACCTCTCTGCTGCTGCTGTGAATGAAACATCAACATAAACTGTGTTTCACAATAACTCCTCTGTCTGCTCTTATCTTGCCGTCATCACACACTTCCATTGTCTTCCTTATCAGCGATACGTGTCTCTTATCGGTGATCCCAGGTTACATCCAGCTTCATGGCAGCTCGTTTGTTTCTGAAGATGGAGATCCATGTTGTGCTGATTAAAGGGCAGTTAAATGTCATATTTAAGCCCTCCATGTGCTTTTTAGGCCTTTCAGAGCTCCTTAAATAATAATATTTATAGTTATATATATACAGCTCACACACAGAAGAACAGAGGTAGTTCATGTGATTCTCAGAAAAACCTTTAAATGAAATCACGTCTAAAAAAAAGCAAACAATGACTCAGAGCTCCTCATTATTTGTTTTGCGTAATTGTGCGATTGCTTTAGTCTGAATGCAGCATGACTCATCGTTTTGTTGTTCTGGTGGAGCAGCGACAGAACGAAAAGATTTAAATTAAATGACTGGGTGAACTGCTGACTCATAGATGGAGGAAGCTGAAGCTGTTTCCTGCTGATTAAGTTAACCAGAAGATGTTTAATTGACACTAATAATTAATCAGAGATTAAGAGACAACATTTATCACAGGAAATCATTCTTTTTTTTTACTGCAGTAGAAAGTACTAATACCACACTGTGAAAATACTAAAGCATTTCAAAATCTGCCTTAAGTTAAAATGTGTAATCAGTAAGATGAACTTATAATACTGTCTGTCTGTGTTTTAATATCATTTCTGATGTGTCTGGATTAATATGCCATCCATCAGATATTAATTTATTTCAGAATACGCTTGTATTATTGAGCTTCAAAAGCCATCATGCGATAAAAATAAACTAATGATCCTTAAAAACCATTTCAGGCTCTGCTGATCGATGACAGGAAGTGCTCGGCTCTGGATTATTGTGTAATTGTTGTTGAAATGCTTTTATTTTTGTGGGTTCATTCAAACTGACGACACCTCGGATCATTTGCAGCCACGTTGTTGTTGTTTTATTTAGACACGTAACAAACAAAAAAAAGTCACTTTTTTTTTAATAAACTAAAAATGACACATTCAGATATTTTTTTTTTACAGAAACAGGAAACAGGAAGGAAAGATTTCGACTCAGAGCTTCTGAACTTTTGGAGTGCGGATCAGTGAAAGTGCAGCAGACATTCAAACAGTCGATGCTTCTTCTTTTTGATGTTTTTGTTATGTTGCTATGGTTACAGCAGAGGGCGGAGCCATGACAAGATGACCCCGCCCACGCACATTACACTCGTTAACTGATAGAAAATAAACACAAAACATTGTTTTTCTTATAAATTCACAAGTCTCATCTCAAGGTTCACCTATTAACCTTTTTTTTCTTTTTTTTTCTGGAGCTTTCAGCCACGTCTCATGTCTTCCTCGGTGCAGTTTGCTCGGTTGCCATGGAGACAGATGAGCTGCTATGTGACACTGATGAAGACCAAGAGGTGAGAGTTTATTGCACTCTTCTGGCTTTTACAACTTTTACACTTTCACCATTTTTGTGTAACAATAAACAACAATAAACAAAACAGTGAAAATGTTTCATGATCTTATAAAACATTTAAACTGAGTCTCTTCATGCGTCTCAGAAAATAAAAGGAAAAAATTATCTGATTATTCAAACGAGTAAAAACAGAGTAAAAATACTCAGCTACACTGTCATTAGAAGTAATAATCAACATTATTATTATTATTATTATTAAGCACTGTGAAAGTACTAAAGACGTAAAAAGTAAAATATTTTCCTACTCAAGTGCCTGAAAATTTGACTTAAGTGCAGTAAAAGTACTTAAATAGTTTTAAGTAGGATGTCAAGCAGGGAGTAAATAAATAAAATAAAATTAAATCAATTAAATTTATCTGGCTTTAATGAGACATGAAAAGACAAAGTATAAATGTCCAAACATCATGAACATGATTTGATATTTAATCTGTCAGTCGACAGGAAAACAGAGAAAACAGGGATTGTCACAGTAGCTCATATTTACAGTATCTACAGATATTTACTGCACACACACACACACACACACACACACACACACACTGTTTTTGTCACCAAGTTAAAAAAAGAGAATGTGAAAATGTTCTTTTACTCTGTCTCTTATATCTGCTGCAAACACACAAAAACAAATTTTAATTTATTTTTTATATTACTTCAAATTGAATATTTGTGATACTGAGACATATTTGTTCAATCATTCAGTTGGAAAATTAAAAATAAATATTTCAAACAGTTTGAATTCTGTTTCCTGTTTGTTTTTTGTTTTAGGGGTCGACTCTGACGACACTCACACACACACACACACACACTGCAGCTTTAACACACACACACACACACACACACACACACACACACACACACACACACACACACACTGCAGCTTTAACACACACACACACACACACAAACACACACACACACACACACACACACTGCAGCTTTAACACACACACACACACACTGCAGCTTTAACACACACACACACACAAACACACACACACACACACACTGCAGCTTTAACACACACACACACACACACACACACACACACTGCAGCTTTAACACACACACACACACAAACACACACACACACACACACTGCAGCTTTAACACACACACACACACAAACACACACACACACACACTGCAGCTTTAACACACACACACACACACGCAGTTGAACATTTGGAGGATGTTTGGTGACATGAGGATGTTAATCGTTTTCAAAATAAAAGCTGCTGACTGCCCATAATGAGTGTCAGTGTGTTTTTTTTCTCTTCTTCATCTATTTTTATTCCTTCAGTGTTTCTGGTTCAACAGTCTGACTCACCTGCTGATGGTCCAGGGAGAGCACCTCCTCTATAGCACCTCCTCTATAGCACCTCCTCTATGACCCCTCCTACAGGCTGCAGAGTTCACAACAGAATGCTTTTTAGCTTAGTTTGTCCTGAGGGAGGTGCAAGAGAGGAGAAACTAAATAGGAGGAGCTGCACTGCAAGAGAAGAGATGCTGGAGAGGAGGAACTGAGGAGGAGGTGCCAGAGAGGAGGAACTGAGGGGGAGGTGCCAGAGAGGAGGAACTGAGGAGGAGGTGTTGGATAGGAGGAATTAGATAGCTGGTGTTAGAGAGGAGGAACTGAGGAGGAGGTGCTAGATAAGAGGTGCGAGAGAGGAGGTGCCAGAAACGAGGCGTTAGAGAGGAGGTGCGAGAGAGGAGGAACTGAGGAGGAGGTGTTGGATAGGAGGAATTAGATAGCTGGTGTTAGAGAGGAGGAACTGAGGAGGAGGTGCTAGATAAGAGGTGCGAGAGAGGAGGTGCCAGAAACGAGGCGTTAGAGAGGAGGTGCGAGAGAGGAGGCGCTAGAGAGGAGGTGTTAGAGAGGAGGTGTTAAAGAGGAGGTGTTAGGAGGCGCTAGAGAGGAGGTGTTAGAGAGGAGGTGTTAGAAAGGAGGTGTTAAGAGGTGTTAGGAGGTGTTAGAGAGGACAGGTGACTTCGTCGTTCAGGTGTTTGACCTTCAGCAGGTGAGGTGTTTGTGTTTGTTTGTTTACTGATGAGGAACAACAAACACCACAGGATGTTGTGTGTCGCTCCTCCTTGCTCCTCCTCTCTCCTCCTCCTCCTCCTTACTTCCTCCCACCAGAGCCTGTGTCGAGTTACAGGACTGTTTCTCAGCGTCCTCATCGTACATTGACTCCATCATGTCCGCCCTTCCTCCTCCACCTGCTCCTCCTGCTCCTGCTCCTCCTCTCCTGCAGAGTCTGGGTGGTGCCCCACAGGTGCGTTTGACCAGCGTCACCAGCTCCTGCCGGGCGAGCGGGTTGAACAGGATGTAGAGCAGCGGGTTGACGCAGGCCGGCAGCGGCGCCACCAGCAGCAGCACCGCCTTCGCCGCCTCTGGCCCGGCAGCAGGGAGGCGCAGCAGGGAGGAGAAGGAGAGGAAAGCGACAGGGAGGAAGAGGAGGCAGTCGGAGAACAGCAGCCAGGCGACATGTCGAGTCGCCACTTCCTCCTCGGCAGCGGACGGCACCTTGTTGGCCCGGCAGTAGAGGCGAGTGTAGGTGAGCGTCATGAGGAGGAAGCACAACGAGTCGAGGAGCACCAGGGAGACAGAGAAGGCCAGTGAGGAGGAGGAGGAGGAGGAGGGCAGCGGCAGGCAGAGGGAGGTGCTGCTGTGTCCTGCCACCAGGGGGGGCAGCGTGACGGCCACACCCAACAGGAAACAGAGGCAGACGGCCAGACGGATGGAGAGCGGCGAGGAGCGATGACCTGGACAGGAAGCAGTGATGTCACAACAGGCTTCAGGTGTGTGTGCGTGTTCATGTGCCTTTCTCTCACTGTCAGGTTTGTCATGGCGACGAGCGGCGGTGGCCTGACTTCTCTCCAGAACGGCGGCGGTGAGCAGGAAGAGGCCGGTCTGCGACGCAAACACACACAGGAAGCCACTGAGGCGACACAGGAAGCTGCTCTCCCACCGCGCTCCGTACCTGCAGCACACAAAGCAACTTTTATTTTGAAATTCCTCTTTAATCACAGCTTCATGAAGATGTTAAATTATATAAATGAGGTGTTCACAGCCTTGATATAATGATAGAGTTTACATACTGTATGTATTTATAGCTTTTGAGCACTTTTCTGTTGTACCTCCAGAAACTGCCGAACGTCCAGGCGTCCACCGCCGCCAGCCACCCGCTCCACACTCCCATCAGGCCGTTCACCAGCGCCAGCAGACCAATCAGCAGCTTGGGGGGAGTCACTGAGGCAGCGGGGGAGAAGAAGACCGACAGGACCACCAGGCTGTTGCTGACCAATGAGAGCGCAGTGATGAGCCACACCCCTCCACGGACCAACCAGCTGCCAAGCAGACGGAGGCAGGGTCGAAACGGTCCTAGAGTACAACAGTATCAGATTACTTCAATTTTACCATCAATATGTAAAACAATAGACTGAGCTTAAATTAACACTTTAGTGAATGGAGTCTGGTGAGAGGAGAGCTTAAATTACTGCTTTAGTGAATGGAGTCTGGTGAGAGGAGAGCTTAAATTAACACTTTAGTGAATGGAGTCTGGTGAGAGGAGAGCTTAAATTAACACTTTAGTGAATGGAGTCTGGTGAGAGGAGAGCTTAAATTAACACTTTAGTGAATGGAGTCTGGTGAGAGGAGAGCTTAAATTAACACTTTAGTGAATGGAGTCTGGTGAGAGGAGAGCTTAAATTAACACTTTAGTGAATGGAGTCTGGTGAGAGGAGAGCTTAAATTACAGCTTTAGTGAATGGAGTCTGGTGAGAGGAGAGCTTAAATTACAGCTTTAGTGAATGGAGTCTGGTGAGAGGAGAGCTTAAATTAACACTTTAGTGAATGGAGTCTGGTGAGAGGAGAGCTTAAATTACAGCTTTAGTGAATGGAGTCTGGTGAGAGGAGAGCTTAAATTAACACTTTAGTGAATGGAGTCTGGTGAGAGGAGAGCTTAAATTAACACTTTAATGAATGGAGTCTGGTGAGTGGAGAGCTTAAATTACAGCTTTAGTGAATGGAGTCTGGTGAGAGGAGAGCTTAAATTACAGCTTTAGTGAATGGAGTCTGGTGAGAGGAGAGCTTAAATTACAGCTTTAGTGAATGGAGTCTGGTGAGAGGAGAGCTTAAATTAACGCTTTAGTGAATGGAGTCTGGTGAGAGGAGAGCTTAAATTACAGCTTTAGTGAATGGAGTCTGGTGAGAGGAGAGCTTAAATTACTGCTTTAGTGAATGGAGTCTGGTGAGAGGAGAGCTTAAATTAACACTTTAGTGAATGGAGTCTGGTGAGAGGAGAGCTTAAATTACAGCTTTAGTGAATGGAGTCTGGTGAGAGGAGAGCTTAAATTACTGCTTTAGTGAATGGAGTCTGGTGAGAGGAGAGCTTAAATTACAGCTTTAGTGAATGGAGTCTGGTGAGAGGAGAGCTTAAATTACAGCTTTAGTGAATGGAGTCTGGTGAGAGGAGAGCTTAAATTACAGCTTTAGTGAATGGAGTCTGGTGTTACCTGGAGCAGGGCTGCAGTGAACAGAGTGTTGAAGTTTTGGTTCATCCTCAAACTCCATCAGAAAATCCTCCCAGTCCTGATCTACTGCAGTGTGGATGAAGGTTTCTTTCCCAGGAGAGTCTGCTGCCTCCTCTCTCTCCCAGGATGGACCTTCTCCTGCACCTCCTCCTCCTGCACCCCCTCTCCTCTCACAGGAAACAAAGGCACAGCACTGGAAGGCGTAGGGAAGCTCCATCACCCTGAACACATAAGCAAACCCACTATCACAGCTGATAATTTGCTGTATTATTATGCAATGGATATCTGTGGTGACAGTATTTTTTTTTCTCTGAAAAGCTTGAAGCTTGAAAATATAGAAACACAATTTTTCTGTTTCTGATGCATCAACAAGAAGTGAAATCTTACAGATTGACACTTTAAGTACAACAAAATATACTTAAAGTACCAAAAGTACGAGTGTCTAAACACATATTAATCAGCTGTTGATGATGATATGCTGTGATTTTATCTCCGTGACAACGGGAGACGGAGCGTGAGTGTTCTGGCTTGTGATTGGCTGGAGGAAGGCGTTGTGATCACCTGACTCGCGGCAGCTCCTCTCGAGGAATCAACTCGGTCAGCTGGGCGTTTCCAGCCAGTCGCAGATGAGTCAAACTGTGCAGACCAATCAGAGGCAGAGACGACAGCTGATTGGAGGACAGGTCGCTGCAGACAGGAAGAGAAATACAAACATTCATTCATTTTTTTCCATTCATTCAAATACTGTAATTAAAGCTGGAGCTGCTAATCTTCATGTGTGATATTTTTATTTATATGATATAGAATTATTTATAATAACAACAACAATAATTATATATAATTATTTAAAAATAGAATTATATTTTTTTAAGATGCATAGGTTGGTTCCTCCTTTTTTTTTTTAACATATTTTTCTATTTATTCTACTTGTTTATTGATGTCACTGCTTCTTATTGTAATGCTGCTCTATCCACTTACCTTATAACACAGTTTTTGTTATATGTTGAAACATGTTGAATATGCATGTTGAAACAGAAATAAATAAAAGGCGCTGAATGTAACACTGGGACACTATAAATGTGTTTAATAATCAGCTGCAGTGTCAACAGGATAAACTGTATTTAACTGTGTTTCTTCAGTTTATCACCTTATTAAAACTTTATTAAAAACACTAAAACTGACTGACAGGCAGAAAATAAACTTTACTCTGCGATTCGTCCAGTCTGAGGCGGGTTTCTTTTCTACACCCTGAAGACGTCACTGTTCACACCAGATATTTTCACTAGGTTCAATTAATGTTTTTTTTCATTTTATTTGTTTGTTTAGTTCAATTCGATGAACTCATTTAACAGACCTGAGGTCAGTCTTGAGGATTTTAACTCAAACCGCAGTGTTAGTTAGTTAGTTTTCACTGATACAGAGCCGTGTTGTTGTTGTTGTTGTTGTTTGCAGGTGTGGTTTCCATGGTTACTCACAGTTTGATGAGAGCCGGCAGAGCAGAGAAAGAGTTCTTCCTCACTGATGACAACCTGTTCCAGGATAAATCTCTGCAGAGAAAAGAAGTTTCAGTTTATTTAAAGGGAAACTTTGGTGTTTTTCAACCTGGAGAAAACATTTCCTCATAGAAACAATCACATGATCTCTAACAAAAAGGTATAAGAAAATGTTGTGCATCTTCCTGCCAATGTTCGACAACTCCTGTCAGTTTTATTTATTTTTTTCCCATAATGCTGTCAGACTCTTTTAATAATAATCTGAGGCTAACAGCTGCAGTGATCTTCATCGATACTGGACCAGAACAAGCCAGAACCAAACCACTAAAACAGGGTCCAGGTTGAAACGTTAACCTCCAGTAACCTCTGGGTTGATCTGGATTAACCACAGGGTCTTTGTTTCTAATCCAGGGCTAAAGAATGTGTGTCTATAATACTCTTATTTCTATAATGGAATAATAAAACAAGTCAAAATGCTCAGAAAGACCTGACAGAGAGCTGGAAGTACAACAGTCTGTACTTTACTACTAACAACTTTATCTTAAGTTTATTATTCATTACTGAAAAATAAAACCATCATAAACCTCACATTCTAGTTTGAGTCTCACAAAAGGCACAAATGGAATACCTGGAGTACCATATTAAAGTAAAAAACTGTACTCCTGTTTTACTCCTGCAGTACTCCTGTAGTACTCCTGTAGTACCCCTGTAGTAGTCCTGTTTACTCATGTAGTACCTGCAGTACTCCATTCTTTGGCCTCCTACCTGTCCCATCAAGGACCAGACCACCTGGATCCTGATCCTAGTCCATGTGGAACCGTTTAGAGGGAACATCTCTGGATCACTGCTCAGGACCTACAGCCTGATTACACTGTGTGTGTGTGTGTGTGTGTGTGTGTGTGTGTGAGCGTGCGTGCGTGTGTGAGTGTGCGTGCATGTGCATGTGCATGTGTGTGTGTGTGTGTGTGTGTGTGTGTGTGTGTGTGTGTGCATGTGTGTGTGTGTGTGTTTGCATGTGTGTGTGTGTGCTCTTACAGGGATCGTAGTGACATCAGACCATGAAAGATGTTCTCCTTCAGCTCCTCGATCTCGTTATGATGCAGATCACTGCAACACACACACACGTGTATAAAGATATATACATATACACACACACACATATACAGTATATACAGTCCACACACACACACACACACACACAGTTTCCATTACATCACGTTTATCTGTATTTTTTTTTTTTACGGCTCGGTGAGCGGAGTGTTCTGATTGGTCGAAACAAGCTCTACACAACTGCGGTAATTATTCCCACAATGCACAGCTGGCTGTACTTTGTTTAGTTGCCACGGCGACAGTGAAGAACACCACAGAAGAAAAAAAAAAAACAGACTACAGGGAGGATTTCAGTACCAGAGGAGCAGGGAAGTAATCAGATTACTTCTTAATAGATTCACTACTAGGAGGAGTACATTTTAAAGTACATTTTGAAATTCAAACAACTGACTTTCTTATGATTTACTTTGAAATTACCTGGTGTCTTCCTGTCTCTTTGATAATCAGTAATACTGTGGTGGTGAACACCTGACACTGGGTGGAGGAATAATAAATCTGTTCAGATCTGTATTTTTAAACCGACCCTCCCAACCTGTGGACACCATGAACCTGAACCAGTGCTCCAGTTTCTGCAAAAGGTAAAATACTATTAATAAAAATTGAACTCACATCTTCTGAACGCTCTCACAGGTGGAGAAGCTGGGGAGAGTCTGGATCTGATTATAGGAGAGATCCCTGTGGGGAGAGTTCTCATCAGTCCAACACTCACTGAACGCATCACAACAGCATAATACAGTATAAAAATATTTCCTGAAATATCTCGGCAAGGATGAACCGGATTGTGATGAAATATGTTCATCATTCATGTTTCCCAGAAGAAAAAGGTAAATTTCTTGCCTGAAAACATCCCAAAACTATATTCAGTAGACAATAACAGCTGTTAGAGGTATTTTTCCACCTTAAACTTCACACGCAAATGTTGCCAAAACGATAAAACAGGTTAATTTGTGGTTAGAAAACAGCAGGGCGGCTGTTTGAAGAGTGAAGCTGCTGTGAGGCTTTAGCTTATATCTGAACTCACAGCAGCTGAAGGTTTGGAAGTTGTTCACACACTGAACTGGGCAGAGAGGTGATCCGAGCTCCGGTGATCGTCCTGGACACAGATGAAGAACAGATAAAAGCATCATGGTGTGTTCAGGGACATTTAAAAAGACATTATGGTGTGTTCAGGGACATTTAAAAAGAGATTATGGTGTGTTCAGGGACATTTAAAAAGAGATTATGGTGTGTTCAGGGACATTTAAAGAACATTATGGTGTGTTCAGGGACATTTCACAAGCATTATGATGGGTTCAAGTGTAAGTAATGTGTATGAGGTTGCACTATGGTGTGTTCAGGGACACTTAAAGAACATTAGGGTGTGTTCAGAGACATTTAAAGAGTATTATGGTGTGTTCAAGTGTAATAAATGTGTATGAGGTTGTACTATGATGTGTTCGGGGGCATTAAAAAAGACATTGTGGTGTGTTTAGGTTCATAAAATGTAGGTACTACATTGGAAGTGTATTTGATAATATGGTTATTCAGGTGCATTTAAGGTGTATTAAGTTGTACTATGGTGTGTTCAGGAACACAAAGAATGTATGTAGATGTGATACAGTGTGCACATAAGAAACACTGTGTTGTGTTCAGGAGCATCAAAAGTGTATTATGATGTGCTCAGCTGCGTGATGGTGAGTTCAGGTGCATGACAGGTTTATTACATTGTACTATGGTCTGTTCAAAAAATGTTTAATGATGCGTTTAGGTGACTTCTGTGCACCAAGTATCATTACAATATATGTTCAGGTGGATTCAAGCTATAATATGATGCATTTATGAGCGTTTCATGAGCACAGTGGTGCGTTCAGGTGTAGTGTCAAAGCTCATGATGATGATTGGTTGTAGATGGAGAATTAAACAGTGTGAAGGAGTTAATTATGACAGAGAAATGTGGGTTACAACGTGGACAAAGTGAGTTTGTCAGACAGAATGATAATAACAATAATAATATATAACATACATTAATAAGACTGATGAGACTTACAGGCTCTCCAGGCTCTTGGTTCCTGTCAGATCTGGAAACTCAGTGAGATCTGCAGCTCCGTTCAGAGAGCTGAGGAAACATGTTGTCGAGGAAATTAAGCAAACAAAGAGATGCTGTTGTTGTTATGTTGTGTAATCAGCGTATAATTCACTGAGGTGGCTGAAAACCAGTGAATCAACGTGCTGACGGTTTCATTTCAGGATCTACAGAAGCTGAACAAACGTATTGTTCCTGATGTTTACCTCCTCTGCTAACACTAACGCTAACACTATTACTGATTAACAGAATATTGTTCATGTTTCTGTAATGGTTAATGCACCAGTGTGTGCAGCTCTTTTATCTAAATGATATATGTAATACTAAAATTCAATTTGAAAATAATTATCATTAAAAGTTGAAAAATATCAAAGCTCATTCTTATTATTTTTTCATTCAGATGTTAAATTAAACAGAATAATAAGGTGTTGCTCACAGTGTTCGCAGCTCAGGAAGGTTCTGGAAGGCGGATCGACCGACGGACTGGATCGGGTTGTCATAGAAAAATCTACAAAACAGAAATAATGACACAATAACTGTTGTTCCTCATCTTCCAAAAGAATCAGCTTAAACCTGTCAGAAAAGGAACAAAATCAAATTTTCAGATCAGTTTTATAAATTTACAGAAATACAGTAAGCACGTGTGGAAAAAAAAAAACACTTAGTAAATAAGGTAGTGAACAATAATATATGAAACATCTGTCTCTTATATTAGTAGTGAAAGGGCTGCAGATTAAAAAATACAAGGTTTCAGAATTAATGAGGTAAGTTTAATCATCAGCATACAGGATGTCTTTTCTGTCTAAAGCTGTTCTTTCTGTTAAGTAGAAAACAAAATTAAACTCTTTCTAAGGTTTACTTGAGGAAAACATCACAGAGTCTTTTCTTAAGCTTTCAGCTGTGTCACATGGTCTTCAGGATTCTTCTGGAAGCTTAACTTTGAAGCAGACACAGTGAAGAAGCTCATCAGAGCTGAAAGCTCCTCAAAAAACCAGTAAGAGGACGTTGGTACCTACATGGTGATCAGGGACGGGTTCCCAGTGAAGGCGTGCTCCGGGATGGACTGGATGTTGTTGCTATGGAAACCACTAAACAGGAAACAGAGCAGGAATTAGTTTCCGTCACACATTTATACATTGTTAACTGATCTATATTAGTTATTAGTGCACTGGAAATTTAATTAAATACTATCTGATCTGATCTTTTCTAAGGGCATAAAGCTCTCATGATGTCATCAATAAAAAAAATATTTTTCATACTTACTTACTTAAGTGCATTTTCTCCTGAACATATTTACACACTTTTACTTTTTTCACTGCAGGAGTTGTACTGAGGTACTCTTTCACAGTGGGATATTGGTAAAGTTCCCTCAGTACTCTGATGTCCACTAAGGTAGAAATACTTCAGACTCACAGTTCCTTAAGGTGACTTAGTGACCGGATGGCTGTGGGAAACTCGACCAGACTGTTGTAGTTCAAATCCCTGAGAAAAAGAGACATAGCGGATGAGTACGACAACATTAAATATCTTAACTCTAAATTGTGAGTGTCTTCCTTATAATAGAATATACAGGAAGTTGAATTTGTTAGCTGCTGAGGTGACAGGAAATGGTGAGCACTGGGAATATACACTTTGTTTTCATCTTTGTCCATTTTGGACTGATATGAAATGGATTTATTTCTTGAATTTTATCATTTTATTATTCTTTTTGAATCTTGCACCTGACAAATAACCCAAAGTATGAAAATACTAAAACTAATAAAAACTAAAAAAAAAAAACCCAACTCTACAAATAATTAAGACTAACTGAATTAGAGGAAAAAAGAGTAAAAACTAAATAAAACTAAACTGAAAAAACTAAAAAATCCCAAACTATTACAACCTTGCTCTGCACTGGGATCGAATGTAAATGCTAGATGGAATACCAGATCCATAATAGAAATGGTCGAAATAAAACTGGGAAACCCAACTGTAAACTGGGAATGGTCAGCTCCAGACTGGCACCTATAGACTGGGAATGCCAAACCTAAACTGGGAATCATCATGACTAGACTGGGAAAAAAACAACTCTGAACTGCAAGTATATCAGATTAATTTGTTAATTTTAACTCTAATTCCCACAACTAGACTTGGAAAACCAACTCTAAACTGGGAATGGTCGGCTCTAGACTGGTAATACAGCTGTATATTGGGAACGTCAGCTGTATACTGGGAATGCTAGCTCCTTGGACACCTCTTTAATGGGAGGACCGTCTCTACAGCGCCGTGGGAATGTGAGTTTCAGACTGGGAGTGTTTCATGTAAATGTTTGAGTTCCAAGCTTGATGTTTAGCTTAATCCTTTTTTTTCTTTTCCGTCTGTTAAGTTTATTAAAGAAACGTTTAAGTGAGCCTCGCTCTTTTCTTTCATCACCAACAGAGACTAGAGCATTCTCCCAGTCCACACATGGCTTCAATCAGGTCCTCATCCATCTCTGGGATGCAGGTGGCTGTTTCACATACAGTATATATACACACAGTGTGTGGAATGAATCTGCCACATTGTGAAAATACCATTAAATTGAAATTGCTTCAGTCTGGTCCAGAGTGTGTGAGTTCATGTGTGTGCGTCTGTTATTGGTGGAATCTGGATGGTTATGATTGGACGAGAGCAGGATAATTGTTTTTTGATTTAGTCAGTTTAAGGGCTCATGGGAGATCCAGAGGTTTTTGGGAAATCTTAATTATTGTAATGTTATGCTGTAAATTGAGCGTGCTGATTGGGTTCAATGGGTTACATTGGTGGAGTCATGCAGTTCTCCCATAGCCAACGTCAGGAGATGGACTAGACTGGGAAAACCAACTCTAAACTGGGAATGTTTCAGCTCTAAACTACTAACACTAACGCTATACTGGGAATCGTCACATCTAGACCTGGAATACCAGCTCTATGCACAGGATAATCACCTCCAGACTGGGAAAACCAGATCGATAGTCCTGACTGGCAGGTGCCTCTGGCTTTCCCAGTCCGGTCTGGTGGTCTCTGGAGCCTCATGCTGGCCACAGACAGCTTCAAGGTATTTATATGGTTTAAACCCCATCTGATGTTTTGAAAGCTGGATTTTGGGGTTTTCGCTCACCACCATTTCCGTCATTTACTGGAACCAGAAACTCAGCTGACATCCTTCATGAAACCCGGGTGTGTTTTCCTTTAAGGCCGAACCCAGCTTGTTGAATTATACTTATATATATATTTTTGTTGTTTTCTCTTCTCGTCTCTCTGTTTGTGTTTGTAGTTTCAGATGAACATGTGGTTTATTATTGCTGATCCTGCAGGTACACACAAACACATGCCGCCTGTGTGTGTGCGTGAATAGTCATTATGATTAGCACACAGCCAGGGCCACACACAGATATATATATATAGAGAGAGAGAGAAGTATTTCCAAATGAAGGCAGTGTGTGTTTGTGTGTTTAAACCTGCTTCTCAGGTTGACTGAGAAAGCAGAAACATTTCTATATACACACACACACACACACACCAACATAAACACACACAGGTTAATCTGCCTCGCCTCCATCGAATATCCAGAAATACTCTCTGGAAAAAAAAACATGTCACATGCTAACAGCTAGCGACAGGAATACTCTGAATACCCGTACCATTATTGTACATTTGTGCTGCTAATACTAATTCTTTGAGTGGGAAATATCACATGAAGACTGGGAATGAAAAACGAAACAAAAACAAAGTGGACGTTAGCCTGCTGGTAAAGCAAAGGAAACACTTTTATATGGCTGCTTTTCAAAGTAAAATCTTTCCAGGCAAAGAACTGGATGGCATAGCGTCATTAAAAATAATAAAGCACAAAAGATGTCTGTTTTACTTTGTTCATCATACAAATGAAGGATTAATTTCATATATCATGTTGATGTGTATTTCCTTGTACTTCTATTGTAATTAGTAATTTATTTGGACAAGCTCAACGATGAATGAAAGATTTGATAATGGATTTTCTGGCCATTCTTTTGGTTTAGGAGTTAAGGAAACAATAAAAAGCATGATTAAAAAATCGTGTCAGTTGTTCTGTCGAGGTAATTAATCCCATATTATGCTTGTTTTTTCTGTTTTTTTTCTCTCACAATATCTCTGTCAACAAAACAAGCGCTGGAGATGAAAGTGATGCTGAGCTCTCATTTGACTGTGAATAAAAACAAGATTGATGAATGAATCTTGTCTGTCGTCATCCACAGATGTATAAATTAAACCTCCCTGTCGCCTCCTCACCCTTCATCCTGACCCCAGCTCAACCCTGACTCCTCCACCTCCTCCCAAAAACACACAAACACAGAAAAACTCACAGCGTCTCCAAACTGTGGAGTCCGTGGAAGCAGTTCGTTCCCATGGAAACGATCCTATTGTTGTTGAGATGCCTATGGAGAGAGAGACTGATGGACTAATGAAGCAGACAAAGAGTGTGTGTGTGTGTGTCTTTTTAAAAGGGGCCCCGGGGCCTCTCAAGAAGGTTTTTTTTTCTTTTGGTAATTTCATGCAAATTAGCTTCAAGCCGATTGGACAAAAGAAATGACAGCAGACTTCAATGCTGCCGCGCTGAATGCCATCAAACGCACACAAAGAGAGTTTTGCATGTTATTAAGGAGCCATTACAGACAGTCAGTGCCACAGTTAAACTTAACGCAGCCACGGCACCTAGCAACAGGCTGCACACTGGAAAAAATGAAAACATCACCACCAACACGGTTCTGAACGAACCTGAACACACGTTCTTATGTTCTGGATCCAGTTAGCAGGTGAAGCTGATGGGATCTAAAATACTAGTGAATGTCTGAGCTGAACAAAGGAACTGACTAACCCTCAGGCTAACGCCTGAATATAAATATAACTGACCCTATCTACCTAATCTATTAGCTAAATGAATGTTAATTTATTGGCTAGCTAATCTGCTAGCATCCAGGCTAATAATGGTGAACTAAATGGTGAACCAACTGACTAACCTACTGGCTAATACTAACATATTTTCACCATGACTGTCCCATCAGCTCTCTCAGCAAACACACTTGTGTGGCTAGGCTATCCCACTGACTAACTGACTTCTTAACAAACTGATTAACCAACTGGCTAACGTTAACTCATAGTCTAACTTCATGGCTAACTAACTTATAAACTTAGCGAACCAACTGCCTACCATACTAGCTAACGTACTTGCAAACTAACTGATTAACCTTCAAGGCTTCATGGCTAACTTACACGGAAACCTAGCTAACAAACTGTATAAAAAACTAGCTATCGTACCTGCTAACTAACTGATTAACCTTCAAAGCTAACTTACTCATAAACCTATCTAACCAAATGCTGAACATACTAGCTAACTTGCTTGCTAACTTACTGATTAATATTTACGGCTAACTTACATGTAAACCTAGCTAACAAACTGTATTAAAAAACTAGCTCTCGTACTTGCTAACTAACTGATTAACCTTCAAAGCTAACTTACTCATAAACCTATCTAGCCAAATGCCTACCATATGAGCTAACTTATATGCTAACAACCTGATTAACCTTCAAAGCTAACTTACTCATAAATCTATCTAACCAAATGCTAAACATACTAGCTAACTTGCTTGCTAACTGTCTGATTAACATTCATTGATAACTTACACGTAAACCTATCTAACAGACTGTATAACAAACTAGCTAATGTACTTGCTAACTAACTAGCATAGCTAACATCAACTAATCAACTAGCAAGCTTATTTGGCTAAAAAAAACTGGTTAACTTACTAGCTTGCTAACCAACTACTAGCTAACTGCTATTCTTTTTTCTTCTGACCTTTTTTCAGACATCTTGACTGGTTGATTGAGCATTTCTAAAATGATTCACATAGATAATATTTTACACTCAGGAGATGAATCCTCTGTTTTGTACGTACAGCACCACCAGGCGGCCCAGGCTGCTGAAGGCCCGGTCAGGGACGTAGCTGATGTGGTTGAGGGCCAGCGTCATGGCCTGCAGGGCGGGCAGCTCGCTCAGGGCGTCCACCGGCACCTCCGTCAGGGAGTTATCATCCAGCCACAGGTGACGGAGCGAGCGCAGGCCGGAGAAACAACCAGGGGCAACGCTGGAGATGTGGTTGGCGTCCAGACGGCTACGGAGAGATTTAGAGACGCAGTTTTACTGGTTATGCGTCTGATAAACAGAGATTCAGGCAAAGTAAAAACAAACACAAACTATAAAGAACGCCAATATTTTTTTGCTACCATCTTACACGTTTGTTTGTGTGAATTATGACATTTATGCTTTTTTAAACTCAATACAAAACACCTACCAAAATATATTTTTTTCCTGATTTTTAAAATCTTTTTCTCAAAACTTTCTTGTTATTTAACTCTAGCATAGTATTATATTTCATACATCAAGTGGCATAAGTTAGTTTTATTATTAGTATTATTACTGGTGTTATTTTTATTTTCAATTTCCTGCAAATTTTCCAGTTTTTGTGGGATTATTATCTGATCTCAGTTCTTATTTATACATTTTCTTCTTATCTTGATTTGCTGTAATCCTGATTCAACCATGTAAAGAGTCCCATACACTATTATTACTATTATTATTATTATTATTATTAGCGATAACATCTAGTGAATAAAGCAGGCTGTTTTTCCATCACATGAGGAGGATTTGAGCTGTTTTTGCAGAATATAACGCAGGAAGCTTTCCTTCCCTTTGATGCAGTTTAAGAGGAACATCAGAGGTCAAGTGTTTGAATCAGACGAAGAGTCGACCAACGAGCTCTCAGGTATTTTAATGAGCGTCTCTCACTGAGCGTCAGGTGTCAGTCAGTGTTCAGAACGCAGCCATGCTGAAGAAAATCATCATTAAACATGATCGATGATCAAAA
Source organism: Synanceia verrucosa (assembly GCA_029721515.1). Classification (NCBI taxonomy): domain Eukaryota; kingdom Metazoa; phylum Chordata; class Actinopteri; order Perciformes; family Synanceiidae; genus Synanceia; species Synanceia verrucosa. Next base: position 18,876,275 of record CM056571.1, read on the forward strand.
AAGTGACAGGAGACAGACCGACTGCAGGTTCACTGAGTCTTTACTGCACTAAGAGTATTAAAGCCACAATGTTTTTGTCCACTGCCACTGTTCCTGTGATTAACTAGTACATTCAGACCTTTTCTGATTATTTTTCACAGAATGTTTTGTATATTTTTATCTACTTTTTCATTATTCATTTATTGATAGCTATCAAATATCTGTGAAAATAATCATTTTCATTCATACTTAGGTCTTGTCTGTCTCTCTAAAAGCAAGAAAACAGAATTGAGTTGTAAAAACATCAACAGACATTTCACTGAATCAGAACATTGAGAAATATTTTTTAAAAACATTTATATTAAGATTTTGTAATGTATAACCCCATATATTTTTTCAGTATCTAAGCTTCTATTATAATTTTGTCTTTTATGTTTAAAAACTATTTTAGTGGGCAGTGGGTGGTAAAAAATCAAAAATGTAGAGAGACAACTTTTCAAATTTGTATAATTTCTGTATGTTTGTGTACACCTCATGTTCCTTCCTAGAATATATATATTATTGAACACAGTAAATCCTGCCTGTGTGTCACAATACGTCCTCTGTTCAGGTTCACAGGGAGCAGAGGAGGATGGGAGTCCACATAATGGATCATCAGCCTTATCTGCTCACACAGGTACGGTTTCAGGATAATGACGGTGTGTTATCAGACGTCTGCTCGACCTGCATTAATATACTGTGTGTGTGTGTGTCTGTGTGTGTGTGTGTGTGTGTGTGTGTGCGAGGCTACAGATTCCTTTCCACCAAAAGGTAAAATGAGACTAAACGGTGTGTTTGAGTCTCACAGTGACTGCAGGTTGTGCAGGTTGTTGAAGGCCTCGGCAGGTACAGACGTCAGCTGGTTGTTCTGAAGCATTCTGGGTAAAGAGAGCAAAAAAAAAAAAAGACAACTTCAGATTTGATAGTTAATGAGACGATGATGCAAGATGGATGCTACCACCACGGCTGTGGTTGTCCTGTTTAAGTTGTTTTGTTTATGACCTCAGCAATGAATGGACTTGTAAGACGTATTAAAAACTGTTTCATCCACTCTTCTTCAGCATCAACTTACACTTTTTTTGTGATATTTATGTTTTTTTTTCAAAAATATTTTTAACACAAAAACATTGACACAAATTTATCAAAAATACAACCAACATGCAATTATCTATATTTATTTAATTTTATCATCAAAAAATATGTATTTTTTTTTCCAGATTTCACATACGTATTTTTAGTTTTTAGTTCATCTTCAAAAAGTACCTTTTGTTTTGTAGAAAATTTGGGATTCATTTTGAAAATGTATTTATTATTTACTGAGATTTTTGTTTATTTTTCACATTATTTTTGGAATCCTTGCACATATTTTTCTGTTATATTTTTACATATTATATTCATAAATTTCTGATATTTTCAGATATTTTTCATTTATTTTTCACATAATTTCCTTGCACATATTTTCCGTAATATTTTTATATATTATATTAATAAATTTCTGATTTTTTCAGATATTTTTCATTTATTTTTCACATAATTTTTGGAGTCCTTGCACATATTTTCGGTAATATTTTTACATATTATATTCATAAATTTCTGATATTTTCAGATATTTTTTCCACATATTCTTCAGATATTTTCAAATATATTTTCCTGGATTTCTTTCACATATTTTTTTTGCATATTTTCTACCATATTTTCAGTAGTAGTAGTAGTGATTGTAGGAGCCCGTAGTATTTGTATTTGTACCATGTTTGTAGTACTAACTGGAGCTGAGAGAACGTAAACTGAAGCAACAGTAGTAGAGTACTGCAGTATTACTGTGTGTCAGTGTGTACTCACAGTACTTTGAGGTTGAAGAGGCCAGCGAACGCTCCTCTGGGGACGAAGGACAGATCGTTTCCTGCCAAACGCCTGAGAGACAAAGAGACAGAGGACGACTTTACATCCATCTACTGCAGTAATACTACATCTACCGCAGTAATACTACATCTACCATAGTAATACCACATCTACTGCAGTAATACTACATCTACCGTAGTAATACTACATCTACCGCAGTAATACTACATCTACCGCAGTAATACTACATCTACTGCAGTAGTACGACATCTACTGCAGTAATACTACAGCTACTGTAGTAATACTACATCTACCGTAGTAATACTACATCTACTGCAGTAATACTACATCTACTGTAGTAATACTACACCTACTGCAGTAATACTACATCTACTGTAGTATTACTACATCTACTGTAGTATTACTACATCTACTGTAGTAATACTACATCTACTGTAGTATTACTACATCTACCGTAGTAATACTACATCTACTGCGGTAATACTACATCTACCGTAGT